>CM057478.1:74078300-75278300 GCA_030035585.1 Dugong dugon
ACGAGAAAGAGGAAGACCCTCAATGAGACGGACTGACACAGTGGCTGCAACAACGGGCTCAAACATAGCAACGATTGTGAGGATGGTGCAGGACCAGGCAGGGTTTTGTTCTGTTGTGCACAGGGTTGCTATGAGTGTGAGCCGACTGGGCAGGCACACCACACCAACATGAAATTCACATGGGGTCTATGCAAAACTTGGGGTGCAGTGTCCCGAAGGAATTGTCTCTTTCTGATGGTGAGACATGAGCCCACACATCTCTTCCACCAGGTAAGGAGAAAGTGTTAGAGAAGACATCAACAGGGCAGCATAGAGCCAAGAGGTGGAGCCAGATTAAGCCCCTATGACATTGTCTGAGCCTCTGAGTTCCTGGTATGCGTGAATTCACTCCTGGACTTGGCTGGTAGATCTTTCTCATCTATTCTTTTGTGAAAACCATACTGAGTTGGGTTTGTTTCAGATGCAGCAGAAAATGCCCAGGTAGCTATAGTTCTCTCTGTAGGTGATATACCCTGAAAAAGCCAGGAGGAAGGAACACTTAGCCAAGGCCATATCACAGATAATGACAGAACTAAGCCTCCTCCCTCCAAGTCTCTGACTCCCAGGCCTGTGTTATCTATACTCCTCAGTAAGACCTTGCCTCTCCAAAAGTTCTCTTGCAAAGAGCTGGCTCACTTAGTGTTGAAACTTTAGGCACCCCTGTCTTAGTCATCTAGTGCTGCTCTAACAGAAATGCCACAAGTGGACGGCTTTAACAAAGAGAAGTTTATTCTCTCACAGTCCATTCGGCTCCAAGTCCAAATTCAGGGTGTCAGCTCCAGGGGAATGCTTTCTTTGTCGGCTCTGGAGGAAGGTCCGCGTCATCAATCTTCCCTCGGTCTGGGAGCTTCTCTGCTCAGGAACCTCAGGTCCAAAGGACGTGGTCTGCTCCCGGCACTGCTTTCTTGGTGCTATGAGGTCCCCAACTCTCTGCTTGCTTCCCTTTCTTTTTATCTCTTGTGAGATAAAAGGTGGTTCAGGCCACTCTCCAGGGAAATTCCCTTTACATTAGATCAGGATGTGACCTTAGTAAGGGTGTTACAATTCCACCCTAATCTTCTTTAACATAAAATTACAATCACAAAATGGAGGACAACCACACAACACGGGGAATCATGGCCCAGACAAATTGTACACACAGTTTTTGGGGAACATAATTCAATCCATGGCAACTATTGTTAGACCTCTGGGGATGTGGTGGGGACTCCTGCTGCCTTATGCATGGGAGCTCGGGAGCATAAATGGCACCAAGTGTCTCTCTAGAAGAACAGCTCTGTTCCCAGAGGGTCATGGGGACTGTTTGCCCCAAGTCACTGCAGATGTTGCACTTACCTTGGGCAAGGCCATGGCCAGGGGCCTTGGCTCTGGGAGAAGAACCTTCACATCCCTCTATTGTTGTTGTTAGTTGCCCTCAAGTTGGCTCCAACTCATGGTGACCTTACGTATAACAACAGAACGTTGCCCGGTCCTGTGCCAACTTCATGAGTGCCTTCTAACCTGTATCGGACAATATTCTGTTGTCATCATAAGGTTTTCATTGGGTGGTTTTTCAGAAGTAGACTGCCAGACCTTTCTTCCTAGTCTGTCTTAGTCTGGAAGCTCTGCTGAAACCTATCCACCATGGATGATTCTGCTGGTATTTGAAATATCGATGGCACAGCTTCCAGCATCACAGCAACACACAGGCCACCACAGTATGAAAAACTGACGGAAATGCACACCTCTCTGCTAAGTATTTCTCTCACAAACAGCTTCTTTCCACCCTGGGACAAGTGTCTTACAATGTCCTCCCCTGGAGATCTTTCTCATGCAAATGCAGACCACTTTATTGAGCTCAGGTCTTGGATGCTTCTCTCCCAGCAGTTGGGAGACCTGCAGGTGCCACTTGGGGGATACCATGGTCTTCCAGAGTAAATAAGATTCATTAGGATGTGCTGCAGGGTGGTGGGGAGGGGCGGTTTGTGGCTCTGGATGCTGATGATTTTTCCTCTTATTCCTGCAGCATACCCTTGATCAAAAGGAAGGAGCTGCAGGGTCTCTGTCCTTCAGTCTGAAGCCCCCAGCCAGCACCATGCCTCGCTGCTCACTCACCCTGTTACTGCCTGCTGCAAACCTCCTGTGTAGTATGGGTGGGTAACAGGGGAAAGGTCTCTGCTGGGGGAGAGGGTGGTGAACCTGGGAGAAAGGAGGGAGGAACTACTGCAGACTTGTGGCCCTCAGAAGCACAAAGAGTTTGTAGGAAAATAATATGGTATGACGGTTCTCTATTCTCCTTGCTCCCACTTTCCATTCTGACACCTGTGTACATTGTCAAAGGCCTGAAGGAGATGGAGGGACATACTCTTGGGCTTTTGTTTCCGTGGCACCTGGGTGACCTGAGGTCTGGGGAGCAGATCCAGCAGGCTGTGGGCCAGTGGAGGAGAGAGGAGCATAAAGGTGGCTGTCACCACGGGCGTTGTGACTTTTGTTGAGCAGTGACTGGGTGCAGTGCTCAGCACTTCGCTGGGAGAATACAGGGGTTCATAATGTGGGTGTGTGGTGGGGCTCTCTGGGAGTAGACCCTGGGGTGGGGATTCTTGTGCAGGTATTTTACGGGGGTGAAGGAAGCAGGATAGCACAGGGGCCAAAGCCAGGCTGAGATGTAGATTCAGCTGAAGCCTCCACACAGCCTGATCCCACAGGGTACTCTGAGGTGTGAATTTCACCCTAGAGTTCCCGCCCACCTGGAGGGAAGGGGGCTGGGCTTCCGTATCTCATGTCAGCCAGTCATAGGCTCTAAGCCATCCCTGGGGGTGGCACACTATCTCCAAGGCATCTTTGGGCAAGGTGGGTCCTGGGAGAACGGGCAGCTGTGAGCCCTTAGTAGTGCACACTCACAGCAGCCTGGGATGGGGGCACCTGTCTGGGAAAGGGGAGCTAGTAAGGCAGAGATCCCCAGGCCTCAAGCAGCTTTGCATTAAAATCCTGTTTTATTTGCTTGACCTAGTGATGCATGAAGTTATATGTAAACCCCATTGCACCTGCGTAGTATGATTACGAATGTAGCTGATGTAACTTGCATGAACTCCCCACTTGTAAACTCCTTAAAAGTAACCTTTCCCCTCGCCCTTGCCGAGCAGTCTTGACGGCGGCTCCGACTGACTCCTTTCCTTGTGCAACAAAATACAGGAGCTTTGCTGCCTTCCCACCTCAGTCTCTCGTTTATTGCCCAATATGAGTCACGCTGAGCAGAACCTGGGGTTCCCACCTGGTAACACTAGCTGGTCAGGGCACCAACAGCATCTGCTGCAGTGGCCTTAGCAGCCAGACTGCCTGCATTTGAACCTTCCACTTCCAAGTTGTGCCACCTTAACCTCTGCCTCAGTTTCCATGTCTGTTAAAAAAAAAAAAAATTGCTGTTGAGTCAATTCCGACTCATAGTGACCCTGTAGGACAGAGTAGAACTGCCCCATAGAGTTTCGAAGGAGCACCTGGTGGATTTTAACTGCTGACCTTTTGGTTAGCAGCCGAGATCTTAACCACTGCGCCATCAAGGCTCCTCCACGTCTGTAAAATGGAGGATAATAAAAATACTTCCTTCTTAGAATGGCTGGTGAGGACTGAATGAGAAAATACGTGCAAAGTGTTTAGAACAGTGCCTGGGGCATAGCGAGACTCAGTGAAGGTGAGCTGTGATGAAGAGCACATTTCGTGGGGGGAGCTTTCTCAGAACTAGAGGGAGCCCTCCATAGCACCCTCTACAGGCCAGGATGCAGAACGACTTGAGGAAGCCTTGGTCCTGTGACAGGAGCCGGCCCTCCTGGGCTCAGCAGCCCCCAGGACAGGGAGGGGGAGGAAAGCAGAAGTAGTGCCGCTGGGGTGGGCAAGTGGTGCTTGGATTTCAGGTCGTCCCTTCTCCCAAGGCTCTCTGGGACAGAGCGGCACCTCTGACAACTGGATTTTTCATGCTTTTCCAAACGAGCCTATAAAAATTCCGCCCACTTGGTTTGCAGACAGAAACTTTGCTTTTAAAATCTTTGAATTATTTCCTTCTTTCTCCCGTTTCAGGGCCAAAGTTATTTCAGAGGAAAAGGGTGCAGGGAGCAGGGGCCGTGCGTTTGTCAGCCTGATTTCCCTGTGGGTTTGTAACCATGGGGGACTTTGCTTAAGCCCACATGGCATTTGTCACTTTGCTATTGGTTTCTTACCCAGAGGGGCTCTGTCCTCACCAGCACGTTTTCCTTTTCATCTGCCTGAGATGGCTATATAGGCTCAGTGTGCACAGAGCGGGTGGAAGGGCCTGCATTTGCATTTTTATGCCTGCCTCCCCCCTCCACGCTGACACCACCTCCCGCCCTCTCTCAGCTCAAGTCTGTTACTGCCTCTGCACCACCCCCAGCAGGACAGCAGCTGCACAGAGACAAGGGGGCTGCCCCCCGCCCCACATTGGCCCTGGGAGAAAGGCAGGAGTGTTTGCACCTGAGACAACACACCTGCCCCTCTGTGCCCGGTCTGTGCCTGTGACCGCCCACTACGGCTGTTCTTTCATTCATTTATTCAATCCACACTAATTAGTACCTGCCCCAGGCCAGGTCCTGGGGTATTGGCTGTGGAGTCACTGTGGATAAACCAGATTGGCTGCCTGCCCTCATGGAACCTGCCTTCTCCTGTGGCCAGCACCCTGTGGGAGCACAGAGAGGAACATCTCACCCAGCCTGACTGCTGTTCAGGGGAGGGGTCCATAAAAGACCTCCTGGAGGAGGTGATGCCTCGATGGATCTTGAAAGACAGATAGCAATTGACTGAATAGAAAGGGGGGAGGTGAAGTGAGAAAGGGTGAGGCATTCAAGGAGCTGCTGGGGTTTGCAGGGCTGGGACATTAGGTATCCATGGGGCAGTGGAGGGTGGGCTGGTGAGGAGTGCAAATGAGAGCTCCGATGAGGAAGATCTGCAAGCTGAACTTTGTTCTCAGCAAAGGTGTGTAGATGACAAGAAAGGACTCTCCTTTGCTGTGGGGACGAATGCACAGGGGAGGGCTGGAGGGAGGGAGGCTCTGTCAAGGTAAGAAGCAGTGGTAGTTACCTAAGAGAGAGGTGGAGAGGACACTGGAAGGAAGAGAAACGTGCACCTGTACCTGGCTGGTTGTGTGGAGGGAGAGGGATAGGTGTAAGGTCAAACTTATAGCTTTCTGGCTCAGGTGATGGGAGGAAGCTGGCAGTACCATGTGAATGAGACATCCCAGGTGGAGGAAGGCTGTGTGTCCCCAGTATGCATCAAGGAAATACTTGTTGAATGCATGAACACATATTGTAAAGATGGAGCACCCCACAATTAATCTAGGAATTCAACTCAATTCCAACAACAACAACAAAAAAATCCAGTACACAATTTTGTGGAGTTTGTCAACATGATTTCTAAAATTTACTTAGAAGTAAAGACCCAAGAATAGCCATGATAATTCTAAAAACAAAGAGAAAAAGGTGGTACTGTCGCCAGGTGGAAACCCCAGGTTTTGCTTGATGCCACTTGTCTCAGCTAATAAATGAGAGACCAAGGTGGGAGAGTGGAAATGCACCTTTATTTTATTGCGCAAGGAAAGGAAGAGTCGGGGTTGCTGCCATCAAGACTGCTCAGTGAGGGCGAGAGGGAAGGTTACTTTTATGGAGTTTACAAGCAGGAAGTTCATATGAGTTACATCAGCAACATTCTTAATCATACCGACGCACGCACAAGGGGATTTACATATAACTTCATGCATCAGATGTTCAGAAAATGGAGGTTAAACTCCACCCAGAGGTGAAGAAGTTACAATGTTAGCATGTTATTATGCATGAGGTACTTATGAGCTAAAAGTTTATCCTGACTGTCAACATGGCACCTAACCTGATTTCTGCGCATTTCCTCTAGTTTCGGGCGGCAGTTAAGGAAACGGGAACCAGGGTGTTAATGTAAAGCTACGGGGTGTGCCGAGCAAGCTGCTTGAGGCAGTGGAATTTTCTGCAGCTGAGGGACCTCTGTCTTAGTGCTTTTTTATCAGACATCAAGACTTTGTAGGGTGTTAGGATAAATGCTAAAGTGTGATATTGCCTCAAAGATAGACTATTAGTAGAACAGAATATTCACAGCCATTCATGTATGAGTTGTTCATGCAGCTTTTACATGGCAACAACAGCAGAGTTGAGTCTTTCCAACAGAGACATACGGCCAGCAAAGCCTAAGTTATTTACTATGTGGCCCTTTACAGAAAGAGTTTGCTGACCCTTGGCCTAGAAACAGACCCAAGCATTTATGGGAACACGGTGTATGATGGAGATGGTGTTACAAATCAGGGGAAAAGAAGGTGTTTTCAATAAATGGTGCTTAGATATTAGCCCTCCGTATTGGAAAAATATTAAAATTAAATTTTCACCCCATTCTGTAAATAAATTCCAGGTGAATTAAAAATCCAAACGTAAAAGCAGAACTTATCTCCTTGAGAAGGTATATAGGAGCAGGCTTTTATCACCTCAGGTAGAGAAAGACTTCTTACACAAAGCATAAAAAGCACAGATTGTTATGTGAGTACTTGGTGTGCACATGTGTACACAGACGGACACCATCTACATGGCAAGAGACACCATAAACCAAATTAACAAAGCCAGAGTCGTTGTTCTTGTTAGGTACCAGAGGGGCCGGGCTTCGTCATCTCCTGTGGAGGGGGCCGCTTTTCCCAGCTCTTAGATATACTATACTGCAGCCCCCAAAGCACGAAATTCTGTGCAATTCAACACAATTTTTGAAGTTCCTCTCTGTGCATTCACTGCCTGGTCGGACTCTAGGGGAGACAATCAGAACATGGACCACTGACCGCAGATAGCATCTAACCTCAGGGAGCTTAAAGAAAATATCTGAGGGGACAAGGAAGATCCCAGGAAATATGGACGGAACCACTCGGGAGAGTCTGCAGGATATTGTAGTCTGGATGGTCAGCCAGGAGAGGGGCCCCCAGTGGATCAGATCCTCAAGGAAGCTTCTTGTGGTGGGGTGAGATTGAGGTCCTTAGATGTGCTCACCTCTGTGCTTCTGCTTGGGTTGTAATCTCTTGCCACTCCCCCTAAACTTCCATGGATCTATAAATATAGGTCTGTGCCACCTCCTCCAGGAAGACTTCCCTGACCCCCAGTCTGGATTACAATGGTCTCCTTTGCTGCACAGTACTCTGTGCACATCTTTAGCTCCTTCTTCACTGCTTGGGCTCCTTTAAAGCTAGGACTCGGGGATCTCTGGATCCCCCAAAACTCGTACAATGCCAGGCTCACACCACGTGCATCATACCTGGTTTTGGTGCCCTGAGTAGACAGAAGAGCAGGGGTTTGTGCAGGTTGGGGGCGCAGGAAAGTTGAAGCTACAAGAACGAATTTAATCAGCAAAACGTTTGTGGGTGGGATCAGGCAGGACTCCTTCAAGTCCAAAGGATGAGAAAACTCAACCTAACCCGACACCAACGGAATTTATCGGGCCACTTAACATGAAAGTCCAGGGGCATGTTTAGTCCTAGGATAAGCTAGTTAAGGGTTTCAATTAATGTTATCTGGACCTGATCTTTTCTCTCTCCCTTTCCACCTCTGGATTCCACTTCCTCTGTATCAGAACCATTCTCAGTCCCTGTCCTGGAGGGGGAGGAGAGAAGCCTGCTACAGATGCAGCCCCTCCTGCCTGTTCAGGTCCAGCAGGACAGAACAAGGCCCTCTGTCTCCTGGCTGCTCCAGCCTAGGCCCCAGGATTAGCTTTGGTTGGCTCTGAATGGATCCTGAGCAGCCCCCAAACCAATCAGCATGGTGGTGGGGAGTGCTGATGGCTGAAGCCTAGGTCTGGAGCTACGGGTGGATCCAGGCCCACCTCGAACAAGGCACTTAGAGTGGGGGTGGGGCAACTCCCCAGGGGAATGTTGGGGTGAATGGATATTGGGAGGCAAGAGTGAGTTGACACAAATCTGGAACAGAGGAGCAATGGTGCGCTGCTCTCTGGCCCCTGACACTGGTCGGTCCCTTTCTCAAGGTTCTGAGTGCAAAAGTAGAACCCGGAAGGCTGGGTTGCTGGAATCTCCTCCTGACACTGCACACCAGAAAGCTGATTCACAGTTGGCTCCCGGTCGTCAGCTCTTCCCCACCGGTTCTCCGAGGCAGCATTTCTGGCTTCTGTCCCAGGAGGTATGGGCAAAATGTTTCAAGGAGCCATAAACTAAACACTGCATTCTCAGAATTCAGAAGCTGTTCTTGACACTATTGGAGAGTTGTGGTTGTCCAAATATTAAAGTTGTGGGTTTTGCATCTCTGAGAGGATGGAGCTGCATTTTACATTTGGTTATAAATCTGAGACATTTGCTCATCTCTGAAACTTCATCTGGAGGATGTGGTCAACACCATGACTCAGCGGAGGCTAGGGATTGGAAGTTACGTGAGGTTTTTAATGAGGGCATCTAGAATTCTTCAAGTTACTTTTCTCTGGATAAAGAGGTTGTTCAAATGAGAGTTTCATATGCATCCATCTCCCTGGGTTATTCACCCAGTGAGTCAAGGTATAAGGTAGAATTTCTGAAATCTTGAGACCACTTCAGGGAATGCTCAGGACTCTACATGAGTCCAACCCACGGATGCTAATATGGGATTTAGAGAAATGGTGTCCAGGGGATTAATAATAACAATAATCACCAAAAAACAGCCAGCTATCATGTGCCCAGCCCCTCCGGGTGCCCGGCATGGTGACCATGCCTGGTTACGGGAACCGAAGCTTTACGGAGAGTCTAGGGATCAGCTCACAGTGACACAGCTGCTAAAGGGTGGAGACAGGATTCAAACCCAGGCTACTTCTAGAGCCCACACTTTTAAGCATTGTGTTTTTCTGGGGAAAAAGAAGTGGAGGGTGAATGTTTTAAATAATGCAACTTTGTGAATACAAATATTGGCCTCCTACAATATGCGTGTTCCCGAAAACACATTACTTTTTTTGAAATTCAAATCCCCATTTCAAATCCACTGTGGGGAGTCACTAGGGAATACCAAGAGGTCTTCTTTTGTCAAGTGAGCATCATCCACAAACATAGATGGCTTTCAAAAATCAAAGATATTCTTATTATTAATCATAACTAGAACAGGCACTTACTGGGTCCTCATCTGGTACCAGGCACCATTCCAATCCATTGCTGCTAACAACTATTTTCTAAGATGATGCAGTGGTCCCGTGAGGTGGTATGGCAGAGATCAGCTGCCTATTTAGTAAAGCTTTTGCTGCTTCCTTCTGGGCACACAGCTAGATCACATTTCCCGGGCTCCCTTTTAGTTAGGTCTGGTCATGTGACTGAATTTTGACAATGGATTGTGGGTGAAAGTGACAGGTATCAAGTTCAGACCTGACCTGTGAAAGTGATCCTACATTTCCTTCTCCTATGGAGACTATGGAAGCCATGTGCTGAAGATGGTGGGGCCACCGGATGGATGAGCCTGGCTCCCTGTATCACCCGTGGAGGTGAGTTGCCCACCGTCAGGAACTTTTGTCTTGAACTTCACCTGAGCAAGAGGTAAATGTCTGCTGTGCTCATCTACTGAGACCTGGTGGTAGTTTGTTACAGAAGCTAGCACTGTCTTAATTGATATAGCTTGTTGTTGTTGGGTGCCATAAAGTCAGTTCCAACTCATAGCAACCCTGTGTACAACACAAAGAAACACTGCCTGGTCCTGTACCATCCTCACAATCGTTGTTATGTTTGAGCGCATTATTGCAGCCACTGTGTCAATCCATCTCATTGAGGGTCTTCTTCTTTTTCGCTGACCCTCCACTTTACCAAACATGATGTCCTTCTCCAGGGACTGGTCCCTCCTGATAACATGTCCAAAGTAAGGGAGACAAACTCTCGCCATCCTTGCTTCTAAGGAGCATTCTGGCTGTACTTTTTCCAAGGCAGATTTGTTCGTTCTTCTGGCAGTCCATGGTATATTCAATATTCTTCACCAACACCATAATTGATATACATGAATTCTTCTTTGGTCTTTCTTATTTGTTGCCCAGCTTTCACACTCGTATGAAGTGATTGAAAATACCGTGGCTTGGGTCAGGTGCATCTTAGTCCTCAAAGTGAAATTGATACAGCTAGGTACTACCATATTTCAATGGGTGTACAATACATGTTTTTTCCACATTTTAACATTTCTGAAATCTTATAATTGGGCTGGGTTTGTCAGTCCCCAGTAACTTACATTTGCTGTTGGGCTGGGTTGAAGCCTAATTCTGAAAGAATGAATCTGTGTTTGTGTCTTCCAGTACAGGGGACCACTAGGAATCAGAGCTTTTTTTAAATTAAAGTCTCTGCTCCAGGTTCTTTGGACTACACTGGATAGTGTGAATTTACCCTTCAAACCTGTCTGAGTAGCAGCTGGTTGCTCAGACTCTCAGGGGAGAATTGTTTTCCTTCCTTCGTCTGTGCTAAGGCTGAGGCACTCAAGTTTCCTTGTCATTCTTTCTGTGTGAGGTGCTCCTTTCTCATTTACTCATACACTGAGGGATTGGATGGCCTTTGGTGATCTGACTTCATGTGGGAGAGTCCTAGTAGCTGCCCCGTGTTGGTGTGTAAAGCAATGATACACCACCCATCCATCAGTTTGTTGTACCGTGGTGGTTTGTATGTTGCTGTGACTGGAAACTATGCCACCAATATTTCAAATACCAGCAGGATCACGATGATGGACAGGTTTCAGTGGAGCTTCCAGAGTAAGACAAGCTAGGAAGAAAGGCCTGGTGACCCGCTTCTGAAAATTATCCAGTGAAAACTTCATGAATATCACAACAGAACATTGTCTGACTCGCTTGCTTTGGACACGTTGTCAGGAGGGATCAATTGCTAGAGGAGGACATTGTGTTTGGTGAAGTAGAGGGCCCACCAGGGCACAGGAGACCTTCAGTGAGATGGATGACACAGTAGCCACAACAGTGGACTTGAACATGCCCGTGCTCACAAGGATGATGTAGGACTAGGCAGTGTTCCATTCTGTTGTGTGTAAGGTGTCCATGAGTTGGAGTTGACTCAATGTTAGTTATCTATATCTATCCAAAACAACGATGCCTTTTACAATTAATGGTGTCTTAGACTCACTGAAATGCAGTCTTATTCCTTCGAGTACATAAGATCCTTCAATTTTATAGAATGTGAGATATGGTACAGTTACAGAGTCGATATCATCTCCCAGTGACACTATATGACAGGGTAGCGCTCCATAGGCTGTGATCTTCACAGGAGCAGATCGACGGGTCTTTTCTCCCGTGGAGCCTCTGGTAGGTTTGAACCGCCGACCATTTGGTTAACAGCTGAGTGCTTAACTGTTCCACCACCGGAGCTCCTTTATTTCTAGTATATAGATGGAAAATAAACACAGCCAAGGTACAGAGTGAAGAAGTAACTCACTAGTTGGTGTCAGATGTGGACCGAAGGCTGGACTCTTGAGCACCACACCTTGTCATGAGTAGTGGGGGCATCATCATTGCACTCAGACCATCAGATGGAGGCTGGGCTGGATTTTGGCTTGGAACCAGCTCTATCATCATTAGGAGTTTGAGTTTGGGCATAAAACTCTAAGCCTCAGGCTCCTCATTTGTTCACTGGAGATAATAAGATAAGAAATTTAATAATGTATAAACCTGGATTATACTATAACACATTTAGCACAGTGCCAGGCACATAGAACATATCAACAGTGGTTAGGTACTGGTATTATTCTCTTATGAAGGCACTATTGTCTTCACTTTACAAATGAGAAACTGGACTCAGAGATGTTACGTGACTTTCCCAGGTCACACAGGAAGCCGGGACTCAAGTTCAGCCTCCTGGCTCCAGAGCCTGAGCTATTTCCTGTCCTGCCTCACTCACACCTCAGCTGCCTCCAGGGTGTGAGATTTTATAGTACAGGAGCCCCCACCCCATGGGGCCCTGGTGGCACAGTGGTTAAGAGCTATGGTTGCCAACCAAAAGGTCGGTAGTTCAAATCCACCAGTGGCTCCTTGGAAGCCCTATAGGGCAGTTCTACTCTGTCCTATAGGGTCGCTGTGTGTTGACTCAACAGCAATGGGTTTGGTTTTATGGGGGTTTAGCCCCCTCTTATTCATGGCTTCGCTTTCTGAGGTTTTAGTCACCTGCAGTCAACCTTGGTCTGAAAACATTAAAGCAGTAGCGTGATGAAATTTCCTGCCATGACACCCGGGGTCGACATTCACATAATTTATCACAGTATATTGTTATAATTGTTTTATTCTATTATTATTGTTGTTAATCTCTTACTGTACCTAATTTATAAATTAAACTTTATCATGGGTATGTTTGTATAGGACAAAGCATAGTATACACAGAGTTCTGTACTATCCCTATATTTCAGGCATCCACGGGGGTCTTGGAACACATGCCCCTTGGATAAGGAGTGATTCAAGGCTTGCCTGAAGACCTCTTGTCCTGTAAGGGTTAAATCCTCTCTGTGGTGCTCGCTGGCTAGCTGAGGTGTCTTGCTCTGAGCAGAGGGCAGCCAGCCTGAAGCAGCTCAGGACAGAATCAAATACACGGTTGACTGTGTACTTTCAGATGGGCATCCTGCTGACTCAGTGATTCAAACCACGAGGGCTCCCTACAGGAGTCCCTGGGCTGTGCAAACAGTTAATGGACTTGGCTGCTAACTGAAAGGTTGGAGGTTCAAGTCCACCCAGAGGCACCTCGGAAGAAAGACCTGGCAATCTACTTTTGAAAAATCAGCCATTGAAAACTCTGTGGAGCACAGTGCTACTCTGATACGCATGGGGTCGCCATGAATTGGAATCAGTTTGAGAACAGCTATTTTCTTTTTTAAAAACAGGCTGTGCCAGTCAGGGAAGGCTTCCTGGAGGAGGTGGCACCCCAGTCAGGCCATCCCTGTGGATGGGTGAAGGAATGGGTGGCACTTCAGGGCAGGGGTCCAGTGTGAGCAGAGGGGTAGAGGGAAGAACGTGCATACGGATGGTGGAGGGGACATAGGGACCTGTCCTGGAGGATCGAGGGACAGTTCTGCCTGCATTACTCTCCAGGGTATTCAGGGGCCTTAAGACTTGCTGCTCCAGCTGGTGCCTGCAGCCCAGAGACCAGGTGTTCCGAGCAGCACCATCTGGGCAGCAGCCCCTGGACACAGACCTGTGGCCCAGCCAGGCTGCAGGCGCTCACTGCTGCCCCAGCTCCTGCCTGCCTTTCCCAGGCCTCACTGCTTGCTGGCTTTCTTGGAGCTCGCGCCTGGATTCTCCCAGTCTGCCCAGCTCAGCGCACCCGTCGGCTGCAGCCTGAGGCTGGCTTTGCCTTGCGTAAGAGGAAAGACTCTTGGACTAGTAGGGGTCTGAAACCCGAAGAAAAGAAAGAGATGTACCGTCACACGTGATTAAAATAGTGCCAGGCGCGGCTGGCTCCAGGGACTCAGATGATGATGGTGGACGTGGCTTCTCCCCACCTTTTGGCAGGTGTCTTCAGGTGGTGACCACTGGCTGCCCAACCTTAGCTTCTCCTGCCTGTGATTCCAATACAGACAACATGTTTTCCCAAAGTGTCCTCTGATTGGCCCACCTGAGGATGCAGTCACCTGACCTCTGAGGCCACCAAGGAATGGATTTCTTGATTGACTGACTTGGGACATATGCCCGCCCCTGGGAGGGAGTGGGGGTGGGGTGATGGGCTGACCACGTGGCCTGAGGGTGGGGGAGAGAAGGTCCCCAAGGGAAAATCAGGTGCAGCTTTCAGAAGGTGGAAGGTGGGAATGGGCCAATGGCAGATGTCCTCGAAGACTCGACCCCCCCATGCCTTGGCCCATCGCCCTGCCCTCCAGGCTCCAGCTAGCAGCCAGCCCAGCTGCCTCTGCATCTCCGTGTGTGGGAGGGAGCAGAAGGGTGATCTGCACTCAGCTCTGACACCTACTCGCCCTGCTGACAGCGCCCCCTGCTACTTCAGGATGAGAAGTCCCTGGGGAGTGAGTTCTGAGACATGCTAGTGGCCTGAGGCCCTCCTGGGGTGCAGCTCTAGTCCCTGCCAACCCGTCTCGGGGAGCAGGTCTGGCTTCTGAGGACGTTTTGTGGGCAGGACTGTGGCAGGTGGGTGGTCTTCTTGTGATGATGGCTGAAGCTGTCGTGGGTGTGCAGGTGAGGGGGAACCCATCACACCCTCAGGGGCTGCCATGGGTGTGCAGGTGTGTGTGTGTGGGGGGCCCACCACATCACCAGGGGCTGCCATGGGTGTGCAGGTGTGTGTGTGTGGGGGGGCTACCACATCACCAGGGGCTGCCATGGGTGTGCAGGTGTGTGTGTGTGGGGGGGCTACCACATCACCAGGGGCTGCCATGGGTGTGCAGGTGTGTGTGTGTGGGGGGGCCCACCACATCACCAGGGGCTGCCATGGGTGTGCAGGTGTGTGTGTGTGTGGGGGCTACCACATCACCAGGGGCTGCCATGGGTGTGCAGGTGTGTGTGTGTGGGGGGGCTACCACATCACTAGGGGCTGCCATGGGTGTGCAGGTGTGTGTGTGTGTGTGGGGGCTACCACATCACCAGGGGCTGCCATGGGTGTGCAGGTGTGTGTGTGGGGGGGCTACCACATCACTAGGGGCTGCCATGGGTGTGCAGGTGTGTGTGTGTGGGGGGGGGGCTACCACATCACCAGGGGCTGCCATGGGTGTGCAGGTGTGTGTGTGTGTGGGGGGCCCACCACATCACCAGGGGCTGCCATGGGTGTGCAGGTGTGTGTGTGGGGGGGGGCTACCACACCCTCAGGGGCTGCCATGGGTGTGCAGGTGTGTGTGTGTGTGGGGGCTACCACATCACCAGGGGCTGCCATGGGTGTGCAGGTGTGTGTGTGGGGGGGCTACCACATCACCAGGGGTTGCCATGGGTATGCAGGTGTGTGTGTGTGTGGGGGGCCCACCACATCACCAGGGGCTGCCATGGGTGTGCAGGTGTGTGTGTGTGGGGGGGGCCCACCACATCACCAGGGGCTGCCATGGGTGTGCAGGTGTGTGTGTGGGGGGGGGGGCCCACCACATCACCAGGGGTTGCCATGGGTGTGCAGGTGTGTGTGTGTGTGGGGGGCCCACCACATCACCAGGGGCTGCCATGGGTGTGCAGGTGTGTGTGTGGGGGGGGGGGCTACCACATCACCAGGGGCAGCTGTGGGCGTCTTCTAAGTGAACCCCATTGATGTACTTTAAATGCCCCACTGCCAAATGTGGCTCTTGTGTTACAACATTGTTACAAATAGGAAATTCATTTCCAGCAACATGGCCATCTTTCTCCTTAGATTACCGTGAGGAGAAAGGTTAAAAAAGAAAAAACGAAAGAAACTGTTGCCGTGGAGGTGACCCTGACACACGTGTGTCAGACTAGCACTGTGTTCCACCGGGTTCTCAGTGATGGAGTTTCTGGAAGTAGACCTTCGTTTCTTTCTTCCAAGGCCCCCCTGGGTGGACTTGAACTGCCAACCTTTAGTTTAGTAGCCAATGGTGTTCACTGTTTGCACCACCCAGGGACCCCACCATGAGAAGGCTGAGTAAAAACTGAGCTTATTTTGAGCCTCGATTTCCAAATCTAAGCCTTTCTGGCCAGTGGCGGCTCCTTCCAGAGGAAACTGCTGTGACGCAGTGGAGCCTCCACCAGCCAGGCTCCCAGGCGACCCTGTGGGCAGAGCCCTCCTCCCCTCAACCAGCAGGGGCAGGAGCCCTCTCTTTGCCCTGCGCCCATGCTTCCTTCTGCATCTCCGTGGCCTTGGTGACTGGATGGGCAGACGCCTGCACTCAGCTAAGGTGACCTCCCTCGTTCCTCCCCACCTGCCACTCTACCAGGAGCCGGAGGAGGAAGGGAAGTATGGTCCTCATCTTCACGCTGTTGTTTCTTCCAGGCCCTCCTCATCCACCAGCCGGCAGGCTCCTCTCACCTCCAATGCCTTGCATGCCCACCCAGCACCGGGTCCCCAGCACAGAATGTGTGCTGCTGGTTCTCCAATGCGGCCACGCCATTCATCAGTGAGCTGAGAGGCTGTTACTAATAACGGGTGGGAAAACATCTACCCGGCTGCTCCGTCATTGTTACTGCCCTTAACTATTACTTAAAGAAGAAACATAGTCAATACACTTAATCTATGGAGTTCTCTGAACGTTTTGGTAACAATTCATTTTAAGGAGTAGGCAATATCCAGGACTGGCTCCAGTAAATCTGCAGTTTAACACGGCCAGGTCTCCCACGTGATGAGTGAAGTAGAAATGCACGCATCCCCTTTCTGTTGCGTTGCCAACATGCAGAAGGGAGCGGCGGGGTCGGGGTGGGGGCTCCTGCCAGTCTCTGCACGGTCCGCTCCAGGCTGCACCACATCCTGGGATTTACCTGGTCCCATTGATAAAGTGGTAGACGTCTGTCCTTCTGATCGTAGTCATTAGCGGGCTGCTGGCAGCTGGAGCCCGAGTACCTCTGGTTCTCACTGCTGAGCCCACAAATCTCCCTCATTGTTCATGGTTTTGAAGGCTCACCTTGGGTCAGAGTTGCCTATATGCACCAACCATTCCTGGAGGCAGCCTTGGACTTTGCAATCACCCCGCAGTGCTCCACAAGGTCATCAATCACCAGCCCCTCAGTGACCTGGCTCTCAGGAGGACACCAGTTGGCAGAGTGAAATCAGCACCAGTGAATCGGGGACTGCAGGGCTGGGACCCCACCTCAGCTTTGAAGTGAGGTAGCTGTCACCCTGCTATTGGGGTGCAGCTGTACATTTTCTTAGTGCAAACTTCTGTCTGCTTCTGGTAGAATTCTCACGAAGATGGGTTTTTGTGGATTTCATCAGTCTTTAGAAATTCAAGAAGTGACTTTATATTTTAGGAAGACCCTGCCAGGTAATTATTATTTTTTTAATTCAGCAAATATTCGACTGATTCTTGTGTGCATGTTTGAGTGATTGTTGAGTTAGATTGCGTTATAACAAAATCCTTCTGGTAACCTCTTCTGAGCGGTGGTGGTGGAGGGTGGGGTGAGATGAGTCACTAAGACAGATTCCAGACATGGACTGTCTTGTAGTCAAAGAAGTCATGGGCTCCTGGCATCCACAGCACCTTCTGATGCTGCCTCCTGACAAGCCACAAACACGTGTCTTCAACCTTTCAAGGTCCTTTTACATTTGATATCTACCATCACCCCACAGGTAGGTAAAGCAGAGACTGTAGGTCCCCATTTGACAGAGGAGAAAGCTAAAGCCCAGACTTGTTAAGTCCTTGACTGTTATGGATTGAATTGTGTCCCCAAAAACATATATCAGCTTGGCTAGGCCGTGATTCCCAGTGTTGTGTGATTGTCCACCATTTTGTGATCTGATATGATTATCCTATGTGTAGTAAATCCTAACCTCTATGATGTTAATTAGGCAGGATTAGAGGCAGAGGCAGTTATGTTAATGAGGCAGGATTTAGTCTACAGGATTAGGCTGTATCTTGAGTCAATCTCTTTTGAGATATAAAAGAGAGAAGGGAGCAGAGAAGAGGAGGGACCTCATACCACCAAGAAAGAAGCACCGGGAGCAGAGCGTGTCCTTTGGATCTGGAGTCCCTGTGCGGAGAAGCTCGCAGACCAGGGAAAGATTGATGACAAGAACCTTTCCCCAGAGCCGACAGAGAGAGAAAGGCTTCTCCTGGAGCTGGTGCCCTGGATTTGGACTTCTAGCCTCCTAGACTGTGAGAGAATACATTTCTGTTTGTTAAAGCCATCCACTTGTGGTATTTCTGTTATAGCAGCACTAGATGACTAAGATATTGACTAAGGTCCCATACTTACAAAGGACACAGAGATCTAGAAGTTCAGCTCTCTTGGCACTTCCTCACCATTGCATGGAAAAACCCGTTCAGGACCACTTCCGGGGCCCACTGAGACCCCCTGGGGTCACTCTTACCAGTTTTGTGTACCCACCCTCCAGCTTATGGGTGCTTGGCTTCAAATGGCCTGCACCTACAACCTTCTGAGGATTCCCCGTGGACTTCTAGAAGCACTTCAGCTGCAAGTGCAAAGGCGCCAGCAGTGCCTGGTTTTGTGTCAGCACCCTCCTTCCCAGGCCTGGAGTCTCCGGGTGGCACAAGCTGTTAAGTGCTCAGCTACTAACCAAAAGTTGGCTGTTTGAGTCCAACCAGAGGCACCTTGGAAGAAAGGCTTGGTGATCTGCTTACAAAAGATTACAGCCATTGAAAACCCTCTGGAGCACAGCTCTACTCTGACACATACAGAGTCACCATGGTCAGAATTGACTCGGTGGCAGCTGGTCCCTAGGCCTGTGGCCAATGACTGACTGATGCAGTGGTAGGAAAGCCTGACATCTTTACCTCCAGGCAGGATAAACTCTGAGGTATAACTCCCCCTGGGATCAGGCTGAGGTCAGGACTTGCCCTGAAATTGCAGCCTGCTTGACTTTCCCCTTCCCTGCCCTCCTTTCCCTACCCCTTACCAGTGTCTCCTGCCTTGATAAATCACCTGCGCACAAGTCACCACCCTGGAGTTGACCTCTGGAGGAACCTGGCTGGGATAAGCCCTGAGCTTCCTCTGGGTGCGATGGAGTTTCCAGGGTTGCTAACAAGACCTTGAGCACTGTCTCCCAGCTGGAGAGCTGTGTGCCAGCGTCCAATATAAAGTCCAATCGATTTTAGAACATTTCTATTGACTTCTAAAATGCTAGGCTTCCTGGGATCTGAGCACATCACAGTCCTCGTTTTCTGTCTACAAGTGCAATCTGATCTTTTATGAGCTTTCCTGCATAGTCTAGATAGTGTTTCAAGCGTCATGCAAAGGGCGTAGAGGCAGGAGGCAGCGAGAGGCAACGTTTCTGAGTCAACAATTCTGCTGACCTCCTCTCTAAAGGAGGACGGCCCCTCAGTGCCTGGGCCTAGTGCTTTGGGTAGCTTGGAGAGGAAAGGTGGCTGTTTGTTAGCAAGTGGGCTGGAGAGCTCTATAAGCTTCTCTGGAGCCAGACCTCACCGCTGCCTCCATCCGTCAGACTGTGCTAACCAGTCTCTTGTGCCCTCTGGCTTCCAGCTGGCTTGATCAATGGCGGCACCAGAAGGGACTGGAGAGAGAGCAGGATATGTATTTCCCCTGCTCCCTCCCTGCTGGCCCAGTATGGCAGGGGGTGTGCTTCCCTATGGAAGCCACAGCTCCTTTGGAGTGGCCTTGTCATAGCACTCCGCTCCTGCAGGCTGGAGCAGTGGTGACTCACAGTTGATGGCTCAGGCTCTTGACCATGGCCCTTGTCGTCCCTTAGCTCTTAACCTTCCCCACCCCCTGGTGACTAGTCCCTTCATTAAACTGCTCCTCAAGGACTGTGGGTGCACCTTCTGGTTGCTGCCAGGCCCTTGATGGATTCAGAAAGTGACACTGTTGTGTCCTCGGTGACCTGGGGGCACCCCGTAAAGGAACGTCCATTCCAGGTGGCACTCCCTTGCCTTTGATCACAGTTTCTTCCGTCCCACTCCCCATCTATCGGTATGTTTCCTCATTATTAAGGTTGGTGCTCTTTCTCTTGCCCCGCTTCTCTGGGTCTTTGTGATCTCACTGGTCAGAGTTCATGGAGCCTCCCTCTGGCCCCCAGGGCATTGCTTGGCTAGGATGGTTGCTGACAACTCAGGCACCTAGGCCATTGGACCTACCTGAGGGCAGGGGCCACACCTGGCAGCCTCTGAGCTCCTGCTGCCCAGCATGGGGCCTGGCCCAGAGGGGTGCTTGCAATGGTAGCTGGGTGTCAAACTGACTGGGATTACAGCCCAGAGAGTCCCATGTCCTTCAGGCTTATGGGGTCATGGTTTTATTTCAGACAGACCAATTCAAGTCCCCTTTCCCCATCCTCTGAGATGTCTGGTGCCTTCCCAACCCCTCTGAGGATTCTTAGGGAAACTCAGCATCCCTGGACCCTTGTCTCTGCTAAGATCATGGTCCCTACTGTATCTCTGTCCCGTGGCTCTTGTCCTCTCTCTATCTTTTGTTGCTGTTGTTAGCTGCTGTTGAGTCGGCGCCTGACTCATGGTGACCCCACCCATAACAGAATGAAATGCTGCCCAGTCTTGCACCATCCCCATGATCAGTCGAGGATTGGACCATTTCGATCCATAGGGTTTTCACTGGCTGATTTTTGGAAATAGATTGCCAAGACTTTCTTCCTAGACCCTCTTAGTCTGGAAGCTCTGCTGAAACCTGTTCAGCACCATAGCAACACGCAAGCCTCCACTGACAGATGGGAGGTGGCCGCACATGAGGTACACTGGCCGGGAATCGAACCTGGGTCTCCCATACGGAACGTGAGAATTCTACCATTGAACCAGCACTGCCTCTCTCTTTATCTTAACCCACTGCCATTGATTCGATTCATAGCAACCCCATAGGGTTTCCAAGGCTGTAAATCTCTATGGAAGCAGACTGCCACATCTTTCTCCTGCGGAGCTGCTGGTGGTTTCGAACCACCAACATTTTGGTTAGCAGTTGATCGCTTTAACCTCTGCCCCACCAGATCATGCCAAATGTTCTTTCTTTGTTCTCTGAAGTACTATGAACAAGAGGCTAAGGTGTTTCATGCTGAAGGTTTAGGGATACAGAGAGGGATGTCAGCATATCACAGAATGGGAGCAGAATGTGAAATGTGTACTTCATTAGCTGTCACTGTGTGATGCTCCCTGCCTGTCTCCTCGGCAGGGAATGTCCCCCGGGCAGGGAATGTCCCCCGGCTGGCTTTCTTCCCAGGCGGCGCCCACTCTGCCCACTGACCTGAACCCTGTCTCCCCAGCTAGTTCCATCTCCTCTTCTTCCCATCCCCAGGCCTCTTCAAACCGATAAGACAAAAATTCAGGTTACAATGGAGCTTAGCTCTCCCTCTTTCTCCTTCCCACCGTGCTTCCCATGAAAAGATCCTCAGAAGTATTTCTCTAAACAAAAACAAGCCATCTACCCCTAAGAAGAACTGGGCCTCTCCCTGAGAGCGCTGTAGTTGCTGCAGCCAATTTTTGTCTTAAATGGCAACATCTTCCCTTCTTGTTACTCAGTTATAACTTGGGCTGCTGAGCGAGGGCCCAGAGGGTCAGCTGTCTATTTCAAATTCTCCTAGAAGCTGGTGGGGCTGTGCCAATATTACTCTCTATTGTCCTCTTCGCCCATCTAGCGCTTAGGCAGTTGCTGAGCACAGGAGATTTCAGCGTCCAGGGCCACCCCCCAGGCCCGCCTCTCATCGCTCAGTTGTGGTGAACAGCACCGTGTACACTGCCATGCTCCCACCTCAGGCAGGCTCCGTGGAGTCTCTGCTTTTCTGAGTGAAGCTATGGGGCATGATCAGCCCGTGCACAGGCAGAGCCTGGAAACATGAGAGAGTTAACACATATGGGGGCGACCAATGCCCAACAGAAGGCGGGTATAGAGGATCGGGCTCCAATCTCCTGCCCTGCAGTGGGGCAGTTCTGAGGTCCACTCTACCCCAGTCTCCAGAAGATCCCAGCAGGACTGGGCCCTCATTGCCCACAGTGGTGACCAGCTCAAGAGTGCACCCTTCTTCTCTGCTTCTCCTGGGGTCACCTCTTAGATAAACTGTCAGCACCCAAGTCTTTGGCTTAGAGCCTGCTTTCAGGGGGACCCAAACTAAGACAGGTACTCAACCACTAAGTGTTTACGGCCTTCAGTAGTAACGAGGGGTGCTGGACCAGGGTCTGACAGCTGCCCGTTGGTTCTGAACAGTTCTGCAGAACTTTGCTAACCTTCCCTTTCTTGCTCCTGTTTCTAGTGTGGTTAGTGCGATGGGTATGTCCATATATCTCCTCTCTCATCCTGAGCATGGTGTTAGACATCTCAGCTCCGGAAGCTTGAGTCATCGGGGGAAAGCCTTTAGCCAGCCTGAAAAGCCATAAAACTCTCCTGGTGTGACAGAGAGCAAATGACTTCAGAGTCCTATTACTGCCCCCAAACTCCAGCAGAGCCAGAGTCTGAGACGTCTCATCTTTTCACACCTAGGTGTTACGAGATGCATTACTCATCTGCATTGCCCAGTTCTTGCCTTGTTAAGGGCTGCAGAGGAGAGTCAATGTTTTGACAAGGAAAGTAAGGCTGAGAGCCAGCATGGCGGTGGAACTCTGCCAGTGGGCACCCAAAGAATTCCACAGCACCGCACTTGATACTTCACTTCCCGGAATGAGTTGCCTATCTCGACCATGGGCCTGCTGGGCTCATAAATCCTACTGGGGAAGTGGCTTTGTGTCCGCACGTCCCAGATCCTTAGAAACAGTGAACTGCTCTCTGCCTGGCCTCCAGAGAGGACTGTGGCAATCAGATTCCCATGTAGGAAACTTCCTGTACGTTCCCTTGGTTTCATCCCCAGCACCCTAGAGCAACCATGTCTGGGTGGTCTCAGAGGTCCCCAAATCTGGCACCAATTGGAAGCAGGAAACTGCAGCTACTCATTGCTGTTGGTAGTGGCTGTCAAGTCAGCTCCAACTCTTGGCGACTCCACACACAGCGGAATGAAACATTGCCTGGTCCCACACTGTATTCACCATTGGCATGTGCAAGTCCATTGTGGCCCAGCCTAGGGGCTCATCTTCCAGCACTGTATAGGAGAATATTCTGTAGTGATCCATGAGGTTTTCATTGACTAATTTTTGGAAGAAGATGGCCACCAGGCCTTTCTTCCTAGTCTGTCTTAGTCTAGAAGCTCTGCTGAAATCTGTCTACCATGGATGACCCTACTGGTATTTAAAATACTGGTGGCATAGCTTCCAGCGTCATAATAACATGCAAGCTATTTAGGGAACACTCCTTAATGAAATAGGCACTGACTGCATTTGGTGCTGGAAGTCCGTAAGTTTAATTCTTACACGCAGTCCCGTGAGGCCACTGTTAGACTGAATCTGCAGTGAAGGAAACGAGGCTCAGAGAAAGTGAGTGATTTGTCTGAAGTCACTCGCCTACTATGTGGCGAAGCTCAAAGAAAGTCCCAAGTCTTTTGACCCCAAATTCAGGGTTTTCCCCATCAGGACATACTTTCTAGGAGAAGAAGGCGTTGGTGGTGACTGGTTCGTAGATGTGTGTTAAGCACCGACATCATCCAGGAACGGAGACCACTGAGATGAGCTCCCGGGGTGGGGGCTGCCTGCCTTCCACTGGTCTGGGCTTGTTGGGTGGCCTTCCTTTTCCCCAGGGTTTCCTAGCGAGTCTTAGAGCGGGCGGGGCAGTCCAGGACACTAGCCAACAGCACCCTGGTCTTCTCTGCACTCACTGTTTTTGTCATGGCCTGTGAATCAATTGGCATCTGGTGTTTCAATCAGCCTCCTGTGGGTTGGTCCTGAGACGGGGTCCCTAGGAGGAAGGCCTGGTGGCCCATAGCTGAAGGATTTCAGAATCTGGTCCAATCACAGTGACCCCACTAGGAATGGACTCCCCTTTTCCCATCTCTGAAGCCTTGCCTTGGTAGCCAGTCAGCAATGAAAGGTATAGATTTCATCTTCTGTAACACAAGCCTTGGGGGCAGTGGTGACTCAGTGGTAGAGTTCTCGCCTCCCTTGCAGGAGACTCGGGTTCGATTTCCGGCCAGTGCACCTCATGTGTGGCCACCACCGTCTGTCAGTGGAGGCCTGCGTGTTGCTATGATGCTGAATAGGTTTCAGTGGAGCTTCTGAACTTAGACTAGGAAGAAAGGCCTGGTGAACCACTTCCAAAAATCAGCCAGTGAAAACCCTATGGATACAATGGGCTGATCGGCAACTAATCACGGGGATGGCCCTGGACCATAGAGTTTCATTTTGTTGTGTGTGAGGTCCGTGAGGGCCGTTGACAATGACAACCTGAGTCTCAGATCGGCGCCCCCTCCTCCAGGAAGAAGCATGCACGTTTCCATGATGGCACTTGGGGCAGACCCTCCTCAGGCCACACAGAGTCACTCTCCTCTGGTCCATGGCAGCTGTGGAGGCAAACCTGGACGGTGGACTCATTTTACAACCAGATCAGACCTGCTGTTCTCCTGTCAAGACAGGCCATCCACATGTCTGATCACAAAGGCGATTTTCATATTCTGTCCTGATTTAATGCAATCCAAACTCCTCGTCAGCACCGACAAGGCCACGCATGACCTGGCTCCTGCCCTGCGTATCCTCTCGCTCATCACCCCCCAGTACCAGCATTTGTCCCCTTGTCTTGCCCTGCCAAGCCAAATCAGCTCCTGGGGACTGTGCGTGCGGTCCCCCTCTCCTGCCTCGCTCACCTCCCAGGCACAGCTGGCCCTTCAGCATTCTACTGTCCCCTCAGTGGGGCCTCCCCAAAGTGGCCTTCCTGTCCCCCTGCTTAAAATCCCCTCCCCCGACTATCACCTCACCATGCTGTGTCCTGCCCAGCACATGGCAGCCTGAAAGGGTCTTGTTTGTTGATTTGTCTGTTGTTGGCCTCACCTTGTTAGAATGTGAACCACTGCATTCAGCCCCTAGAACAGTGCCCCCCACAGAGCATTTGTTAAATGACTGAATTTATAAAATATGGTCGCAGCTTCCAGAAGCCCCACCTGGAATTCAGGGCGAGTTGATGAGGACTTTAAATTCTCATTATCCTCTTATCTTCAGGCCGTCTCCCTCCCTCTTACCATCATTTCCCCTTGGTGTCCAGCGGATTCCGACTCACAGTGACCATATAGGTCAGAGTAGAACTGCTCTGGGGGATTTCTAAGGCTGAAATCTTTATGGAAGCAGACTGCCACCTCTTCCTCCCTCGGAGCAGGTTCGAACCGCCAACCTTTCAGTTAACAGCCGAGTGCTTTAACCACTGTACCACCAGGGCTCCTGTTCCTCTTCATTACTCCCTTACTTTTCCCCCTGGTCTTTCTCTTCTTTCTTTTTCCTGCCCTCCCACCCCCCACCCCACCTCTCCCTTCCTGTCTCTCTTTCTCCCTTTCCGTCCTGCCTTGCCTGGTAAGCGGCAACTCCAAAAGCAGACAGGGGAAGCAGTGGGTCCCATCTGGGTTCCTCCCAATGGCCATGATCGTGGTTATGGGAAGTCTTTGCACTGGACCATGGAGGGGGCCAGAAGGAGCCAGTCCACCCAAGGAACCCTGGGACAGGCCTGGAGTGCTGGACCGCCCCATCTGGAGCAGAGTTTTCCATCTGGTGCTCTAAATGAGCCCGTCCCTTCCGGGATCCGGTGTGACTGTAGCTTGGAGCGTGCTCGTCAGGGGCTGGCTTTTAGTACTGGGCACTGGAGAGGAGTGGTTAAATTCATCACAGGTGTAAAACAAAGACCAGACAGCACGCGCCCTGCCTGCTCAAAGGGGGAGCTTAATTTATTTTTAAATGCTTAGCGCATTGTCTCATTCTTGCAGGAGGCTTCAGTAGAAAGTGCAAGAACTTCTTCCCCAATCTTGCTGAAGGAGAATGTTCCAAGGAGCCTGGCACTGGAAAACAAAAGGGATTCCTGTTTTGTCCTCATCTTAAATCCTATCACCGTGGTGGCTGGAACTGCGGGGTGCTGGCGAGGCGTGTTGAGAGGCCGTCTGAGCATGGTGATTAGGTATTAAGCCTGGACAGGGACTAACCAAGAGCTGTGTGGCCCCTTGGCTCAGCCCAGGAAGTGGATCTCTCCCAGGGAGCCTAGCTGGCCATGGGCAGGGGGACTGACGGCATTTGTGGCAAAGTGAAATGCGATTGTAATGATTCTGAGCACGTGGTTTCTGTCTCCAGCATGCTAGATTTGTAGGCTAGCATTTTTTTCTTGGGTGGATTCCAGATGTTGTATAACTTGTGCATTTCTAAGCTACAGAGTGGTAGATGGGGGCTTGTCTTTCTGTTATGAGCATGTACTTCGTGGGTAGCAGTTTAGCACTGTCAAACAGCCTAGTAAAAGATGCATCAAGCTGGTGTCTGCGTGGAATAAATTATTGGGAATAGGATCCCGAGTTTCAGTAATGTTAAAGTAGATGAGGGATGTGGACCAGAGCTGTGGATTTCTGGGCAACCTCCCAAGTGAAACACACCCCTCTCCCCGAGAAACACACACGCTCATACACACACACACACACACACACACACACGCACACAGCCCCCCTCCCATTTCATTTCTCCTAGACAAATCAGTCCCACCCACCCGGGGGCCTTTCTTCCAGATGTCATTCCCTGAGCCTCTGCTCTAAAAACAAGAACAAAAAACAAGATAAACAAACGAAACAAAACCTGGTTGCGTCTGAGTCCGTTCCGGCTCGTGGTGACACCGTATGTTCCGGAGTACAAGTGCTCTGTAGGGTTTTCTTGGCTGTAGTCTTTGCTGACTTAATGGCAGCTGACAACAACAATCTTTATGGAGGCAGATTGCCAGGTCTTTCTTCCGGGGTGCCACTGGGTGGGTTCAAGCTGCCAACCTTTAGGCGAATAGTCCAGTGCAAATCATTTGCGCTACCGAGCGACCCTTGCTTCTACTCCATACCTGCCCAAACCCTCATCTTTGGCAATGAGGCCTGGGGTCTATAAATAGCAAGCCCCATAAGTATGGCTGCCAGATAAAACACACAATATCTGGTGAAATTTGAATTTCAGATAAACAAGAAGCAGTTTTTTCTGTGTAAGTATGTCCCGTGCACTATTTAGGGTATGTTGTTGCTGTTGTTAGGTGCCATCGAGTCGGTTCCAACTCATAGACCCTATGTACAACAGAAAGAAACACTGCCCAGTCCTGTGCCATTCTCAGAATTGTTGCTACTCTTGAGCCATTGTGTCAATCCATCTTGTTGAGGGTCTTCCTCTTTTTCACTGATCCTCTACTTTACCAAGCATGATGTCCTTCTCCAGGGACTGGTCCCTCCTGATAACATGTCCAAAGTACGTGAGACAAATGCTTCTAAGCAGCATTCTGGCTGTATTTTTCCAAGACAGATTTGTTCATTCTTCCAGCAGTCCACGGTATATTCAATATTCTTCGCCAACAGCATAATACAAAGGCATCAATTCTTATTTGGTCTTCCTTATTCATTGTCCACTTAGGGTATATTCATCTAGGGTATACTTATACCAAATAAATAGTTTTTTTAATTTCAGATTTCAGGATGTCCTGTATTTTTACTTGCTTAAACGGCAACCCTATCCCTAAAGTCCAGTAAAGTAAGAAAATGCTGCAGACCATACCCCTTTAAGGAATTTGCAGTACACGTTAGCACTTTATGTCTGTGAAGTCCTGCAGAAAATAAACATACTTATACTAAAAAGTTAATTGTTGTTTAACTGAAATTCAAATTTCACCAGGCATCCGACAGACCCAGGGGATGTCTCCCGATCTGTCCTCCCACACAGGAAGCAAATCTTTGTGGGGCTTGGGCATGAAGTATCTCTGCAAGAATATATTAAAATCAATACTTCTATTTGAGATTCAAAGTAACAAGAGCGTTGTTTCTTTTTGCCTTTCCCTTCCTCCCTCCCTCCCTCCTTCCTTTCTGCCTTTTTTTCTTTCCTTCCTTCCTTTCTCTCTCTCTCCCCTTCCTCTGTCTCCTCCTCCTTTTCTTTTAAATGTTATTATTTTACATATTGATGTCTCTGTTTCCTTATTTTCAGTGTTTTAGCTTTGATTTATTTTTGTGACTTTTCTATCTGGGTTGATATCTGGTTGCTCTGTCCAGTGTTCTAGTCTTGGGTTGTTATCTGATGTTACTGATTTTCCAACTGGAGGACTTCCTTTAGTATTTCTTGTTATTTTTGTTTGCTTTTTACAAATTCTCTAAACTTCTGTTTGTCTGGAAATGTCCTAATTTCACCATCATATCTCAGAGACGGTTTTGCTGGCTATATAATTCTTGGCTGGAGATTTTTTTCCTTCAAGGTTTTATATATGTCGTTCCATTGCCTTCTTGCCTGCATCGTTTCTGCTGACTAGTCTGAACTTAGTCTTATTGACTCTCCTTTGTAGATGACTTTTCGTTTATCCCTCGTCGCTCTTAAAATTCTCTTTATCTTTGGTTTTGGCAAGTTTGACTATAATATGTCTTTGCGACTTTCTTTTCAGATCTATCCTCTGTGGGGTTCGATGAGCTTCTTGGATAGATATCTTCTCATTTTTCACGCTATCAGGGAAGTTTTCTGCCAATAAATCTTCAACAATTCTCTCTGTATTTTCTGTTATCCCCGCTTGTTCTGGTACTCCAATCATGCGTAGGCTATTCCTCTTGATAGAGTCCCACATAATTCTTAGGGTTTCTTCAGTTTTTTAAATTCTTTATCTGATTTTTCCTCGAATAAATTGGTGTCGAGGTTTCTCTTCAGTCTTACTAATTCTGACTTCCATTGCCTCAGTTCTGCTCCTATGACTTCTGATTGAGTTGTCCGATTCTGAAATTTTATTGTTAATCTTTTGGATTTCTAATTGCTGTCTCTCTATGGGTTCTTGCAGCCTGTTAAATTTGTCATTATGTTCTTGTATAACCGTCTTAAGTTCCTCCGTTGCTTTGTCTGTGTGTTCCTTGGAGTGTTCTGCGTTTTGCCTGATCTCCTTCTATCTTGAAGAGCTCTGTATATTAATATTTTGAATTCTACCTCTGGTATTTCCAAGAAGTTCTCTTCCTCCAGAAGGTTTCTTGGTTCTTTGTTTTAGTCACTTGCTTAAGCCATCATGATCTGCCTCTTTATATGATTTGATATTGACTGTTGTCTCCAAGCCATCAGTAAGTTATTATATTTATTTATTTTGTTTGTTTACTGTGTCCTAGCTTCTTGCTCTGTTTTGTTTTGTTATGCCCAAATAGGCTGGTCGTGTGAGCTAGTTTGATTATTGGTGTCTTTGAAGCTCTTATGTCCTGTCACCAGGTAGTTAGAATTGTTACTAGGTATGTGAGCCCAGGAGCACATTTACTTTTCTTGTGTGGATTCAGCTCAGGTGTCCAGGTCGTTGGTCACCAAGTGCGTGGTGCAGGCTATCACCTACAGTCCTATATGGGCAGGGCTACATAGGGATGATTGGAGTAGGCACAGGTATCTGGCTGCAGTAGGGGATTATGTGCCGAGCAAGGTAGAGGACTGATGGCTGCCCCTGAGTGCCTAGGTGGAAGGCGTGTCCATGTTCCCTAGAGCCTGTAGATGGGTGGGTTTTGCAGCCAGACTTTGGACACCCAGTGCTGTTGGCTGGAAGGACTGGGAGGCACCACTTATTCTCAGACCCCTGTAGTGGGTGGCTAGATTGAGTGAATGGAGCCACCAGTCCTCAGGCCCCTGATGTGGGTAGGTGAGGACCTTGTTTAATGGGCAGCACAGTGCCAAGTGTCACAAATCTGCCACTCCCTCTTAACTGTTGCAGTTGAAAATAGGCTTCAGGTGTTCACCCTGTTGTACTATGCTAATAAGGGCCTACGCTGTTGAAATGGGCCTACACCAGTCTAGGCAGGTGTGAAAGACATTCAAAGTCCGTGGACACCTTATGCCTGTGCCTAGGCAAAGTGGTTGTGCCTGCCCTGAGCTCTCAGTTTAGGGAAGCTGGCAGATTATTTTCTCCTGTTTGTTAATTTTTTCCCTCTCCAAAGCCAGGAGAATGGCTTGGGGTGCTCAACAGGTCACACTTCCGGCCCAGGGGGCATGGCAGTTGCTGAAGAGGGACTAGGACCAAAGCAGAGTGGGGAGGGGGTGGGTGAATGGGAGCGAGGTACTTCCCAGAGGGGAAGGGTTTTTTTTTTTTTTTTTTTTTTTTTTGATCCTGTGCGGTAGGTTAGACACTTGCAGTTAACTTTCACGGATTCAGCACTGCTTCTCCCTGGTTCTGTAGGCTTGTGCAGACTCTCCACCTCTTGGTTTGTTCCAGTGTGGAAAATGTGTCCCAAGTGCTACTGCTTGCCTCAGCCCTCGCCCTGGCTGATCCAGCCTGCAGGGTCCTGGCCAGGTCAGGTCTGGCAAATCCTCACTGCTTCTAAACTGTTTCTCCCTCCCGCTGTCACTCAGTCCAACTCCTCAACTTTGTCTTTATGTTCAGGGCTCCTAGATTGTCATATATAATCGATTTACTTGTTTTTTTGGGTCTTTGTTGTAAGAGGGACCACAGAAAGCATCTGACTACTCCATTATCTTGGCCCCACCTCCTAATTTTTAAATAACAGATTCATTCTTTGAGGTATAGGTCATACACCATAAACTCCACCATTTTAAAGTGCACAAATCAGTGGTTTTTAGTATAATCACGAAGTTATGTAATCATCACCACTAAATAATTCCAGAACATTTCAATCATTTTGAAACAAAATTTTGTCCCTATTAGCAGTCAGTCCCCCTTCCCTTCTCCCCCCAGCCCCTGGCAGCTGCTAATTTACTTTCTGTCTCTGTGGGTTTGCCTATTCTGGACATTTCATATTAACAAAATCTTATAATATGTGGCCTTTTGAGACTTCTTTCATTTGGCATAATATTTTCAAGTTTCATCCATATTGCAGCATGTTATTAGTACATCATTCTTTTTTTTATAAATGAATCCATTGTATGTATAGATCACATTTTGTTTACCCATTCATCAGTCAATGGGCATTTGAGTTGTTTCCACTTTTCAGCTATTCTGAATAACATTTCTATGAACATTTATGTATAGGTTTTTGTGTGGACATACATTTTTAATTCTGGAAAACATAATTCTGGAATGGCCAGATCATATTGTAACTCTGTTCAACTTTTTAAGAATTTGCCAAACTGGGGTTTCTAAAGGGGCTGCCTCATTTTACAATTCCACCAGTAATGTGTGAGGGTTTCAATTTCTCTACATCTTTGCCACCACTTGTTATTGTCTTTTTCATTTCAACCATCCTAGTAAGTGTGAAGTGATATCTCATTGTGGTTTTGATTGGTATTTCCTTCGTGACTAATGATGTTTAGCATCTTTTCATGGCTTTTTTGTCCATTTGTAAATATTTCTTTTGAGAAATATTTATTCAAACTCTTTGCTCATTTTAAATTTGGGTTGTTTGTCTTTTCACTGTTAAGTTGTAAGAGTTCTTTATAGATTCTGGATATAAGACCTTGATCAGATATATGATTTGCAAATATTTTCTCCCACCTCATGGGTTGTCTTTTCACTTTCTTGATGATGTCCTTAAAACATATATATTTTTTAAAGTTTCAGGTTGTACTTTCTCAACTCCCCTAATTTCAGGATATTTCACCTTCCTATTTGGAAGTCGGAACTCTGGTGGCACAGTAATTAAGAGCTCAAGCTGCTAACCAAAAAGATTGGCAGTTCAAATTCAACAGCCACTCATTGGAAACCCTATGGAGAGGGTCTGCTCTGTCCAATAGGGTCGCTATGATTTGGAATTGACTCAGTGACAATGGGTTTGTTTTTTTGGGTTATTTGGAAGTTGGCTTTTCTCAAGCACATTCAGGTTATTTCTGAAACTCAGTGGTACCAAGATCTTCAAAGTGGAAAGTTTTAAAAAACATACTTAACATTATAATTTTATATTTCTCAAATTCTAAAAATGCACAATAATTTAAATTACAGAAAATAAAGCATCACAAAATCATCTTAGTTTTTGGGGAAACTCAGAAGAGTCTATGGTCCACATGGGGTGTGACCTCCTGGGGAAAAGGGCTGCAATGGGACTTATGTTATCAAAAGCAGTCATGAGTTTTAACATGGTGATTAATTTTGTCGTAGAAGATCCTTGCTGTTCCAGTCTCAGAAGATGCAGAGAGAAATCTATATTTCCCATTATTTGTTAATATCGAGGGCTAGTACATTATTTTTGTTGACTAATGTGTAGAAATGCGTGCACGTGTGTATGTGAATTACTTTTCATATCCTGCAACCTGAAATATGTTTTTGGTTGATATGCAAACCTCAGACCTTGGTGGGGAGAAGATTCCTCTTGCGCCTTAGGGCTAAGTTCTAAAATCTAACTTGAACAGAGATTTAGCCACCAAATGTTTGACCTGTCACTCCTAAAGCTGATGAATAATTTGTTTGTGATTTTCCTAACAATTCTCATTGGCATCAGATGGAAAGGAGCCTGTCCCTGGTAGATTTAGTGGTGCACTGGACTTCTTGCCTGCATATGGAGTCTTCTATGAGGAAAGAAAGAGGTGAAGTAGGACCAGCTCAAGCCAGAGTAGAGAACAAGGGGCCATGGAAGGACCTCAGCCCGGGGAACCAGGCAGGCCAGGTAGGCTCAGATGTCTGACTTCTTTGACTTTCTGCTTTCCTCTTAGATACACCCTCCTGAGATCTAAGTTAGGGATCCTGCTACTAAATAACCATGTGACCTTGCCAGTAAAATGCGGGCGTCAGGCAAGATCACCTCTGAGATCACTTTGGCTCAAATAGTATTCGGTTTTCGTAGCAGGATCTGTGCCAGAAGCTCCCTGTGTCTGAAGGTTATTTCCTCAGCAATGGTGGGAGGTAGATGGTGGGCGGTTTGGATTGATCTGAATGGTTGCCCCACACTCCCACGTGTAGGCAAACCCCACACTCCCACGTGTTCTCCCTGTTCAGTAGTGCCGTGACCGCCCCTTTTGCAGGTGGGAAGGGCAACACTAAGCCATGTCTTCACCTTTGCTTGTCAATCAAGGAGCCAGGTTTGCAAAGTGGCAGCTGGTATCACAGCACTGTTATAGCTGGGTACATTAAGCTTCTTTGGTTGAGAGAAACCGGAGCTGACTCTGGCTTGCTCAGGTATAAAGGGAACCCATCGGGGGAGATGGAGACACTTGAGGGTTTAGAGGGAAGGGCAGCACTGGGGTGTTTCAACAGCATGGGCTGCTCTAGAGTGTGGTTCTGGCATCTTTCTGAGATAAATGGATTCTACACAGTCTTGTTCTTTTTATCCTGTTACTCACAGTTTCAAATGCAGAAAGGGGAAATGTGGCAGTCAGTCGTTAGAGCTATTGACCCAACATTCTTCTTCCCCTGCCCTGGGTGCTTGTGAAACCATTGCACTGCCTGACCCTTTGTGGTTGGGTGGGTCTGTGTGTCCTGTTCTGGCCAATGAGGTGAGAGCAGAAATGACTTGTGACAGCCCGGGACATTTATGCTGAGACAAGACCCTGTAGAGTTTTCCTTTCCCTGCTTTGCAATTATGGGAGCAAGTATTGAAATGCAGCCTACATGGGCTGGGGTTGAGGAACCACAGTAAGGAGAGCCCCCCTTTTGACCTTGAATAGACGTGTGACATGAGAAAGAAATAAACTATCTTAGATGAAACCACGGAGAATTTTGTGTTGCTTGTGCCGGCAGCATTATCTAACCCAACCAGATGGATATAGGAGGTCTCCCATCACCTAGCTTGGGCCGAATGAACTCAATCCTATGGGAGACATTCAATTATCCCATGGGAAATGAATGTGCTAGTACCAAAACAACAAAGAATGCTTACTAGGCAAGAAAAAGACAGCTGTCCACCATGGAGGTCATAGGACCCTTCCAGGAACTGAGCTTGTTCCCTTGACCTCACGAATGCCTGGTCTGTGTGAGCCGATGAGCTTCCACAAACAGCTTACTTCTCAAAATAACAGTCGTGTGACCCCCTACACCACAACAGTTTGAACACCAAAGCTACACCCACCTTCTGAATTCTGGGCACTTTGAGCAGGCTCAACCAGCCTCCAGGGATGCTCGGAGGGACTCATTTGTCACCCACTGTCTTCAGTGTAGTTTAAAACCACAAGATCTTCCCTGAAAAAAAAAAGTTCAAAATTCACAGCTTATATTAAATATTAAAATACACTTCATTGCCTAGCATTAATAGGCTGTATGAAAATACTCAATAAATCATGTTTTGTTTGTACCATGGTTATAGCATGAATAATACATTGAGAAAATTTTGTGCATCTGATAGGATGAAAAATCTTATAGCATTTCTACACTTTGCTTCCCTCCACTGTGGCAGGTTAGAGCTTTTTGTCATCATCCGACACATTTAGCCATCACTGGAATCACCACACTACCTCCAACTAGAGTGCTGGGTGATTAAAAAGAACAAGAGTAAGTATATATAATAAATTCAGAAGGCTTGCTAATTATGTGCATATCGTACTATAATAATGCTGCTAATAATTCAAAGGACAACTGACATAAAAAATCATCATCTAATTTGTCCGGCTCTCCCAGACCAGCGTTATGTAACACCACCATGGGGAGAGATGTGGACTAAATCATTTTTCTTTCTTTAATCTGTGAGATGCTTGGCATTGATGTCTCCACGTTGTTTAGACTTTGAGCATCTAGGTATTCTGTGGTTTTGTTTCTAGGAATGGGGAGAAACAGATGATCAACAGAAATGATGGGATTTATTTATTGGACAAGGATGGGGAATTTGCACTGCTTTAGATTCTGCAGGAGGGTTGCTAGCTGACAAGATGTCTAGATTAGTCAGTACGTGCAAAGTTATTTGTTGTGGCAATGTTTGCAATAGCAAACATCTGGAAACAACCACCAGCTGGGATTGGGTTGAATAAATTGTGACTATCGCTGCAATAGGAACTTCATGACTGTAGAAAAAAGAATGAAAGAGGCCTCCAAGTAGCCATATGGAAAATTCTCCAACATGTACATTTTAAGTAATAGTAAAAGGAATGGTTAAAAAAGAGCTAAAGATGGAAGGGAAGGGGAATGTATGTTGCTTTTGTATGTAGATGCATTAAAAATCATCCGGGAGGATACACAAAAAACTAATCAATATGGATTTATTTCCTGGGGGAGTAGGAATTGGGTGGATGGTAGAAAGGATGGGAGAAAGTTCTCTGAAGACCTTTTTATGATTTTTTTTTTGATTTTTAAACCAGATAAGTATATTACCTATTCAAATAACTAAATAATTTTAATGCCCCCTCAAAAAAAATTTGAGCAAAGTGAGTCAGTGATTGTCAGCAAAGCAAAGTGTCTCTCCCAGCTCCAGGAGAACATGTGGAGTCCTCAGTCCCCGTGGAACACAGAGTGACTGGTGTGGAGGAATGGAGTGCAGCTGGTCCTTTGTGGAATGATGGGCATCCCTGAAGACCATGGAGTTGGTGAGCTACTTTCCAAAAAGAGAGTGAGGCTGGCAGATACTATCACAATGTTTATGGTAACTATTTCCAGAGATGAGGCTTGGAAATACTCAAGAGTAGTTATGAATACAATAGACTCCAATGCATTCACACACTCAGATGGCTACTAGGACCCAGTTGGTAAGAAGTGGGTGAAGATCACCCAACAGGTGCTGAGGCCAGCAAGAATGTGCAGGTCCTCCTCAAGGGTGGCCCCACTCAGCCCAGCAGCTGGTGGCTCTCAGGGAAGGCCAGGGCTGTGCTCATTGCTGAATCTCCCGGATTTCCAAGGGAGAACGGCGGTCTGAATTTCTATGTGGAATCTTCATAGTTTCATATGTTGGCCAATAATTTCAAAAATATTAAACTGAATGAGCAAAACAAAATTTGTGTGTAGACTATATACGACTGGCAGGCTGTGGTTTCTAACCATTGCCACAGAGCCTAGATGCTTGGAAAGGATCAAAATTAATGAGTGCCCCTAACACCCATTGCCGTTGAGCCGATTATAATTTATAGTGACCCTGTAGGACAGACAAAGAAAAATAAAATAAACCTGTTGCCCCCGAGTTGATTCCAACTCATAGTGATCCTATAGGACAGAGTAGAACTGCCCTACAGAGTTTCCAAGGAGCAACTGGTGGATTTGAACTGCTGATCTTTTGTTTGGCAGCCAAGCTCTTAACCACTGCACCATCAAGGCTCCATAAGACAGAGTAGGGCATATAATTTCCTCCTCAGAATGAATGTTTTATTTAGAGAAGAAAACAACAAATCACCGAGGACTTTCAGTTGTTGGTGGCTACTTATGCTCCCCTACTCTGTGCTGTTCCACACGTAAACCTCCCTGTGAATGCAATTTGAATCTGCGTCTCCAAAATGTTCAAAATATATGTACAAGGATGCTCCTTAAAGTATGGTTTATAACAGCCAGAATTGGAAAGAATTTTTCCGCTCTTCAACAAGGAACCACGGCGTAAGCTCCATTATATTCACGTTAGGAGAATGTGCTAGCACTAAGCAATATCAACTTTTATCACAGGAAAAGTAAGTTGAAGAACAAAAAGTTTGCTATTTTATTATCCCATTTTTTTAAAAAAATTACAAAAAAGTGTGTGATTTCTAAATTTTTAATCTTATATTCATTTCTATAAAATTTCTTAAGATATTTTGTGTTTTTTGTAGTCCCTTCTTAAACAAGATAAGACCCTAATATGCTTAGGTATTCATGGAACACCTCTCCCCATCTTCCTTGTTTTAGTTCCATTTTTTCCTCATTCAGGAAAAATAGATCTTTTAAAACAACTAGTGATAAATTAAACATATTCTATAGATATTTTTGTTCACCATTTTTTCCCCTTCCTCCTCTTCCCTCTGGATCCACTTTTCTTCTGGTTGAAGTATATCCTGTAGTAGCTTTTCGTGTTGGTTTTGTTTGTTTGTTTCCTTGTTTTAAAGCAAGGGTATGTGGGTAGTAAACTTCTTATGTCTGAAAAATTTAGTTGGGCATAGAATTCTAAGTTGAATTTTAGTACTAACTGCGTGAGAGAATTGCAGATACTGTATTACCGTAGTGTTTTATGGTAAATATTTCTAGACAGATTAGAAGTCTCTTCTCCATCCAATCAAGGGTCATTCCTAGCGGCTAATCTTTTCCCTTCAAAAAAAACCCATTGTCGTTGAGTCGATTTCGACTCATAGTGACCCTACAGGACAGAGTAGAACTGCCCCATAGGGTTTCCAAGGAGGGGCTGGTGGATTCGAACTGCCAACCTTTCAGTTAGCAGCCAAGTTCTTAACCACTGCGCCACCAGGGCCCTTTCAGGTGGCCTTTAAACTCTTTCTGTCTGTCCGTGGTACTCTGCCGTCACTGTCAGGCGTCTGGGTGTGGGTTTATTCTCGTTCATGCTGTTTGCACCTTCAGTGTGCACTTTCAGTCTGAAGATCCAAGTCTTCCTTTGTTTTTGGAAAACTCTCTTCAGTTGAATATTGTTTTACTGACATTTTATTTTCTTCTTTTGGAACTCTTCTCACATGTATGTTTGGGACTCTCTCTCTCTCCACACACTGCACACACACACACACACACACATTGTACACTTATAAAAAACATCCCGACGTTATTATGGAGGATGAGGCAGTGTTGTAGAGGAGGGTTGCTACCTGGGCTTCTACCACATCCAGCACCTGTGGTTCCTTTAAAAATCTGTAAAGCAAAGAATAAAGAAAAGAGGGAAGGAAGGAGGAAGAAGGGGATGGGGAGGAAGGGAAGGAGAGAGGAAAGGAGGGAGAGAAAATGCATGGGACAGGACTTAGAGCAAGCAAACCAGTGAGGAAGCTATTGGAGTCATTCTGGTGAGACATGGTGGTGGCTTGGACCAGCATGGTGCCAGTGGAAAGGAAGAGATGTGAGGATATGGGGTATTTTGAAGGTGTTCTCTACAGGGCTTGCTGTCGAAGTTGATGTGCAGGTGATGGGGAGAAAGGAGTGAAGGACACCCTTGGGTTTCTGACTTGAGGTGCCAGGTAGCTGGTGGTGCCATTTACTGAGGTGGGAAAGACAGGGCAGGGTCCCATCCTGGGGCTCCTGACTGCTTAACCCTTGCTAACTCTTTAGTTACTGTTGATTTAATGATATAGCAGCCACTTTTTATGCCTCTGGACCTAAAAAAAAAAAAAACCTGTTGCCTTTGAGTCAATTTCAGCTCATAGTGGCCCTATAGGACAGAGCAGAACTGCCCTTTAGGGTTTCCAAGGAGCAGCTGGTGGATTCCAGCTGCTGACCTTTTGGTTAGCAACCTGAGCTTTTAACCACTGCACCACCAGGAACCTCCAAGGTAGTAGTTATCCTGATTCTAATGCATTTAGCATCCAGGTGGGTCCCTTTGGAAATGTGTGAAGCTCAGCAGACCTGAGCTGGAGCCTCACTGTTGTGTAGGTTGAGCATTCTATTAGGTGATGCTTTCTGGATGTGCTAGTTTTGTAAACTTTTCCCCTTTATTTCCGTGAGATAAAGCTTGCAAGGATAATTATGGCTTTCCTGTGTGATACGGAGTCCTGATGGGTTTGTTTTGGCTTTTCTGTGTCATATTTGGAAAACCAGAGCTTTCCCAGGTAACCTAATGAAAAGGTGCCCACAACGAATTGCTTATTTAGAAATTGGTATATTGTCATACCACAGATCAGTGGCAGCAGAGTACCACTCACCTTATTGGTGTCTTGTATTACCAGACCATATTTCTCAAAATCCACATTATCAAACAAAAACTTGAGCACGTTCAATTAGTAAGCATGCGTTCCGATACTGAAAACACACGCCATCAAAAATATTTAAAAAATAAAATAAAAATTTGGTAATTACAGGGCTGAGTACCTTAGCCTCACTCTGGTTCAGCACGATGAGGATGATAACAGAGCCGGCACCATTAAGGTAATAGATGGAATACGCAGAAGAGTACCTGGCATGTGGTGAGAACTCAGTAAATGCTGGTGATGACGAGGATGATTGATGATGATGATGACAGCAATGGCAGCTGGAGCACAGAGAAGGAGGGGACAGTGGAGGGTCTGGAAACCAGGCAAGCAGCTGAGGGCTCCTCCTATGGGCTAAGGAAAGACGGGATTGGATGTGCATTTAAAAACATCCCTGTGGCTGCCATATGGGGAATAGGATGAAGGAGAAACAGGAGGTGGGAGATGAGCTAGGTGACACCTTTCACGCTGGACCAAAGGTGGCTGTGGAGGAGGCCAGAACTGAGTGATGTGTTGTTGTTAAAATGCGCTGTGTCAGCGACTCTGGCTGAAGAGTTAAAAGCTACAAAACATTATGATCTGGGATCACGTCTGATTACCTCGCTTGGGGAGGACTGTTTCAGATCAGAAGACTAGAGAACCGTGGAATTGAACAGAACAGAGAAAAGGTCTTAGGGAGAATGATACAGAGGGGTGACAGTGACCTTCCACATTAAAAATCAGGCAACGCTCTTGTCAAGCACACGCACCGTGAATGTGACTGAGTGCATCCTCCCGCCTCCTCCTTTTTTTTTTAATCTTTAAAAAGTTGGTATGTAAGCAAATTATCGAAGTCAACAAAAGTCAAAGAAAGTTCTGGAAGGTTTCCACACAAGATGGTGCAGCTTTAGAACTACATGTGTTTTTAGAAACAGTCTAGCCAACCCTCGTTTTGCAGATGGTGAAACTGAGGTCCAGAGATTGGCCCACAACCAGGCACCCTCTTAGTGGCTGAGCTGAGACTGAGCCCAAGCCTCCTGAGTCTCAGCCACATGCTCTTACACACACACACACACACACACACAAGTCAGGCGTTCCGAGTTCAGCCACATGCTCTTACCCGCACACACAGACAGACACACACGTCAGGCATCCTGAGTTCAGCCACATGCTCTTACCGCCCCCTTCCTCCACGTCAGGCGTCCTGAGTTCAGCCACATGCTCTTACAAACACACACACACACACACACACACACACACACACACACCACCACCACCACCACCACCACCAAGCCTCCCTAGAAACTTGGATAACACTGACACCTCATGTGTACCAGCTGCTCGCCGTGCGTGCCAGGCACCGTGTTCAGTGTTTTCAATGGGTCAGCACATCCAATCTTCACAATAATTCGATAAAGTAAGGCCAATCTTATTTGTATTTTATAACGAGAAAATTGAGGCTCAGAGAAGTTAAGCAACTTGCCCAAGATTGCACAGATGGTAAGCAACTGAGGTGTCTGCCTTTGGAACCGGTACTCTTGACTACACCAACGTGATGAAAAGGGATGCAGGTGCTTGGTGGTCCACCTTGGAGAACTTTAGCTTTCAGATCCTCAAGGAAGAGCCGGTTAACTGACAAGTCACCAAACACTTCTTCGTCTGATTTCTGTCACTGATAAGATGACAAGCACACCCGCCACCACTGTCTCTGGGATTCTGTCGGAGGTCACTTGGCTGGTGCAAGGCTACCAAGGGGCATGAAGGGTGAGGACACATTTGGATGACTGTGGCTGTGGTCTTGACTGGGGGGCCCTTCTAATATGGACTCCAAGATTCTCACCCCCTTGTGTACACATCTTTTTTTTTTTTTTTTATTGTACTTCAGGTGAAGGCTTACAGAACAAATAGTTTCTCATGAAACAGTAGTACACATGTTGTTTTATGACATTGGTTAACAACCCCACAACATATTAACCCTCTAACTTCTCAACCTTTTTGTTTTTTGTGAAAATACACATAACCAAAGATATACCGTTTCAAAAATTTCTACATGCACAGTTCAGTGACATTGACTACGCTCTTCCAATTGTGCTGTTATTCTCACTTAAGATAAAGGGTTACAGAACAAAATAGTTTCTCATTTAACAGTTACTACATATGTTGCCCTATGACAATGGTTAACAATCTCACATCACATCAACAATATCCTTATTCAACCTTGGGTTCCCTATCACCAGCTTCCTTGTCCCCTTCTGCCTTCTGGCCCTTGTCACTGGACTCCTGTTCCTCGTTAGTCTCATTTGGTTTTACGGGGCTGTCCACTCCCAGGCTGAACAGTGAACCTCGGAGGTAACTTCACCACTGAGCTAAAAGGGTGTCTGGGGGCCATACTCTCAGGGTTTCTCCAGTCTCCTTTAGGCCAGTAAATCTGGTCTTTTTTTTTGTGAGTTAGAATTATGCTCTACATCCTTCTACAGCTCTGTCCAGAACCCTCTGTTGTGATCCTGGTCAGAGCAGTCAGTGGTGGTAACTGAGCACCATCTAGCTGTACTGGACTCAGTCCAGTGGAGGCCTTGGTAGATGTGGACAATTTGCCCTTCAGACTAATCTTTTCTTTGTATCCTGTTCTCTTCATTCTCCCTTGCTCCCGAAGGGATGAGACCAGCGGAGTATCTTAGACGGCCGCTCACAGGCTTTTAAGACCCCAGACACTACTCACCAAGGTAGAACGTAAGCATTGTCTTTGTAAGCTGTGTCATGCCAATTGAGCTAGATGCTTCCTGAGACCATGGTCCCCAGAGCCCTCCGCCCAGCAATTCAGTCCCTCAGGGAGTTTGGATGTGTCTATGGGGCTTCCATGACCTTTCCTCGTACAGGTTGTGCTAGATTCCCCTGTATTGTGTACTGTCTCACCCTTCACCCAAGATACCACTTATCTATTGCCTATTTAGTATTTCCCCCCGACCCTTCCCATTTCTGGTAACCAACAAAGATTGTTACATTTTGTGTGTGATGTGTACACATCTTGTATAATTCTTTCTCCTTGAGTGTGGGTAGAAGCTGTGAATATAATGGGATATCATTCCCATGATTGTTACATTGCATGACTTTGAGATTTTGTGGACATAATTAAGGTTACTGATCAGTTGACTTTGAGTTAACAGAAGGGAGATTATCTAAATGGGGCTGACTTAATCGCATGAGCTCTTTAAGTCTGGGTCTAGACGTCAGAGACGGGGAATTCAGAAAGACTCAAGCCATGAAACACTCCACAGCTGGGCTGGAGGAAAGCAAAATCAGGGTTGTGAACTGCCTATGGGAAACACATGACAAGGAACTGAGAGTGGCCCTAGGAGTTGAGAGTGGTCTTGGCTGACAACTAGCAAGAAAATGGGAGAATTCAGTCCAGCAGCCAAAATGCAGAACTTAGCCCAGCAGCCAAGAGGAACTGAATTCTGACAACAACAGTAAAGAGCTTGGAAGAGGACCTCAAGCTCCAGATGATGGCATAGTCCAGTTAACACTTTGATTTCAGCCTTGTGAGATCCTTAGCCGAGAACTCAGCTAAGCTGTGCCCGGATTCCTGACCCACGGAAGCCGTGAGGTAATAAATTCTCGTTGTTTTGAGCTGCTACATTTGTGGGAATTTGTTATGTGTCAACATACTAACACACTGCAATAAAGTTTATAATAGCAGTAAACTAAAACATTGTCCTTGAATGACACCCTTCGGCCCCGGGAAGTGGTGTCTCCACCTCCCTCTTTCCAGCTCAGCATCTGAAGTGCCACCCTGGCTTGGTTTAACGCCTAGCTGGTGTTCTGAGCCTCTGCCAGGAGGAAAGCCCCTCGTGACTAATTATAAACCATTTGTCCTCGCAATTTGTCCAGACACAGATGTGGATGAGTAGCCAGGGCCAGTGGATTCCTGCCTAGATCCTGGTGATGTCTTGGAGCAGGGGAATTCTAATATTCCTCGGTCATGAAGGAAGGGCGGCTGATGCCTGGTGAGAGCAGGAGATTTCTATTGACTCAAGCCCAGCCTATGTGTATCTATATAATATATTTAACATCTTACTGTGCTTTAGGTGAAAGTTTACAGAGCAAATGAGTTTTTCATTCAAAAATTTATACACAAATTGTTTTGTGACATTGGTTGCAGTCCCTGCAATGTGTCAGCACTCTCCCCCTTTCTACCCCAAATTCCCTATTTCCATTCTTCTGGTTTTCCTGCCCCTTCTTGCCTTCTCACCTTTGCTTTCGGGCAGGTGTTGCCCATTTGGTCTCTATACTTGATTGATCTAAGCAGCATGTTCCTCACGGGTGTTATTGTTTTATAGGCCTGTCTAACCTTTGGCCGAAAGGCGAACTTTAGGAGTGGCTTCAGTTCTGAATTAGCAGGGTGTTGGGGGCCATAGTCTTGGAGGTTCCTCCAGTCTCTTTCAGACCAGTAAGTCTGGTTTTTTTGTGTGAATTTGAATTTTGTTCTACATTTTTCTCCCACTCTATCTGGGACCCTCTATTGTGATCCCTGTCAGAGCAGTCGGCGATGGTAGCTGGGCATTGTCTATTTCTTCTGGGTGCAGGCTGGTACAATTTTATGCCAACTGACCTAGATATCCCCCAAGACCACGACCCCCAGCCCTCAGTCTCAGTAGCTCAGTCCCTGGAGGTGTTTGGTTGTGTCTAGGAAGCTTCTATGACTGTGCCCCCTTTGTGTTCTATTATGTGTGTGAATATACATGCTGCACATACAAATATGTGTGTAAAAATATCTACAGTCTAACCTATAGGGTCGCTATGAGTCAAGATCGACTCGATGGCACTGGGCTTTTTGTTTGTTTTCACCTATATATGTACGTAAGTTTACTCTTATACACCCTTCTTTCCCTATTCAGCATACTTATCTACCTATGTATCCACTTGTAAATTGTGTTTACTGTTGTTGTAGGGTTGTATACGTCATATAATTTTCTGTGGTTGCCTTTGTTGTTGTTTTTTTCCTTGTGCTCCTCTCAGTGTCTCCCTTTGCCTTGGTCAAATTGTGCTGACTTCCCCTATACTGTATACCGCCTTTCCCTTCACCAAAGTTAAGACTTGTCTACTATCTAGTTAGTGACTTCTCCTCCCCAACCCTCCCCTCCCTGGTAACTATCAAAGATTTTTTCTGTGTATAAACCTTTTCGTGGGTTTTTATAACAGTGATCTCACACAATATTTGTTCTTTTGTGATTGACTTATTTCACTCAGCACAATTCCCTCCAGGTTCATCCAAGTTATGAGATGTTTCGTGGATTCCTCCTTGTCCTTTACCATTGCACAGTACTCCATTGTGTGTATGTACCATAGTTTGTGTATCCATTCATCTGTTGATGGGTACTTGTTTCCAGTCTATATTTTAAAAGTCTTAAAGCCTCTGGGCATCTACTGTGACCTCCATTCCTGGGCTTGCTCGTAATGAAGCATGATCTTGCAGGACTCTGATCTGGGACACCTGTGATGCCAGGGCCATAATCCCAAACATTATTAGCTGCTGAGCTAACAGTCTTCCTCCTAAGAAAGTTGCTAAACTCCATCCATTCTCCATCATTGTAAGGTGTTTAAAAATACCCCACTTTGTTGCATTTTTTTTCTTTGGAGCTTTCTGCCGAAGTACCAGCATGTAGGGTCTTCGTGAAGTCCTGGAGCAGATTCTCAACTTTCAACTTGAAAGCTCTGCTCCCCTGGCAGGTAAGAGAGCAACACAATGGGGTCCCCATAGCAGGTGGTGCTGGATGCTCTAGCTTTCAGTGCCTGTCGGGGAAAGGTCACCATTTTCTCTTTGGCAGCTATTTTAGATTTGTCACAGGATCTAAAATAAGAATCTAGGATGTGCCAATGACAGTGATGGCAGGGATGAGGTGAGAGAGGCTAGAGACTGAGTTGCCAGCTGCACAGGGAGATGCTGGGGACAGTGGTTGAACCTGTCTGGCCTCTTGGCTGGGCTGCTGGTTGCAAGGGTAACCTTCATTCCCACGCCCCCACTGCAGCCAGCCCCGGAGGGAGGTCCCCCTGGAGCAGCTCCTTCCAGGCCAGGGGGCCCCAGACGAGGCCTCCCTTTCTTCTCTGGACTTGGAGAGGAAGGAGCTCACCTGATGCCGGAGCCAGGTCTTTGACCTCAAAGTGATGGTCAGGTCATTTTCGCAACCACAGCCCAGCTCCAGGAAACGACCTTAGGAAGAACTGACCAGCCCCTACCCCCAAAACCCAACCTGCTTCTCCTGACCCCCACTCACCGGTGATCTGCTTTGTCCTGGATCTCAGCGTCTCGTCAGGTTGGATGTGGGACTTTGGAAAGCATTGTCGAATGCCCCCCCCTCCCCCCAGGGCCTTTGTAATAGCTGTTCCCTCTGCTTGGAAAACCTTCCTTCTAGTTCTGCCCAGGTAGGCGCCTTTTCAGCAAGTGGGTTTCAGCTGGCCCCTTAGCCCCATTTACAGAACACACCCACTCCCCACAGCCTCCGCTGCAGCGTCCTCTTTCATCTTCTTCACAGCATTTACCTGCAATTCTTGTTTGCTCACCTTTTAGGTGTTTCTTTTCTCTCCCATGATTGTGGTCAGAGACTCTTGTCACCTCTGCGCCACCCCCCCCCCCCCCCCAGCTCTGAGCCCACTGCCACCAGGGTGTGGCCAATGCACAATTGTCAAGGAAGTCAGCCTCTGCAAACGCAGTGCAGAATCTTCCCCTGAGCATGCGGCTTCCAGTGACGGGCAGCTCACCACCTTGCACATGCCTCTTTCCCAGCTCTTGTGGACTGTGGATCCAAACCTGGGACCTCAGAGCAGCAGCATGAGGACGCCGCTCACCAAAGCTCCCTCCACTCAAGGGAAATGTCCTCACGGGCAGGGGGGCTGTGGGGTCTGCTCCCCCAGGAGTTCAGGTCCTGGACTTCCTGGTACCTTGGTTGCTTCTCCTTGTGGTTCAGCAAATGTCTTTATAGGACCTGTGTGGCACCACAATGCCTTTCCTTCCCACTCCCTATGAGGCACTGAATATAGTAGGCGATTTGGACTGAAGCCTGTCCAGCAGGCGTGGGAGTGAGGAAGCTGAGTGGGCCTGGGAGAGGGTTCCACTACAGTCTGCAGCCCCGGCTGCATCTCGTGGTACGCCCAGAGCTGCCGTGACACTGCTCTCCATTTCCCTTCATAATGCAACAGTCTATTCTGTAAATACTCTTGGGCTGACAAGGCCATCAATTCACGTTATTCATAAAGACTGCTCAGTATTCTAGCAATGCACGGAATAAAGAGCAGGAGGGAGTTCCTGTCACTTGCGTTCGGGCCTTCCCAGAGATGCTTCCCTCCTGCAATATAAAGGGGGGAGGGAGGCAGTCACTATTGTCTGGAAACATAGGGAGAACCTGGCTGCCAGGTTCCTCATCACTGCTGAGCAGGAGCTTACAGGGCGAAAACCGGCAGCCGGTCTTCGCTGGTCCCGTTCAGAAGGGGACTGGACGTAGGAGGTGTGGAAGTCACCTCCCCTGCAGGCAGATCCTGGGTTAGAAGGGGCTGCCTTGTTTACTGAGGTGAAATCTTGGAGACACCATGATTCCTCTTCCCCTCTTACTCCCCACGCCGCCCTGAGTCTGTCCCTGGCCTCACTCTTTGGAAGCTGTCCACCTCTCTCCATCTCCATAGCCATCACCCCATCCAAGTCTCCACCACTTTCTCCAGGACCACCGCATCTGTCCCCGGAACAACGCCTCTGCCTGCACAACTGCCGCCTTCACAGCCCCTGCCGACACTGTGGCCGAGAAATTTTTGTACAACTTGCCTCAGACCCTGTCTTTCTGCTATGCACACTCAGCCTGCAGTGGAGGTTCCTTCTGGGCTTGCAGACTTCTTCTGCCCTCTTCCTCCTGTCTGCTGGGCTCTGCCTCTCAGCTTCTGTGTCCCGACCCTGCTGACTGCGCTTCTGCCTTCTGGCCTTCCCATGTGCTGGGACTCTGCCTGGATAGCAACTTAGAGTTCCTGTCGTTCTGCAAAGCTTATATGTCTCCTCTTCAGGACTTCTTCTGATCATCCAGCTGTTCTGGACTTTCTCCATAGCCCTAGCCCATCTCAAAGGACCTGGCTCATTGTTGGTCACCAGCTTCGTGGTGCTTGGTGTCTCTCTGACTCCTGTATCCTATGACATGAACCACAGATCATGTGACCTCACGATGGTGGGGAACCACACACAGCCCTGAGGCTCAGAGCGGGTTTGAGTCTGGCCGGGCACACACAGCAACATGGGTCAGAGCCAGTCCTGGATTCCAGAACTGTTGGCTGCTCTGTTGACATACTCTGCCCCTACCCCACCATGTCTGAAACCCCAGGGTGTGAACACAGATGTAGCTCTGAGGACAGTGCTGGGTGTATTTGCATACTAAACAGGAGGCCATGGTTCCTGGGGAACTTAATCAGGGGGACTATCTAAGCTATCTAGCACTGCTATAACAGAAATACAACCGGAAGGCTCTGAAAAAAACCAAACCCATTGCCATCAAGTCGATTCCAACTCATAGCGATGCTATAGGACAGAGAAGACCTGCTCCATAGGGTTTCCAAGGAGTAGCTGGTAGATTTGAACTACCGACCTTTTGGTTAGCAGCCATAGCTCACCGTAGCTCTTAATCACTGTGCTACCAGGGCTCTGGAAGTCTTTAATGAACAGAAATTTATTCTCGCACAGTTGAGGGGGCTAAAAGTCTTAATTCAGGGCGCCAGCTCCAGGGGAAGAATTTCTCTCTTTGTCGGCTTTGGGGAAGGTCCCTGTTATCAATCTTCCCCTGGTCTAGGAGTTTCTAAGCACAGGAACCCTGGGTCCAAAGGATGCGCTGTCCTCCTGGTTCTTCATTCTTGGTGGTAGGAGGTCCCTTTCTTCTCTGCTGGATTCTCTTTTTTATATCTCAAAAGAGATTGCTTCGACATGCAACCTAATCCTGTAGATTGAGTCCTGCCTCATTAACATAACTGCCTCTAATCCTGCCTTATTAACATCATAGAGGTTAGGATTTACAACACATAGGAAAATCACATCAGATGACAAATTGGAGGACAACCACACAGTACTCAGAATCATGGCCTAGCCAAGCTGACACATTTTGGGGGAACACAATTCAATCCATAACAAGGGTTGTGGCTTCTGGGAGGAGGATGAGTCCTGGGGGTAGAGGAGGAGGTAGTGCTGACAGGGCAGGCTGAGGTTCAGAGTCAGTGGGGCACAAGGGTGTGGGGAGGATGGCCAGGCTGAGTGATGAATCCTTGGCCAGAGATTGTTTTGAGGGGCACTGAGAGCTCCCTACCTGGAAAGGCACAGCTGGTGGGATGTTTATCAACCACCCTGTGCGAGGGAGCAGGAATGGACTTTGACCCCCACAGAGGCGGAGCATTGGACTTCTGGGTTTCTCTTTTGGAAGAGGCTTGGTCATTTCTGAGGATGGAGGCAGAGTACCAGGCACGTTGCATGAAGATTCTCAGACTCTTGTGTGTGTGTTTATTCAACACTTTCTTTGAGTGTTGACTGTGGATCCTGTATTGGACTTGATTCATCAGGGCCTCAGTGAAGAGACACAGAGGACCCTGCCTCAGAGAGTGCACTATGGAGGGAGGGGTTAAGACAGACCCCTCCCCCACTGGCAGTGACAAGCCACCCTGCAGTATAAATTGCCCTGTGATGGGATCTTCCACAAATTCAGAGACGGCCAGGTTAGCTCCCAAGAAAGGGAGGGAGCAGCCCCTCGTCCCTTCTCACTTCCTTTGTTGGTTTGTTGTTAGCGACTATTGAGTCAGTCCCTGACTTATGGAGACCCCATGTACAGCAAAATGAATCATTGCCTGGTCCTGCACCATCCCCATGACCAGTTACAGATTGGACCTTCATGATCCATATGGTTTTCATTGGCCAAGGTTTAGAAGTAGATCACCAAGCTTTTCTTCCTAGGCCATCTTCGTCTAGAAGCTCTGCTGAAACCTCTTCAGCATATAGCAAGCTTATCAAGTGCAAAGCACAGCAAGGAAGCAGAAAGCCCAGATGAAAGAGACCCTGCCCCTTGCATCTAGGCCAAAGTCGGAGACAAAATGCAGGGCTGCTCAGAAGTGGGAGCAGCCCTGCCCCAGCATCTCTCTCAGGCTCCAGGGAGAAGGGAACCCCTTTTTGGAGATACAGCCCCAGAAGAGAAGCCCATGTTCTCATCAGAATCATCTTTCTTTAAGTCTAGGCACATTCAGGAGCACAACCCACAAGAGGCCCTTATACCTCTCTCTCCTGGGGGCTCTGTGCCTCCTCTAGCACATCTCCAGAATGCAGCAGGGATGTTCCCACCAGAATCATCATGTGTTGGCTAATGTAAGCTGGTGAGCAAGGACTACCATGTGCCATTACTCCACTTGACTGCTATAAAGACAAACTGCATTCATCCTGGGCTTGTGTCACTGATTTTTAAATAATAGTGATGGTAAGCTCAGCATTTAAGAAAAAACAAAACAAAACCAGTGACCACTGAGTCAATTCCAACTCAAGATGACCCCATGTGCATCACAGTAGAACTGGGCTCTGTAGGGTTTTCAATGGCTGATTTTTTGACAGTAGATCACCAGGCTTTTCTTCCAAGGCACCTCTGGACATACTCGAGCCTCCAGCCTTTAGGTTAGAAGCTGAGTGTTTAACAATTTGCACCACCTGGGTACTCTGGTCATCATTTATTAAGCACTTACTATAGTGTTGTATATCTCACCTCACTGAATACCCATGACAATCCTAGGAGAGGGGAGCTAGCCTCATTTTACAGACAAGAAAGAAAATGCTGAGACTGAGGCCTCTCCGGACTCACGTAGCCACAGGTGCTGGTAAATCCAAGATTGGCAGGTAAGGCAGGAGATCAGATGAATAGGAGACAGCTGCAGGATCCAGAGCAAGCAAAAACCAGAGAGCCTTGCCAGAAAGTCCACCTATATTGGATGCAGGCCACACCCTCAAGGAAATTCACTTTCAACCAATTGGCTGCTCACAACAGATCTCTTCATGGAGGTGATTACATTATATCAGATCTCATGGAGGTGATTACATCATTATACACTGCCAAACTACCATCTTAACTGCCAAACCATGGAGGATCATGGCCCAGCCAAGTTGACACACAACTTTAACCATCATAGTCCACCCCTTGTCAACTTGGCAGCTTTACGCATCTCCTTAAACCATACATAATCTCTGAATAAAGACAATCATAAAGTCATACTTGTGCCTAACATGATACAACTAACATGCCTACAATTGAAAATGCACTAGCCCTGTTTATAGCTTATATTTTATAAGTGAAGGAAACAAAAATGTTTGATGCACACATATAAGGAAGAAATACTCATAACAATCACAATCCTCATTTCTGCAACTTGGTCACGTGGTTGTTAACTGGTGTTTAGAACCACCTTCTTCCACCACCCATTCGGTATTTCCTTTGCCCTCAGCAAGCACCTCGTGATCTCACAGCCTGTAAGGAACTGGGTCCAGGTGTGAAAGCTGGGCACAGGGCGTGTGTGGGGGCAGCCTGCAGACAGAGCTGGGCCTCATGGGTGACATCACAGGGCAGCTCTCACGGCAGCTCAGAGCCATTTCTAGTAACAACAGCTTCATCGTTTAATTAGTTCTTGAAAAGAATCCATTCTCTTAACTAGTTTAAATCTGCCACACTCTCTAGCTGTGTGAAGGACTATTAAAAAGTCCTTTCTTTAGAGATAGTGAAAAGCCAAATGCCAACCCAGTCTTATCCATGTCTTTACACAATCTAGATTTAGGGGAATCTCAATTAAAAACTGCTCATCCATCCGCGGGAAAACACACACACACACACACACACATTATTGCACTTGCTGGTGATGTTTATCTCAGTCCCCTCTCTCCACTCCTGAGAGCTCTTCATCGTGTTCTAAAAACTTCAGCAGTTGATGGTAAATCTGTATTCAGAAAAACAACAGAGAAGTTGCTATTGCATTGACTCCAATGACCGCTGTGTGTCAGAGTAGAACTGTGCTCCACAGCATTTTCAATGGCTGATTTTTCAGGAGTAGATCACCAAGCCTTTCTTTTGAGGCTCCTCTGAGTAGGACTCAAACCTCCAAAGTTTCAACTAGTTGACTAGTGTGTTAACTGTTTGCACCATCCAGGGACTCTGAGTCCATATGTATAAGGCTTGAATTGTGCTTTTTCTGCCAAGATTCTCTAGGTTTGATCATTGAATGCCCTCTCTTTCATGCTCTGTAGGATGGGTATACATTTACTTTTCCTATCGTCTTTCTTGCTGAAAGTGAAGAGGACTTGAAGCACTTACCAATGAAGATCAAAGACTACAGCCTTCAGTATGGATTACACCTCAACATAAAGAAAAAAAAATCTTCACAACCGGACCGATAAGCAACATCATGATAAGTGGAGAAGAGATTGAAGTTGTCAAGGATCTCATTTACTTGGATCCATAATCAACGCTCATGGAAGCAGCAGTCAAGAAATCAAACAACGCATTGCATTGGTCAAATCTGCTACAAAAGACCTCTTTAGAGTGCTAAAAAGCAAAGATGTTACTTTAAGGACTAAGGTGCACCTGACCCAAGTGATAGTGTTTTCAATCACCTCATATGCATCTCAAAGTTAGACAATGAATAAGGAAGACAGAAGAAGAATTGATGACTTTGAATTATGGTGTTGGTGAAGAATATTGAATATACTATGGACTACCAGAAGAACGAACAAATCTGTCTTGGAGGGAGTACGCCAGAATGCTCCTTAGAAGCAAGGATGGTGAGACTTCATCTCGTATACTTTGGACATGTTATCAGGAGGGATCAGTCCCTGGAGAAGGGCATCACGCTTGATAAAGTAGAGGGTCAGCAAAAAAGAGGAAGACCCTCAACAAGATGGATTGACACAGTGGCTGCAACAATGGGCTTGAACATAACAAAGATTATGAGAATGGCTCAGGACTGGGCAGTGTTTCATTCTGTTGTACACAGGGTCGCTATGAGTCAGAAATGACTTGACGGCACCTATCAACAGCAACAGGGGTTAGGAACATTCAGGGTTAAGGATTTAGCTGCTATCTGAAAGGCTGGTGATTTGAACCCAGCCAACAGCTCTGCAGGAGAAAGACCTGCAATCTGCTTCTGTAAGGACTACAGCCAAGAAAACCCTATGGGGCAGTTCTACTCTGTCACATGAGGTTGGTATGAGTTGGAATCAACTCGATGGCACCCATCAGCAACAACACAGGTGGTAAGGTTGGAACAATGAACATCCTTGACCTGTTTATTTCTCCATGTAGTCCTATGCTGAGCTTGTTTTTCTGTCTTCCCCGCGCTAGACTGAGGAGCCTTTGGTGTCAATTTTGATAGTACCCATAGTACTCCCATAGTACTCTTAGTATCCATAGTACCTCCCCATAGTACCAGCCCAGCCCTGTCACATGTTTGCTGAACCTATGAATGACTGAATGAACAAATGAATGACATTTCACTTTCTAGAATTTGGCCTCGTTGAGGATTTAACCATTTTTCTGTTGTTAAGATTGATTCTGTTTTAAACAAAATTTAGCTAATTTACTAAAAAAAAAAAATAAAAAAAATAAAAAAATCCATCTGATCACTTGTTTAAATTAGCTGACTTTTAAGAACAGAATTGACTGCTACAATAATGCATGTAGACAGAGTCAATGTTAAAAGAGTGATTAATTAATATGCTTACAGACAAAGGCAGAAACCCCCAGGCTCAGAAGGCTGGATGTGCAGCTGCCACCATCCCCAAGGAATTCCTTTGTGTGATGCCAGGAGGGGGCTGACCTTATGCTGTGCCTCCTGAGGTAATGAGTGATTGCTTCCCACACGGTGTCTTGGGCATGCAGTGTGCCTCCCTCAAAAGCTTTTCCCTCCAGAGTGGAAATTTCTGGGGAATACAAATAGTGTATCTACTGAAATAAAAGACAAGGACGGGGAGAGCTGGGAGGTTGAATTGTGGAACATCTAGATAGTTCAACAGGGCCGTGGGAAGAATGGTGCCTTGGGTAGATTATTCACTTCTGTTTTCTCACCTGGAAAATGGGGACAATGGTGGTCATGAAGACTGGTGGGTCCTAAGGCTGCAGCTGAACAAGAGGCGAAAATTCCACTTTCAGGCAGCAGGACCAAGTCTGGCCCTCACCTCTCCAACTAGGGGTCTTCAAGGTACATTTTCTCCAACCGGATTCTACAGCTCACAAACAGCTGGGTTGACATTCAAGGTGATAGCTGCTCCTTTCCTCACCTAGCAGGGGCTTGGGACAATGCTGTAGCTGCTGCCCTTGTCACTAGCAAGAGGAGGGAGCAGTGAAGGGTAGAGCTGGTGGGGGTCCCGGTGGTGTCAAAGGGAAGGAAAGTCAGCATTTGGTGGCATCTGCAACTTTGGGCAGTGGAAGCAGAAGAGATTCCAAGAACCCGTCACAGGCCCAACTGGCTGGCTAAGTCCCAGCTGTCACAGAATGTCCAGCTGAGCAAGGGAGGTACCTGGAGACGGCTGCACAAGGTATGGAGATGGAGGTTTCAGGGCAGAAATAAGCCTCTATCCTTCCTTAAGGATAGAGCAGCAGCAAACGACGTCAAGAAATCAAACAGCACATTGCATTGGGCAAATCTGCTGCAGAAGACCTCTTTAAAGTGTTAAAAAGCAAAGACGTCACTTTGATGACTAAGGCGCACCTGACCCAAGCCGTGGTCTTTTCAATCACCTCACATACATGTGAAAGTTGGACAGTGAATAAGGAAGACAGAAGAATAGATGCATTTGAACTGCGGTGTTGGGGAAGAATACTGACTATACCATGGACTCTGCCAGAAGAATGAACATATCAGCCTTAGAAGAAATACAATGAGAATGCTTTTTAGATGCGAGGATGGTGAGACTTTGGCTTGCTTACTTTGGACACGTCATCAGGAAAGAATGCTAGAAAAGGGCATCATGTTGGTAAAGCAGAGGGTCAAAGAAAATGAGGGAAACCCTCAATGAGATGGGTTGACACAAGAGCCACAACAATGGACTCAAACAGACCAACGATCATGAGGATGGCGCAGGATCGGGCAGCGTTTTCTTCTTTAATACTCAAGGCCACCATGAGTTGGAGCCAACTCAACAGCACCTAATAACAACAATCCTTCTTTGTCTTTACCCAGGAAACCTCCCTTTTCTCTCTGCTTTTAGAACTAAAGCCACTTCCCAGGGTGAGAAAAGGATTTAGACACCCCCTAGGACACAGGACAGTGGATGTGACCGTGACTGTCCAGCTCTCAGAAGGCGGCTTCTCCTGCCGTGTGTTCTGACATCTGCACAACACTCCAAATGTGCCGAAGCATGTTCACACACACATCTCCTTGGGTCTCTCGGTGACTGATGGTGGCAGGAGCCATGTCATTCCTATTCCCCAGGTGGGGGACTTGAGTCCCAGGGAATGAAATGCCACGGGAGGAGGGCTTTGGAATCATGCCCACCCATCCTGGGACTCAGTTTCATGCCTTCCTGGCTCTGTGACATAGGGGAGTAATTTAAGGCTGCCATCCTTCTGTGTTCTGATCTGTGAAGTAGGGGATGGAACAGGATTTAGTGGGCTACCAGGTGACAGTGATTACCACCGTATCTAGCACAAGGGACGTATTGGAGAGATGGAGGGTTTCCTTTCTTTTTTTTCTTACGTTAGAATAAAAACTACAACGCACACAATGGGGTTGAGTCCTCGTTTAGTCGTTGAAACACAGGGGCAGATCATTTTATGTCTTTGAGCCTCTATCTCAAGTGAAAACTGGTGATGATGTTGGAAACAACAACAACAATAATGGTGGCGGCTTCATACTGAGCACCTTCCAGGCACCCATCTTTGAGAAGTGCTTTACATTATTACGTTGTGATAATTAAATGAAGTCCTGTGCAAGGAGGCACTTAGTACAGTGTCTGCCACACAGTAGACACTCCATAAATTAGCTACTGTGGTTATTTATGTATTCAGTGTGGATTAGATCTTTTCTCTTGTCTTGCTCTCTATACCTGTCTCTGTTAGACACACAGAGTTCACTAAAAATGTACTTTTGCTTGAGTAATCTTATTCTTTGACTACATAGACGAGAGCCCCTTGAGGGGAAGGGACTCTGAAAGTGTGTTTATTGGTTTTATTCCTTCTAGGGTTTGCTCTCCATGAATGGCCAAGCATACCCTCTAGAAGATCTTTGCTCTGCAAGCTACTCCCGATAAGTACACATAACTCAACATCTTCTAGAGCCTGGCCACCCCAAAAGTGCTTTTGAAAACATGATGGAGGGTGACTTTGCTTGTCAGTTGCAAGTGCTGTCACTGCCTGTTGCTTATTGATCAGTGGCATCTTCAGCTCTGTGCCAAGCGGTAGGAAGACACAGTCTCTCCCCAGGTATCCTCAATACTGATGCTCACCCTGGCTGCCTCCTGACTGGCTCATAAAGTGGAAGAATGCAGCCTGAGAGTCAAGCTCCTGGTCGCACAGATGGCTCTGGGGTGCTGTGTTCGGGAGACCCTGGAACCACCCAGAGCACAGACTCATGGGGCCCAGGGAAGGTGACAGGCAAATAGAACAATTCTTATTTTGGTGGACTGCTGTATTCAAATCAGTGATTACTATGGCTACTGAAATTAACATATGACCGCTGAAGTGAATGGTATGTGTACACTACACCATTTGACCAGTCAGTTAAAAAGAATTGTGTCTTAATAGAGGGCAGAAGGAGACCTGGTGGCACAGTGGTTAAGTGCTCGGCCACTAACTGAAAGGTCAGTTGTTTGAATCCACCCAGTGGCTTCACAGGAGAAAAGACCTGGTGATCTGTTCCTGTAAAGGTTACAGCCTAGGAAACCCTATGGGGCAGTTCTACTCTGTCATATTGAGTCCCTGTGAGTTGGAATTGGCTCGATGGTACACAACAAGAGAGTGCATGGACTGAATAAAAATGCTAACAGCCAAAAATAAATGAATAAATTTAAAAAAAATGGTAATGGCTAACATCAGTGAGGAGTACCTGGGTGGTGCAATGGTTAACGCACCCTGCTACTGACTGAAAGGTTGGAGGTTCAGATCCACCCAGAAAAGTATTGAAAGAAAGGCCTGGTGATACACTCCCAACAAATCAGGCATTGAAAACTCTGTGGAGCACAGTTCTACTCTGACACACACGGGGTCACCGTGAGTCAGAGTAGACTTGATGGCAACTGGTTTGGTTCAATATTAGTGAGCATTTGCTATTCACAGGCACTTTACAGACGTGATCTCAGTTAATGTCACTGCAGTTCAATGAGTATTATTATCCCCAATTACAGATGAGGAAATGGAGCCTTAGAGAGGGGTAGTTGTTGATGTAAGATGCAGCTAGTAGGTGATGGAGCCGGATCTGAAAGACAGTGTGATTCCAGAGTCCAGGGGCTAACTGTTTTTCAATGGGAAGGAGGCAAGCTTGCCAGTGCTCATGCCTAGTAGGAATCTGATAAGTGTTATTTATTTACTTAAAAAAAATGATTGTGGTAAATACATATGTAACAAATTATTGTCCTTACAACTTTCTTCACATGTACGAATCAGTGAAGTTAGCTCTGGTTATCATGTCATTCAACCACTACCTCTATTTCCAAATTCTCCCATCACCTTTAACAGAAGCCCAGTGTCCCCAGAGCAGTGAGTCCCCATTCCCCACCCTCCCACCAGCCCCTCATGAACCACTCATGAACCTTGGTCTCTAGACACTTGCCCATCCTAGAGATCTCGTATAAGCGGCATCGTACAATGCTTGTCCCTTTGTGACTGACTTATTTCACTCAGCATCATATTTTTGAATGAATAAATGAGTGTCTGGGAGGGCAGGCATTTAGTCTATTTCACTCTGTCTCTCAAGTGACCAGTACATAGTAGGCTCTCGACAATGTTTCCATGCTCAGCCCAGCCCCCTGCACAAGCAGCCCAGAGGGGTCCCCACGGCTTTTGGAGGGTCTTCTACTTTTCCAGCACAGAGGAGCCCTGTCTGGGCTGGGCACGAGGTCAGTTCTGCTTCTGTGGCCACTGGGACTCTGTGACAGCCAGGCTGGACACTGAGTGGGTCAAAGGGCACACAGTTGCAAATGCCAGATGGTTGTTTCTGAATCCAATTCCCTTCTGCTGCCAACCTGCTCTGAAATACAATCCATCACTCACTGTGATGGATGTCTTTGAACTTGGGAACTCGCCTCTTGAGAAGTAGAGAAGGGAAATTGAATAGCAACCATCCCTGGTCCCCCTGAGAGGTCTGTTGTGGCCTGAGATGGTGACAGCTTGGAAAATGGCATCACAGCTCAAATTAGTGCTGAGCAGACATGAGCCACTGGTGTCTTCATGGCTGACTGAGCCCTGATGCATGGCTGGGATGACCCAGGACACAGTCACCCATACCTCCGTCAGCATCCCCACCGCTAACTCTGGCTTTGGTTAGGAAATGAGAAGTCCCCAAGGACCACCTGGACCAGGAAGTTGGGTAAAGAGGTAGAGGTGAGGTAGGGGATGGGGTGGGGAGAGAACAAGAAAGAAAGCCCAACACACTGGCTAGAAAGACTACAGGTGGACTTCTCTTTACATTTTGGTTGTAAATATGTATTTGTATTGAAATTTTATGTAAATTGAAATCTTACAGCACTATTTTTTCTTACTATTGTAATAACATGCTTGTACTAAATAATAGAAACACTCAAGCTAGCCTAAGCAAAAAAGAAAACAAACAAAACAAAACAGAAGAGAAGATGGTTTCTCAAAAAGGGTCTAGGAACTCGGGGGCGAGACTGGTTAAGCCTAGGAAACCCTGGAACAGGAATGTCCTGTGGACTAGATCTGTTCTTGCCAACATTTGCTTTACTCTTCTCCCTCTGAGGCAACAGACCTACCTTTCTCAGTCCCTTCTTCACCCACTAGAGGGAGCTAGCTGGCTTCCCACCTTAGCTGTCTAATGACCTGCAGAGAATCTGATTGGTCCAGGTTGGGTCAGGTGTGCATTGCTGCTCCAATCAGCTGTGGTCAGAGAGGCAAGAGTGGGGTTGCCTGGGGCTCATCCCTGTGGATCCCTATGGCAGTTCCTAGAGATGACTGTGGCAACTTATTGGCTGGAGAGGTACACCCAAAAGAATTCATGACACTGTTTGCTCTTTGCCAAAGTCTTATGAAAATACCAGAAAAAAACATGAATATAATGAAGTATTTGTTTCCTTCTCTGCCTCTAGTATCATTTTAGAATGTATTCAGCCTGTTCTGTAATTTTGAGTGGTTGGTGGTAAATCTTAAAGTCCATCCCTTTAGTTTCACTACCTCACAGCAATTCTGTCAAGATGTTTATTCTGACAGATTTTATTGAGCACATACTAGGTAGGTGCCATTTTGGGTGACAGTATGAGGCAGTGAACAAAACAATCAAAGCTCCTGCTCTCAAACCCATTGCCGTCAAGTTGGTCCCAATTCATGGTGACTCCGGGAGCATATAAACTAAGGAGAGAGCTAACCAACAAGTAATCAAGCAGCTAAGATTATTTCAAAACGTGATCAACACCATGAAAATAATGAAACAGAGTGATGGGGGACTAGGGGTGGAGGGTGACATCAGGTGGAGAGGTCTGGAGAGGCCTCGCGCTATGCCCCTAATGTCAGAAATCATCAAGCCCTGTGGATCATTGCAGACAGAGGGACAGCATGAGGCCTGACCAGCCGGGCTGCTGGGGTCATCAAGGGAGCAAGGTCAATGTGAGAGAAACACATTGAGAAAGGTCTGGAGTGCTATGAGACTACGCTGGAAGGTGGAACAGGAATGGGTTCATGCAGACTTTGAGCAGGGGAGTGATACAACCTGATTAACCTTTTCAAAAGCAAAGTCTCTTCCCCAAGCTGGGGTAGACTTACTAAAAATATTAATGCTGTGGGCCCACTCAGACATTAAATATTAAATCAAAACATCTGGGAGTAGAGCCTGAAACTCTGTATTTTAAATGTATTAATTATATATTTTTTACTTTTAAAGCCAACTTTATTGTACATTTTGACAAGTTTTAACAGATACATACCCTCTTGTGACCACCCACCATAAGATGTAGCATATTTTCATCACCCAGAAAGCTCCCTCATGTCTTTTTACATACGATCCCACCCTCCATTCCTGGCCCCAGACCACCACTGACAGGCTCCGCATCACGATAGGTTAGTTTTGCCTGGTGTAGGGCTTCAGGTAAGTGGCACCAATTAGTTCAGACTCTAGTGTCTGGGTTCTTCCGTCACCATAATGGTTTTCAGGTTCTTCCACACTGTTGTCAATACCAGCGTTTTTTGTTTTTTTTTTTTCCTTTTTACGGATGAATAGTATTCCATTGTATGGGGATACGCCACAATTTCATGGTTTTTCTCTGTTCACCTGTTGGTGGATGCTTGTGTTGTTTCCAGGTTGGGGCTTTTATGAATAAAGCTGCTACAAACCTTCATGTACAAGTATTTGCGTGGACATACGTTTTCATTTCTATTGGATAAATACTCAAGAGTGAAATTATTGGGTAAATGTATGTTTTACGTTTAATGTCAAACTGTTTTCCAAAGTGATTGCACCATTTTACATTCCCCCCAGCGGTGTATGAGACTCCCAGTTGCCCCACATTCTCAGCCACAGTGGTATTTTTAATTTTAGCTAGAACTCCGTCGCTTTACCTACACATTGTGGACTTGCCAGCCCCCCAAAATCATGTGAGCCAATTCCTTAAAATCTCTCTCTCTCTCTCCATATCTATATATGAAGAAATTCATAGAGAAAAGATACATGTACTCTCACTAGTTCTGTTTCTCTAGAGAACACTAACTAAGACAATTGGCATCATTTCTTCTTTAAATGTTTGACAGAATGAAAAAGTAGAGCCATCTGGGTCTGGAGGTTTCTTTTTGGGAAGGTTTTTAATTAGAATTTAATTTCTTTAAGAAAAGGACTCTTCAGATTTTTATTTCTTCTGTGTCGGTTTCCGTAATTTGTGTCTTCAAAGGAATTTGTTCATTTCATCTAAATTATATAATTTATTGGCGCAATGTTTGTAATCTTCTCTTTTTATTCTTTTAATATTTTCAGGATCTAAGGTCTATAGATCTTTTCTGTCTTGCTCACTTTTCCACGTACATTTGAAAAGAGTATGTTTTGCAGTTATTGGATATAAAGTTTTGTAAGTATCGATGAGGTCAAGGTGGGTATATGCTTACTGATTTCCCATCAATTTATTTTATCAGTTACTAAGAGGAGAGTGTTGAAATCTCGAAATATATGTAATTATAAATATGCTTATTCCCCCTTTTGGCTCTGTCAGTCTTTGCTTTATGTATTTTGAAGTTCTGTTATTACATGAATACACATTTAGGATTGCTATGTCTTCTTGACTAGTTGATTCTTTTACCGCTATGGAACTTCCCACTTAATCTCTAGTAACCATCAGTGTTTTCTGAAATCTTCCTGGTAGTTCTAATTAAACTAGAGTCTATGAGCATGAAACCCAAATGATGGTATTTTTTAAAGTTCCCTGGGTTATTTAGATGGAATCCTGGTGGCACAGTAGTTAAGAGCTCGGCTTTACCCAAAAGGTCAGCAGTTCAAATCTACCAGTTGCTCCTTGGAAACCCTGTGGAGCAGTTCTACCCTGTCCTACAGGGTTGCTGTGAGTCGGAATCGACTCAACAGGTTTGGTTTTTTTTGGGGGGGTGGTATTTAACATGCACCCAGTTCTGAGAATCACTAGCCCAGGATGATCTGTAAACAAACAAATCCTCTAGTGCAGAGGTCAGCAAGCTAAGGGCCTGCAGGTCAAATCCAAACTGTAAGCTATTTTTGTACAGCAGTGAGCTAAGGATGTTTTTACATCATCAAAAGTTGCTAAAAAAAAAAAAAAAAAAAAGAAAGGAAAAGGAAGAAGAAATGCATACAGTCTATATGGCCTACAAAACCTAAAGTATTTACCATTTGGCTTTTTCACAGAAAAAATGTGTCGCCCTCTGCTCTACCGTGACTTTTCTCTAACTTTAGTGTGCATCAGAATCACCTGGAAGGCTCATCAAAACCCAGATCGCCTGGCCCACTCCCGGGGGGGTCTGATTCGGTCCGTCTGGGTGGGGCTTGGATAATTTGTGTATTTAGCACATTCTTAGGTGACTGGTACTCTGCTCCCAGGACCACACAACGAGAGCCGCTGGTCTAGGGCATTTCTTCTCAAACTGCATTTATAGGAATCACCTGGAGTGACTGAACTGTGTGTTCCCACCTGACTCGCCCCATCTGTGGGGATTCTGAGTCCCTGGGTGTGAGGTGGGCTGTGGCACTGGAGATTTTAACACACACCCCATGATTCTGCTTGAAGAAGGTGGTCCTTTCGCCTCACTTAGTGACACACCATGCCAGAAAGAGGTTTCGGTCAGCCATTAAATAGCGTCCGATCACGAAGGGAAACGCGACCTCCTTTTCGGCTCTCTTCCAAGCCCTGCGTGCCTGGAGGAGAGATTGTCGGGTTGTGAGCACATCACAATCTCCCGTCTGCAATGGAAGCAGAGCAGGCCTCGGGTCAGAGCCTCTGGCCTGTCATAGGATCAGCTGAGAACTGAGTAACTTTGTTTGTCATTTTATGTATCTGGTTCCTTCTATTAAGGCTGATGATTTTTTTTTTTTTTAATTTACAGTGGTTGTTTGAGCTTCCCTTTTAAATATATGTATTTACTTAAGAATAGAAGATGATTTAAAGGAACTATTAAGTGAAGCAAAGGCGGGGCAACACACAGATGAAGGCTGGGAGGCGGGGCTGTGGGGCATCTCTTCTTTTAGGGGTTCTTCTGCAAAGGTGGAGCCCTGGTGGTGCAGTGGTTAAGAGCTTGGCTGCTAACCCAAAGGTCGGCAGTTCAAATCCACCAGCCGCTCCTTGGAAATCCTATGGGGCAGTTCTACTCTGTCCCATTGCAGAGGTAAGAACTATTTCATGGCAAATAGGCATCTGTTGAGTGAGTTGTGTGAGGCTGGATGGGTAGGGCTGAGTGGGTTTGAGGGCAAAGTAACAGGTGACTCAGGTCTGGCCAGGGTCCTTGGGCAGAGCAGAGATGAGATAGGTGGCTGGTTCTCCATGACCTCCACCCCTCAAGTTATAGGTACCCTTTTCATCCCTTTATACAGAGTTCCTGGAAGCAAGGTACTAGCGAGGGCTAGAAGCCAGCTGAAGATCCTTTTCTCCTGAGGCTCCCTATTCTTCCCCCGTCTCTTCTTTCGGACACTTCTCATCTGCCAAAGACCTCTGACCCTACCTCTCCAAGAAGCTTGCTCCTCCCCACGGCCTCCCCTCTTTCTTTAATCCATCCATTCACAAGCCTTTTGTTGAGAGTCTCTTCTGCAAGCCAGGCCCTGGGCTGGGTGCCCTGGGGCCTAACTTAACTTCTCAAGGGCAGCCTTGCCACGAGCTGCTCCATACCCTACCCAGGCCAGGAGGCACCAGGCTAGACCAGGGAAGCTTCAACCATCGCTGGCGGCTGTTTGTAGTTGACCTATCATTTTCATCCTTCACCCAGGCAACTGGGCATTGTGGGTTTTCTCCAAAGGGGTAACTTTATTGGTAAGCTAAGTCCCTGAGTAGCAAATGCTATCCAGAAGGTGGGTGATTTGAACCCACCCAGAGGTGCCTTGGAATACAGGCTGGCCGTCTGCTTCGGAAAGGTCACAGCCTTGAAAACCCTATGGAACAGTTCTACTCTGTGCACGTGGGTCGCCAGGAGTCCAAACTGTAGCAATGGCGGCTGACAACAACAAAGGAAGCTTCAGGGCCTGTCAATTGCTGGGAGTCACTGGGACTTGAGATGTGTTCTGGGTGGGGAGTGGAGGTCAGGGCGCTACCTGACAGCACCTTGCATCTATGCGTCTAGGATGGGATCCAAGAAGAGTCCTGAATCTCTAAGCCTCCAGTATTTGTTGTGATTTATTTTCTCATTTTACTTAAATACTCATTTTCATACAAAAATTTTTTAAAGCGGACCCCGCGTTGTATAAGGTTCATGCCCCACAAGAACGGGTCAACCCTGCTCAGGCTCTGGCAAGTCCACCCCCAGGAAATGGAGGGCAAGTCCTCAGTGGAGGTCCTCTTTCTCTCCTCCTCTCCTTTGCCGGTCTTGGACAGCCTGTCTCCCCAAGACCTGGCTCCCAGGTTCACACTGAGCTCAGTGTGATTTGCTCTGTGCGTGGCAGGTGCCCACTTAGCCTTAGTGCACACATTTCTCCTGAACTCCCCTCCCTCTACTTCCCACTGCACTGGAGTGGGGGGGATAAGGCATGTGAAACATGGCCCCATCCTCATGTGCTCACCCGATGACGGAGAGGCTATAGCTCTGGGCTACAGAGGGGGGAAGTTCTCTATGCCGGGGACCTTCATGGCAGGGAGGGCAGAGGGCTTGGAGAGGTCAGGGAAGGCTACCTGGAGGAGGCAGAGTCAGAGCTGAAGCTGAAGCGGAGTGGGGCTTGCACTGGAAGAGAAAGGTGGATGGGCATTCAGGTGGAGAGAAAAAGAGCCAGAGGTCCCGGCTGGGAATGAGGCAGGGGACCTGAGGACACCAGCCTGGCAGGTAGAAGGATGGCATGCACCAGAGATGGTCTGCATGAGGTGGTGCATTCCGGGGCCTTGAAGAACGCACGTAAGTTGCTTTTTCCTTCAGGCTAAGCTGTTTTTCCAAATCATTGTAATGTATATATTTTAAATCCATGCACACATGATGATAAATTCAAACAGCCCAGAAGAGTAGACAGTGAAATGTCTTCCCCTCCCTGCCTCCAAACCCCAGCTCCCCACTCCAGATGCCACAGCTGTCCCCACCTGTCCCACCTCTGCAGCTTTCTGGAGATGGTCTATGCATATCCAGACACCTTCAAGCTCCCTTTACAACTTGGCACCACTGTCCTATACTCTGCCTTTCCCCTCGCCACTTAGCTCCAAGACCGTTCCATAGCGGGATGTTCGCATCTACTTTGCCCTTCTTGCCCCTGGAGCTGCCTAGCCAGGGCGAGCAGAGGAGTCGGGGAGAGCTGTCTGCAATCGGGCAGAACAGCTGGATTCTAACCTTGGCTCCATCACTTGGCACCCGCAGGACCCGGACAAGTGGCTTGACCGCTGAGCGTCGGTTTCCTCATCTGTAGAACTGGGAGACTTCTAATGCCTTCCTCATGAGGCTGTTGGGAGCATAAAGGGAGAGAACAGGTCTAAAGCTGTGGCCCAGAGCCTGGCCCAGACCACATGGCAATCACGGTACTGCTGGCACTCATCCAGGGAGGCAGGAGGCCCAGAGGCATCCCTCTTGCTCATCTTCCAGAGTGAACCCCACAGCTGGCCCTGCACCACTGCCCTCCTCTCCCCTCGGGAAGTTTCTGCCAGCCCTGCCCGTGAGCTCCCTCGGGATCAACTGTGGCATCCAGGGAGGGAACAGCAGTTAAATGTCACCCAGGCAGGAGGACCGCTTTTCTCTGTTTATTTAGACTCTGGAGTTGGCCTTGGTTCAAGCGTGAGGCCGGCCAGGGAGCTGGAAAGGCATTTTCGGCTCTGCCCACCCTGGTTCCTGCCCACCCTTCAGCTGGCCGCCGCGGCCAGTGGCTTTGTGCGGAAACGCGGCATCACGCTGGGGTCTCGTGTGGAGATGAAAATTAAGGGATAAATATACAGGTTTAATAATATTCTGTCATTTTGCCAGCCTCTGCTGCTTGCCTATGATATTTTAATCCACTTTGCATGCTTTCAACATTAAGAACTTCTAACAAAGTTTCACCAGGGAGACAATATCTTGTACTGTCTGTGATTCTAAGCACAAATTTATTTGCTTTTATCACTTTGGACCAAAGAGAAAGAAAATGAACCATTAGAAGAAAGGCTTCTATTACCCCCATGCCCCTCATTCTCCCCAGAGGCATCACTTTCTTTCCCTTTCATGTCTCCACTCCGCGCTGGCAGGTACAGCTCCACTGTCCGTCCCGGTGCCGCCTTTGAGCTTTAATATCTCAGTTCAGTCCTTCCTTTCTCTGTGGTGATGAATTAAATCAGTGCCAGCAGGAGGAGTGAATTAAATAAACTATAAAATAATGCCAACTCTCCCTACTTTCCCTTTGCAGTTCCTGTGCCCAGCTAAATTTCTAAATGAAGTCTGTAGGGATTTGCAAGTCGTTGTCTTCAACCACTGGTAAACAGAACTTCAGAACTGCTCAGATGGTTGTTCAAACTACATTCATTTGCTCAGTCATTCGTTCTGCACACAGTTCCTAGGCTGCTAACTAAAGTGTTGGAGGTTTCAAGTCCACCCAGAGATGCCTCAGAAGAAAGGTCGGGTGATCTACATCCAAAAAATCATCCACTGAAAACCCTATGGAGCACTGTTCTACTCTGGCACACATGGGATCGCCATGAGTCAGAGTCAACTGGACGGCAACTGTTTTTTGGTTTTATGCACCAGGCACTATTCTTGGCCTTGGGGTACAGTGTGGAATGGGGCACAGTGCTAGGGCAAGGCTGAAGTGGAGCACCCATAGATCTGCCACAAATGAGGAGAACAGCATGAAATGAGGTCTGTTATTGTGGTTGTTGGGTGCCGTTGAGTTGATTCCGGCTCACAGGGTCCCACGTGACAGAGTAGAACTGCCCCCATAGAGTTTTCTTGGCTGTAATCTTTACAGAAGCAGATCACCAGGTCTCTCTCTTACAGGGCTGCTGGGTGTGTTCAAACTGCCAGCCTTTTAGGTTGTGGCTGACCACTTAACCATTGTGCCACCAGGCCTCCTGAATGAGGTCTAGCCAGGAAAAAGAAGACAACTCACCAAAGGTCTTTCAGGGCCCTGCAAAGAGTTTGGGTTTGATTCCCATCACACAGGAAGCCACTGGCAGATGTTAAGCAGGACGTGGCAGGACAGGAGTGGCCGCTGGGAGGCCAGCAGGGAGAAGGAGCACCGATGGGCTGGGTCTAGGCAGAGGGCAGAGAAGTGGAGAGAAATGGGCTTATTTGGGTGTGTATGGGCACATGATACCATGTAAACTGGTCTTAATCTCCCTTCCTCTTTTCTGCCCTCCTTGCCTGCCTCTCTCCATCAGGCGGGAGACGGATTTAGTTTTTGAATGAATCTGCTGCTTTTTTCTGATCTGGAGCTGCTTATATAGACACAGACCAGCTCTCGGGAGGGCCTGGGACAGCAGGGAAGCGGCTGGGGTGGGGAGGAGCTTCAGCTCCTTCTCTGGAGCCTCCAAAGCCCCTGAGCAGAGCCCTTTGTCAAAAACCATGGTCTGACAGCATCACGCTCCTGGGATTTTGCGTGTTCTTTTTGGGGGGAGTTTTTGGTGCTGTCGCTGGGTTACCTTGAGAAGTAAAAAGTATGTAGGGGAAAATCATACCATTAAATATTAATATGTTTTCTTTGTTTAAATTAGATATTTTCCCCTATAGGCAGGTAGGAGGACAGAGCCTTCAGAGACCAGTTTGTTATCTTAAAAAAAAACCAAAAAACTTCTTTTACACAATCAGTACAATAATTAAGAAGCACTATTTTTTCCTGGCAAAAGGAACTAATTATTTCAGCCTTGTGCTGATCGATCCATTTTTATGAGCAGTTTTAAAATCTCAGAGCCTTTTGTGAACCATTTTAAAGAAGGCCAGGATGATCACCAGCCATCCATGCAAAGTCTTGGTGATGGAGGGGGAAGGGGGGGAGTTAGAGGAGAACCAGCCATGCAGGGATGACCCCCAAATGGAGATGCCAAAGGTAAGTGCCAGCTTCACCGATGGCCCTTCCGGCATCAACCAAAATGAGTTCCTGTTAAGTACAGAGAGGAGGATACAGGAAAACTACTATGCCTCTGACCCAAGCCCAGCTCTCTCTTTCCCTGGACTTTGTCCTCAAAATGTTCCCACTGAGGGGGGACAGGATCCCTGCACCCATTCCTGCCCATGTCCACGTGTGCATGCCCATCAATGCCCAGCTAAATGCCACCTCTGCCATGAAGCCTCCCAGGATGCCCAGCTGGAGGAGTGCTGCTTCCTGCTCTGGCCCACGCGGTGCTTCAGCTGAAGGTCTTCTGAGCCTGGTACTCTCTACTGCTTGTCCAAGGCTGCCAGCCGCATGCCCTCTCCCACACATCTGTGGGTGGTGCTGGGCTGGGGAAGGCCATGCAATCTGCGGAGAGACTGGCCAGGCTCCACGCTGACTTGGGGCTTGCTAAGTGTCATACTGGAAGGAAGGGAAGGAGGAAGGAATGAAATCCTTACAGTTTTATATTTTTAAAATAGAGCTATTTGGGCAGGGAAATATTTATTAAATATAGTCTCATCTTTCCAGGGAGGGTGACTATAAGTGGAGGAGGGGCTGTTGTTGCTGAGGGGAGTAATAAGTGTGAAGATGCAAACGGAGAAGAAGGATCTCCAAGAAAGGGAAGTGGGGGAGTAGTTGAGGTGAAAGAGGAGACCCCACTGGCAAGAGAATGAAGCCAGGAGGGTGAAGAGATGGTGGGAGAGAAGCTTGAAAGAGAAGGAGGCCCAGGCTGGCACCTCCAGAGGGACCCGAGAAGGAATGGACCAGTTTTAACTTTATGAAGTTGTTTCTACTGCGTGCAGTATAAATTCTCTCCCCTGTGCTTCTGCAAAATGTCCAGTCAAATATCAATGTCCTGTGAATGTGTGGTGAAGATTTCATGTCTGTGGAGGCAGAGCAGGCCGTTCAGATGGTTGAGTTTGGCTCTGAGGTGGACTCAGGCAGGAAGACCACGCTTGGAGGCCCCTGGTCTCAGGAGACAGGGCCGGATCTCCTCTCCCCATTATGTGTCCACTTTTCCCCAGCTTCTTAGGGGCAACAGCAGGCGGCGTGCCTGGGCTAAATTCTAGTTCCCCTGCATCCTCGTTGGACATTTTGCTTAACCTCTCTGAACTTCAGCTTTCTCATCTGCAAAGTAGGGATAAAAATAATTCCTTACCTTAGAGGTTGATGTGAGGCTTAAATGCATGAAATTTTTAGAACAGAATATGTCACAAAATAAAAGGTTAGATACTATGTTCTCATTTCTGCTCTTTTTTAACCTGAAGAGGTATGTTACTCAGAGTAGAAAGTGAGTTGGAAATATATATAGAAACCTTTAAAATATTCCTACTAGGGTTGCCAGATATAACACAGGACTCCCAGTTCAGTCTGGATCACAGATAAACAATGAACAATTTGAAATGAGAACGTAACTGAGTGTCCTGTACCAGTCTGCGCAGCCCCTGGGATTCTCTTGCTCATCTCATCGTTTCTCCTTCTTCTCATTTCTTTTCTTCCCTCTCTCCTCCTTTCTCTTCTCTCTTGTATTCTTTCCTGTTCTCTGACTTGCCTCAGCATCAGTGTTATGGATTCAATTGTATCCCCCCAAAATATGTGTTAACATGGCTAGGTCATGATTCCTAGTATTGTGTGGTTGTCCACCATTTTGTGAACATTTTGTGAACTGATGTCATTATTCTATGTGTTGTAAATCCTAATCTCTTGCCTGTGGTTAAATGAGGCAAGATTAGTTTATGTTCCAGAGAATTAGGGTGGGATGCAACACCCTTACTCAGGTCACATCCCTGATCCAACATAAGGGAAGTTTCCTTGGGGTGTAGCCTGCATCATCTTTTATAAGAGATAAAAGAAGAGAAAAGCAAGCAGAGAGCTGTGAACCTTCTACCACCAAGAAAGAAGAGCAGGGAGCAGAGTGTGTCCTTTGGATCCAGGGTCCCTGTGATGAGAAGCTCCTAGGCCAGGTGAGGATTAATGACAAAGACTTTCCCCCAGAGCTGACAGACAGAGAAAGCTTTCCCTGGGAGCCCGTGCCCTAAATTCGGACTTCTAGCCTCCTTTATTTATTGTAAGAGAATGAACTTCTATTTGTTAAAGCCGTCCACTAGTGGTATTACTGTTATAGCAGCACTAGATGACTAAGACAATCAGTTAGGACTCTTAACATGAAAATAGCAAATCATCAAACTACAGCAAAGACCCGGCCAGCCTATATACAAGTGAGATTTATTCCTACCATTACTGAAAGCCAAGAAAAGCACAGCTTCAGGAATGGCATGATCAGGGCTCTACATCTGTTTCTTGGCAGTTCTCCCTCTGGGCCCTTCTCTGTGTGTAGAATTGATCCCTGGGCTAGTTTCCCTGATTGCAGCCACAATGGCTCCCGTAATTCTAGGTACCCTGCCTTTATTCCATACAGTCCAATCAGCGAGAACTTTTCTGCCTCAACATTCTAGAGGGATCCTGAGAGTCCTTGACTGGATAGGTTTAGTTCACGTGCGCACCTCTGACTAATGACCAATTTTACCCATACCCATTACTGTTGAGTCAATTTTGACTCATAGCAACCCTACAGGACAGAGTAGAACTGCCATAGGGTTTCCAAGGAGCGGCTGGTGGATTCAAACTGCCTACCTTATGATTAGCAGCCAAGTGCTTAACTACTCTGCCAACAGGGCTCTGACTAATGAAATGTCTTGATTTATTTAAGTCATTCAAGACTCAGTCTGTAATTGTGGGTTGAGTTATGGAGCTGAGGTGGATACCTGAAAAAAATCTCAGAAGGGTTAAGAAGTGGACAGAGAAAAGATTCTGGGGTGGTATCCATCAAACGCCCACCGCAACCATCAGTAGGTATTTGGGGCTGTCAGCTGAGATCATCTGGGGAGGGACTGGACAAATGCCTTCTTCAGTGGCATCACTGTTCACTTGCCGAGAGCATATGCTGAACATATGGTGGGAGATGGCACACATTAGGCCATTTCTGGGACTCAAATGAGATTTGGGTCTATGTGTCTGGATACTCTAAATCATTGTCGTCAAGTCGATTCCCACTCATAGCAACCCTATAGGACGCAGTAGGGCCGCCCCTTATGGTTTCCAAGGAGTGGCTGGTAGATTTGAATTGCTGACCTTTTGGTTAGCAGCCACCAGGGCTCCCTGGATACTCTGGGCAGACAGAAACGGCCGTTGTTTGATTGTCTTCGTGGTTCTAGCGTGATGCACCCTGCATGGTGTGAATGAGTGGGAACTGCGTGGGTCCTAGGCACACCTTCCTCTCCCCATCTCTGAGCCACCCTGCCCTCTTCTTAAAGCTAAACACCCAGACAGGGGCTGTGCTCTCTCTCTTTCCTTTTTTCTTCTATCTCTCTAATTTACAAAGTTCTTTTTTTAAAAAAAAATTCCATGTTTCCCTGCTGAGAGCTTGCCTAATGAAGTATTTTATAAGATTCTCTCCTTTACAGCGAATGAGGTTGAATGCTTATTAAATTAATTTTTGCTTTAATATATTTCCTTCATGTTTCATGCTGTGGACACAACTGTTTCTGCACATGACTTTCTCCAAGATGCTGATTTAGTTTTTATTGCCTCTGTCCCTTGGTTTGGGTCGCTCTACACTTGTCGTTTCTATTTGCTTAGTCCTTAAAGCCCGGGGATATAACAGGTAAAGACTTCTGCCTTTGGCAAGGCCAGGCTGGGACTGGGAAGGGTGGGATGCTTCCATCGTGACCAGGAGGTACAAAGCAGAGTGACTTTCAGAATTGAAATACAAATAACACTTCCTCCTGTTTGTAAAACATTTTACAGCTTAGAAAGCCATTTACACGCATTATCTCGAATACTCCACGTTTTGTTGAGGCTTTCGTCCACAGCTCACGAGGCCATTAAATCAGGGGTTATGCCCATTTTAGGGCTAGAAGAAGAAGTGACTTGCTGGATGTTTTTGCAGCTGGCAGGACCACCTGTGGAGTATGTTACCTGGCTTTAAACTCTCAAAAAATGAAAAGTCCTACATCTAAAAAGCTTTTGTCTTAAATACTTGTGCTTTTGAAAGAAAATGTTTACACAGAAGAAATCCATAGTCATTGGGAAAAAAGGAGAAGCCAAACAAGCAATATATACCTGTGTGTGTGTGTGTGTGCGTGTGTGCTTGCGTGTATGCGTGTGTGTGGGTGTGTATGTGTGTGGGTGTGCGTGTGTGGGGGGGGTGTGGGTGTGGGTGTGTGGGGGGGAGATGGGTATGTGTGTGTGTGTGGGTGTGCGTGGGTGTGTGTGTGGGTGTGCGTGGGTGTGTGTGTGGGTGTGTGGGGGGGAGATGGGTATGTGTGTGTGTGTGGGTGTGCGTGGGTGTGTGTGTGTGTGTGGGGGGGGAAATGGGTGTGGGTGTGTGGGTGTGTGGGTGTGCATGTGTGTGGGGGGGTGTGGGTGTGTGTGGGGGGGGTGTGGGTGTGTGGGGGGGGAGATGGGTATGTGTGTGTGTGTGTGTGTGTGGGTGTGTGTGGGGGGAGATGGGTGTGTGTGTGTGTGTGGGTGTGCGTGTGTGTGGGGGGGGTGTGGGTGTGTGTGGGGGGAGATGGGTGTGCGTGTGTGGGTGTGTGGGTGTGCGTGGGTGTGTGTGGGTGTGTGTGGGTGTGTGTGGGGGGGAGATGGGTGTGGGTGTGTGGGTGTGTGGGTGTGCGTGTGTGTGTGTGTTTGCACATGTAGACACATATATTCACTCATAATCCCCCCATCTGGAGGTGACCTCTGTCTGAAAGGACAGGAGGACTTGAGCTAGGCCTTGGAGTCAAGTCTTGCCCTGATAGTTTCATATGCCCTTCAGGACCTTCCCAACCCTCTCCCCACCTCCTGCATCACCATCTTTAAAGCCAGTGGGTGCAGGAAGTTCACATCCACTGTCAATGGCTGACTTGCATCCACTCCCTCTTCTTAGGATCACAGTCCCTTGGCTTTCCTCTGGGAAACGATCTACTTACCATCTATCCCCGCAGTGAATGGGCTGACTCATTCCAACTCCAGAGTCGAGGGTGATCATGTGACCTAGATGGAGCCAATCAGAGCTAGTGACACCGAAAAAACTCTTGCAATGCCTCTTGGGAAAAAAGAAGCTCTAGTTGCCAGACATATAGCTGAAGTTGGCCATCTTGCCACCAGCAGGCATTGCTTGAGAGGGAGCCCACCCAGAGGAAAGCAGAGCTGGGAAACTGAGGACAAGACCACATCCTCATGCTGTAGTTTCCAGTCACAGGAGCTGAAGAATTCCTTTTTTGCTAACTCCAGTTGAGTTGTATTTTCTGCCATTTGCTCAGGGTGGGAAATGGATGACCACATGCTTCTCAGAGTAGAAATGGCAAGTTACTTTTAAAAGAAGATTATTGTGTAAGTGCACAAGTTCTGTGCTTACTGGACAGCTGCAGGGGGGAAGATTTTCCCAAAAGTGATCCTGGAGAGTATGAGATTTCTACCACAACTAAGCTCTGCTCGGAGTTCTCATTTTCTTCCTATGCAATGAGGACATACCGTGTAAGATTTCAGTCTTTTGAAATCTATGACACAGTGTATGGCCTACTTGGTGAACTTTCCATTTGCACTTGGAAATAATATGTATGCTGAAGTTGTTAATATTGTTGTTGTTAGGTGCCTTCGAGTTGGTTCTGACTCATAGCAACCGTATGTACAGCAGAACGAAACACTACCTGGTCCTGTGCCATCCTCACAATCCTTGCTATATACTTGAGCTCATCATTGCAGCCACTGTGCTATCCATCTCGTTGAGGGTCTTCCTCTCTTTAGCTGACCCTCTACTTTATCAAGCATGATGTCCTTCTCCAGGGACTTGTCCCTCCTGATAAGATGTCCAGATTATGTGAGATGAAGTCTCATCATCCTTGCTCTAAGAAGCATTCTGGTTATACTTCTTCCAAGACAGATTTGTTCGTTCTTCTGTCAGTCCATGGTATATTCAATATTCTTTGTCAACACCATAATTTAAAGGCATCAATTCTTCTTCTGTCTTCCTCATTTGTTGCCCAGCTTTCACATGTGTATGAGGCAACTGAAAATACTGTGGCTTGGGTCAGGCACACGTTAGTTGTCAAAGTGACATTTTGCTTTTTAATACTTTAAAGAGGTCTTTTGCAGCAGATTTGCCCAATGCAATGAGTCATTTGATTTCTTGACTGCTGTTTCCACGGGCGTTGATTGTGGATTCAAGTAAAATGAAATCCTTGACAGCTTCAATCTTTTCTCCATTTATCATGATGTTGCTTATTGGTCCAGTTGTGAGGGTTTTTGTTTTCTTTATGGTGAGGTGTAATCCATGCTGAAGGTTGTGGTCTTTGATCTTCTTCAGTAAGTGCTTCAAGTCCTCTTCACTTTCAGCAAGCAAGGTTGTGTCATCTGCATAATGCAAGTTGTTAATGAGTCTTCCTCCAATCCTGATGCCCCAATCTTCTTCATACAGTCCAGCTTCTTGGTTTATTTGCTCAGCATATAGATTGAGTAAGTATGGTGAAAGTATACAACCCTGATGCACACCTTTCCTGACTTTAAACCACACAGTATCCCCTTGTTCTGCTCAAACGACTGCCTCTTGATCTATGTACAGGTTCCTAGTGAGTACAATTAAGTGTTCTGGAAATCCCATTCTTTGTAATGTTATCCATAACTTGTTATGATCCACACAGTCAAATGCCTTTGCATAGTGAATAAAAAACAGGTAAACATCTTTCTGGTATTCCCTGCTTTCAGCCAAGATCCATCTGACATCAGCAATGATATCCCTGGTTCCATGTCCTCTTCTGAATTCAGCCTGAACTTTTGGCAGCTCCTTGTCGATGTACTGCTATAACTGCTTTTGAATGATCTTCAGCAAAATTTTACTTGCATGTGATATTAATGATATTGTTCATAATTTCCATATTCAGTTGGATTGCTCCTCTTTGGAATGGGCACAAATATGTATCTCTTCCAGTCGGTTGGCCAGGTAGCTGTCTTCCAAATTTCTTGGTGTAGATGAGTGAGCACCTCCAGAGCTGCATCTGTTTGTTGAAACATCTCAGTTGGTATTCTGTCAATTCCTGGAGACTTGTTTTTTTGCCAATGCCTTCAGTGCAGCTTGGACCTCTTCCTTCAGGAGCATCGGTTCCTTATCATATGCTACTTCTCGAAATGGTTGAACATTGACCAATTCTTTTTGCCACAGTAGCTCTGTGTATTCCTTCCATCTTCTTTTGATGATTCCTATGTCATTTAATATCTTCCCTGTAGAATCCTTCAATATTGCAACTCAAGGCTTGAACTTTTTCTTCAGTTCTTTAAGCTTGAGAAATGCTGAGTATGTTCTTTCCTTTTGGTTTTCTATCTCCAGGTCTTTGCACAATTCATTATAATACTTTACTTTATCTTCTCAAGCTGCCCTTTAAAATCTTCTGTTTAGCTCTTTTACTTCGTCATTTTTTCCATTCACTTTAGCTACTCTACCTTCAAGAGCAAGTTTCAAAGTCTCTTCTGACATCCTTTTTGGTCTTTTCTTTCTTTCCTGTCTTTTAATGACCTTTTCCTGTCTTCATGTATGATATCTTTTATGTCATCCCACAACTTGTCTGGTCTTTGATCATTAGTGTCCAATGAGTCAAATATGTTGTTGACATGGCCTCTAAATTCAGGTGGGATATACTAAGGTCGTATTTTGGCTCTCGTGGGCTTGTTCTAATTTTCTTCAGCTTCAACTTGAACACATATATGAGTAATTGATGCTTTGTTCTGCAGTTGGCCCCTGGCATTGTTCTAACTGAAGATATTTTGAGTTTCTCCATTGTCTCTTTCCACAGTTATAGTCGATTTGATTCCTGTGGATTCCACTGGCCACGTCCACGTGTATAGTCACCATTTATGCTGTTGAAAAATAGGTATTTACAATGAAGAAGTCATTGTTCTCACAAAATTCCATCATGCGATCTCTGACATCATTTCTATCATCAAGGCCATAGTTTCCAACTATTGACCCTTCTTTGTTTCCAACTTATATATTCTAATCACCAACACTTATCAATGCATCTTGATTGCATGTTTGATCAATTTCAGACTGCAGAAGTTTGTAAAAATCTTCAATTTCTTCCTGTTTGGCATTTAGTGGTTGGTGTGAAAATTTGAATAATAGTCGTATTTATTAACTGGTCGTCCTTGTGGGCTTATGGTTATTATCCTATCACTGACAGAGTTGTACTTCAGGATAGATCCTGAAATGTTCTTTTTGACGATGAATGTGATACCATTCCTCTTCAATTTTTCATTCCAAGCATAGTAGACCATATGACTGTCTGATTCAAAATGGCCGATAGCTGTCCATTCCAGCTCACTAATGCTTAGGGTATCAACATTTATGTGTTCCATTTAATTTTTGATGACTTCCAATTTTCCTAGATTCATATTCCATACATTCCATGTTCCAATTATTATTGGATGTTTGCAGCTGTTTCTTATTTTGAGTCATGCCACTTCAGCAAATGGTCTCAAAAGCTTTCCTTCCTCCACCTCATTAAGGTTGACTTGACTTTGAGGAGGCAGCTCTTCCCTAGCCATAATTTGAGTGTCTTCCAACCTGAGGGACTCATCTTTCAGAACTATATCAGACAATGTTCTACTGCTGTTCATAAGGTTTTCACTGGCCAATTTTTTCAGAAGTCCTTCTTCCTATTCTGTCTTAGTCTGGAAGCTCAGCTGAAATCTGTCCACCATGGGTGACCCTGCTGGTATTTGAAATACTAGTGGCATAGCTTCCAGCATCACAGCAACGTGCAAGCCACCACAGTACCACACACTGACAGTAGAGTGGTAGCCCCTCTAGTACACAGTGACTTATGTCTCTGCTCTGATGATTTTTGCTTCCCAAGCTGTTTTTTAGCCTGGATCCCTGGGAGTCTTCTTGTGTCTATGTAATTTGGTGATCAACCAATAATTTGAACAGAGATTGGGCTTTGGCTTTCCTCTGCTTGGAGCCTGCGCTATGCACGGTTGGGGCATGCACTCAGTTAAAAAACGTTAAACTCACAGATTTTGCCTTGGGTATCTGTTTCTTCCAAGAGCACATTCATCTCTGATCTCGGCTGGCTTTTTTACCAGGCCTCCTGTGTCTACTTCATATATGTGTGACTTAACTGTTAGCCAGGGTTTATGTCTCGTTCCTGCAGTTCCCTTGCCTCCAAGATTTCCCTCTTAAAGTTTCTGTTGTTTTTCTAGACCGGAACTCAGATATCTACGTGGTAAGTTTGCAGTTTTTCTCTGCCATTTTCTGTGGCCATGACAATGAGGGTTAGAGCGCACCCTCAGACCACAAAGCCACAAAGTCTCAATTTTTATCCTCTTCAAGTGCAGCTTGTTGAGCTTAAACTCCTCCCAGCTCTGTCTGCTTTTGGATGTTTTCTTATTGTCTTAGCTATCTAGTGCTGCTATAACAGAAATAACACAAGCGAGTGGCTTTAACAAAACAGAAATTTATTTTCTCACAGTTTAGGAAGCTTCAAGTCTGAATTCAGGGGGCTGGCTCTAAGGGAAGGCTTTCTGTCTCTGTTGACTCTGGGAGAAGGTCCTTGTCTCTTTGAGTTTCTGCTTCTGGGAGATCTTCATGTGCCCCCTTGCCTAATCCACTCCTTTTATCTCTTGTAAGAGACCACTCAAAACACACCCTACACTAATCCTGCCTCATTGATATAACAGAAAACTCATTCCCAAATGGGATTATAACTACCGGTATAAAACCAAAAAAACCCATTGCCTTTGAGTCAATTAGGACTCACAGCGACCCTACAGGACAGAGTAGAACTATCCTACAGGGTTTCCAAGGCTGTAATCTTCACAGAAGCAGACTGCTACATCTTTCTCTAGTGGAGGTTAGGATTTACAACACATATTTTTTGGGGGACACAATTCACTCCATAACACCTACATTTTTAAATATTTGTTTTGTTTAAATTATTTCATCCAGTTGGCATTATAGTTATCTGTGGCAGAGTTCATCATTACCATCATTACTCAAAATAGTTCCTGGATTACTCCAGTGTCCACCCTCTTCTGAGGACAATAAGTCAAGGTACCCCTTTGCCTCCATGGAATGCTGGCCTTATGCTTGCTTTGTTCTTGTTCCACACGATGTATAATTAGGCTTACGAATGCCATGGTATGAGAGTCATGAACGGATTGAACGTGAGTTCAAGAATTCTGCACCAGTGCAGTTTGAACAAAAGAATATCAGCAGCATTGGGGGAAGGATTTCTAGAGTTTCTTCCAGTTGCCAGAGGTAGCTTTGTCTAAATCCAAGTGCGAGATCTGGGATCCGGGGCTCGAAAGAATATAGGGATACCGGCATCCCTATATTTTCATTCAGATGCAGTAGATCGTTATGGCTCTATGTAGAGAGTCCTGGGGATCTGGCCTTTCTGTCCTCAGAAGCTAATGCAGAGTGGGTCTGTCCTCAGTCTAATGCGTCTTCACAGGACTGCTGCCTGAATGGAACTGTGTTCTCTGAGACCCACTCAGAAACGTGTGAAGTCTTGTCCATTCCAAGGAACCCCATGTTTGTCTTGGCTCACAGTGGGCACTGCTGCCCCCACCCCCTTCATTCCTTTCTTTATTCAGTCAGCGTTTCCTGAGTCTCTGCTCCCGGAGAGATTCTAGTCAGACTCTGGGGAGGAAGAGAATGACTTATAGTCACTTCCCTGAAGGCACTCATGGCCCATCGCAGGGACAGAGCAGAGAAATGCTGTGAGTGTTGGAGTATTTTAATATAGAAGAAGCATATTGGGTTTGGTTTGAAACATAGCAGGGAGGACCACAGAACCAGACAGCCTGAGTTTGTTTGCCTCCCAGCCCAGACACTGACCATGACCTTGGGAAAGTCACTTAACTTCTCTGTACATGGTTTCCTGGGAGGAGTGCAGGTAATAATAGTTCCACTTCAAGGAGCTGTTATCCAGGTGAAATGAGTTAATATATGTGTAGCCCTTAGAACAGTGCCTGGAAGGTAGTGCTGGCCAAACAACTGTTCTTTTCTTCCTTTCCTTTGTTGGACTAGGCGATTGTAATGTAAAATTGTCTCCCATCTCCTGGGAGGATGTAATAAGTAAGTCACACTTACCTTCTAGGCAAAGGGTACTTGTTTTTCCATTGCTAATAATTCAGGCTTTAGGGATAATAAAGCATCAAGGCTTACTGTGAGAGGAAAGAGAATAGGGCTTGAGGCAATGGTAGAAGGATGGGCCAAATATCTCTCGGGAGAACAGGGAGGAAGGAAAGATGTCTTAAGAGAAAAGGACAAGGGACGTTGAGAGAGGAAGGACGTTAACTGTGGGTTGCCCAGGTTCTTGGGAAAAACATCAAAGAAGGGAACTTGCTGGGGAAAAACCAGAGGCTTTGACCTGGCAAAGGTCTGTAAGAGACCCCATGTGAGTGCCCAAGAATGGCAAGGAAGCTAATCCCTCGGCAGACTACCAGCTCAACAACTTCCTGAGTCCTATGCCTAGACCACGCCGGCTTTACTTTATTTTCTTTGGTTGGAAAGCCTGTATAGCATAGAGGTGAGTACTTCATTCTGTCAGTGTCCAGCACACTGTTCTTTGGCCACCCAGCAGGTGACACCCATACCTGTCCCAGGACCCCATTTGGTTCCAGATCATTACCTCATGTGATACCTTGCCCCCTTCACAAAGCTCCAGAACACTAAATGCAAGAAAAGGATGTCCCCTTCTTGTCCCCAGTGAGGGTGGTGCTGAGCTTACACTCGAGAACCCGTGCCACTGGGATGTTTTGGAATGCCCCTCCTCCCAGTGACATAGTGCAGTCCTTACTGTCAGATCACTGGCCTCCAGTGCTGACACTGCATGCAGGAGAGGCGTGTAGCCCTCACGGCAACCTTGAGAGGCAGGTATTATTCCCCTTCTACAGAGGAGAAACAGAAGCTCAGAGAGCCAAGGACTTTGTCTCACTGCTAGTAGGTAGTTGAACCTAGGAAGACTGGCTACAGGGCATGTATACTGAATCGCTGTGCTTTTCTGCCTCTATTAGAAGGACTTGGAATAGGCTTTTGAAGTTTTCATCTGACTTTTTGTTTCATTTTGTTTTTAAATGTTCATTCAAAGCTGCAGCCACCACCCAGTGCAGGGTCAGTCACATGTGTAAATTGCAGGGATTCCTGGAGGTGCCTGATTGGGTTACTGAGGGGACACGATGGGCAGCCTGGGATTGTTGTGCTTTTTCAGGGCTAGGAGTGGAAATAGAGGGAGGAAAGGAGTCAGTGCAGCAGGGTTGCCCCGGAGACCCTGAGGGTATCAAAAGAAGCTGTAACTGGCTCCCAGAAAGCATGGGGAGCAGTCAGAGCCTCAGGCGAAGTCTGATTGGAGTCTTTAGGCTACAGGTGTGAAACTGGCAGTACTGGCAATGTGGCCTGCTTGGCTAGCTATTGGCAGGTCCAGGCCTACAACACAGGCCTCTCTCTATTCACCAACTGTCCATCCGCCCGCCTGCCCGTCCATCCGTCCGTCCGCCCGTCCATCCTCCATCCATCCATCCATCCGTCCATACATCCATCCGTCCATGCATCCATCCATGCATCATCCATGCACCCATCCATGCATCCATCCATCCTCTGTCCATTTATGAGTCCATCCAACAGATATTTATTGATCACCTACTATGTGCCAAACACTGTCTTAGAAACTAGTGAGTGGTTAAGAGTTAGACAAGACAGACACAGTCCCTGTCCTCATGGAACTGATGTTCGTGGGAAGAAGGTGCTCAATCGGCCCATTCCTGGCCAATTCAGTGCTGTCTCCACTATGTTCTTCGCCTCTCATTTTTTCTATAAGTGTTATGGGAGACAGCATATTCCTCTCCCAGCTCCTGATCTATGAGACCTGGGGTTTTATCCCAGAGAAGGCCCAGGCCGTGGTGTCAGACTCACCTAGGTTCAAATCTGGCTCTGCCACTGACCAAGTCATGTGGCCTTCAGCTAATCAATGAACTACTCTGTGCCTTCTCATTCATAAAGCATATATCATAATATCTTCTTTTCAGGGTTGTCATGAGGCTCAGAGATACTCTGTCAGCTCATGTAGATTGACCACCTACCAAATGCTGGGCCCTGGGGCATCCGTGGTGAGCAAAACAGAAGCGGGCCTGCCGCCTCAGAGTGCAGTGACCTGGAGAGGTGTGGTGTGCACAACGCCTGGCACCTGGTAGGTGCTCCACACGTGGGGGTCCATGGCACTGGGCAGACTCCACTGGCAGCTGCTCCAAGCAGCCTGATGAGCCTGTTCTCTGGCTGCAGAGGAACAGCCTTTGCTATTCTGGCAGTCAAGACCTTGCTGCAGGCTATGTGCAGATAGGGACCTCCCAGCTGCACTGCTGATTTTTTCAGGATCAAAATGTATCAGCTTCACTTAGTTGGCTTCCTCTCAAGTGGGCAGCTTGGGGGCCCCAGCAAGGTAAAGAAGTCTGCAGACAGATGCTCAAGCCACTTGGGCACGGCTTTCCAAAAGTTATTGACCTCAGAATATGTTTTGCATTGAAGCCCAGTATGGGTGTGTGTGTGCAGATATAAAACTGAAACAAAAGTTTATGAAACAAAACTTACCCTTACCGTGGGTGATGCGTTCATATTCCTTCCACCATTCTGCTCTGTTTTGTTTCTTTTAACTGCTAGTTGAGCAGTCATACAATGATTGTATGACTTACTAATGGGTCCTTGGAGCTCTGGTGGCACAGTGGTTAAGAGCTTGGCCGCTAAACAAAAGGTCAGAGTTCGAATCCACCGGCAGCTCCTTGGAAACCTTATGGGGCAGTTCTACTCTGTCCTGTAAGGTCGCTATGAGTCAGAATCGACTCAGCAGCAACGGGTTTGGTTTTGGCTTGGTTTAATGGGTTTTAAGCCATAGGTTTCAAAAACACTGCCCTAGCGGTTTGTATGTCTGTCTGTGCCCCCCTCCTACCCCTTGCCCACCTCCTCTGCTTCTTCCCCCTTTTCTCTTTATCTTGTTCCCTCAGCCTTGACCTCAGCTGCCTAGCCAACCCTCACAGTGAAGGCATGGGTGACTAACCAATGACTCGACATCTCATTGGCAGATGAGTGCAGAGCTGGAACCCAGAGGGCCTCACACACAACAGAGCCAAATAGGGGCCACGTGTGGGGTAGCATACAGGAGTGAGGTCAGAGGGCAAGGAGCCAGGAGGACTAAGGGACAGGTTGGAGCCCTGGGCCCTGGAGGAGAAGCAGCCGAGGACCTGCTCGGCCGAGCACTGAGGACAGGCTGGAGGTTGGGAGCCCTCCGCAAGTGGTGCCCGAGCCACACTGGAAATCAGAGTTGGCTGTGCTGGGCCCTTCTTTGGACCGTGAGCTTCTTGGCCGCAGGAGCAGAGCTGTGTTCATTGCCATGGGCCCAGGGTCCAAGTCATGACTTGGAACATTCAGGGGCTCAGGGATGGTCTTAAAATAACAAATAACTGTAAGCCAGAATCTCTACCCTGAAACCTACCTACTGATCATTCCTTCTTCCAAGTCTGGGCCAGACACAGTATTGAGATCTTGGACTCAGAGCTGAATAAAACTGTCCATCCCTGAAGACCTTGCATTCTGAGATGTGTGGTGGGGAGGCAGACAGATAGACAGATAACTTCAGTACACACAGAACACAGGGAAGTGTGGCACCCTAGGTTCCGAGGGAGGTCCTTTCCCCACTTGTTGTTCTCGGCTTCGCTCATTCATGAGGCAAACATCCACAAAGCACCTACTGCCTGCCAGGCTGAGGGATCAGCCAAACACAAGACAAAGTGGGCCTTGCCCTCAGGGCCTTATCTTCTGGGTGGTGGGCAGACAATGGCAAGAGACTGGGCATGGCATGTTGGGAGTCTGTGATATGTGGGCAGGCTCCTGTAGCACTGCTGACCTCGCTGCCTCTCCCTCATGCCTGCCTCACCTCCTCACCCCTGCCTCACCTCCTTAACCCTGCCTCACCTCCTTAACCCTGCCTCACCTCCTCACCCCTGCTTCTCCCTCTCCCCTGCCTCATCTCCTCTGCTAGGTGACAAGCTCCCCATCCACCCTGTCGCTGCACCTCCGCCTGCCCTGTGACTTCACTGGCCATCTCCTGCTGAAGGCCCCCTGTCAGCGCCCACTGTGCCCTATAAGGTCAGGAGAGGATTTGATCAGGGAGATCCCAGACAAATTGAATCGCAGTGTCACCTGTGGCTTCTCCAGTTTTAAGACAGTACATTTCCCATTTGTGTTAAACATGAAGTCATTCAAAGACAAAGGAGGAAAAGCCAACATAAATTAGAACTGATGCAGTTATTGATTCTGACTGCCATGCCCATTCACTGAGGTCACTGTTGGGTGCCTGTGGGCATGAATAGCCAAGCCCACTCATGGGGGTGTGGGGGGGCAGTTGTATCATCTACCCATGATCATTTCCTTCTCCTTCTTTAGGGGCCTCACTGAAGACCTTGATAAGAGGCTTTTCAGAGAAGGGTAGGAGGAAGTAGACAGAATGACTCAAGACACCTCTTTCAATAGGCTTTGCTCCAAAGGCGAGCAGAGATATGTGGCATAGCTTGAGAGAAACTTGGGCTCAAGGGAGGTTTTTAAAAAGACGGCATGCTAGGGAGTGTTTGTATGTGAGCGGTATGCCAAAGAAAGAGGGGGAGACTGAAGATTCAGGAGAGAGGAGATGAGAGGGGCTGGGGCCCTGGGCTCATGTGGAAGGTCTGACCTTTGATGGACACAGGGACACCTCAACCCTATTGCAGGAGGGAAAGCAGACAGCATGAGTACAGATGAAGGGAGGTCAGTGGATTCGGTGGTAGGAGGACAAGGGGGTTTCCTTCCATCTGATCCTTACTGTACTGGGCTTCTCCTGGCACCTCTCACATCTGCTCAGGCCCACCTCTACTTGCAGCCACAGTTGCAGAATACATTTCACCCTGGCTCTGACCAGCAGTGCATGCATGCCATCTGATGGTGCCTTACCCCGACCAGCACTGGGCATCTTTACATCCTGTCCTGTGGTGCAGTGGTTGAGAGCTACCGCTGCTAACCAAAAGGTCAGCAGTTCAAATCCACCAGCAGCTCCTTGGAAACCCTAGGAAGCAGTTCTACTCTAGGGTTGCTATGAGTCAGAATCAGCTTAATGGCAATGGGTTTGGTTTTTATTTTTGGAGGTGTTAGACACCTGAAGGAATATGTTTGACAGTCATGCGTGTTAAATCCAGAAGTTTTGGGGAGTTAATGCCTGCGGAGTCACCCTTGACTGATGGGGGATGGAAGCCAGTGAATAAATACTTTCCTCTTTTACCCTCCATGTGGTCAGTTCTGTGGGTCCGGCAAAGATTGAGAACAGTCCCTACAACAGTGATCAACTCAACAATGCATCTTTGTTTTGACTTTTCGTCCTGCCCTATTTCACTCTCCTCCCCCTCAATCCTGCTCTCTGCAATCACATTCCCAAATCAAGAACCTGCACACAGAACTCCATTCAGCTCTCTCTCAGAGGAACTCAGGCTGAGACAATTCCTACCCGATCAGGTCCTTGCTTGCTTCCCCATTCTCTTCTGGTGCTACCTCACTAAAACCCACCACTCTGGCCTTCTTGCAGAGTTTAGAATATGACAACTTTATTCGTGCACCAGGGCCTTTGAACACACCTGGAATACCTGCTCCGACTCTTCCTATGTTCTTCATCAGGTCTCTGCTCACATGCCACCTTCATGGAGTGGCCCTCCCGGGTCATCCTATATGAGCAGGCTTCACGTCCACTACCAGTTCTCTATCCCATGCTCCTCTTTATTTTCCTATAGATAACTAATACTACAAGTGGATGGCTTTAACAAAAAGAAATTTATTCTCTCACAGTCTGGCAGGCTAGAAGTCCAAATTTAGAGCTCCAGCTCTAAGGGAAGGCTTTCTCTCTCTGTCAGTTCTGGAGGAAGATCCTTGTCATCAATCTTCCCTTGGTCTAGTAGCTTCTGCGCACAGGAACCTCAGGTCCAAAGGATATGCTCTGCTCCCGGCACTGCTTTCTTGGTGGTATGAGGTTGTCAACTCTCTGCTGACTTCCTTTCCCTTTTATCTCTTGTGAGACAAAAGGTGATACAGGCTATACCCCAGGGAAACTCCCTTTACATTGGATCAGGGATGTGACCTGAGTAAGGGTGTTACATCCCACGCTAATCATCTTTAACATAATCTAATCTTGCCTCATTAACCACAGGCAGAGATTAGGATTTACAACACACAGGAAAATTACGTCAGTCACAAAATGGAGGGCAACCACATAATACTGGGAATCACGGCCTAAGCAAATTGACACACGTTTTGGGGGGACACAATTCAATCTATGACAACACTTGCCACACTCCAAAATTACCTCCTTCACTATCGCTTACCTTGAGCATTCTCTGTGGATGACTGAATAATCACCAGAGGCTGCCTTCCCTGGCCTGCATGGGGCTAGGGGTCACTCCCTGGTCCCGTGAAGGTACAGGTACACCCTGCCCTCTCACACAGTGTCACCCTCCAGGAGTTAAAGGAGCCAGGCAGGCAACAAACACAAAGGTTTCAAATGGCCCCCCTGCAAGGTGATAATTGGCAGCCAGCACTCACCCTCAGGTTCAGAAGGACAATGGATGTGATCTCCACACAGCTCATTGTTGCCCCTAGGGATGGGGCTCATTATCACGTGACTCTGGTTTCTCAAGATAAGCCAGAAATCTGAATTTTTTTTAAACGTGTAAAACCTCCAAATTTTCAAATCTTGGCCAACAATTCAATTTTTGAACGTTTTATGGGCCAAACAAACCATGTGGCATGCCAGGTTTGGCCTGTAGCCCTCTGCCAGTGAGCTCCGTTCCAGGTATTGCTGGGTTTGGGCTGCATCCGGCTTGCCTCTCTCACCTGGTTGTTTCAGGATCACACACATTCAGGGCAATAGGAGTCCGTTCCCACAGGGCTTCTGGGCTTTGTGCTCCAAATTGTAGTGGTTTCTTTGGCAGAGGCAGACCAGAGACCGGCTAACAGAGACCCACCAGGTACTGGCAGAACTCAAGAGGAGAAGGGAGCCCTGCTGAGTGTGAAGGGAAGGAAATCTGACTAACTTTCCACTGTTTGTAAATACATAAATCCAAGATGCCAAAGAAGTAGAATATGTGGACTTTAGATAAGGTACCATAAACCTGCCTTGGATAATCAACCTTTTTAAGAAGCAACCATGTTCGGCACTTAATATCTGAAAAGGTGCAACGTAGCAAGAACGAGCTATAAATAAGAGATAGGAAGAGCTGTTGTGTTTTCCCAGTTCATTATGGTGGGCTGTAGCTAATTAATTCACAATGCCGCTGCAGTGATACTGCTTTATTTGTGTTCATGCAAATTACCTCTTAACTCACGTTGAAAGACAAACGCGTTGAGCAGTTGAACTTTCAAAATAGCAAATGTTCATAAAAGACAAAATGATAACAGTTGTGGCTTATTCATGCTTCTATAGATAAGATTATTATGTCAACATTTCCATTTGAAACTCTTATGTTCAACAGTTTATAACTTGGTCATAAAACATAAAATTCCACCGTGCTCTAAGTTAGTGTTATGGTATCAACTGGAAAACAGGATTTTTTTCCCTCCCTCTCTCCATGTTTAAAAACAGCTTTAGTTGGTGGTGGCGGTGTTAGGTGCTGTCGAGTTGGTTCTGGCTCATAGTGACCCTATGCACAACATCACAAAACACTGACTGGTCCTGCGCCATCCTCACAATCGCTGCTGTCTTTGAGCCCATTGTTGCAGCCACCATGTCAATCCAACTCGTTGAGGGTCTTCCTCTTTTTCGCTGACCCTCAGTAGAGGGTCAGTAGAAAAGAAAAAAGCTTTAGTTAACAGGTTAAAATTTCTCAAGATTTAGAAAATGGCTTTCATGGTCTGGGTGGAGCATGGATATCTTCTGAGACAGTTGCTATCTGATTTTGCTTTAGGAGCACAGTGGCTGTTCCAGGTGCCCACCTTGGAGTGATTCCAGGCTTACCGCCTACCTGGGAGCTGGGCATTTCTTCTCACTGCGTCTTACCTGCTAGTGTTCTCACCTGCTCAGTATCCTGAGCACCCTTTCTACTTTGAGTTAGCCCGCTTCTGCCTTCCTTTTCCTTCCCTGAGAAACATTCATTCATTTATTTATTTGTTCATTCAATACGTATTCACTCAATATATGCAGTGTGACAAGCCGTGTGCCATTGCTGGGTATGCGGTAGTGAGCAGAGATGATACGGAAAAACTTGGAAAGTCACTGGAGTTCCTTCAATTAAAATGTAGCATTGTTTTTGTTTTGGATTTCATGGGGGGCAGGCAGAAGCCCACATTCTTTGAAGGTCCTAATCTGGCTGCAGCAGACACCGTCAACTGCCCACAGTAGTGACCAACACAGATGATCAATGAGTAGGAAAAAAATAAGCATCACCCTTTCAGATGGTGATGAGGGCAACAAAGAAATAAAATAGGAAGAGGTGATTGGGACTTCCGGGCAACATGGCACTATAGTCAGAAGCACCATGCCGTCCCTCCACAGCAAAGATCCGAAAAACTAAGTCAAACGGAGTCACATGTCAGTCCTGAAACCCTAAGCGTCAAATGAAGAGATAAAGAACTCAGCCAAGCACCGAATGGAATAAGAAACTGATCGAGAACAGAGAGCAAGGAGAGGTACATACAGAGGTCCCCTATCAGCTCCCACAGCACAGATCCACCATCTTGGACTCCTGTCAGAGATTGGCGAACAGCGGGTATGAGAAAGCAGCTTCACAGAGCTTCCAGCAGGGGACAGAACAACCAGTAACCAACGATATACACTTTCCCACACCCCACCCTTTTTCACCCCCACTCAGCCTCCTCCACTTCCCATGGCCACAGTCTCTTGGCCGGAAAGAATTAGCTTCACCCCGGTGTCACTCGGATTCCACCTGCCCACACTGGCCTGCTCCCTGAGTGCCATTTGTTGGCTCCTGGTATTTCTTTTTTCCGCATGATTAAATTTCCTCCTTAACTTTCACCACCTCCCCCTCCTTTCTCTCAAATACCTGGCTCCCGTGTCCATCTTTGCATATCTTCCTGGGGGGCTGCGAGGTGCCGCTCGACTGTGGAACCACTCCCTGGCCCATGCTGCCATGATGGTGGGACCCCCGGGGCTTTTGTTTGTTTGTTTGTTCTAATTTGTTCAGTTTTGATTTGTTTGTTTGATTGTTTGCTTTTTCTTTTCTTGGCTTGGGAGCCCCTTCTGGCCAAGCAGTGCCATGCGGCTTGGGAGATACTCCCTTTCTCTGCACAGATACACAGTGACATCCCTGGGGGCATTTATTTTTTATTGTTTTTGTTTTGCTTTTTTTAAATTTTTTTTGTTTCTTTGTTTTGTTTTCTTCTCTCTCTTTTTCCCTTTTTGTCTTTCTTGTTTCCAGTTTCTCAATTCATTTATTTTTTCTTTTACCCCTTTTCTTTTTTTAAATTTTTGTTTTTCTCCATTTCTCAGTCTCTCAATTCTCCACTCCAACAGCAAGCTCCCTTAGCACTCTTTTTTGTTTGTGCGTACGTTTTTGGCTCCTGTTCCTCTCTCCTCTCTCTCTTTCCCATACCCATCTTAGCTCCACACATCACAATCTCCCCCCTCCTTCCTGCATACCTGCACTGTGTGCTGAACATCACACCACCAAGTAGCACAGGCACAGCCTACTGGAGCCTGTCCTGCACTGCTTACATGCCAAAAACAACCCATCTCAGCAACTCCCCTGCAGCTGGACCTGCCCTGCTGTACCATACCTGAGTGACTGACCCTGCCCATTGGGGAAGGAGGTGAAAAGTATCATGCCTATTGACAAGCAAACAACAAAGAACACACAGCCCACCTGCTCAGACATAACCAAATAAAACAAAAAATCAGGATGAAACAAACAAATCTACAATCAATAAACAAAGAAAATAGCTACTGAATGCCCCAAAGACAGCAGACAATATCAAAACATATACAAAAACAGGACAGGATGGTTCCTGTAGGCATCCAAAATAAAACACCAGATGACTTTCCAGTAGAAGATAAGGCACTATAACTACCTGATAGGGAATTCAAATTTCTAATATTCAGAATTATCCAAGAGTTGAAGCAAAAAGCAGAGAAAAATGAAGAAAAAATAGACAAATTCATGGAAAAGGCAGACAAATTCATGGAAAATACAGACAAAGAAATGGAAGAATTCAAGAAAATAATACAGGAACAAAATGCTAAAAAAATTCACAACTAGAGATCATACAAAAACAACAATTAGAAATCCAAAAGATAAACAACAATGTTTCAGAAATGGATGATGTCACAAAAGGGCTGAGGAACAGGCCTGAAATGATGGAAGAAAGGATCAGTGAAATTGAAGACAAACACTAGGATACAACTCTGTTTGAGGAAAAATTAGAAAAAAATAACAAAGAAAAATGAAGAAACCCTGATAATTATGTGGGACACAATCAAAAGCAAAAATCTGCAAGTGATCAGAGTTCCCAGAACAGAGGGAGAAAACAGAAAACACAGAGAGGATCATTGAAGAATTACTGACATAAAACTTCCCCAATATCATAAGAGATGAAAAGCTGACCATCCAAGAAGCTCAACGAGCCCCATATAGGATAGAACCCAAAAGAAAATCACCAAGGCATATCATAATCACACTCGTTAAAACCAAAGACAAAGAATCCTGAGAGCAGCTTGAGAAAAACCAAAAGTCACATACAAAGGAGAAACAATAAGGCTAAGCTCAGATTATTCGGCAGAAACCATGCAGGCAAGAAGTCAATGGGATGACATATATAAAACCTTGAAAGAAAAAAATTGCCAGCCAAGAATAGTATATCCTGCAAAACTCTCATTCAAATATGATGGTGAAATTAGGCCATTTCCAGATAAACAGAAATTACGGTACTATATAAAAACTAAACCAAACTTACAAGACTTATTAAAGGGAGTCCTTCAATCTGAGAACAAACAACTTCAGACCACAGGTTGAATTTAGGACACAGGATTGTACTAGCCAGATACCAACCTAGGAAATGAACTCTTAAGGACTATCCAAAACCAAAAGAATTACAACAGGGAACCAGAGAGGTTAATCTGTAAATGATAACAGCATCAGAACAATAAAAATGGGAATAAACGGTGTAGGTATAGAACCTTCTAATGGAGAGGAAGGCAAGGCAATACCAAGTAGTAAGAGACTGGTTCAAACCTAGGAATATAAGGGTAAATTTCAAGGTAACCACAAAGAAAGTTAACAAACCTACTCATCAAAATAAGGAAGACAAACATAAAGTCTTGGTTAAAAAAAAAAAACAAAAACAAAAAAAAAAAAAAAACAACCTACAAAATAAAAGAATTGAAAAAAAAAAAAACCACAAACAAAAGAAATTCAGCGCAGGAGAGTGAGAGGAACAAAGAAAATGTCAGACCACAAAAAAATAAAATAAAATAAAGCACTACAAAATAACAGCAATAAACTCACACCTATCAGTAATTACACTGTACATGGCCTAAACGCACCCATAAAGAGATGGAGAGTGGCAGAATGGATAAAAAAACAGGATCCATCAATATGCTGTCTGCAAGAGACACACCTTAGAAACAAAGACATAAATTTATTAAAAATCAAAGGACGGAAAACAATATATCAAGCAAACAGTTACCAAAAAAGAGCAGGAGTGGCAATACTAATCTTGGACAAAATAGACTTTAAAACAAAATCCACTGTAAGAGACAAAGAAGGACACTATATGATGATTAAGGGGATGATCCATCATGAAGACATAACCATAATAAACATCTACGTACCCAATGACAGGGCTCCAAAATACATAAACAGCACTGAAAAGAGAAATTGACAGTTCCACAATAATAGTAGGAGACTTCAACACACCACTCTCAGTAAAGGACAGAACATCTAGAAAGAAACTCAACAAAGATACAAAAGACCTAAAGGGCACAATCAGCCAACTTGACCTCATAGACAAATATAGAACACTACACCCAACAGCTGAAACGTACACATTCTTTTCCAATGCACATGGAACGTTCTCCAGAATAGACCACATCTTAGGCCACAGAGCAATCCTCAACAAGATCCAAAATGCTGAGATAATACAAAGTATCTTCTCTGACCACAACGCCATCAAGGTAGAAATTAACAACAGGAAGAGCAAGGAAAAGAAATCAATTACATGGAAACTGAATAACACCCTGCTTACACATCACTGGGTAATGGAAGAAATCAGAGATGGAATAAAAAAATTCCTAGACTCAAATGAGAATGAAAACACATCATACCAAAACCTTTGGGACACAGCAAAGGCAGTTCCCAGAGGACAATTTATAGCAATAGATGCACACATCAAAAAAGAAGAAAGGGACAAAATCAAAACATTAACTACAGAACTCCAACAAGTAGAAAGAGAACAGCAGAAAAAACCCACAGCCACTAGAAGAAAGGAAATAATGAAGAGGTGATTGAGTGTGACAGGATGTGGAGGGAGAGAAGGCTAGTTTAAACTGAGTGTTAATGGAAGTCTCCAAAGGGAGATGACATTTAACCAGAGAACCACGTGATGGAAAGGACCCAACCGTGTGCACGTCTGAGAAGTGGAGTGTACCAAGCAGAGGGGACAGCTGGTGCAAAGGCCCTGAGGCTGGAGTGAGTGTGGCACGTTAGGCAGACAGGAAGGTACCTAGGAATGTTGAAGCATGGTTAGCAAGTGAGGGAGGGGTAGAAGATGAGACAGAGAGGTGGGCAGGGCGGAATCTTAGGGCAGAGCTTGAGTGAAGGAGCTTGGCTAGAATTCTAAGTTGCCTCTCTCTCTGAACCCCACACCCTCATCCATAGAAATACTCCTCCAATCCTGCCTTCCTCCTGCAAGGGAGATTGCTTTTTTACCACTTTTCAAATGTAGGTAGATTTATTAATTTATATTTTAACTGTAAAAATTTATATTATAATTATTTACATTTTTATTGTAATGTAAACTCAATGTAAAATATCACATATAGAAAAATATAAAAGAGAAAGTACAAAGAAAAATATCAATAATTCCACAGTCCAAAGATAACCACTGTCAACATTTGGTGCACATCTTGCCAGACCTTCTGTTTGCAGAAATAGACATTTGCAGACATAAACACACATACATTTAACAAAAATTGGATCATGTGTACAGACAGATTTGTAAGCTGCTTTTTTTCACTTAACGCACTGAACATCATTTATCATGTCATTAAGCATAGATCTACAATGTAACTTTGAATGATGACCAAGCATCTCATTTTATAAATGTACCTCAATGTAAGCAATCTTATGTGGTGGACAATAAGTCTAGGGATATTTTTTTCACTATTTTAAACAATACTGTGAGGAACATCATACTTTGGACATGCTATCAGGAGGGATCAGTCCCTGGAGAAGGACATCATGTCTGGTAAAGTAGAGGGTCAGCAAAAAAGAGGAAGACCCTCAACGAGACAGATTGACACTGTGGCTGCAACAGTGGGCTCATGCATAATAATGAGGATGGCGCAGGACCAGGCACTGTTTTGTACACAGGGTCGCCAGGAGTCGGAATGGACTCAATGGCACCTAACAACACAACAATATGACGAACATCTCTGCACATTCATTTTCATGTACTTTCCTACAGCTGGGGTTGCTGGGTCAAAAGCTTTTGGTTATGAATGAAAATGGCAGAGTCCCATTGCTGGGTGCACAGGTGTGCTGTCCTATAATTGCTCCCCACCCCGTCTCCATAGCTACTAATGGACATAGTAACTACTAATGGACACAAAGTAAAGTATATGCCTTAGAGGAAGATGATTGCCCTCTGAAGAAACCCAGAACTCTAAGCTATCTTAGCAGGGTAAAGAAGAAAGAGCTGTTCTCTGATGCCAGTAAGTCTAGAATAGCTAATCAGAAGATAGTTACCCACCCTGAACAGGGGCAATGAGTAATGTCCATTGCCTGCAGGTGGCTTTATACCTTTTATTACCCCTTTTCCCTTTTATTACACTTTTCCCCTACTTGCTCTCTATACTTGCTGTTTGGCATGTAGACATGGCTGCTTGCTAATATACTAACCCTGGAGAGAGGGCCTCTGGTGTTCTCCCATGGCACGAAGTGGGACGTGCATGGATGCGATGTAACATTACACTCTGGGACAGGAGCCATAACCTCGGGGAACCTTGGCTGATAATGATGTATGCTGTTCTACTCATCCCTGTCCCATTATTTTGTGAGTTATAAACACCTGTCAACCATGCTATTAGAATAGTGTTCGGTCTGTGCTCTGCTCCAAATGGTCTTCACTAAAAACCTTAGAATACAGTACATTGCACCTATCCACAGAGGACCTGAGGATCCTTGGATGGGATTCCCAGGACAGCAAGAGCTGCTCTCACTCCCCAGGTAGACAGAGGGTCTACTGTCTCCAGGCTCCATCTACCTTGACTGAAGCCCGAAGCTCTTGTGGCCTCTGTCTTTCTGGTGCCACCAGCAAGTCAGAACACATTTTCTCAGGATCTGAGTGGTCTTCCTACAAAGAGAGCTGGACGAGCTTGGTGTCTGGCAGGATGTTGCGACTTGTCATGAGACAAAGTTACAGGGAAAGGAATTTGGAGAAGAAGAACTCAATCTGGGACCTGAGCTGAGAGACTGAAGGTAAGAGATGACCTCTGGAACCTTCTGATGTTTACATCCTATTTTCTAGAAGAGGTTTACCAAGTTAGAAGAGCCCTACCAACAGTGCTTCTGTCTTGCAGGGCAAGCCATGGAATGCCTCTCATGCTGGAGCTATCAGGGAACAAATGTCTTCCTCCACAGATGCACTCACCCACTGCATGGGCAGCCGTGTTTGCTCCACCCAGGATCAGTGACATCCTCCCCATGCCTGCCTTCTCCTCTTATTCCTCCATGCACTTTTTGTACTCCTCTCTCAGCTCCATGCTCCAGGGATTCCTTGGTCTCTCTCCCAGGTGTCAGGTTCTGCATTCAATCAGAAGACTCACTGCACTTGTCAACCTTGGGAGCACAAGAGGGCACGTAAGCATTTTTTTTTTTTTTTTTTTTTGGCTTTAACAAATAGAAATTTATTCTCTCATGGTCTAGGAGGCTTGAATTCCAAATTCAGGGATTCAGCTCCAGGGGAAGGCTTTCTCTCTCTGCCAGCTCTGGGGTAAGATCCTTGTCATCAATCTTCCTGTGGTCTAGGATCTTGTCAGTGCAGTGACCCCGCATCTAAAAGACATGCTCTTCACCTGGCTCTTCTTTCTTTTCTTTTTTTTTTTATTGTACTTCAGGTGAAGGCTTACAGAACAAACAGTTTCTCATGAAACAGTAGTACACATATTGTTTTATGACATTGGTTAACAACCCCACAACATGTCAACCCTCTCCCTTCTCGACCATTTTTTTTTTTTTTTGGTGAAAATATACATAGCCAAAGATACACCATTTCAAAAATTTCTACATGCACAGTTCAGTGACATCTACTACGCTCTTCCAATTGTGCTGCTCTTCTCACTTTAGATGAAGGCTTACAGAACAAAATAGTTTCTCATTTAACAGTTAGTACACGTGTTGCCCTGTGACAATGGTTAATAACCTCACAACACATCAACACTATCCTTACTCAACCTTGGGTTCCCTATCACCAGCTTTCCTGTCCCCTTCTACCTTCCACTTCTTGTCCCTGGATTGCTGTGCCTCATTAGTCCCATTTGGTTTTATGGGGCTGTCCACTCCCAGGCTGAACGGTGAACCTCGGAAGTGACTTCACCACTGAACTAAAAGGGTGTCTGGGGGTCATACTCTCGGGGTTTCTCCAGTCTCCTTTAAGCCAGTAAATCTGGTCTTTTTTTAGTGAGTTAGAATTTTGTTCTACATCCTTCTCCAGCTCTGTCCAGAACCCTCTGTTGTGATCCCGGTCAGAGCAGTCAGTGGTGGTAGCCAGGCACCATCTAGCTGTACTGGACTCAGTATAGTGGAGGCCTTGGTAGCTGTGGCCCATTAGTCCTTCGGACTAATCTTTTCCTTGTATCCTATTCTCTTTATTCTCCCTTGCTCCTGAAGGGATGAGACCAGTGGCGTATCCTAGATGGCTGCTCACAGGCTTTTAAGACCCCAGACACTACTCACCAAGGTAGAATGTAGAACATTGCCTTTATAAACTGTGTAATGCCAATTGAGCGAGATGTTCCCCGAGATCATGGTCCCCACAGCCCTCCGCCCAGCAATTCAGTCCCTCAGGGAGTTTGGATGTGTCTATGGAGCCTCCGTGACCTCTCCTTGTACAAGTTGTGCTGGTTTCCCCAGTATTGTGTACTGTCTTATCCTTCACCCAAGATACCACTCATCTATTGCCTATTTATTATTTCCCCCCTACCCCTTCCATCCCTGGAAACCAACAAAGATTGTTACTTTTTGTGTGTGAACTTTTTCATGGGTTTTTACAATAGAGGTCTCATACAGTATTTGTCCTTTTGTGATTGACTTATTTCACTCAGCATAATGTCCTCCAGTTTCATCCATGTTATGAGATGCTTCACAGATTCATCATTGTTCTTTCTCGTTGCATAGTACTCCAACATGTGTGTGTACCATAGTTTGCTTATCCAATCATCTGTTGATGGGCATCTAGGTTGTTTCCATCATTTTGCTATTGTGAACAATGCTGCCATGAATATAAGTGTGCATATATCTATTTGAGTGATGACTCTTATTTCTCTAGGATATATTCCTAGGAGTGGGATTGCTGGATCGTATGGTATGTCTATTTCTAGCTTTCTAAGGAAACACCATATCATTTTCCAAAATGGTTGTATCATTTTGCATTCCCGCCAGCAGTGCATAAGAGTTCCGATCTCCCCGCAGCCTCTCCAACATTTGCTATTTCCAGTGTTTTTGATTTGTGCCAGTAATGCCAGGGTGAGATGGTATCTCATTGTGGTTTTAATTTGCATTTCTCTAATGGCTAGTGATCGCAAGCATTTCCTCATGTGTCTGTTGGCCGCTTGAATGTCTTCTTTGGTGAAGTGTCTGTTCATTTCCTTTGCCATTTTTTAATAGGATTATTTGTCTTTTTGTTGTAGAGGTGTTGGATTTTCTTGTAGATTATGGAGATTAGACCTTTGTCTGACTTGTACTGTCCAAAAATTTTTTCCCAGTCTGTAGGTTCTCTTTTGACTCTTCTGGTGAAGTCTTTTGAAGAGCATAGGTGTTTGATTTTTAGAAGATCCCAGTTATCTAGCTTATCTTCTGGGGTTTGTAAGTTGATGGTTGTGATTTGTATCCTGTTAATGCTGTGTATTCAGGCCTGTAGCGTTGGTCCTATTTTTTCTTCTATGAATTTTATATATTTTGGCTTTACATTCAGGTCTTTGATCCATTTTGAATTAGTTTTTGTATATGGTATGAGGTATGGGTCCTATTTCAGTTTTTTGCAGATGGACATCCAGTTTTGCCAGCACCATTTCTTAAAAAGACTGTCTTCTCCCCATTTGATGGACTTTGGGCCCTTGTCGAAGATCAGGTGACTGTAGGTGGATGGAGTTACATCTGGGTTCTCAATTCTGTTCCATTGGTCAATGTATCTGTCGTTCTACCAGTACCAGGCTGTTTTGACTACTGTAGCTGTATAGTAGCTTCTGAAGTCAGGTAGTGTGGGTCCTCCAACTTTATTCTTCTTCTTCAGTAGTGCTTTACTTATTCGGGGCCTCTTCCCTTTCCATATAAAGTTAATGATTAGTTTTTCCATCCCTTTGAAGTATGTTGTTGGTATTTGGATCGGGATTGCATTGTATTTATAAATTGCTACCTAAGCATTTTCTGACTTGCTTTCAACCAGCACATATTTCTTAGACTTCATCTATGTACATCAAATGCTGTTAGAGATGGAATAAAATGAATTTGGTCATTCTTCCACAGCTGTGGACAGAACAATGCTTCTGTGGGAGAAACAAAAGAGTGAAAGACTCTGTCCCTTCCCTAAGGATTTTATTTACTGGGGACACAGAGGGGAGTGCAAGATGTTGTACTGAAGCATAAATGAGGGCATCAACTATACATCCTACAGTAGTTCAGAGGAGTGAGAGTCATAATAAAAATAGAGATAGATAGACAGCTGCTGTCAAGTTGCCTCTGACTTACGGTGACCTTATGTACAACAGAACGAAACATTGCCCAGTCCTACGTCATCCTCACAATTTTTGGCATATTTGAGTCCATCATTAAGGCTATTGTGCCAATCTATCTCACTGAAGGTCTCCAAGTCCTCATTGGCCTTCTGCTTTGCCAAACATGATGACCTCCTTCAGTGACTGATCCCTCTTGATGACACGTTCAAAGCAGGTGAGTCAGACCGTGTTCTGTGGTGATCTATAAGGCTTTCATTGGCTAATTTTCAGAAGTAGATCACTAGGCCTTTCTTCCTCATCTGTTGGAAGACCCTGCTGGTATTTGAAATACCAGTGACAAAACTTCCAGCATCATAGCGACATGTAAGCCATCACAGTATGACAGACTGACAGATAGGTTGTGAGTAATGATGATAGTGGCAGTAAAATACTAATTAACACACATTGAGCCCTGCCAGAGCCTGTGCTAAGTGCATTTTCTCTCCTTCTTCCCCATGACATAAGCATGAGAAAACCAAGGCAAGGGACATGATGACTTGCCCAAAGTCACACAGCTAATAAGAAGAAGCTGCACACTCCTCCAGGCTGGCCTGAGCCCAGAGTCCACACCTTGAACCACCAAGGTTTCCTGGGGGACGTGGAGCTTGTTCTGGTTCTAGACCCAGTGGTGGATGAGTGGGAGGATGGAGGGTGCTCCAGGTGAGCATGAAAACAAAGGCCCAAGTGGGAATGAGAATAGCGTAGGCATTCGTGTAGAGCCAGAGATCTGTGGTTCCAGCCTTCCATCTTTCGTCATCCCCACCCCTTCCAGCTCTAGAATTAATAGGATAAATCATCAGTTATTTGGACTCAAATTTGACAAATTAAATTGCAGAGAATTAAATAAGTTGTAGATCAATACTATTTGAGTGATCAATTAATCATTCTCTGTAATTAAAATTACTAATTCCTAGTACCTTTCACTTATGTTTTATTGCACATTTTCTAATTTGGAGCTTTTAGGCAATTGCATTGATTGCAGGTATACTTATCATACCTGGTAATCAAATAATTTATTAAACAGCACACCTCGTTATGGGCTATCTGGCTTAATTACCATCACCTCAACTCAGGAGGCAGGTTTAATTCAGTTTAGGCTTTTCTTAAGACACTAGGGGTTTTTCATTTCGTTCTATTGTGGGGTCTTACAGGCCACACAAAGTTCCTTCTTTAGTGAAAAGGAATTGTCAGAAAAATAGGCAAGTGTACTTACGTAGCGGGTAAATGGATAAGCTCAAGTGGTTCGTCAAAAATATGTTTTAACTTTAATCTTTCTATATAGAGGATTTGTGATTTAAGTTATTCCCAGTCTGTTTGGAAAAGCACTCTCACAATTAGGGGATGAAAGGGCCTTAGGACGTACAAATGGGTGCTATCTTCATTATCACCTTGAAATACAAATTAAATACCAAGCACATTACAGTCTGCTTCCTGGTATCCATCAGTGTTGAAATAAGTACAAATAAAATTCTTATTTAACCTATGAATGTATGATTCCAGTGGCAATGCGGGACAACTGGTGGTTTGATTTCACTTCCTTTAGTGTTTTCTGGTGGAGCCTTGGTGGTACATTGGTTAAGAGCTCAGTTGCTAATCAAAAGGTCGGCAGTTCGAATCCACCAGCCTATCCTTGGAAACCCTACAGGGCAGTTCTACCCTGTGCTATTAGGGTCACTATGAGTTGGCATTGACTTGATGGCAATGGGTCGGGTTAAGGTTTTCTGAGCATCACTATGGGAGGAAAATAATGACCTGTAATTTTGTGCACAAGGAACCCTGGTGGTGCAATGGTTAAGCGCTCAGCTGCTGACTCAAAGTCGGTGGTTCAAACCCAATAACGGCTTCTCAGGGGAAAAGACCTGGTGATCTGCTCTTATAAGGATCACAGCCTAAAAAACCCTATGGGGCAGTTCTACTGTGTCATATAGGATTTCTACGAGTCGGAATCAACTCGACAGCACACAATGACAATTGTGTGTGTACCCTTGCAGGGGCCCTGGGGGCGGGGCTGAGACTCCTTCCTGCTCCTCTAGCTCACACTGGAGACCCCAGAGATGCCTGGGGTTATCTCTGAGGCTCAGTGAGCCTGGGACCTACTGGATTTCCCGCTGCAAAGACCAAGTCCAGGTATCAGAGGCTGTGGGTCTCGGCTTCTCCTGAGTGACGGCAAAGCTCACACAGCAGATTGGAGTCCAAACTGAGCAAGTCTAGAACTTCATGCTTGGGAATGAAATGACCAAAGGCACAGAGCTGTGATACTGCTGGGGATGGATGGGGACACTCTATATTAAAACCTCCTTTCTCCTCTATAGGATGACTAAGGTTTTTCAGAGGCACACCCCTGCTACCTATCCTTCTCCTGAGTACTCCCTTTCCTCCAGAAAATGTCCAATTCTCCATCAACCCAGCTGATTCTAGACCTATTTCTGGGCAGGGAGTGGAGAGGAAGCCCCTAGCAATAAGCAGAGGTGACCAAATGGATTGCGTGCCAAGTGCTTCTGTGTGGGAACACACTTGCTCACCTTCCACACCACGCTCTCATGGAAAACTGCAGAGGCCGACGGAGCAGATGAGGGTGGGGCAGCACCGTCCCCTGGGCTGGCCCCTGCTCTCCAGTGCCCCTGATTCTCATACCCTGAGAAAGAAAGTCCACACTTCTTCGTGCAGCGTTCAAGGCTCCTCATGATGGGACCCTGTGGTAGGCAGAATTCTAAATGACCCCCAAGATTCCTACCCCCGGTGGACATCTTGTATCAACCCCTCCCCTTGATGTAGTGGGCCTGACCTAATCAGGTGAGCCCTTTTCAAAGAGGGTTTAGGAGTCAGAGAGATTTACAGAGGGAGATCTACCTGCTGGACTTGAAGGGACAAAGTGCCATGTTGTGGAGAGGGCCACGTGGCAGGGAAGATGAACACCTCAGTCCTACAATCACAGGAACTGGATTCTGTAACACCAGTGGGTTTGGGAGAAGACCCCAAGCCTCAGATGAGCTCACAGCCCTGACTGACCCCTAGACTGAAGCCTGGTGAGACCCTGAGCAGAGGAGCCCATTGAGCTACGCAAGACTTCTGACCTACAGAAACTGAGATGGTTGATGGGTATTGTTTTAAGTGGCTAAGTTTGTGGTGACTTGTTATACAACTGGAAACAAATACAGTTCTGAATCTCCACTTCCAGGAGCTTCTCCCCTCCCACATTTTCTCTGCTCTGCCTGCTTGAATCCACTTCGACCTCCCTACTCCCACCCCCCACTGCCTTCAGACCTCTGGACAAGCAAGGTCCCCTTTGCCTGCTCCCTTCCCTCAAAACCAGACCTGAAGACCACCATTAGAGAGCATGTTGGTTTATGTGGGAGGTAGAGATGGCATCAGCAAGGGAGGGAAGAAGGAGTCAGGCCGAGAGGTGACCAGTAAGGGCTGTGTTATCAGCCAGGGACACTGTGAGCAACGGGAGCGTAGTCCGCTGGGAAAGCTAGGTGACGGTGTAGAACACACACCTCAGGGTTACCCATCTAAAGGGTGAGGGAGTGAGGGCTGCTGAGGTGGGGGGAGTATTCTCCTGCACTTTTTGCTTGCAGCATGGGCAAGAGAGCTCTCAGACCGAGAAATTCAGGGCCTGGTACCTGGAGGTCAGGGGAGGGGCTACATCTATTGCTACATGCGTTCTTTTACCTGCTGACCTTCGCCTGCATCTCCAGGGCCAGCTCACCTTCCTCTTCCTCAGCATGTTCTCGGAGCCCTCCTGCTGCACCTCGCCCACGTGGGTGTCATTCTCAGGCTCCTGTGTTCCTTCAGCACTTGGTCTTGGTCTGTACATCTGTTGGCATCTTCTCGTGGTGCATCACACACCTGGGTACAGAGTATGGCTCTCTGTCCCAGTAAACCATGAGCCCCTCCAGGACAGAGCTGGGTCCCCAGCCTCGGCAAACCATGAGCCTCTCCAGGACAGGGCTGGGTCCCCAGCCTCTCACCAGGGCCTGGCATCTCATCGGTTCTCAGCAGACCCTGATGAATGGATACATGAAGCATATTTTTCATGAGGTATGAACTTGCCCACCTGTAAAGTGGGAAGGTGATCTTGCAGCTCCCTTCTGGCACTAACACCCTCTGCGACCAGCCCAATACTCCCTACCCTCATCCTGTTTTCTCTTCTCCATAGATCTCATCACCACCTCCTTTATTATATATGTTTGTTAATTGTCTGTCACCCCCATTAGGATGTACACTCCCCAAGGCCAGGCACATTTGTCTATTTTGTTCACTGCTGTATCCCCTGCAGTAGGCAGATAACATTGCCTGGCGTATTGTTGTTGTTAGGTGCCTTCAAGTCAGTTCCGACTCACAGCGACCCTCTGTACAACAGAACGAAACGCTGCCCAGTCCTGCATCATCCTCGTGTTTGTTGCTATGCTTGAGCCCATTGTTGCAGCTACTGTGTCAATCCATTTTGTTGAGGGTCTTCCTCTTTTTCGATGACCCTCAACTCTACCAAGCATGATGTCCTTCTCCAGGGACTGGTCCCTCCTGATAACATGTCCAAAGTATGTGAGACAAAGTCTCACCATCCAAGCTTCTAAGGAGCATTCTGGCTGTACTTCTTCCAAGATGGATTTGTTCACTCATTTGGCAGTCCATGGTATATTCAACATTCTTCGCCAGCACCATAACTCAAAGGCATCAATTCTTCTTGGGTCTTCCTTAGTCATTGTCCAGCTTTCACATGCATACGAGGCAATTGAAAACACCATGGCTTGGGTCAGGTGCACCTGAGTCCTTAAAGTGACATCTTTGCTTTTTAACACTCTAAAGAGGTCTTTTGCAGCAGATTTGCAGTGCAATGCGTCTTTTGATCTCTTGACCGCTGCTTCCATGGGTGTTGATTGCCTGGCATATAGCAGTCAGTTAATAAAAGATTTTGAATGAACGAATGAATGATCCTCTGAGGATCCTTAATTACAAGGATAACCAACCGATTGAGTGAGTCACAAGCCTTATTTAACCTTGGCAGCAAACCTCTGAGATAGGTATTCTTATACCTGTCCTCTGACGAGGAGGAACTCAGGCAGCAAGTGGGGAAGCCAAGGTCAAACTGAGTCAGTCTGACTCAGGGGCCCAGGCGCTTAACAAGCGTTCTGTGCAAGTGAGTTAAATTAATCCCACACGTTTTGCAAGGGGCACTTAACACAATAACGTGTACAAAGGAGGGAGATTTTGGTGCCACTGCAGCAGCTTGCACGGCAAGAATGGGTGCACAGCTGATAAGGAAACTGATATGGTTTTCAGCAAAGCCTGTAAATTAATCATACTTAATGAACGTGGCTAATGTGCTAACGGAACAGGTGGTTAAAATATTAGCACGTCTAGACCTTATCCTCCCTGGCTAATTTCTTCTCCTCCCTGGGGTTACCATCTTTCAAAGACGTAGGGGCACAGGATCACGGAAATGGATTTTATGGGACAGAAATGCATTTTCAATGGCCCCAGTTGAAGCCAGCCTGCACAGTTCTCAAGTGGCCGTCACTCTCCACGTCTCACTGCTCAAGAGAGAGATGTGGGCTGTGGGGAGAGGCTGAAGCTGTCACTGCGATCGCAACTGGAAACGGGAAGCCAGGCATTTCCTGGGGTAATGGCGTGGAAACAGGAGACAGACCGGGGTCCCTTCAGCCACCCGGGAGGAGGGGGGCCTTTCCGTGGAGGTACAAAGTGAGATGAGAAGCGGCGGAGGAGTCCTGTCCCCCGAGGCGGGGCCACAGCTGGCCGGCCGGCTTTGTGCGTTAGCCAGGATCATGCGCAGAACTCCTGGTCCTAAATGATTTCCTGACAACGTGCATTAGAGAATCACAGCACAGTCTCCTCAGGAGCACACTTCTCTCCCGGGTGCCATACCTGCATCCCACGGACAGACAGGAAATCAAGACTGCGGGGAACAGGAAGCATCTCTGAATAGAACTCACGGACCTGGAACTAGGGGAGCCCATTGCTTGTGGGGGTCTTGCACCTTTTGGCATGAATTGCAGAAACCTGAGGGTCCACCCCCAGGGCCTTCGGTGTCTAGCAGGGAACAGCAGCGAATGAAGGGACGGGTTGGGGAAAGGACCCAGACCAGCTAGTGAGAGCCTCTCAGCCTAACAGCAACCTGCAGTCTTTTCTACGTGAGGATATAGGCCTAAAGTGGGCAGATCTTCCAGTTTTTAAAGAAAAGACAAATGTGTGTGTGTGTGTATATGTTTTGCTGCTGTAACAAATTAGCAAAAACTTATTGCTTAAGAAGTCCCTGGGTGGTGCAAATGGTCAAGCACTCGGCTGCTAACAAAAAGGTTGGATCTTCGAGTCCACCCAAAGTCCCCTTGGAAGAAAGGCCCATCTAATTAATTCTGAAAAATCATCCATTGAAAACCCTATGGAGTGCAGTTCAACTCTGACAGACATAGGGTTGCTATGAGCAGAAATTGACTTGATGACAACTGGTAGTTGTTTAAAACAACACAAATTAATTACCTTACAGTTCCAAAGGTCTGAATCTACAGTGGGTCCATGGGGCTGCATTCCTTCTGGAGGGTCTAGGGGAGGATCTGTGTCTTAGTCTTCTAGTGCTGCTCTAACAGAAATAGCACAAGTGGATGGCTTTAACACACAGAGATTTATTCTCTCACAGTCCTGTAGGCTACAAGTCCAAATTCAGGGCACCAGCTCCAGGGGAAGGCCCTGTCTCAGCTCTAAGGAAGGTCCATGCCATCAATCTTCCCCTGGTCCAGGAGCTTCTCTGTGCAGGAACCTCAGGTCCAAAGGATGCACTCTGCTCCTTGCACTGCTTCTTGGTAGTATGAGGTTGCCAGGTGTCTCTGCTCACTTCTCTCTTTTATATCTCAAAAGAGATTGGATTAAGACATGATCCAGTCTTGTAGAAATCATCAGTATAACCTCATCATAGTGATAGACTTTACAACACATAAGGAAATCACATCAGATTACACAATCATACAATACTGGGAATCATGACCCAGTCAAGCCAACAGATGTTTCTGGGGGACACAATTCAATCCATGACAATCTCTTTCCTTGCCTTTTCCAGCTTTTAGAAGCCACCTGCATTTCTTTGCTCAGGGCCCCTTCCTTCCTCCTCAGTACCAACCACGTAGCATCTACTCTCCTCTCTGACCTCCGGCCTCCCTCTTACAAGGGTCCTTGTGATTACTCTGAGCCCACCTGGATAATCCATGATTATTTCCCCATCTCAAGCTCTTTAACTTAACCACATGGGCAAAGTTCTTTTTGCCATGTAAGATATCCTTACAGGCTCTGGGGATTAGGACACAGACTCAGGGGTCGGGGGAGACATTTTTTGTGTATCGCGGTGTGTATGTGGTCATGATCACATCTGCAAGTACTAGCAAACGATTTGGAGGTTTGAAGCACTGGATAGGCCAGACCAACAGGTCTCTGGGCAGAACGGAGCAAGGAGAGGAAGTGTCTCAGTCTCTGACCTCTGATTAAACAAACCATCAGCTTGTTCAAACGAAGGCTTTGTGTATTGCCTCCTCCTGCTTTATTCATACACACGCTTTGCTTTTCAGGCTTCCTGGAACCTTAGCTTTACCAAGGATTTCTAGTCTCAGGCTCATGGCTGTTTTGTTCAGTGGTTCACAAAAATAAATAAATAAATAAAATTATGAAGCTCTTGTATACTCCAGCACTGTGCTAAGTACTTCCTGTGTGTTTCTTTCAATCCTTATGGCAATCTGATTTTTAACACCATTTTACAGATGAGGGACCTGAAGCTCAGCAGACTTAAATGCCTTGCTCAAAGTCACACAGCTAGTAAGCAGTAGAGCTGGGACTCAAACCAGGTCGTCTGACTCCACAGCCCTTCAAGATGCAGCGTTAGGAAAGAGTAAGCCATGCCTGATGAACTAACAGCCCCTAATGAGGAGAGAGACCTTCAGCTGAAAAACAAAAACTACCAGATAGAACCCGGATCAACCTACACGGGTCCAAAGTTCCAATACCTCCCCCACTCCTGGAGGCTGGTCTCCATTTTCCATGAGAGGACCTTCAGCCACGCAGTTACCTTCTTGCTGCAGCAAGATTGGACTAGAACCTGAACAAATGAGTCCCCTTACTATCAATGATCTTTCTTTGGGAAGGTCACTGGTCTTCTCTGAGTCTCAGGTTCTTCACCTAGAAAATGGAGAGACTTATTATTATTGTTACGGATATTTATACAGCACTTGCTGTGTGCCAGGCACAGTTCTGTACACTTTCTTCTTGTTAGGTGTCACTGAGTGGATTCTGACTCATACTGACTCCATGTGACAGAGAATAACTGCCCCATGGGGTTTTCTAGGCCGTTCTTCTCTGCCCTATAGGGTCTCTGTGAGCTGGAATTGACTCGACGGCAATAGGTTTAATCTTTACGGAAGCAGATCACTAGGTCTTTCTCCTGTGTTGCTGCTGGGTGGGATTGAACCTAACTTTTCAGTTAGCAGCTCTATGCAGTTTACATGTACTAACTCATTTAATCTTTAAAACAAACGTTGGGGTTAGATATTATTATCATCCCCATTTTACAGAAGAAAAAACTGAGGCACACAGAAGTTATATAACTTGCCCTAGAACATAGCTTGCTAGGGGCAGAAGTGGAACTGAACCCAGAGAGTCTGCAGATCACACTTTCTACTCTGCTTAGCCCACAAGGAGGTTGTGAGGGCCTCACGAAGGCCTCCTTCACTCTCTCAGGCATTCATTCATTCTTCGTTCAGTCCTCCCTGTCTCCATCTCAGAGGGCTATCGTGATAGTAAACGAGCTATTTCACATAAAGTGCTCCAGCCTATGCACTGTGTGTGGTAGCTGCCCTGGAAGCACGCATATTATCCCGACGGTTGTTTCTGGGGACAAGCTCGGTGCCAGCCCCGAGGAGGCAGCTCCCAGTCTTGTGCGTGCAACACAGTTCCCTGAGGGTCATACAAAGACTGAAGTCTAGGCCCCGAGTGGGGGTCAAAGGAGGAAGTGGTCAGTTGTGCTATGGGCCTAGAAAGAACAGCAGTGACCCAGAAAGAATCAAAGGAGGGCTTCTTGGAGGAGGAGGTATTTCCAATAAAAATACCAGCAGACACTCACTGCTGTGTGCTACGCCTCCTTGTGGGTGCTCTACACCATCAGTACATTCACTCCTCCCAGGAATTTTACAAGGTAGCTAGCATCATCATGGCCCCATTTTATAGATGAGGAAACTGAGGCATAGAGAGGTTAGGAAACTTACCCGAGTAACAGAGCCCACGGACAGCACAGAGCAGGGATGAGCAACTTCAGTGGTTCAGACCCTCAACATGACACAATTCTGCCATACTGTGCACTGCTTGTGTTAATATCTCCTTCATGTTTAAATTAACTCATTTTTGACGTAAAGAGATGTAACACTTAGTCTCACTGTGCTAATTGGAAAACTAGCAGAGATGAAAAATAAATGTCAAAATAAGTACCACAAAAATAAACAGTGCTATTAAATCCTCTCTAGATTCAGTTTGCTGATAAGGGTTTTCAATGCCAAGCCCCTAAAGGGGAGATTAGCAAGTGTCCCGGAGGAATGAAAGATGTGTCAGTACCAGGTCTCACTGGTGAATTCGGAAGGCTTTAAAAGAAGTGGAAAAGGAGTAACTTCCTCACCATGCATAGAAAGTGTTTTAGTATCCTGTCTGTCCTGTCCATGCACCAGCTTCGAGCTCACTTGGGGAACAGTGGCACGGGGGTTAAGGGCACAGAATCAGGAAACAGACTGTCCTGTCTCACTGCTAGCTAGCTATCCCGTCCTTGGCGGATAATCCCTACAAGCCTCGGTTTCATTATTGGTAAAATGCTGATAATAATAGCAGTTATTTCATAGGGACCCTGATTATAGAATGAAAAACTGCAGGTAAAGCACAGAACCCAATACACAGTAAATGCTCAATAAACATAAGCTTTTATTAGTACCCCACCACCTGTCCTGTCAGTTTTTTGTACTCTGGTGGCTTGTATGTTGCTTTGATGCTGGAAGCTCTGCCACCAGTATTTCCAATACCAACAAGGTCACACATGGTGGACAAGTTTCAGCAGAGCTTCCAGACTAAGACGGTAGGAAGAAACGCCTAGGCAGGGATGGATTATCCAATAAGCAAGGTAAGCACGTGCTTAGGGCATCAACAAACAGTTGTCCGAAGCAAAGACCCATAGATGCCAAGCAGACAGGACACGAGGAAAAGCGAGCACCACAGTGGAAGGGAACTGGCACGGCACTAAATAAAACTGGTAGCAGCTCCAGTGCGTGAGAATGTGTCGGCTGGAAATAAAGTTCACACCGGGTCATGAGGGTGCCCAAGCTCGAGGTTGTTTAAGTTATGAGGCCCCTACCATTGCAACGCCTTTGTTGACATCTGTCTCCTACAGTCCCATCCTGTGTAATTGAAATTCCTTATCTCGGTGGGTCTCTTGGGAGTATACTACTTCTTTCTAATAAACAAGAGGTGAGAGTGGGCTGTTGAGTCTAACTGTTGCTACATTCGTTCAATATGCAACTGGATCCAACATGAGTGATTACTGGGCAAGGACGGATTATATTAATAGATAACAGGTCGCTGATCCATTTTGAGAGAACTGTCTTGTACATCCATGTCTGCTGACCCAGCAACTCCAGCCAGGAGGGCCTGCAATGCTCTTTGCCATGAGACAAACATAAGGGTATGCTCTTTCGCACGTCCTGGTAAACAACTAATGGGAACTCCAGTCCCAGATGATGTGCAAAAGCTAGAGAATTCAATAAGTTGGCCATTGCAATGAATTCAATCAAGTTATTCTTTAACTGTATAACATTTACATACAGAGTTATAATCTAAGTTTTGTAAACATATTTACAACTTTAATTTTAAAATATGTTTGGCATATATGTGGACACAATCTAGCATAAATTTAATATAATACTAACGTAGGTAACAATTTAGTATAATACTGTTATGAATTGAATTGTGTTCCCCCAAAATGTGTGTCAACTTGGCTAGGCCATGATTCCCAGTATTATGTGATTGTCCACCATTTTGTCATCTGATGTGATTTTCCTGTGTGTTGTAAATGCTACCTCTATGATGTTAATGAGGCAGGATTATGGGCAGTTATGTTAACAAGGCAGGACTCAATCTACATGATTAGGTTGTATCTTGAGTCAGTCTCTTTTGACATACAAAAGAGAGAAGGGAGTAGAGAGACGTAAGGACCTCATACCACCAAGAAAGTAGCACAAGGAGCAGAGCATGTTCTTTGAACCCGGGGTCCCTGCGCTGAGAAGCTCCTAGACCAGGGGAAGACAGATGACAAGAACCTTCCCCCAGAGCTGACAGAGAGAGAAAACCTTCCCTTGGAGCTGATGCCCTGAATTTGGACTTCTAGCCTACTAGACTGTGAGAGAATAAATTTCTGTTTGTTAAAGCCATCCACTTGTGGTATTTCTGTTACATCAGCACTAGATAACTAAGACAAATACTAACATAGCAAACATCTGAAAAATACTGGAAATATTAATATTTAATATGAGAAGTTTTAATTTATGTAGCAAGTGAGTTTCATTTTTTATTATTTGCTTCGAGGACACAGTGCTTGATATTACTCTATATATGCTAATAAATGTGGTATTAGGTACATTAAGAGGATGCAAAATTCCATATTTATTTATTGTGCAAAATATGTTCCCTTTTGTAATAATGTGTGTTTCTCAATTCATCTTCCAAGAAAGCAACAAAGGATGTTTATCAGAACATTACATTTATATTTTATCAGAATATTTACATATCTAACCCTGGTGGTGTAGTGGTTAAGTGTTACAGCTACGAACCAAAAGGTCAGCAGTTCGAATCCATCAGGTGCTCCTTGGAAACTCCATGGGGCAGTTCTACTCTGCCCTCTAGAGTCGCTATGAGTTGGAATCGACTCGACGGCAATGGGTTTGGGTTGTTTTTTGGTAAGTCAATTAAGTGTAAGTCAGTTAAGTGTAAGTCAATTTTTCATTGTCAGAGAGCAACAGAATTTTACACTGATTGTTGAAAAAACTAAATTCACTGACTCATTTTCTTTGTTGTAGAATATTCTTTTCGTAGAACTTGTGGTATATAGTAAAAATGTTAGTACCTCGCAACCACTAAAATGTTTGTGATCCAGTTCATCTGACTCTGCTAAAATGTCATATACCACTTTTGGGTTTAATCGCTAACATTATAGTCACATTTAAAAAGAAGTTAACTGTACATCATGACTAGCTAAGACACACACACACACACACATATATATATACATGTTTATATATAACTCACATAACCTGTTGGAATGTGGGAGTAAGCAGAAGAGGGGGTTCCAGAGTATCAGCGTTTAGGGCCCTCACATGCTTTAATCTGACCCTAAACCTGGGGATCTACTTCTGAAAATCAGCCAGTGAGACCCCTATGGATCACAACAGAATATTGTCTGACCTAGTGCTGGAAGATGAGCCCCCTAGTTTAGAAGGCACTCAGAATACACAATGGCTGCAAAAATGGTCTGGTGCATACCAGCAATGGTGGAAGTGGCACCGGGCTGGGCAAGATTTTGTTCTGCTGTGTATGGGATCCCTGAAGTCGGAGACTACTGGACGGCAACTAACGGCAACGTTAGTATTATCATTATCGTCAACTTTTGCACACAAGTTCTGGATTTTTATTTTTTTAGTTAGATGATGATAATAACCTTATAAATCCCCCAAAAAACCAAACCCGTTGTTGCCGTCCAGTTGATTCTGACCCATGGCCAAAAGGCAGGCAGTTCAAATCCACCAGCCGCTCCTTGGAAACCCAGTGGGGCACTTCTACTCTATGCTCTAGGGTCGCTATGAGTCGGGGTAATCTTACAGCCAACTATTATTACCTCCATTTAAACTATCATAATAATTTATTATTATCTCTAGGTCGCCATAGGTGAAGTTTTTGCACTAAAGGACCACAAAGCCGCTCTCGGGACGTTCACGAGGAGGCTCTGTTGGCCCCTAACCCTGGGCGGAGGGTGAGACTCAGACCACGAGGAGCCCTCAGTGACAGAACTTCAAAGAAAGCCCCGCCCCCTCCTCGCCCCGCCCCCAGCGATGGCTCTAGCCCCGCCTCTGACTCTGCGCCTCTCCACGTTCGCCCCGCCCCGCGGGGCTCTGCGTCTGCCTGCGCGCTGACGTCAAGGCGCGCGCGCCTCCTCGCGCCTGCGCGGAGGGCGGAAGGTCGTCTCTGTGACCGGTTTGGCTTTTGGAGGAGCTGTCGCCATGTTGTCGGTCGCCGCCCGCTCCGGCCCATTCGCGCCCGTCCTGTCGGCCACGTCCCGCGGGGTGGCGGGAGCGCTGCGGCCCTTGGTGCAGGCCTCGGTGCCCGCCACCTCGGAGCCACCTGTGCTGGACCTGAAGCGGCCCTTCCTGTCCCGGGAGTCGCTGAGCGGCCAGGCCGCGGGCCGGCCTCTGGTCGCCTCCGTGGGCCTCAATGGTGAGCCGGGCTGAGGGGAGCGACCGGGGACTGAGGGATCTCTAGCTTCTCCCTCCCTCCGGCCCTGGACCCAGGCAGCTGCCTAGGAGGGCGGGGGTAGCGGGAAAGTGGAGCGGAGCCCTGTTCGTGGTGTTCAGGATGCCGAGCTGGGCGACCTTGGACAGACTGACACCTCCCCGGGCCTCGGCGACCTTACTTGGGCGGAAACGCCGCGGGGATGGGTGTTCTAAAGTGACCCTCCAGCTCTGGTATTCCAGGCTTCTGGGCGTCTTTCCATCGGGTGGGTCCGGGGCTCTTCCGGTTGGAGGCCAGTTAGGGCTCCCAAGCTCAGACGAAACTGTATACCTTATCACTTAAGCTCAGAAACTGTGGAGTCTGACTGCTTCCAGCGAAGGCTGATGGCAGTTTTGCTGCTTACAGGTCATGTGACCTTGGGCAGGATTCTGAATGTTCTTCCTCACCTGTGAAATGCAGCTGATGATTGTACCACTTTCACAGCAGGGCTTGGAACCAGTTGGTTCTGGTTCGAACCACTGCTGAGAATTTGCATTTCCGTCCCAGATATACTGAATTGGAATCTACATTTTAACAAGATTCACGTATCCCCAGTGGTTCTTATGTATGGGTAAGAATCACTTATCCCCAGTGATTCTTATGTATGCAGATTCTGATTGAGTATATGGGGGGTGGTGGAAATGCAAATTCTCAGCAGAAGTTTGAACTGGAACAAACCAGTTCGAACCCTTGCTTCATAGGGATGTTGTGAAGTTTAGATGGAAAAATTCTACATAAAACTGTTAGTACAGTTTTTGCACATATTAAATGCTCAAAAAAAAGGAATTGCGATTAATACTTGGGAAGTCGTCCCCCTCACCACCTCTGAACTCTTCACCGACCTTCCCCTTCACTCTCCCCTGAAAAAAGCACACAAGCCCCCAAGGTGAGATCCAGTGTAAGGCATGAGCAGTGTTTTCAGGCACTGGGACAAAGGATTTTCACATTGTAATCATTTTATCCTCAGGAAGAACAGGCAGAGGTTGATGATACTCCCATTTAACAGATGAGGTGAAGTGACATGCAGAAGTATACACAGCATGTACCTGAGAGTAACAGAGCATGGATTTGACAAAACTGATTGTCTTACCTTTGTGCTCTTCTCTCTGTCAGCACCTCACCCTCTATCAGCAGATTCCAGTTTATCTTCTGTGCTTTGTGTCCTATTTTCTCTTCTTTACATTCTCTGTATTGGAGATTTGGAACTGGCAACCTGTGGGTGGTGTGCCCACGGTCTTCCTCAGTCTGTGTAGTTTTCAAAAACTGGGAAGTTTTTTGGGAAGGTATCTGGTCGTCTTGAAAGGCTGGAAGCTGGCCACACGGACTCCAGTTTCTAAATGATAGGAGCTCTGGAGCATGTGTTGGCTGGATGAGCTCTGGAGTATGCATTGGCTGAAGCAGCTCTGAGCATACGTTGGCTGGAGGAGCTTGAGTGCATTGGCTGTGGATGAGCTCTGGAGCATGTGTTGGTTGGAGGAGCTGTGGAGTGTGGATTGGCTGGAGGAGCTAGAGTGTGTTGGCTGGACGACCTCTGGAGTGTGTATTGGCTGGACAAGCTCTGGAGTGTTACCTGGCAGAGCTCTGGAGTATGCATTGGCTGGAGGAGCTCTGGAGTGTGTGTAGACTGGATGAGCCTCTGGAGTGTGTGTTGGCCAGAGGAGCTCTGGAGTGTGCATTGGCTGGAGGAGCTCTGGAGTGTGTGTTGGCTGGAGGAGCTCTGGAGTGTGCATTGGCTGGAGGAGCTCTGGAGTGTGCGTTGGCTGGAGGAGCTCTGGTGTGTGTGTTGGCCGGAGGAGCTCTGGAGTGTGTGTGGGCTGCTCCTTTCGTTGGAGCAAGTGCCCTTCTCCACTTCCCCACAGCCCTCTCCAGGCCTGCTTGATCCACTGTGTTGCTTGGCCCCATTTGCAGTTGAGTTTGTGACCCTTGTTCTACATGCTGACCAGTTGGCCTCCAGTGTCTTCTTACTCTGCCTTCATTCGCCCTATTATCTGTACTTTTTATGCTCCTCCCATTCAATTTCCCATATGTCTAGGTTTTACCTATCCTTTCATTCTCAATTCAGGAGTTAGGTCAATAAAATTTTATATTTTCTAATTCCTTTATGTCTTTTATAGCACGTAACACTTTTACTCTGTACGGTGTTTATTGGTGATTTCCTTTGAACTTGAGGGCATGGAGAATGTCTCCTTTATTCTTCCATCTCCCGCAACCTTGGACTTTGTGTACAGTTGATGCAAAATATTTGTGAATGAATAAAATGGTGATTTTTAGGGGGCACCAGCGGGTTTTGAAGATACTGTCCCGGGCAGGCACTGAGTACGCCAGCCCGTAGCAAGCCTGCTCTTGGGACCTGGAGGTAGGGAACAACAGAGGAGGAAGACATTTTAGTAGCAAAGGTAAAACACATCTTCGGAATTTGCCAGATGGCTAAAATTCGGAAATTAGCTGACTTACAGAAGTACTTTTCCAAGAACAGGCAAATAACATAGAACTATAAGACAGCCCTGGTGGCACAACAGCTGAACGCGGCTGCTAACCGAAAGATTGAGGGTTCAAACAAACCCAGCAGCTCTGCAGGAGAAAGATCTGGCGATCTGTTCTTGCAAAGATGACAGCCTAGAAAACCATATTGGGCAGTTCTGCTCTGTCTCGTGGGGTTGCTGTTAGTTGAAAATTGACTCCACAACAGCTAACAGCAACAATGAGACTCTAGCCTCTTTTTCATAATCATGCCTTCAGCTGGTAGCTTAAGTTCACACTCAAAATCTTCTGTATAGATGGTTTTTGGAAAGATGTATAGTGGTGGGTATGGGAACCGAGTGATGGGATTAGAAGTTCCCTGAGTTGGGGAGGAAGGTTATACTATGGTAGCATCTCTTTTATGCGAATTTCCAAGGCACATAGGACTCACCTAGAAACACTAAAACCTGTTTTGTTAAGATGCTTTAAATTTTCTCTTTTTCTAGATTATATTCCCATGAATATCTGATTTTGCTTTAGGTTAAAATGAAATCTAGCTAGCATCTTTGCTCAACGAGATGGATTGACACGGTGGCTGCAGCAGTGAGCTCTGTTGTGCACAGGGTCACTGTGGGTCAGAATTGACTCTTCAGCATCTAACAACAAGAAGTATCTTTGCTACTTAAAGTCAGACCTAATACAGCTCATGAATATAATTTAAAGAAAGATATTTGCAACATGGAGTTTAACATTTGAAATGTTCTTTGTGATACTTGTTAGGTGCTATTGAGTTGATCCCAACTCACAGCAATGCCATATGGCAGAGTAGAACTGCCCCAAAGGGTTTTCTAGGCTGTAATCTTTATGGGAGTAGAGTGCCAGGTCTTTTCTCTCATGGAACTACTAGGTAGGTTTGAACCACAACCTTTCAGTTAGCAGCCAAGCACTTAACCATTGCTCTATGCCCAGCAGAAAGACCACTGGATTTCTTACTGCTACCAGATCTCTAAATGAGAATGTCAAGGCCACTATATTTAGTGTTCTTGTAAATTTCCTTGTGTCCTGTTACAGGGGTAAGGGTGGTGAGTGTTGTTTCTAATGTAGAAGCATAAATTTGTTTGCTTGCTTCATCTCTTAGGTATGATACACATCTTTTGTGTGTCATCTCAGGCAACATTGGGGTAAAATTCATGTTTGATCCTAAACCCCAGTTTCCAGCAACAGGTTTAACGTTAGGTAGCGTAATAAATGATGTTATGTCACTTTGATTCCACAAAGCCATAGTGGTAAATCTCACATGGTCATTGCCTATGTCTTGGTCCCCTTCAAACGCTGTTGGGTTAGTCAGAAAAGTGCATAGCCTGTTTCTGATGGATTTCCCCATCGTCTGAATGCTTATGGCTTCCATGAAGTTACTCACCTTGAGAACTGTGTGAAAAGCATTTGAAGCATTGTATACTGGAGTGTTGGCTACTCCAGGGAGCGTGTTAGGATGAGACAGACTAATAGGCCAAGATAGAACTGAAAGTTATTATAATAATAAAAATGCGTTTTATAAGGACATCAGTTCTTTTGGAAACAGTACATTTTCTAAAAGTGGGGGATTTTTAGTGTTCCCTTTTCTTAAAAAGGAAAACTTGGCAGATTCCCTAAAATGAATATACAATTTACAAAGAAATTTGCTTCCTGAAGCATACTTAAAAGTAGTCCCAGTAAGTTAATTTTTTGTCAGACATTTAAAAATAGTGTGGGAGAAAAGGACATAATCTTTTTTTTTTTTGTTTGTTTGTTTAATTTCTTACTCTCAAAGTGCTGTGTAGACCCTGATTATTTATTGAACGTTGATTTGACACAAGCAGTTGGCGTGTTTATGGTCCGCTCGATGAGGATGCTGCAGTGAGAAAGACAGACAGTGCTCCTGCCTTGATAGAAGCCGTTTCCCTTCACTGGAGAGGGGAGCATGTGAGAAGTTCGCCCCTTTTTCCCTTACTAAATTGATGGAATTAGCTCTTTTGCAGATTTCATTTGATTCTTCTGGCTACCTGTTCTGATAAGATTGTCCATTTCTGCCCATTAGTGGTTTTACTTGATGTTGAGGTAATACTGATTTATACCCTAGAGTCAAAAATAGAAATGCTTAACATTTTCTCCAATTTCTGTTGTATTCACAGTTCACAGAGAGTTTATCTTGCAATTAGTGTCTTAGGGATTTTTAGCAGTGGTGTGGGAGAGCACGTAGATAGGAATATAAGGTTAGACATTTGCCTTAAGGCAATCACACATCAGTTTATGGGGTGGACTAGATGAGTTTTAAAGGAGCCTTTGTGGTGCAATGGTTAAGTGTTTGGCTGCTAACCAGAATGTCAGCAGTTTGAACCCACTAGCCACTCTGAAGAAAAGACCTGGTGATCCACTCCTGTAACAATTTCAGCCTAGGAAACTGGGGAAGTTCTGCTCTGTCCTATAGGGTCTCTGTGAGTCACAATCTACTCGATGGCACACAACATGAGCTTTAGTGTCCCTTCTAATCCAGGGGAGCCCTGGTGGCGCAGTGGTTAAGAGCTTGGCTGCTAACCGAAAGTTCTGCAGTTCGAATCCTGCAGCCCCTCCTTGAAAACCCTACAGGGCAGTTCTGCTCTGTCCTGTAGGGCCACTGTGAGTCAGAATTGACTGGACAGCAACGAGTTTTCTAATCCAGGGAGTATGGGAGATACTTAGCATAATTGTGTAGTATGTCCTGGCGGACTGAAGTTTTGGAAACTGCAGTATTGCTGTTTACAGTGCTATTTAACCTTTTTGCACTGAGCTCTTACGAATCCTGAGTCAGTAGTGTTTAGCCAGGACGAGCTCAATTTACAGATATCCTGTGCTTTCACATCCATGTGATAGGCAGCAGCTGACTTCATTTTTAGGATTTGATATCCTGGCACTGCCAGTTTGCCAGTTCCGAGACCAGTGAGTGCCTGCTTTCACATTTGTAGAATTTGACTTTGACTTGTGAAGCCATAAGGGTCTGTTTCCCAGTGTACACTGTACCCTTTCAGGGTTCTCCTCTAATTGTGTTTTTCAACCTTCTCTTTGTCTTGCAGTCCCTGCTTCTGTTCGTTATTCCCATACAGACATCAAGGTGCCCGACTTCTCTGACTACCGTCGCGCTGAAGTGTTAGATAGTACAAAGCCTTCAAAAGAGAGCAGAGAGGCTAGAAAAGGCTTCTCCTATTTGGTGACAGCAACAACTACTGTGGGTGTCGCGTATGCTGCCAAGAACGTTGTCTCCCAGTTTGTGTCCAGCATGAGTGCTTCAGCTGATGTGTTGGCCATGTCGAAAATTGAAATCAAGTTGTCCGATATTCCAGAAGGCAAGAACATGGCCTTCAAATGGAGAGGCAAACCCCTGTTTGTCCGTCACAGAACCCAGAAGGAAATTGAACAGGAAGCTGCTGTCGAAATGTCCAAGTTGAGGGACCCACAGCATGACTTAGAGCGTGTAAAGAAACCTGAATGGGTTATCCTGATTGGAGTCTGCACTCATCTTGGTTGTGTCCCCATTGCAAATGCAGGCGATTTTGGTGGTTACTACTGCCCTTGCCATGGGTCACACTATGATGCATCTGGCAGGATCAGGAAGGGGCCCGCACCTCTCAACCTTGAAGTTCCCTCCTATGAGTTCACCAGCGATGATTTGATCGTGGTTGGCTAGAGGCTCGGACTCAAGTCGGAGGCTGTTTTCGGCCTTCCTGTCACCCTAGAAGAGTCATTTGAGAGCGAGCCTCTGTACTTCAAGATGGCTGATTTGAAATACTCAAGAATTGCTAATAATGTATTTGCAAACATTATGAAGTGAATTGAATTTAATGTTGAATACTTTCAAGCATTCACCTAATAAAACTATTGTTAAACATTATTAAGTGCAGTCATAGACTTGAAAGGTGCCATGTCTTTGATAGTTAATTCTAATTAAAAATTCACAGGTTGTTTATGAGACATTTGTGTTAAATCTGTAATTGACTTTCTCATTTATCTTCTTGCCTAAATATTTGGTTCTTTCTTTGTATCAGGGATACAGATCCCACACAAGCTCATGGTTAGGATGAGGTAGAATCAGGTGGTGAGCCCCAGGTCCTTCTGGAAGATGGTCCTGGCATTGGCAGAAACGAGAGTGACCGGGTTTCCCTTTTCACGCAGCTCGGTCGTCTTCCCTTCTTTTCCCTGTGAGTCCTGGCTGTGTGGTCTTTCCCCCTCCTATGTAATTGGTATGGTAATGTCGAGTGGAATCTGTGGGAAAGAATCTTGAATGAGCTGTGAGCTCTGAGAGTTTAGCCCCAGCTTTGGCTAGCTGGCTTCCTGCCTCTGTGGCAGAGCAGAACATTTTATTCCTTCTGTTTGAGAGTAAGTTAGTACTTACATTTCCTTAGTTTTTAGAGGCAGTGGTGGAATATTAACTGAGAGAAACTTTACAGAATGGAAGTACATCTCTGTTACTTCCTTCATCACATGTCCCCAGAGCTCCCGAATCTACCCCGTCAAGAGGCAGAAAGAGAATAGTGAATCTTAGACTTCATATGATCTTGCTGGGTTTGTTTCTGATTACATATCGAGGTGTTTCTTCCAATTGGATTTGCAGTCAGTGAGCTTTTTGCCATGAAGAGGTGGGAGTGGCCACGGGAAGGGCATATCAATACCCTCATCTCTGCCGGCGCCCCCAGCCCCACCAGTTACACTGTTGAAACAAGACCAAGGTCTGCTGTTCCCCCTGGGAGCTGGGAGTGGGCTTTGCCCTTCGTTGAGGATCACTGCTGTTTCTTTATTGAGAATTCTAGCTACTTTCTGATAGGTGTGTCATGGCTCTGCTGTGTGGTGGGGGGCCGGGAATATGCTCCAGTGGGTCTACCTTGTGACCACGTGTGCATTTGTAAAATAAACTAGGTGGTTAGGTCTGTCCAAAGGGAACTAACCATCCAGGGTTCCAATCCCTAGTGTCAACTGCTAAGTAATAAAGAAAATGTCACGGTCTCTATGAGCGCAGATACTAGTTTTTGGATCATTTTTGCCATCCTGGAAATTAGGTGTGATCATTGGTGGGCTACCTGAAAACAGTATTTTATGTTGTTGGTCACCAGATCGTGACATTTTAGGTGCCAAAAATACGTAAATACGAGACAGTGCCAAATGTTCTCATTTACTATTCTGATGCATTCTCTCTTATGTAGAGAGTTTTCTGAAATTGTATACATATTTAGTTTGCCGAGGGGAAGTTGGTATTGTTTAGTGTAAAGAGGGAATTGTATCATTCTACATGAACAATATAAATATTTGGTGTTACGTGGTAATATTTGGCGCATCTCACACTAAGGTTTTTATCCCACAGGTAAGGCCGAGAGAGGTTGGTTTCTATTTGTTGGGTATTTTACTTGTTCATTGTGATGAAGATTGTTTTTCTAACATGGGGAAAATCATCTTACACTTTCTTCTACTCATGCTACTTTTTCATAGTGCCAGATGCCCACAACCTATGTTTAAAACTATACCAGTATATCTGTTGTCTTACAGGCTGACAGATTTTTGAGGTTGAATTGTAATTGGGTATTCTGTTTTTTAGATGGCACCAGGAATTGTTCATGACTACAGGATAATAAAAAAAGTAGGAAATTTTCTAGTATATATTTTGTATTTATAAAATTCTTACTTGGAGGAACTTAATGTAATGATAAACTGCAAGTTGTAATTTGACGGTGAATTATTAAACCTGGAAGCAGTGTTGAATGAATCCTTAAGAGTCCTGCAAATCTGGGTGAATGCTATTTTGTCATCCTGCGTAAAAGTTCCAAGTAATTTTTTCATTTTGTTGTACTTTAGGTGAAGATTTACAGAACAAGTAGTTTCTCTTTAGACAGTACATATATTGTTTTATGACATTGGTTAATAACCCCAGGACATGTCAACACTCTCCTCTTCCACCTTGCGTTCCCCATTACCAGCTTTCCTGTCCCCTCCTCCAAGTGATTTCTTCCTGTGGACATAACTAAAGCAACTGAGCTCCTAGTGGCAGAGTGGTGTGTACCGAGGGAGAGCTGGCGTGGTGTAGTGGGAGAGGTACCGGACCAGGAGTTAGGGTTTTAGTTCTGGCCTTGCCATTTCCTAGTTACACGGCCATGGGCCTGTCAGTTAACCTCTGGGACACTTGTTGTCTCATCTGTAAAGCTAGGATGATCGGACTAGGTCATTTCTAGAAGTCCTTCCAAGTGTAACCTCCTATCCCACGACCACCAATAGATAAGCATTTATTGTGCTTGCAGTGTGTGGTATTACAGTAAGGAGATCTGAGCACGGAGAAACAACGCTAATCAACAGAGCCAACCTCTCACAAAAGTAGTTGCCAACCAGGGACTGTACTACTTGAGGGGGCATATTTGTGGCCACTGTTCATCGTTACAACTATTATAGGGTGCTCCTGGCATTGGGGGCTGGCGGTGGTTTTGGTGGAACAGGAACGCTAAATGTTCACTTGGGGCACGTGAGGGGTGCACGGGTCTACACACTAAATGCTTGTGCCGCTGCCAGAAATGTCAACAGCGGCCCCTTCCGTAAGGAGAGACACCCCATAGCACCAGCTCTCACCTGGAAGCTATACCTCAGACTATTTCCCGCCAGCCCCCATTTCATGTGTGAGACACCAGAACACTGCTGCCTTAGAGGCCAGCTGGAGACAGACGGCCAAAGCAGGGAGTTTGCAGTCCCTGGGCTTTGAATCACAGGGACTTGGTGCCGGAATGGCTGTGTCTGGTGGGCTGCTTCTGATGGGGTGCTGTTCAATCCCAGTATCCCACTGAGTGTAGTTTTTGAAAGAAGACTCCGTCCCAAGTGATAGGACAAGTAAAATCACATGATACTGCTTTGCTAAATGGATCAGGCTGACCTAGGTTGGCTTTTTGGCTATTTTGATGAAACAAAATCCTAGATTTTCAGGGAATAATTCTTGGGACAATCTTGAGATCCATGCCTTTTCATTTTCTTTAAACAGAGTGGTTATGGAAAATAGTCCTCCTCCCCCACAACACTAGTAGTTTATTGATTTGTTTATAATGAGATTTTCTGCAATGAACAGCACAAGCAAGTTTTTTCTTTGTAAGTCACTCTGAAAACCTGTTCCATTGGCAGAGCACCTTTCACTCACTCCTGATCTATGCAAATTAAACAGTAGAGGGGAGGAGAGGGAGGTTAACTGTCTAGTGTTTGTTCTGGGCAAATGGTAAGCAAGAAGCAATTATCTTATGGAGTTTCAGACTGCCCACCGGCAGCATTCCCACTGCCTCCCGGGGAAGACTTCCCAGCTACCGAGAAGAACAGCGAGTACATAGCCATGCAGGCACAGGCCATCTGGAAGAGCAAGCTGGTGGGAGGGAAAGTTCACAACACCTCCTTGCAAAGGAATAACAGATTAGTTGCATTCTTGTTCCTGTATAAAACCCACTGCTGTCGAGTCAATTCTGACTCATAGCGACCCTATACGACAGAGTAGAACTGCCCCCATAGGGTTTCCAAGGAGCGGCTGATAGATTCGAACCGCCGACCTTTTGGTTAGCAGCCTTAGCTCGCTGTAGTTTTAACCACTGCACCACCAGGGCTGCTGATCCTGTGTAGTCTGTTTTTTATTGTTTTATTTTTTGCAGAGTACTTCAGGGCCTGAGCATGAGCTCTGATGGGATGAAAATAGCCTTTCTGAAAATTTTGCTTTGTTTGTTATTTAAAAAAAACCCATTGCTGTCAAGTTGATTCCGACTCATAGCAACCCTCTAAGGATAAAGTAGAACTGCCCCAGAGGGTTTCCAAGGAGCACTGATGGGTTTGAACTGCTGACCTTTTGGCTAGCAGCAAAGCTCTTAACCACTGCGCCACCAGGATTCCTCTTATTTGTTACAGAAATGTAAATTTACCTTGGTCTTCTGAACATACCTCCTTCCAATCCGTCTTTGACTCCATCTGGGTGTAGAAAGGGCGTTTGTTCTTACTTGATGTTTACAACTGGAGATCAAAACGCGCTGTTAGTACCTTCATTTTTCTAAACAGTGGGAGCATGCTATCGATCTGAGTCAGAAGTCATTCTTCATTCACAGTGCGAAAAATGTCATTTTCTATGTTTTGATGTCATTTGAATTCCATTGCGTTTGTATATTAACCCAAAATAAATGTCCATATTTTCAGAATGATATCCTTGGCCTACTGTTCTACACATTTTCACTTCAAAACATCTATAATTTCCTAACTACCTGTTTGCTAATGACTCCCATGGACCATTTCCCTGAGCTTTATACCGCTTCCTGGATGGCCCATTAGCACCTTCAACTCAAAATGTCTGAAAGGAAAGGCAACCTTCTGCCTTCTTCACAAACCAGCTTCTCTGTTACCATTGGCCTCCCCATCCACCCAGTAACTTTGCTGACAAACTGGAAACCTGGCACCTTCTCTGCATCCTTTTTCATGGCCCCCTCCACTTGGGCCCAAATCAATCCCCAAATCCTGCTAATGTTATCTCTATAACTTGGGTTCCTCACCGTCTCTATCATCTGTAGCATCCTAGCAATGGCTAACTTCTTGAGCACTGACTACTGGTTATCGGGCTAAGTACATGTATGATCTCATTTAGTCCCAAAAAATCCAGTCAGATAGCAGTGTTGCTATTCTTAGTTACAGACAAAGAAACTGAGGCACATAGAAGTTCCTTGTCTGCGATCATATAACTGGTTGGTTGGTGAAGTCAAATTTTTATTTTAACTCAGGGAGTCTGAGTCCAGAGCCTACAGGCCTGATCACCATCCTGTACTTTAAAAAAAAAAAGTTTGCTGTTGAGTCAATTCTGACTTGTGGCGACCCCATGTGTTACAGAGTAGAACTGCTCCATAGGGTTTTCTTGGCTGTGATCTTTATGGAAGTATAAAGCCTTTCTGCCACGATGCCACTAAGTGGGTTCGAACCACTAACCTTTAGATTTGTAGTCAAGTGCAAGCCCATTCGCACACTCGGAGACCTTCCATTTTATGCTACCCCTGCTTACGTGGAGGTGTTTGTCATTTCTTGGAGCCCTGGTGGTGCAATGGTTAAGATCTCGCCTGCTAACCAAAAGGTCGGCAGTTTGAATCCACCAGCTGCACCTTGGAAACCCTATGGGGGCAGTTCTTCTCTGTCCTATAGGGTCACTATGAGTCAGAATCGACTCAAGAGCAACAGGTTTGGTTTTTGTCATTTCTTGCTTAGTGTACTGCCGTAGATTCCAGACAGGTCTTTCTTCTTTCCTCCAGTCCTGTCCCCTTAAAATCCACATTCCACATAGCTGCCAAGTAATGTCGTGGTTAAGGGCATGGGCTCAGTTTCTGAGTTCCAACCCTGGCTCTGCCATTTCCTGGATATGTGACCTGGGATAAGTTGTTTACCTTCCTGTGCCTCTCTTCTCTCATCTGAACAGGGTTGGGTTAGGAATTAATGCATCGGTGTATCTCACCTGCTTAAAACCCTTATCACCCTGGAGGATAGAGTCAAAACCCCTTTACATGGAACCTCTGCGAGGTCTTCCTTACCTGCATCCCATCAGTAAACCCTTTGCTCCAATCACACAGAGCTTGCTTGTTCCCTTGTCGCCCCTGTTGTTTTCTGTCTCTTTCCATGCTGGCCGCTCTTCCTCCTTCCCCTTGCTTTCTCTTCTCTTGGCCAAGTTGTCCTCCGCCTGCCCTTCCAGACTCTGCTTACCTGTGGTACCCTGCAGGGAGCCTCCCCGGGATCACACTCACTTTTTCGGCAAATTTTCCCAAAATACTCAGGGACGTACCCGTTTTATTGCAAAGTTTAATTTCCTGGTTTGTCTCCCCACACCATATTCAAGGATGAGGTCCAGACACTCAACCATGGAGGTGAATGCGGAATGGTTGGGAAAATGAGTAACTATCTGAGTGACAGTATTTGAGATGAAAATTTTCCAGGGAGAACTTTGTAAATATCAGGTATGAAATTTGAAAGAATAGAACAATCATGTAATGTACTCTGTGTATTTTATAATCTTTCTAGGACTTTAGGTCAGAGTAGAGATGAACTATATTACAGGATATTTTGGGTTTAAATTTAGACTTTGTTCCCAGAAGAAATAATTGAAAAGAATAAATAATGAATTCAAGATATTAAGAAACAAATTATTTTACCTTAATTATTTCCATTTGCTTACTAATGATCATTCTTCTAGAACAATGTATACTCGCCTGTGTAAAATCTCAGTAACAAAAGGGCTGTCCTTTAGTGTTCCATTTCCAACACTGGTAACTAAAATGGACATCATTTTAGTATTTCTACCATTTCATCTCTCTTTTATTCACTTTCCATCCTGGGATTTAGGGGGAACACTTCAATTAGAGAGAAAAATATTATCAGGCAGGTGAATTGATCAATTTTCCCTTTGAGGTAGAAAGGATTGAAGATTATTTTCTCGTTTTCAGTACTCAGCACTACTTACTGGAGTTTAAGGATGTCTTGCCAGGAATGTGAGGGTAAGATGGTTTCTACTTTAGATCCTTGAAAGAGACCTAAATACACCACAAAGAAACCACTCAAGTGCTTGGTTCTGTGAGTGCTTATAGAATAGGTTACTATAGATCGGAAATCCCTGGGCTGTAGCACATGATTAAAATTAATTTTGTGAAGGGCTTCATCAGTATCTTTGTAATAACTCCTCTATAATGGTCAACCTAAGACTGGTAATCAGTGAGCTGAAAATCCCAAATTCAATAAACTACACTTTATATTTTTGCAGCTATTATCCGAAACTTGGGTCATTTTGAGTGCAAAAGCTTATGGTCATCTGGCTTTTGAAATTCTTATCCGATTAGAATATTTGCAGAAGTAAGAAATGAAAGTGCATAAGTAATGGGCTTTTCATATATTTTTTAAAAAAGGCAAATAAAACCTTGGCTCCTTAATTGAAAGGGAGGAAATCTAATACATTTCACATAGTTGTCCAACTAGGGTGAGCATCTGAAATCTATCATTTTCTGCAGGACTGCCTGGCTAAAATCCCAACTCATGCCTCTTCCTTTAGTGAGGGAGGAATACCTGCTTTCTTAGCTCTCCGCCTGAGACCAGCTCTCCCCTGGGGCCCCTATTTGGCCCTTTGGAGGGGCAAGACATTCTGAAGTCCCCATCTGATCTCAGTCTATGAAAACAGTGTAGGGACTGTATTCCCTTTAGTAAAGAATTATCTATTAGACCCTTTTAAATATGAATCTCAAGTGAGATAATGAGCGTGAAAGGCTTATAAACTGTACAGACAGACATAAAGGCGCAGAGTATTGGTTAGTGATGTATACCAGTGAGCCGTTTACAATGTGCATGAAGTACACACAAAGGCAATTTAGGTGGAGGAATGTCCCTGTTCAGACAGTGATTTCATTAATCCAAGCTTGGTATTCATCCTACATTCTCAGAACACTTCAGTCCCTGGATGTTCAGATTTGCGTGTGTACATGGTTTTGATGCTAATGGAGAGCAAAGCTGAACTTATCCATGGTAAAGGTTCACGTGGTAGTTTATTTTCTTGATTTAGCTTTGAAGGATTATTACTAATTGAATCGAAAAGCTGGTTCTTTGAGAAGACCAGGAAAATAGATAAAGCTATTGTAAGCTTGGTTAAGAGAAAAATGAGGCAAAGCAAAAATAAAAGAGGCAGCCGTCACTACCTGATGGAAAGGATAAAAATGATCATAAAAGAATGCCACCCTATGGAAACAGACTTACGAAGCTCAGGGGTGCAGAGGATTTCCTAGCAAAATGTAAATTGCCAAAATTGACCCAAGAAGTAGAAACTTGACTATACCAATTACTATAGATTAAATTGATTAAGGGTGAAAAGTGATACCGTGACTAGATGGCTTCATATCTGAGTTCTATATAACACTTTAAAGAAAAGATAATTCCAACGTTGTTTAAACTTTACCCTATTCTAGGTCAGAGCTTCTCCAATTTCACTGTGCATTTCGTCTGGGGATCTTGTTAATAATGCATATTCTGACGACACAGGCCTGAACTGGGGCCTGAGAGTCTGCATTTCTAACAAGTTCCCAGGTGATGCCCATGCTGCCGTCCAGGAACAATACTTGCAGTTATTGAAATTCTATATATCATGAGGGTGTGCAGTGAGGTGAGAGATGAAGGCTCTATAGTTCATTTCATGAATTCAGCATAAATTTAATATTAAAATCTGATATTCATATTATACAAAAATAAGACAATATACTAGTCTCATTAACTGAATAAATGAAAAATTCTAAATAAAATACTAGCAAAATCTAACAAGGCAGCAAAAGAATAATAAACTTTGACCAAGTAAGGTTTATTCCAGGAATGCAAGGTGGTTTGGCATCAACACTGTTGATTAAACCAACAAGGAGAAAAAAGCATATACATATATTGCTAGACATGGAAAAGCCATTCCTAATGTAGATCTAAATAAAACAGGGAAAGGAGAATCTTTAAATATGAAAACGGCTATCTACCAAAAACCAGCAGCAAATATTTGAAGCTATGAAAGTGGCACAAGTGGTTAAGCACTGGACTACTAACCAAGGAGCCCTGGTGGTGCAGTGGTTAAGAGCTCAGCTGCTAACCAAAAGGTTGGCAGTTTGAATCCATCAGCTGCTCCTTGGAAACCCTATGGGGTGGTTTTACTCTGTCCTGTCAGGTTGCTATGAGTCAGAATCAACTCGATGGCAACGGATTTTGGTTTACTAAACCAAAAGGTTAGCGGTTCAAAGCCACCCTGAGGCGCATCAGAAGACAGACCTAACTATCTGCTTCCGGAAGGTCACAGCTTTGAAGACCCCATGGAGCAGTTCTACTTTGCACACGCAGGGTGGCCATGAGTCTGAATCAAGTGCAACTAACAACAATAAAACAACTTCCAAGATTAGGACTAGTTAATGATAACCCACTCTCGCTAGTATTTAGCGCTGTCAGGACAGAGTCTAGCAAATGCAGCAAACAGGACAAGAAAATGAAATAAGCAATATGAATACTGAAAGAAGAGATAAAACTTATCGTTTCTGCTGATAATACAACATTTCCAAAAAGCCTAGAGGATTAATTAGAAGAACACTAGGATTCAGAATTTGGTAAGATGCTGAGATTCAAGAGAAATACTCAAAAATAAAACCTTTTTACTACATTAGAAATAAGCTCCTAAAAATGAAAACGGGGGGAAATTCAGCCTATAAGAGCGTGTGACCTTTTGTTTAAGTCAGTAACCTCAGTGCTTAGATTGGTGCCGGGCACATAGGAGGAGCTAAGTAAATATTCGTTGCATGAATGATTGTGACAGTAAAATACATAAAACATGAATACATTTAACAAGTAAGGGACACAACCTATATGTGAAAAAAGCCTAAATCAAGATCTGAGTGAATGGCAAGATGGCACGCTCTTGAATGGGAAAACTTAGTTTCATTAAATGTCAGTTCTCCTCAAATTAACACATAGTTTTACTGAACTTCCATTTAGAGTCTCTACAGAGTTGATTGTTTTGCTTTGTTTTATTTAGGATAAAATGACCATAAGTTTTATAGAAAAATGAATAACCAGGAATAGCCAAGAGACGTATGAAAAAGAAGAGTGAAGATCTGCTTCAGGTATGAGAACCTGCTATAAAATTATCATAGTCAAATTGATATGGCGTTGCCATGGGAATAGACAGGTCAGTGGAACAAAATAGACTATCAGGAACTAGATCTCAGGGTATATGAGAATTTAATACAAGAAAAAACTGCATTCAATTCAGTGAGAAAAGGACAGGTTATTCAATTAAGAGTGCTGGCAAAACCTACTATTCATCTGAAAAAAATAGAATTGGACCCCAGTTCTCATCATGCTGCATAAAATAAATCCCAGGGGAATTAAAGACCAAAAAACCCCCCAAAACAAACCAAAAACCAAACTTGTTGCCATCGAGTCAGTTCTGATCCACAACAACCCTAGAGGACAGAGTAGAACTACTCCTTAGGGTTTCCAAGGAGCAGCTGGTTTGAACTGCTGACCTTTTGGTTAGCAGCTGAGCTCTTAACCACTGTGCTACCAGGGCTGTCATCATGCTGCATAAAATAAATTCCAGAGGGATTACAGACACATGTAAAAATATCTTAGAAGAAAATCTAGAGAATTGCATATATAATGCAAGGGTGGAGAAGACCTTTTTAATCACGATAGTAGTACATTTAAAACACAGCAGAAAGGGTAGACCTCTTGCATAAAAAAATTAAATCTTGTATGGCAAAAGACACACCCAAACCAAATGACAAATAATGTTGTTGTTGTTAGGTGCTGTTGAGTTGGTTCCAACTCATAACGACCCTATGTATAACAGAACGAAACACTGCCGGGTCCTGCACCGTCCTCACAATTGTTGTTATGCTTGAACCCATTGTTGCAACCACTGTATCAATCCATCTAGTTGAGGATCTTCCTCTTTTTCACTGACCCTCTACTTTACCAAGCATGATGTCCTTCTCCAGGGACTGGTCCCTCCTGAAAACATGTCTGAAGTATGTGAGATGACATCTCGTCATCCTCGATTTTAAGCTGGCCAATGAATAAGAAAGACCGAAGAAGCATTGGTGCCTTTGAATTGTGGTGTTGGCGAAGAATATTTAATATACCATGGACTGACAGAAGGGGCCCGGGTGGCGCAGTGGTTAAGAGCTATGGCTGCTAATCAAAAGATGGGCAGTTCAAATCCACCAGGTGCTCCTTAGAAACCGTATGGGGCAGTTCTACTCTGTCCTATAGGGTCGCTATGAGTCGGAATCGAGTCAACGGCAACGGGTATAAAGAGATCATATAAATTAACAAGAAAAAGACAAAATTCCGGGAAAAAAAGAAATGTATAAGCAAATGCAGAAAAAGCAGATCTAAATGACTAATAAATAGATGAGACATTACTGAAATCTCCTAGTTGTTAGAGTAAACAGAAAGCAATGAATGAGATACCGTTTTACGTCCATCGGATGGGCACAAGGTCAGAGCCATAGCATCTTTTGCCGTGAGAACATGGGAGAAAAGGGCACTCTCACACATTGCTGGCAGAAATAGGAGGTCGTTTTAATATATTTCTCCAGACTCCTTTCAGAAAGCAATAATACCATAGAAATAAAACAGAGGTACAGAAAAGTGGCTGCTTGTTTTGGTAAATTTATGGTGGGTCCAAACTAGAAACAAAGTGATGATGACCGAGTCAAAAAAAAAAAAGAAAGAAGAGTGAGTAAACGCATAAAGTTCTGTATGTGATTGTACGAGTGCGGACGTTAGCGTGGTTCACCCGTGATGAGGTGAATGTGAGGGGAGTGGGATGGTATGGGTGCCCAGAAATACAAGCAAATAAGAAAAAGGCAAGATAATGCCTGCTGCCTGTCCCTTCTCCACCTGGCATGGATGACGGCCCATTTTGTTACATATATATATAATTTGCACATACAACAAAGTGTAAGAATGATAAACATCCTAGTTATATGGATCTATCTATATGAGGGGAGCCAAGGTGGTGAGTGGTTAAGAGCTCAGCTGCTAACCAAAAGGTTGGCAGTTCAAATCCATCAGCTGCTCCTTGGAAATCCTAGGGGGCAGTTCTACTCGGTCCTATAGGGTCGCTGTGAGTCAGAATCGACTCTATGGCAGTGAGTATCTCTCTATATGAGGAGCCCTGGTGGCTCAGCAGTCAGGAGCTCAGCTGCTAACTAAAAGGTTGACAGTTTGAACTCACACAGTGGCTCCTTGGGAGAAAGACCTGGTGATATGCCCCCATAAAGATTACAGCCTACAAAACCGTACAGGGCAGTTCTGCTCTGTCAGATGGAGTCTCTATGAGTTGAAAATCAACTCGATGGCAGCTGACATCTATCTCTGTGTGTGTGTGTGTGTGTGTGTGTGTGTGTGTGTGTGAATGTATATGCATAAATCAAGATTGGGAAAAAGTGAGTTATATCCATATCTATAGTGCATAGGGATGTTTATGATATATTGTTAAGTAAAAAAGAGCAAATCGCAAAGTAAGGTGTCTAATATGGTCCTCTTTGGTAAACACAAAGAAAAACACCCTGTGTGGGCATTTCATTGCTTGACATATTTGTACGAGCAGAGAGGCAGATGTGGAAGAGCACCTCTGTGCTGTTAACGTGGGTCACAAGTGCACGGTGGGGAAGGGGTTTGTTTTTTCCTTTACGCGGTTTTTAGTATCATTTTAACCTGCTACAACAATTCTGTTTGGCTTTGTAATTTGAAGAGTTTGACATTACATCATCCTGGGTAGGTGGGCAGATATTTTTCCTGACTTATTACCTCACTTTGAACATCCGCTGCTCCCTCCTATTAATTCACATTAGAGATGACTGACTAGTATTTTTCAGTGGTTGAGTTTTGCACATTAGCCATGAGATATTGACCTATACATAAAAGTCCTAGAAATGTGCAGTTCTGGCTATGTGTGTTCAATCATTTTTGAATTAAGTAATTGTTTTTTAGAAAGGTTAAAAACCAATAGACTATTACCACTTATTTACCCGCTGCACTTATGAATCCTAAACCACAGATTGCTTTGGTTCATTCCCACGTGAAAGGAAGAAAGATGGATGGTACCTGTAGAAAAGCCATCGGCACTTTGTCACATCATTATGTGCTATTATCCAGACCAGAGCTGTCCAAAGAGCGCCCTGCAGGGAAGGACACGTTCTGTGATCTGTGTTGTCAGTATGGTAGCCACCAGCCATGTGTGGCTATTGAGCACTTTAAATGTGGCTACTGCATCTGAAGAATTAAAAACGTAATTGTATTTAATTTTAATTTAAACAGCCACCTGTGGGCAATGACCACTTCATTGTTCTAGGACCATAAAAAAACAGAAAAACCCATTGCTGTTGAGTCGATTCCACCTCACAGCCACCCTATAGGACAGAGTAGAACTTCCCCATAGGGTTTCCAAGGAGCGGCTGGTGGATTTTAACTGCTGACCTTTTGATTAGCAGCTGAGCTCTTAACCACAGAGCCACCAGGGCTCCTCTAGGACCACACCCCTCAGTAAAAGCAAAGTGGTGCAAAGCTACCCCAGCCCTGTGGATAACTGAAAAGGCAAATTTGCTTCTTTCACCTACTAAATGGTGTGTAGGATATCCTCTGTGTATAACAATACCAGCTTTCTGAAAACATTATTCTTACATTTGCAATGAAATGTTTCAAACATACCATAAAGTACAAGAATGATAAACCAAGCTGTTGCTGTCAAGTCTATTCCAACTCACAGCGACCCTACAGGACAGAGTAGAATTGCCCTGTAGGGTTTCCAAGACCGTAATGTTTACGAAAGCAGACTGCCACGTTTTTCTCCCACTGAGTGGCTGGTGGGTTTGAACCACTGACCTTTCGATTAGCAGCTGAGCACTTAACCACTCCAACACCAGGGCTCCCTGCAAGATGATAAGCACCCATAAACCTACCATTTCAGATTTAAACAGTGCTACCATTTTGCCAAATTTTGCTTCAGGTCTTTTTTTATTTTTTATTTTTTTACTAAAATAGTACACATCCAGTTGCAACTTTTTTGTTATCCCCTCCTGCAAAAAAGCGATTTTCCCTCCTACTTCACTCCTCTCTCTGCCCGGAGAATTATCTATAAATTTGGCATGTGTCCTTCCTGTCCATTGTATCAGATACTTATTTCATACTTTTCAAGCTGGGCAAGCGTTAAGTGTCATCACCAGAGTGTCACGGTCTCTCTTGGCTGTCTGTGTGTCTGCATGTGTTTGCTGAAAAGAATCCATTGGCCAGGAAAGATCATAGGAATCAGGGAGCCACAGAGAACCCACCGGCCAGGAAAGATCGTAGGAACCAGGGAGCCACAGAGAACCCACCGGCCAGGAAAGATCGTAGGAACCAGGGAGCCACAGAGAACCCACCGGCCAGGAAAGATCGTAGGAATCAGGGAGCCACAGAGAACCCCCTGGCCAGGAAAGATCATAGGGATCAGAGAAGCACAGAGAGAAGCAGAGCTATCTGTGTTGAGGGGTGATATATCCTCGGAAGATGAGAGTGGATGACAGTGGGGAGAATGGATATTTGCCAATAAGTGGGGTATTGATACGGAGCCCTGGTGGCACAGTGGTTAAGCGCTTGGCTGCTAACTGAAAGGTGGGCAATTTGAACCCAGCAGCAGCTCCGAGGGAGAAAGATGTGATGGTCTGCTTCTGTAAAGATTACAGCCTTGAAAATCCTATGGGACAGTTCCACTCTGTCCTATAGGGTCTCTATGAGTTGCAGTGGGTTTGGTTTGGTGTATCGATGGTGCAGTGGTAGAACTCTTGACTTCCACGTGGGAGACTGGGGTTTGATTCCTGGCCAATGCATCTCATGAGCAGCCACCACCCATCTGTCAGTGGAGGCTTGAGTGTTGCTATGATACTAAACAGGTTTCAGTGGAGCTTCCAGACTGAGACTAGGAAGAAAGGCCTGGAGATTACTTCTGAAAATCAGCCAGTGAAAACCCTATGAATCACAATGGCTCAACCTGCAACTTATCATGAGGATGGCACAGGATGGGCAGTGTTTCATTCTGTTGTGCATGGGGCTGCCATGAGTCGGAAGCTGACTCAAAGGCAGCTAACAGGGAAACTAATCCAAGTGCCATTTGCCTATTGTCAGGAAGTGAGGGGAACCTCTAACAGGTCTCCCTGTGTTTTTCATAAAAGGATTTGCCTCAGGACTTGGTTCTCAAACTTGTTTGCACAGTAGAATCAACTAGATAGTTTCAAAAACCACTGATGCCTGGTCCATGCCCAGAGATATGATTTACTTGGTCTCAGATATGGCCTGTGGGTCAAAATTTTTCTAAGATCTCCAGGTGATTGCATTGTGCAGCCAACGTTGAGAACAATCCCAGGCCAGTCTTTCAAACTTGGTTGGCATTAGAATCACCTGCTGAGCTTGAAAAACCACCCTGGGACCCACCTCCAGGCATTCATGATTTTTAAACTGATTTTAGGGCATGGAAGCAGGCTGGGCACTGGGATTTTTTATAGCTCACAAGTGATTCTAACATGAGGACAAATACAGGAATCTCTCGCCTAAGGCAAGCCTACGTTTGCCGGAAGGAATTAGAGGGAGAACCTCAGTGAATTTAGAGTCCTGTTTCTGTCCTCTACATCTTGGACTCTGTCCAGAGCTGCAATATAATCACAGAATAGGTGCCACGGAAATAAAACAGCAATCTCCGGGGTCCCTTTTTGCCTCAAGTTAGTACCAGTATATCTGATCCAAAATGCTTGGAAACACACATAATTCCACCCAGCGGCCACTGGGGATTTGTTCTTGCTTAAGGGCTTTGGGATCTGGCCAAAGAAGTCCCTTTAAGATTACGAGAAAGGAAAGGATTACGGGCTGTTTGATGAACATGAGGGAAGACTATAGGGTAAGAGAATGAGGAGGCAGAGGGCCGAGGGAAGTGGCACTTTCCCAGAAACCACAATCACTTCTGTATTCCAGGAGTGGAGGAGACTCAGTGTGGAAGCCAGCTGTAAATCATATTATTTAAGGAAAAGGGTGTATTTGTCATTTGCCCTCGCCACTTACTTTACGTGGATGAAATGGTTTTCCAGGGAGAGACAGTTCACTGCTGCGTTGCGTGAGCGGGTAAGATGCCACATCAATAAAAATGGAGTGTGGCTCACGGCTGCAGCGAGATGGGGAATCTGGGCAGACCGTCAGAAAAAACAGGGGCTGTGCTGAGGAGTTAATGCTGTCTGGGGAAAAAGCAATAAGAGAGAGAATTAATAAGAAAATGAAAAATCCCAACAGTAAAGGCTATAGATACAGATCCTGGATACTTTACCTTTGGGCGATTTCCTTTCATTTATTGAACTCAAAGAAAGGAGCTAGGGAATTGATCTTTGATTGACGTGAGGGTGAAATGAGGGAAGATCATTTAAGATCTAATATTTTTCTTTTATTGATAATTAAACTCTCCACAGTTATGGGAGAAGACAGAGTTATAGTACAGGTGAAGCGTAAAGCATTTGTATATATCATCTGAAAAATTGGAGTGAGATGGTATTTTATTTTAATGTTTTTTTCTACTACAAAAATAATACCAAGTGAAGAAAACCTTGAAAGCACAGAAAAGTATAAGGAAACAATCAAAACATACAAAATCACTAGAAACCTACCCCAAGATTTTTGTATGTTATTCCAGTGTATTTCCATACAAATGAATGTTCGTGCTTTTCTTAACAAAAATGATTTTCCCTCGTACAAAGTAGTTTAGCACGAGAATATCCTTGATAGACTAGGAGAGAGAAAGCTGCCTACAAAATAGTCTGCACAATTTTGTCATAGGCTTAACTCACTTAATCAACCATCTCTCGTGGCACCTCAAAGGCATTTGATTTTGGAGGGAAAAACTTAAGGTGATTTAGCAGAAAACACCCAAACCTGTGCCCTAGAAAATCACAGGGGTAGGTTCTGTGTCTAAAATTTCCATAATTGGTTTTTAGCCAGGACTTCCAATGCGACGGCACAGTGGTTAAGCGGTACGGCTGCTAACCAAGAGGTTGGCAGTTGGAATCCACCAGGCGCTCCTTGGAAACCCTATGCGGCAGTTCTATTCTGTCCTATAATGTCACTATGAGTTGGAATCGACTTGACGGCAAGGGTTGGTTTTTACAGTGTGAAATGAGATTTAATATGGCTGCCTGGTATTTTTTGCTTTAGGCTTTCCCTCCTTCTTAGCCACTTTTTTTTTTTTTTTTTTAAATCAGTTGTCAAATTAGCTTACGGGCAAGACCCTCAACAGACAGTGATTAGACGTGATGGAGGCTCTCAAGGAGCTGTTGGCATAATTACCTCAGCACAATTACCCATCAGTTCACGTCACAAGTGCGTTTCACTGCTCTCTTTTCTCAAACTTCTTAGCACAGGTAAGGTATTTTAGTGACCACTGTAGCAACATTCATTATGATGGTAGCCAACAGCCTGTCAACTGGTGTTTGAACACCCTTTTTCAGTCCTGGAAGTCTTCATTTTGGTGGTGGTTGTTAGTTGCTGTCCAGTCAGCTCCCATTCATGGCGACCCCCTGTAAAATGTGATGAAACGCTGTCCCATCCTGCGCCATCTTCAGGATGGTTGGTATGCTCTAGTCTATTGTTGCGACCACCCTGTATTTTGAGTGCCTTCTAACCTAGGGTGCTCATTTTCAAACACTATATCAGACAATATCCTTCCTGTGATCCACAGGGTTTTCACTGGCTAATTTTTGGAAGTAGATTGCTAGGCCTTTCTTCCTAGTCTGTCTTAGTTTGGAAGCTCCGCAGAAACCAGTATTTGAAATACTGGTGGCAAAGCTTCCAGAATCACAGCAATATGCAAGCCACTAGAGGACAACAAACTGACAGACGGGTGGTTACGCTTCTGAAAACAGAACTGTTACTGTTCTCAGTAGTCTTGCTAGAGGTTTCTGTACTATTTCTGATCACCTCAAAGGAAGGGAGCCTACCACGGCACAATAAAATAGAATCTAACAAACAAGGGACATAAAAATGTTCGCTACAGCATTGTTTTTAATAAAAAGTGGAAAAATATAAATGTTCATTAGCAGAAAAATGTTTCAGTAAACTTTGTTCCATCCAAACTCTTGAATCCTATGCAACTGTTAAAAAGAAGTGCTCCCCAAGAAGAACTAGATAGTGCCCGGCTACGACCACTGACCATTCTGACAGGGACCACAATAGAGAGTCCCAGACAGAGCAGGAGAAAAATGTAGAACAAAATTCAAATTCACACATACACAGATAAAAGACCAGACTTACTGGTCTGACAGAGACTGGAGGAACCCCCAAAACTATGGCCCCCAGACACGCTGCTAACTCAGAACTGAAGCCACTCCTGAAGTCCACCTTTCATCCAAAGATTAGACAAGCCTATAAAACAAACAGTAACATACCTGAGGGATGTGCTTCTTAGTTCAATCTAGTATGCAAGACCAAATAGGCAATGCCTGCCCCAAAACAAAGATGGGAAGGCTGGAAGGGACAGGAAAACAGGATGAATGGACATGGAAAACCTAGGGTGAAAAGGGAAAGGGGGAGAGTGCTGACATATGCAGGGGGGGATCACAACCAATGTCACAAAACAATTTGTGTATAAAATTTTTGAAAAGAAGAACTAATTTGCACAGTAAACTTTCACCTAAGATGCAATAAAATTTTAAAAAAAAAGCGTCACTTTGGAGGCTATGGCATTCAGAGATGGGGGGGCAGAACAGTGGCAGAGGGGATGGAGAGCAATGGAGGAGGCTGTGAATATATAGGAATGAACAGGAATATTTTCGCTTATTTTAGATTTTCCAAGATTGATAGGACGTGGTGAGTGATGTGATATGGGGAATGGCAAGAGAGCATCTCACATGGCTTCTGGTATCTGCCTTACTGAAAAACCAAACCCGTTGCCGTCAAGTCGATTCCGACTCATAGCAACCATATAGGACAGAGTAGAATTGCCCTGTAGGGTTTCCAAGGAGCAGCTGGTGGATTTGAACTACAGACCTTTTGGTTAGCAGCTGAGCTCTAGGTGCTGGATTTGTCTATATGAAAAACAAACAAACAAGCAAAAAAACAATTGTAAATTAACATTGAGATTTGTATTAGGGCCAGTGGCCCAAGCGTTTGTAATAGGTGAGACTGATGGTCAAATTTCTCCCTTTTTCTTGATGGCATTCCTCTCTTCCTTCATGTTTGTTTGTTGAAGTCACCTCTTTTGGTGAAGAAAGCCTCTGCCAAACTGGGGTTGCTTTCACAAGTTTGTTTAAATTCCAAAAAATGTGTTTTCACAGCAGGGAAGAAAAAGCCTTTTTGTTTTTATTCACAAGTGGCTGTAGCCAAGACAAAAGATTAATTTGGTTTAGACTGTCAACCATTGTGGACTCAGGCCCTACCTTCCCCAGTGTGACCGTGTCTGATTCAGTGCGGAGGTGTCACGCCATCCAGCACAACAGCACTTATCGTCACTCCGCTCTTCCTGCTCCGGTATCCTGAAGGCTTTCTCCTTCTGCACGAGTCCATATTCTGCCACTGAGGCCTGTTCACAAGCCCCCTTCTCCATGGAGGCTTCCCTGACTTCTCCCAGAAGGAAGTAACCTCCATCCTTTGATCCAGCGGTACTTGATTGTGCTTCCCACAAGGCCCCAGTTGCAATGGTAGTGACTGGGCCTCAGAGTCAAGTGCTTGGGTTCAAATTCCTGCTTCACCATTTACAGTCTGGGAGTCCACAAGAGGCTCAGTTTCCACATTTGTAAAATGGGGATGATAGACTATGTTAGTCACCTAGTGCCGCTGTAACAGAAATAACACAAGTGGACGGCTTTTAACAAAGAGAAATTTATTCTCTCATAGTCGAGTAGGCTACAAGTCCAAATTCAAGGCATCAGCTCCAGGGGAAGGCTTTCTCTCTCTGTCGGCCCTGGAGGAAGGTCCTTGTGATGCATCCGTCTTCCCTTGGTCTGGGAGCTTCTCAGCACAGGAACCTCAGGTCCAAAGGACGTGCTCTGCTCCCGGCACTGCTTTGTTGGTGGTGTAAGGTTCCCGTGTGTCTCTGCTCACTTCTCTCTTTTATATCTCAAAAGAAATTGGCTTAAGACACTATCTAATCTTGTAGATCTCATCAATATAGCTGTTGCTAATCCATCTTATTACATCATAGTGATAGAGTTTACAACACATAAGGAAATCACATCAGATTACACTTTTGTACACAATTATACAATACTGGGAATCATGACCCAGCCAAGCTGACAGATTTTTGGGGGGACACAGTTCAATCCATGATGTAGACGTTCCTCTCTCAGGTGGTTGCTGTGTATATCAAGTGAGTCAATGCATATAAAGAACAGCGCCCAGCTCATACTGAGTGCTCAATTTGTGTTAGCTATAATTGTTATATTTATTAATGTTTTATTGATTTATTAATGTTAAAATTATTATTACATCATCTTAGATTGGTTTGTGGTATATCTCTCCTATCAGACTGTCTTGGAAGAAGTATAGCCAGAATGCTCCTTAAAATCAAGGATGACGAGACTTCATCTCACATACTTTGGACATGTTATCAGGAGGGACCTGTCCCTGGAGAAGGACATCATGCTTGGCAAAGTGGAGGGTCAGTGAAAAAGAGGAAGACCCTCAACAAGCTGGACTGATACAGTGACTACAACAATGGGCTCAAGCATAACAATGATCATGAGGGTGGTGCAAGACTGGGCAGTGTTTTGTTCTGTTGTACATAGGGTCTCTATGAACCGGAACTTACTCAACAGCACCTAACAACAACAATAGCAACATCAGACTGTAAGGGCAAGATTATGACTGTTTCACGTATTTACCCCTTAGAGTGTTTATCATAATGCCTGCCACATAGTAGATATTCAAAAAATGGATGTCGAATGTTGAATGAAGAACCTTGTACATTCCATACTAGAAACTCTTGAGAAAAGCGACATGGCTCACTCCCTGAGATTTCTTCTATTTCCAGACCCTTAGCCCGTAGAGTCATCTCTGAAGACATAGGTGTGATGTCAAAGGGTTGTCTTGAGTGAGCGCCTTACCCTGTATGCTGTCTGTAGTCCTGGCCATGTCATAATGTCCTGGAGAAGTTATGGTACTTCCTAGCACCCAGGGCATCTTCAGATAGCTTTTACTTTTATTCTCTCAGGAAAAGAGATATACAAAAAGATTTCCATAAAAGTTTGTATCTCTATCAGATCAAGGCATGGATCCAAGCAATGCTAGGCAGACATAACAATTTTCAAAACTTAAGAGTGGCAGCAATAAGCTTTATTCAATGGGACAGATGCTGTATTTTTTTTTCAATAAACTAAGAAAATAAAACATAATTTTATATTTACCCAAATTTTTATCATTTCCAGTGCATTTAATTCCTTTCTATAGATCTGCGTTTCCATTTGGTGTCATTTCTCTTCAGCATTTCTTGTCTACTGATGACAAATTTTCTCCCCTTCTTTTCATTAGACACAGATTTGATGTTGACACTTTTTTTTCTTTAATCACTTGAAGTATGTTGTCCCAGATGTCTTCTGGTCCCCATTATTTCTGATGAGAAGTTAGCTGTTAATCTTATTGTTGTGTCTTTGCACGTAATGTATGTTTCTCCCCCACTGGTTAGTTCGAGATTTTATCTTTCTCTTTATGCTTCAGTAGTTTATCATATGTCTAAATGTGGTTTTCTTTGTAATTACTCTTTTTAAAATTTTCTGAATTTCTTGGTTCTAAGAATAGTTCTTTTTCACCAAATTTAGAAAAAAATTAGTTATTACTTATACAGATGTCTTGGCTGTTCCCTTCTCTTTATCTTTTCCTTCAGGTACTCCAATTACACATATGTTAGAGTGCTTAGATAGTCCTACAGCTTATTGAGGATCTGCATTAAAAAAATTTTTTTTTCTCTCTAGACTTCAGTTTAAACAGTTTCTATTGATTTGTCTTCAAGTCTACTGATCTTTATTCTGCATTGTTCAATCTGTTATTAATCTCAGCCAATGAAATTTTCAAGTATTTTGTTTATTTTTTTATTTTGGTTGTAATATTTCCATTTTGTTAGTGTTTCCTTATCTTGAAATTTTCCATTTTTTAAACTCATTTATATGTTCCTATAAACATTAATATATTTATAGTAGTTATTTTAAAACATTTGTCTGTAATTCTAACATCTGGTTCATCTATGGGTCTGCTTCTATTGATTATTATTATTATTTTTTTTTATAATGGGTCACATTTTCCTGCTTCTTTTTATAACTAGTAAGTTTTTATAGTATCCTGAATATTGTTGATGATACATTGTAGAGACTGTAGATTCCATTATTTTCTACTGATTGGATTTTATTCTAACAGGCAGTTAAATTACTGGAGAATAACCTTGGTCTTGTGGAGGCTTGTTTTAGACTTTGTTAGGGCATGTCTATTTCAGTTTTTTCCTGTATTCCTAGTGCACAATCCACAGTCCTAGGATATAGTCCTTACTCCAAAGGTGTGGCCCTTCTGAGGTTTCAATGGATAGCTCAAGGTATTTAACAAACTCATCTAACTTGTTGGGATTTGAACTTCGAATTCTGTCTCCCCAGTACCAGCAGCTGTTCAACTCTCTTCATAGCTCTTTAGCCTTCCAGCTGTTGCTATGTTCTGGGTTTCTGGGAGCATTGCCACAAACATGCAAAGTTTAGGGGTCATCTAAAGTTTTTAAGGCAATTGTACACTTACTTGAGGGATCAACCATTGTGGCTAACTTTTCCTGGGAATCCCCCCCTTACTCTCCCCAATTTTCAGCTGTGCTCTGGTGGCCTCTAAACTTTGACCTTTGACTCTTCAGCCCAGTATGACTGCCACTTTCTACCTGAGCTCTATATCCAGTGCTCTGCAAATTTAATAGGGCCCTTGGAAAAAAAAGATAAATGTAAATCTCACTTAGTTTGCTTTCTTCCTTTTGAAAATCATATCTCCTTCAATTTATCCCTGCTTTTTTTGCTTTTTAGTGCCTTCAATTAAAAATATATATTTTCCCAAGAGTTGATAGTTGATACTTCCAGTAAGGCTAGTCAGATATAGGCTATGTTGCCATTACTGGAGCTGAAATTGACCCGTCCATGTATATGTATTAAAGCTTTAAGAGAGTTGTTGTTGTTGTTAGGTGCCATCGAGCCAGTTCTGACTCATAGTGACCCTATGTACAACAGAACAAAATGCTGCCCAGTCCTGCACCATCCTCACAATCATTGCTGTGCTTGAGCCTATTATTGCAGCTACTGTGTCAGTACATCTCATTGAGAGTCTTGGTCTTTTTTGTTGAACATCTACTTTACAAAGCATGATGTCCTTCTCCAGGGACTGGTCCCTCCTGATAACTTGTCCAAAGTACATGAGACGAAGTCTTGCCATCCTCGCTTCTAAGGAGCATTCTGTCTATACTACTTCCAACACAGATTTGTTCATTTTTATGGCAGTCCATGGTATATTCAATATTCCTTGCCAACATCATAATTCAAAAGCATCAATTCTTCCTGGATCTTCCTTATTCATTGTTCAGCTTTTGCATGCATATGAGGAGACTGAAAACACTATGGCTTGGGTCAGGAGCACTTTAGACGTCAAGGTGGCGTCTTCGCTTTTTAACACTTTAAAGAGGTCTTTTTCAGCAGACTTGTCCAATGCAACATGTCGTTTGATTTCTTGACTGCTGCTTTCATGGGTGTTAATTGTGGATCCAAGTAAAATGAGGAGATAATTGTGTTTGAACCAAGAAGCTCTGTAAGTTATTTCCTCTTTTCTTAATTCCTCAGCTAATATTTATTGAGCCCTAGAATTTTCAAGGATCTGCTACATATTCTCTTTCACTCCATTTACCAAGCTAAGACTTGGCTGGAATTTGTTAGGATCGGGAATTGGCTTGATGACTTCAGATGTTCCATCCAACCCTCAAAATCTACATTTTTATGAATTAGGTATGGATCGTACCTTTGATTTCTATAAAACCGTTTCCACTGTATAATATCAAAGCTTTGGTTGTAGTTAATGTCAATTTTTTTTTTTTTTCGTCCACTGAGAGTCCATTTTTGCTTCTTCTGATAAGTCCTTTGGGTAATGATTTCTCTCCCCACACTTTTAGATCACGTGATTCAGGCAGGCCTCTGCCCCAGCTCAGATGTGGAGCAAGTGACTCTGGCTTGGCCGATCAGAGCACGAGATCTTACTAATAACAATTGATTTGCTTAGGAGTTGCCATATGAGTCAAACCTAGCCCACTCAGTGTGATCATATCATTTTGGCCACAGTAATTGTTTCAGAAATGGGCATATTTGTTAAAAAAGAGTGTGAATCATGGAACGTGAGCAGGATCTACCAGAAAATAAACTCCAGTTTATCTGTCAGACTTTAAAGTGTAAGGATGTCACACTTTCTAACTATTGGCAGCCATCTGGACATCACAAGTAACTGAAACTAAACCAATATAGAAAAAGGCAGAGCCAAGATTTAGAGGGAGATTGGGTACAAACATTTGAGGCCTTGGAGACAGCTGTATCTGAAGCTCTATATTTATATTTTTCAGATATATGAGTGACATAAATTCTCTTTTTTTCCTTAAGTCAGTTTGAGTTGGGTTCCGTTTCACTTAAAACAGAAATAGTCCTGACTGGCACATCGCTCAAAGACCTAAACAGGTTGTGCCAATTATGGCACCCAAAGAAGAAAAGGTAAACCCTGTAACTCCAGCTGTTTCTGGTTTAACACACCCAAACAAGCCACGTCAATCATGAGGTTCACAGCTGAGCCTTTCTTTTACACCCTGTAATCATTCTCCTGCAATTTCCTGAATAAGTGGAGACAGACACTGGATCAACAACAACAACACTGATGGCATGTTTGTGTGCTACAAATTCTTAACCCATCCTGCCATCAGGGCTACATCTCCCTTTCCAAGAGGATGGAAATTCTTTGGGGATATTAATATTCTGCATGTTTCCTCTCTGAGCTGGGCTCTGGTGATTATGCAACCTCAACGCAAGTCTGCTGGATGAGAGGTAACCTTTGAACAATTTGCAAGAACAGTTACACAATCTAATTTCTGACTGTTCTTGGTATATCTGAACTTTAAAGTGCTTACCTGATCAGAAAACTCCACACATCGGTTTAGAAAATGCTCCAGCTTTTCTTTTCAAGTTTCAGCCGAAATCAATCAGCAGTGTATCCCAGACATTTTAAAAATAGAGTCCCTGGCATCTCACCTATTTGATCTGCCAAACATATTTTTCCCTCTTCTAACTGTTATAGTGTTGGAGGCCTTTTGCACAAATTTCACGTAGAACAGGTAGTTGCAAAACAGACTTTGCCTTTCCCTTTTCCCCCTGTGTGTGCTACAGTGAGGCTCTCTCCAGGGCACCTACAACATCACAAAGTCTCAGGGATAGAGGGATGATTTTTGACAAGCACAGAACTGTCACTTTGGACCAAAACACCTCCCCCCTTTTCTTTCATAATGCCTAATTTTTCCTTAGCAGCACGAGTCCAGCAAGCCCCTCACCCCCGACCCCTTGTAATTTATTTTGGACAAGGTGGGTTTGTCAGTCACTTGTCACTCTGTGTTCCTCAGAGGGATCTCAGCAATCCCATAACCCATGTGTCTCCTTCCTGCTGAACTTGGATGTGCATCTGCCCAAACTTCTTCAGTACCAGTTAATTTCACAAATTTACTTTCTGTTGTATTTTCCCCAGGTACATTTGCAGACTTCTTTGCTTCAATTGACCATGAAGTATTAGCTCAGCCGTGTTTGAAGAAGGAAAATGAATGAATCACCTATTTATGTTCCCCTTCTAGAAGGGCTTCTTTTGTGGAGCCCTGGTGGCATAGTGGCTAAGAGCTCAGCTGTTAACCAAAAGGTTGGGAGTTTGAATCCACCAGCTGCTCCTTGGATACTCTGTGGGGCAGTTCTGCTCTGTTCTATAGGGTCGTTATGAGTTGGAATTGACTCAATGGCAATAACTTTTGTAGAAAGAAGGGCAAATCCTAAGAGCAAGTCCAGGCACAAAGATGAAATTGCAATAACTAGCTTGCAGAATGTTAGATTTTATTCTTTTTATTTGCTAAAAATGGAAGAACCCTAGAGACAGGAACTGTGGTAGATATCACTGGTGTTCATCAGTATCTGGTTATCCCTTCTTTCATGGGTGTATAAAAGACTACACTCCCTAACCCTTCGTATTTAGGCAGGGCCACATGGCTGATCTTGGCCAATGGAATGTGAGAGGAAGTGACGTATGTCATCTTGTGCTGAGACAGTTTAAAGCCCCCACATTAGGTCTGTGGGAGGGCACAGGGATCTGTGTCTCTAACAAGGGCTTTCAGTGACTCTATTGCAGAAGGCCTGCTGAATAACACTGTATGGTGACTGTCATATTTCTAGGCACACAATTAGTATCAAGAGAGTGGTAGATCGGTTAATGAATACGTCTGAATAGTGTCATAGGAAGGCAAAAGAGACTGGAATCTTAGTAGCGAACTTGTGACACCTTTTGAAATCAAGGTGCTGTAACTTCCTGAGGCAGATGTCTCTGATGAAGCTTCTCTTTTTCTGTTCCTTTCTCTTTTTTCTTGTTTTTCTTTCTGCCTAGAAACTTTCTGGTCACTGCTTGGTGTGAAATGACCTTACACATTCTTCTCACCGCTTATGCAAAACCCTCTCTCTTTTGGGCACTTTTCATCCTGATCCTCTCCCTGCTGGAATAGTTCTTTGACTAAGGGACGAGCTACCTCTGCTTCAGCTACATTCCTGCACTGTTAACTCAAGAAGAACAATCAGCAGAAGCGAATACCCTACTGGCTGCACTCTTGACTCTCTCCAGCTGTTCACTTGGTTGTGGTACCCCCACTCACACCTCCTGGGTGACATACAGCCCATGCAAATCGGCCGTTATGACAGCCTTATTTTGTTTTGCACAAGGCTTTCTCCTGTAACTCTTTACAAAAAAGAATTTTGTGTTGTGCTGTGCACTCTAATAGATGGTATACAGCGTACTATAGTTTGCCAAGACACCTTAGATCAAGGGTCCTGAATTTCAATGATAATGGCTTCTTCAGAGCCAAGCGAATTGCAGTTCAACGATATAGCTGCCGTTTAATCTCCCGAATGAGACAGGGAGAGGCCAGGTAGGACATTTTTCACAAGCAAAGAGGTTTTAAACCTTGAATGCAGCCTTTAAAAACTTGCGTATATGTCAGGTAACTGGTACTTGGCTGCCTTATAATGAAAGGTCTCCTCAATAAATATTCCGGAGCCAGCTCAAACTAATCTTAGGAAGGGGGGGGGGTGCCACTCAAGCATGAAGGGTTCATTCTGGAAAAATGATGGGCCAGAGGGGGCTCCCCCATAACCTAGTTACTGATTTGTGTTTTGCTCACGTAATATACTTCAAGTCCAGTCCTCTATCCAGGTTTTCCTCTAGGGTGCCCAAGAGAATGGATTGTGGCTATGTAAATAAACTGACTGAGAAATAATTTACTGATGCTCTGGCCACTGGGCCTGTCCCATTTACACACACTTCCTGACAATCCCTTCCCTGCCCACCCCTCCTCCCCTAACATTGACCCATAATTTTGAGCCATGAGTGGAGGAGGCTTGATAAAGCCAAGTCTAGGACATTTATTGTGAGACGCTCATCAGCAAGAATTGTTGATCCGTGAGTGGTTTAAATCAGAGCTGGAATGTTATCTCTCCTGGCCAGAGACAGTTGACCACTGGCTCTGATTCCCACCCCCCACCAAAGCTGTCGTGGGTTGTGTGTGTGTGTGTGTGTCTGTATGTGTGCAGTGGAGCGAAGGGGAAGAAGATCCTTCTGAGCACTGATTTAGCTTCTACTGCTGTAGAGTTCGGAGTCCCTGGGCTGTGCAAACAGTTAAGGCACTAGACTGCTAACTGAAAGACTGGAGTTTTGAATCCAGGCAGAGATGCCATGGAAGCAAGATGTGGCAATCTACTTCCAAAATATCAGCCATTGAAAGCACTGTGGAGCACAGTTCTACTCTGACACAAATGGAGTCACCATGAGTTGGAGTTGACTTGATGGCAACTGGGGGCTGTTGAGCTCACGGCAGTGGGTGGGCAAGTTAAGTCAGTATAATGGTAGTGGGGCTACTTCTTTGGGCTTTATCAGGTCAACCACAGTGATTCTCGGAGCAGACTCTGAGAGGTAGCCGATCCATCTGCTTCTCATGCCCATGCCCTCACACCAATATTCAGCCTCCCCTTCCCTTCCTTCTAAGTGACCTTTCCCCAGATGAGAAAGCTGATTCAAGCCCCACCCCACACATACTTCAAGGAGCAGCACAGGGACCACCACTTCCGGGAAGGCCTTCAGAATCTTCTGACACACTTTGCAACTCCTTGTTTGGAATGGGCTACCCTCTTTTCTATGTGTGACTCTGTAAGCCTTTCTGGAGCTTCTATTGAAATAGCAAAGCACAACAGCCAAGAAAATGGACCTAGAAATCAGACTGGCGATTGACCCAGTGCTAAGCTCAGCCACTTTACAGCTATGGGACTTTGGGTGAGTCACTCTGGTCTCTCCCAGCCTCGAACTTCTTCAGGGTCAAATGGGAAGTATAATACTTGTCCTCAACTTGCAGGGTAGATGGACAGATTATATGCGGTATTTGCAAAGCATCTAAAACAGGATCTGTTCATAGTATGATCTTATCAATATTAGTTGTTATTATTGTTATTTCCATTTGTTCATTACACAAATATGTGTCTAGCACTGTGCAAAGATGAATAGTCCCTGCCTTGAAGGAATTTATGGTCTACTGGGGAGAAAGACACACACACATGTCCAAGGTTCTATCAATTGCTGTTCCACAAGGTAAGTTCAACAGCAGAGGGTGAACCTTGGTGGGGCTGCAGAGGGCAGAGCTGCAAAGAGTCTAATCTTGCCTTTAGCTTGGGTGTGTCTGTCTACACTATTGGGCTGCACGTTCCTGAAGGACACAGGCAGTCTTTGCCTAATCTGGTTTTCCCCAAGTCCTTGGCAAATGGTAATTAAATGAACTTACAGGTGTTTATTGACTCCAGAACAGAGAACTGGACTTTTTCTCTTTCCATGTTGGCTGACAGCCCTTTACCATTGTTTCCTCAAGCTGCAAAGCAGCACAGGGCAAGTTTTGAAGGGCACCTGCAGTTACAATGATGCTGTAAAGTTCCAAGTTGTCCTGAGCAGATGACCATGCTGATGGCATTGAAGTCCCTGGTGGGTGCTGTGCCAAGTCAGAGTTGATTCGTTGCCCTTTCTCTCTGCCAAGGTCGACACAGTGGACAAGTGATTTTCAGGAGTGGGGAGGCCTCCAGGGACTCTCACCCTGGTGGGTAGTTACTTAAGTTTTTATGAGCGTGGCTTGATTAATTAGCTTCTAAAAGGACAGTAGTTATTCCCGGAGAGGCAGTTAGGAAGGACCTATGTTATTTGGTCCTTGCAAGAAACGATGAACTGAAATTCTCACCCTGCAAAATAGTTAACTAAGTACAGTGACACCACCTTATGCAGTTATGTTGAAGAAAAGGTCTCTTAGACTGCAGCTTAAAACTTTAAATTAGTTTGGAGACTAGCTTTGGCTTTTAGACAGATCATAACAAGAGCAAAGTATTGTACATTTTAGTAATTGGCTTCTTTCGAAAAGGAGGTCTGATACGAGGCTGATGACTGTGATGCGTCTCATAAAAGCTAATTGACAATCTAGTTCTTTAAATATCACAAGAATCCATCATAGTTAACATTACTACGATGAGCTCCAAAGGAATTAAAGATGATTTACCAGCCATTGAGACATTTCTGCTAATATTATACATACTGAAGGAAGTAGTAAAAGAGATGAATACTTGGAGGCACCTCAAATCGCCTCATTTGTAAACAGATTTCATGCATGTCACCTCTAGTTCAAGGGCATGTGCCTGGTGCGTATCAATGCGGCAGTAACTATTGCGCCAGATAGTTTTATCTTGTCTCTGCGTTGTTCTTTCCCTGGAATTTGTACAAACCGGTTGGGATGTTGTGTTTCTATTCTTGGAAACAGCTGGTATCTTCTTTATTTTGGCCTATCTCTCTTCTCTACAGTTCTGCAAACCCCCTTAAGAGGCTCTGGCAAAGGTGCATTGTGATCCACTACCCCCCTCAACCCCCCTTGGAGACAACTCAGTATAAGACCATCCTTGTTGCTGACTTTACAAACTGACCTGGAGAGGGGAGCTGGTGAGAGGAGAGAAGGGATTTAACTATAAAAGGATTTTTCTCCAAAGGGCGCTGGAGTGGACTCTTTGCTGAATTGGGGCAGTCTATTCAAGTCTTTCTTTGTAGATCTGAGGTCACAACCTGATGAACTCATAGTGCTCCTTCTGTCCTCAGGGAGTGAAAAAGAGTTTTGAGTCAATGTTTAAAAATCCAGACTTTTTGGGCCTTTCTTAGAAAACCAGAAATCTGATAAAACTGGGTGCAGAATCCCCTAGGGCAGGAAGCTGGAGCTAGGAAATGCTGTTCTCTTTAGACAGGGCACACGCCGTCTCCTCGTCGTGGGGCTGGCCCATTTTGCTCATTCTCTTACCCGCTATAGGGTAGCTATGAGTTGGAATCAATTCGATGGCATCCGGTTTTTCTCTTACGAGCTTGGTCCTCAAGTGTTGAATCTGGGGCCTCCGTCAGAGACTACTGACTCTAGAACTTTCTAAAGCTCTAGGGAACTTACTCATAGGAGGATTCCGCTTTGCCCTCAGGAAGCGTCAAGGCTCCTATCAAGAGCATACTGCCCTCTAATTTGGCCCCATGATCCCCGGCCTCCCCTCTCACTGTACCAGCCTTTTGCTTCTCCAGCTTGGAAAAAGCACAGCCAGAATGAAGACTTAGAAAATAAAATCAATGATTTGAACAATAAAACAAACATATAATGAGGGTAAAAGCACAGGAAGCAGTGGCTCCACACAGCCTGTGCTGCCTTTTCATGTGTTACACTTTTGCTCCTTGAAGGGCAGGAACGGTGGGAAAAGTTGCAGCTGTGTTAGGTCCTTTCCCTTTTGGAAGAGGAATTCTCCTTCTTTTTGTTAAGAAGTCATTAGGGCCCAGGGAGTTCATTTCTGTAGAACTTCTCATCTTGTAAAGTTAATACGTTGTTAACTCACTCTTTCTTGCATTCGTTGGTGGATCACTGAGGGGCAGGGTTGATGTGTGATCCGTCTGTATGAAGTGGGCTTCTCCAGGCCTCATCTGCCTACCAGTCACTGGTGGTTCAGTGGTAGAATTCTTGCCTTCCATGTGGGAGATCAGGGTTTGAATCCTGACCAATACACCTGGTGCTCAGCCAGCACCCATCTGTCAGTGGAGGCTTACATGTTGCTATGATGCTGAACAGGTTTCAGTGGAGCTTCTAGACTAAGACAGACTAGGAAGTGATACCTAGTGATCTACTTCCAAAAATCAGCTAATGAAAACCCTGTGGATCACAACAGTGTGATCTGCAACCAAACGTGGGGATGGTGCGGGGCCAGGTAGTGTTTTGTTCTGTTGTGCCTGGGGTCACCATGAGTCTACGACTGGCCTTGACAACAGCTGATAGCCACAATGTCTCAGAAACAACGTTCACGTGAAAGTAAGATACAGAATAATCCATATGATATTCTACCTTTTAATTAAAGTTTAAGAGCTTGCAAAATAATACTGTACATTGCATATGGATGCACACCCATGTAGTAAAAGTATGAGCATTTCTGAGTAGCATACACACCAACTGAAGGCTAATGGTTACCTCTTTGAAGAGCTCAGGGAGAGGAACATAGGGAGGATTTCAGTAGTAACTGTCATGTTTTATCTCAGAGAGGCAAATATATCTGAAATAAATACGGGCAAGTGTTAAGATTTATTCAGTCTGGGTGGTGGGTATACAGATATTTGTGTGTGTCTGAAATATTGTAATAAACAGATTATTTTAAAGTCAACATGGTTGGAAAGAAAGTTTACAAGGTAGTAATTGGAAATATGGTGGCTGGAAGACCACTTTTTTTGTTTTAAAGAAAATCTGGGAGACAATTCAGCATGCTTAAATGCCAACAGAGCGGAGCCAGTGGAGAGGGTGATTGCTGCAGGGTGGTCTCTAAGGAAGGAGCAGGTTCTGAGTTCCAGGGTAGTATTGCAAGGTTTAACCTCATCCAGTGAGACAAGTCCTTCTTCCTTGGTGAGGTGTGTGAGGAAACCAGGTGCATGTCTGTGTTTGGTAGAGGAGAAGTGAAGGTGTTCCTGTTGAATAGCTTTGGTTAACTCTGGGTGCTCACCTGCTGAGAGGAAGATAAAGATTTGAGGAGACTTAACAGGCCTTCAATATTGGCTGAGGGGCACCACAGCTGTATGGCTGTGTTTGACAAAGGAGAGCACGCTTCTCTCTCAATTTACCTTACACACGCTCAGTGTACCAAAGCCATGTCTCTCGTTTTCTCAACCAGTTAGAATGTGGCAATGAATTAGCTCTTCTGGGGACACCACAGCATTCAGATATGGACCCTGAGAGGTTGGGCTAGAAGACAGTTTGAAAGGCAGTAGCTTCCTGAGTATAGCAACCCTCTTCCCCCAACCAAGGCTTTCTTAAAGGGGAAATTTCAGTGCTTCTCTAACTTTAGCTAGAGAGCTCCTTAGAATACAGATTCCAATTCAGTAGAACAGAGATGGGACCTGAGATCCTGCATTTCTAAATTTCCAGGTGATACTGAGGCTGCTGGTCAAGGGATCATACTTTGAGGAGCAAAGTAGCCTGGCCCATTGTGTGGGTGCTCTCTCTCTCTCTCTGGACCAATGCTGTCTTTAGAGGCTTTTTGGTCCTCCACCCAAATTGAGTTGTGGCCCATCACCTCACCAGTTTGCCAGATGTGCCTATCCCTATCAGAATCCCGGGAAAAATGAAATTTGGATAAACCACGACCTTTGCTGTAGTTGGGTCCCAGAACCTAGGTTTGGTTTTGGTCAAAGCAGAAGCTCAGTATAGTGGGAGGTTCATTTTTGGAGGGTGGCAAACAATACTCAGCCCCAGGCAAAGCCTACATCTTCCCTCTCTCCTTAAGACAGTACAGCAAGGCAAGTATAATCAGAGAATGGGACCCTCAGCTCCTCTATGCCTTCAGCCATGCGATACCAATGTACTTATCTCATTAACAGACTCACTGAAGAAACAAAATTAGCATCAATAGTACCGATTGACCATTTCCTCCAAGATCCAAGAGACCATTCTTTTCATGAAATATTAATCATCTCCTGGTCTGGTACTACCCATTCATCACTTACAAAACTTTAGTTGGTTTGTGTTCATGGCATCTTGGAGCTCACACTCCACCCATGAGTTTGGCTGGTTAGTTTTCCTACATTCACAGTGCCAGGGAAAAGCTATAGTTCCTATATCCCCCAAATGCTGTGCAGTCAAGTATTTTTAGATTTTAATTTCATTCACTTATGTGACGATAACAGTGGGTTTGAGAGTTCTTTGATGTTAACTGTAGAGACTGGGATATCACCACAAGAATGCTGGAAAGGAAGCACAGAAGTTATTTGTACCCATATACAAGCAGGCCTACAGAAGTTGTCAGTTATCAGCCTTCATCTCATTTGGTCTGTTTGCAATATTTGAAGACTTTTCCCTCCATAAACACCTTCTAAGCTTGGCTTCCAGGAAACCACACTCTTCTAGTTTTTCTCCTATCTTCTGGTGTTTCGGACCCCTTTGCTGATTTCCCCTTGTTTCCTTGATTGCTAAAATTGGAATGTCCCCAGGCTGAGTCTTTATACATATTCTGCCCTAGATCACCATTCTCTCCTTAGGTGATCACATTCAGTCTCACTGCTTTTAGAGAAGCAAAACCAGTGCAGCGTATATATATATAGATAGATAGATAAACGTTTGCCTATCTAGTTATCTATCTGTCTGTCTGTCTGTCTGTCTATAGAGTATATCTAGGAAATGGATCACGAGGTTGTAGAAGCTGGAAAGTCCCAAGTCTGTGGGTCAGGCATCAGGCTGGAGGCTTCTCCTGACTCATGTAGCTGCAGGGGCTGACAAACTCAAGATTGGCAGGTCAGATGGCAGGCCGCTGGCTCATGGGTTAAGGAGGCTGACAGATCCAAGATCAGCAGGTAATACAGCAAACTGCTGGCTCAAGTCCCAAGAATTCAATGATAAGCCAAATGTAGGATCTAGAGCAGAGCAAAGGCCAGCAAGCTTTGCCAGAAAGTCCATGTATATTGAATGTAGGCTACATCCCTGAGGAAATTCCCTTTCAACTGATTGGCTGCTTATAGCAGATCTCACCATGGAGGTGATTACATTGTATCAGATCTCATCATGGAGGTGATTACATTATTATATAACTGCCAAACCACTGAGAATCATGGCCCAGCCAAGTTGACACACAACCTTAACCATCACACTGGCTGTATAAAACTTCTAAATTTTTATCTCCATTTCAACTAAATTGTAGAACTTCATATTAGCTACCTGTTTCTCTGAACTGTAGAACTGTACACTCAGCTACCTACTTTGCATTTTAACCTTGATGTCTGGTAGACATCTCAAACTCAACATGTCCACAGCAGAACTCCTACCTTCCACCAGTCCCCTGGCAACCTGCTTCTACAATCTTTCCCATGTCAGCTGATGGCAAGTCCATCGTTACAGTTTCTCTGGCCAGAATTTTCAGGGTCGTCCTTGACTCCTCTCTTTATCTCATAACCCAAATGTAATCTTTCAGCAAATCTTGTCAGCTTTATCTTCAAAATATTACCAACATTTCTCAGCCTACATATAATTTCTAACCTGGATCATTACAGAAGTCTCCTAACTGGTTGCCCTTTCTCCCTGTAGTCTACTACAGAGTGATTATTTTTAAACAGAAGTCATATTATGACCTCCTCTATTCAAAATACTTAATTGTTTCCCATTCATTCAGAGTAAATGTCAAAGTTCTTGTAGGCTCTATAAAGTCCTACATGTTCTGCCTCTTTGTTATTCCCATCTCATCTACTACTCCCTCCTCTCCAGCCACACTTATCTTAAACAGCCTAGGCACACTCCTGCCTCAGGGTCTTTACACAGGATGTACTCTATGATTGGAATGCTTTTCCTCTCAATCTCCACATAGCCCACTCCCTTACTTTCTTCAGGTCTTTGTTCAAATCATTATTTAAGATTGCTACCTTACCTTAGGCATGTCTTATCCCTTTCCCTGCCTTATTTTTCTCCAAGCATTTATTATCACCTGACATCCTACATGTTTTAGTTTATTTATTGTCTGTCTCCACTGGCTGGACTGTAATCTCAATCAAGGCAAGGATTTTTGTGTGTATTTTTTCATTATTCTAACTCTAGGACATAGATAAGTACCCAGCACACAGTAATTACTCAATAAATATTTCTTAAACAATTAATAGTATATGATGTAACCAAACCAAACCTATTTCTGTTAATCATTTCTGACTCATAGAAACCCTAGAGGACAGAGTAGAACTGCCCCATAACTTTTCCAAGGCTGTAAATCTTTATGGAAACAGACTGCCACGTCTTTCTCCTGTGGATAAGCTTGTGGGTTTGAACTGCTGACTGTTCAGTTAGCAGCCAAGCACTTAACCACTGTGCCACCAGGGCTCCTGCATGATGTAAAGTAGTTTTAACTCCTTAGGTGCACAATACAATGATTTATCAGAAAATAGAGACTCCAAAGAAGCTGAACTCAAACCAAATGGACTAGCAGCTTCCTCCTCAGTTTCCCTGCTCTCTTTATATTTTTTCCAGTATGTACATGGTATGTATGTACAGTACGTACATGGTAGCATACTTGTTGTAATATTTTGATGCCCTCCCCCCCACCCTATGGATGCACACTGCACATTAATTGCATTTTTTCTTAGGAAATTTGTAAGAGGCAACTCTGTTATTTTTATCTGCCTATTATTCACTTCTTTTTATTGTGATAACAGCACCTGGATTTTATCTTAGGGGATTACACTTTCTCTAAGCTCAGTCCATGGAATTTGGATAGAACTGAGACTTTCTTCCCCCAAGCTTCTGGGGTGAGTCCATGGACCAGTCCTAGCCAACCAGCCTATTTTATTCCCTTCAATACAAGTCCACTGGCTATTGCAATTGGTTTAGGAATGACACCATAATTGAAGATGATCCTATCAGAGTAAGCAAATTCTGGGATATTTAGTAGAACCATAAAATAAACTACTTTTTCTTCTGAGATTGTAGTAAGGCTAATGTAAACCTTACCTATGGGAAGATACCATGTAGAGATAGACTATCTGAGAATAAAGCCAACACAGGAAAGCGGAACTGATAAATTCAGATTGATTTCTGATGACAATGTTTAATCTCCTGGATCTAGTGATATCTGAAGCCCTCACCCCTAATTATTCAGTTACATGACTGTGATTGTTAAGGTTACATGTCTACCTAGCTGGTCCATGATTCTCAGTGGTTTGGCAGTTATGTAATGATGTAATCTGACAGTTACATAATGATGTAATTTGGCAGAAATTTGACTGATTGTTATTCCATCACATAATCACCTCATGATGAGATCTGATACAATGTGATCACCTTCATGATGAGATCTGCTATGAGCAGCCAGTAAAGGGAGTTGAGAGTTTCCTTGGGGGTGTGGCCTGCATCCAATACATATGGACGTTCTGGCAAAGCTCATTGGCTTTTGCTCACTCTGGATCCTGCATCTGACTCGTCATCATCTGACCTCCAGTTTTTGGGATTTGAGCTAGCAGTTTATCTACCAATCTTGGGATTTGTCAGGCTCCACAGCCTGTGAGCCAGAGGCCTGCCATATGACCTGCCAATTTTGAGTTCATCAGTCCCTGCAGCTGTGTGAGTCAGGAGGAGCCTCCAGCCTGATGCCTGACCCACAGACTTGGGACTTACCAGCCTCTGCAAATATGTGAGCCATTTCTTGAGCTGAATCTTTTTTCTCTCTCTCTATATATATACATGCTTCTCTAGAGAGTACAGCTTAAGACAATGACTAAATAAATTCCCTTTTTTGATTAAGTTGAGTTGGGTGGGTTTATGTAATTTATAACCAAAAGAATTCCAAAACAGTATTTAGTAATTTTGCCATGTATAAATCAATCTTCTGTGCTCGTATCTTATCCATTTCCCAACCTGCATGGAGGCCTTGTTGGATTTATCGTTGCATATCCAATACCAACCACATTGTTTTATATAGGAGGTACTTAATAAACACTGAATGGATGGATGGATAAGAAGAAATCTCCTGGTTCAAATTGTTTGAACTTTATTTCCAAACAGGGCCTTCCATTCCATTGTATGAAACACTGCTCTTTTTTGTTCTGTAATTGCATGCCTTGTGTTTATAAATTTGATACACTTACAGGAAAATATCCATTTTATTTAGTGCAATTTTTCGAAGTCACTTCTGAAAATGCGTTTCTGGATATCTTCTGAAGCTAATGGACTCAAAAAAAAAATCCATTATGAATAGGGAGCCTACAGTAGAATAGTAGAGATTCTGGGAATCTGGTTGATTTCTTAAGAAAAAGATATCAATGTCCAAGAATGGTTAATTACAACCAAAGTTGAGGGGTGGTGGCTATGGACTTGACTGGCTTGCACAGTATGGGTTTGGTTTCCATTGATTCCTAGAGAATGTCCAGGTGTAATTTTTGCAGATAAGATTGCACAGTAATCTGATCATCACCTATACATCATATTAGTAGGTTTTGAATTAAAGACCATTAAGTTATTACTTTTCTCATGTTGGGAATACTATAATGGTCCCCGGATCTTTTTCTTCATATTTTTTTGTGAATTTATGATTATGATAAAAATGTTTTTGAACTATTGCTTGAATGCAATAATTTTCTATATTCAAATGGAAGTTTAGATATCTCATCCAAAGGCCTGATTTAATCTTCAGACTTCATTAAACCCCTGTTTTGATGTAAAATTAATGTCAACTTAATTCTCAAATATTATGAAAAAAGCCCCAAGCCGCGGTAGCTTTGTTAGGGGTAAACTCATTCTGAAGTTGTTCATTTTCTCTTAGAAGTTCTTCTTTGTTTAAATGCTTTTGCCACTAGAAAAACATAAGCAAGATTTCTCTCATGGGAAGGGGTCATTTTGCTTCCACACATTTTTCTTATTTTCCTTAGTGTGACAACAGTTGATGTTGACAGAGAAAGCTTTAGGAAAAGTATGAAATGATGTATTTGTTCCAGGTTATGACAAAATGCTCAAATCATTACCTTCTCGGCTGCAGGTGTGGGTGGGGCTACAGGAGGCTCTCCAGAAGGCAGTGAGTGCTTTCCACAGTCACTGGAGGCCCCTGTCCTTCTCATGGTCCCCATGTCCCCAGACCCTCTCAGTCAGGTGTTTGACCATTTAGTGAGGAGGAAGAAGGCTAGTCCTCTTGGCAGAGGCTTAGCCCAGGTCCAAGTGGCCTCAGCTTCTGTGACAGGATGTAGATGGACTAGACCAGGGGCCACCATCCTAGTATCTACAGGGACTGGACAGGCAGAGTCAATGAATGAAGCCTTCATTAGTGGAGGAAGGCTGTGTGCCCTGCAAGTGAACAGCTGCTTCCCATTCTTCTGTTTCCAGAGCTTCCAATTCTTCACAAGAAGCCAGAGACTTGAATTTTTATATGCAGCTACCTGATTTGAATTACCACTCATCCGTCAGTTTGTCCTACTGTGGTGGCTTGTAAGTTGCTATGATACTCGAAGCTATGCCACTGGTATTTCAAATACCAAGTTTCAATGGAGCTTCCAGACTAGGAAGAAAAACCTGGTTATCTACTTCTAAAAATTAGTCAATGGAAACCCTATGGATCACAACAGAGTATTATCAGATATAGTGCCGAAAGATGAGCCCCCTAGGTTGGAAGACACTCAAAATACTCAATGGCTGTGACAATGAACTCCAGCAGACCAATGATTGTGAAGGAAGCACAGGACTGGGCAGTGTTTCCTTCTGTTGTACATAAGGCTGTCATGAGTAGGAGCCAACTGGACAACAACTAACAACTAACGACCTGATTTAAAAATACTGGCAATTAATTCAGTGTTCTGTGCAACTCGATGAAGGACTTCTGTGGCCGCTGGTTTAGAGACACCCCTGGCTGACTCCTTTCTTTCCTGCAGCCAGTCCTATCCTTCTTCCCTCCTTCTGGGGTGGGTGCTGAGGGAGGCATAGCTTTGCACCTTGTGGCTGAAGTGTAATCCCTAGGACCCATGCCCTGCACATCCTCAGGGTCCCTGGTCTGCTCCTTTATCACTTCACTCCCACGCTGACCTGCTGGGGGCCATCCCTAATCTTAGTCCCTAAGAACACTTCAATCCCTCCAAGTTAGCGAGGAATAATTATAACTATCATGATGCCTCCTCCAGGGACCTGCGGTGAAAATTAATGAAGTGCTTCTCACATGTTCTCAAGCACCTTCTGAATAAGTTGCTATTTTCTCACAAAATGTTATGCATTCCCTCCAAACCCACTGCCATCCAGTCAATTCTGACTCATGGCGACTCTATAGGACAAAGTAGAACTGCCCCATAAGTTTTCTAAGACTTTAGGGAAGCAAACGCCACATCTTTCTCCCATGGAATTGCTGGTGGTTTAGGTCTGCTGACCTTTTGGTGAGCAGTCAAGCACTTAACCACTGCCCCACCAGGACTCCCATGCATCTCCTACCAGGTGGAAATGAGAGAACTAAGAGAGCGATGTTTCTTCACTGTGTATGGGAGGAGGGGAGCGGGAAATGTCCTTATTAACTTGCAGGTTCCCAGGCTCCACCCCAATCCTATAAAATCACATCCCATGGGATTGAGGCTTGGGACCTGGCATTTTTAACGAGGCACACCCTGCACCCAGGTGATGCTAATGTTCTTTAGAGTTTGAGAGGAATATTTGAGTCTTCAGAGGAAAGCAAAGTGTTAGCTGTGAAAAAAGCATTGAGTTAAAACCAGGCATCTAATGCAGTTTCTTTGAGCTTGTGAAAATGGCTTATTAAGACTTTGGATTATTTAACACAGAACAAAAGAGTATGTCTGGAGATTTTGGATGATCGGCAGTGGTGGTATAGACAATGGCTAGGAGCTTGGGCTATGGAGGCCAGGACAGCCAGGTTCAAACCAGGCTGAGGCCAGAGAAAGTTTACTTCACCTCTCCAAGCCTCAGTTTCCCCATTATGGCTCAGCAACAAAAGATTGGGTACGGCTTTCCCATCAAAGCCCGATGTGATCGAGGTACCCACGATGAAGTTGAGAAAAAAAGCTCATGGGTGTGGCTAACGCTACCTGGGTCAGCCTAGAATCAAATACAGAAGAAGCAAAAATGCCCTTGAGAGAGTTCTGCTGCCAGAAGAATCACTGTCCTGGACAAGAAGAGGCTGTGGCTGTTTGAGACTTACATCAACCCTTAAGTCCTAAGACTTGTTGGCTGGCAGGCTAAGAAAGCCACACTGCCCCTAAGTAGAGCATATTCTCCATCGCCCTCTTCGAGGTGGCCAAGAAGAGTAAGGCAACAGAAAGGATCTCCCATGGCATAGCTCCAAAGGCCACAAAAGATGAGGTATGGGGCCCTCCTCAGGAGTGATATCCAGGGAGATTCCCTCCCAGTGTCCACCCAGCAGGGCAGGGAAGTCACTGCTGACTGGCTGCATTCTTGCTGTCTGATCCTTTTTCCCTACTGCATGTTGCGTGTAGAGGGCAGGTTGTTGTTGTTAAGTACCATCCAGTCAGTTCTGACTCATAGCAACCCCATATACAACAGAAGGAAATGCTGCCTGGTCTTGACCATCCTCACAATCTTTGTTATGCTTGAGCCCATTGTTGCAGCCACTTCGTTTAATCCATCTTGTTGAGGGTGTTCCTCTTTTTGACTGACCCTCTACTCTACCAAGCATGATGTCCTTCTTCAGGGACTGGCCCCTCCTGACAACATGTCCAAAGTAACCTGAGATGACATTTCACCATTCTCCCTTCTAAAGAGCATTCTAACAGTACTTCTTCCAAGACAGATTTGTTCCTTCTTTTGGCAGTCCACGGTATATTCGATATTCTTCACCAACACCATAATTCAAAGGTATCGATTCTTCTTTGGTCTTCCTTATTCATTGTCAAGCTTTTGCATGCATGTGAGACAATTGAAAATATCATGGCTTGGGTCAGGCGCACCTTAGTCCTCAAAGTGATGTCTTTGCTTTTCAACATTTTAAAGAGTTCTTTGGCAGCAGATTTGCCCAAGGCAACATGTCATTTGATTTCCTGACCTCTGCTCCCGTGGGCGTACATTGTGGATCCCAGTAAAATGAAATCCTTGACAATTGCAATGTTTTCCCTGTATATCATGATGTTGCTTATTGGTCCATTTGTGAGGCAGGTGGCTTGTCTTAATTTGTGGGAAATAAAGGTCATGTTCAGACCTCAGGGAAAAGCTGTGAGATGCTGGCCTTGGAGCCTGGGGCTGTGAGTGGGTGGAAATGTGCACGGGTGGGTTCTGCACGTGGAAGGGGGGCAAGCTGAGCATCTGTGGCTGGAGGATTGGATTGTCCTTCACAAGCATGTGCTGTCCTCCCTGGGAGCACTCCTCTCCTCACTTCCGAGGACGTCAAGCTTTGGACAATGAAATGAGAGTTCAGTGACTTGTGTGATCCTAGAACAGAGGATGTGCGCACCAGCGTGTGATTCTCCGTGTCTCTTTCCCCTCTGCCAGGATGACTGGCAAAGCCCCAGATGGGTCTGCTCCAACAGTCTGAGCCAGAGGGAGAGATGTGGCACCGAGCTGCAGCCGGCCTCCCCCGGCCTGCAGCGTGACTGAGAAACAAACCTCAGTTGCCCTAAGCCAGGGTTGGCAAATCCTTCTGTAAAAGGCCAGAGAGGAAATATTTTAGAGTTTGAGGGCCATACGGTCTCTGTCACAACTACTCAACTCTGCCTTTGTGCTGGGAAAGCAACCATACACAATATGTAAACAAAAAGGCGTGGTTGTGTTCCAATAAAATTTTATTAACAAAAACAGGCCTTGAGCTTGATTTGGCCCTTGGCCATAGTTTGTCAATCTCTGTTATAACGCACTGAGATTTTGGGGTTCTTTTTTTTCCCCGTGGTTGTTGTTAGCTGCCATGGAGTTGGTCACCATTGTGATTTTTGGAAGTAGATTGCTAAGCCTTTCTTCCTAGTCCATCTTAGTCTGGAAGTTGTTCTGAAACCTGTTCATACAACATAGCAACACACAAACCTCCACTGACAGACAGGTGGTGGCTGTGCATGAGGCGCATTGGCTGGAATCGAACCCAGGTCTCCCACATGGGAAGTGAGAACTCTACCACTGATCCACCACTGCCTCCCAGTTATCCCTAGTCCAGTGGGCCTCCAACTTAAAGGTACATCAGGATCACCTGGAGGGCTGGTTAAAACACAGATTTCTAGGCTCAGCCCCCAGAGGTTCTGATCCAGTAGACCTGGGATAGCACCCGAGAATGTACCATTTCTAACATGCTCCCAGGTGTTGTTGATGATGCTGGCCCAGGGACACCACTTTGAGTATCACTGCCCTGCCTATCTTGACTGATATCATCTGCGTTGTTGTTGTTAGGTGCCATCGAGTTGGTTCCGCCTCATAGCAACCCTATGCACCACAGAATGAAACAATGCCTGGTCCTGCGCCATGCTCACAGTCATTATGCTTGAGCCCATTGTTGCAGCCACTGTATCAGGACATTTCGTTGAGGGTTTTCCTCTTTTTCATTGACCCTCTACTTTACTAAGCATAATGTCCTTCTCCAGGGACTGATCTTTCCTGACAACATGTCCAGCGTAGGTAAGATGTAGTCTCACCATCCTTGCTTCTAAGGAGCGTTCTGGTTGTACTTCATCTGTAAGATGGTGATAACAGCACAACGTACCTCATGGGTTATTGTCATGATCCAACGAGACAATGCTGGGATGTCATTAGGATAGTGCCTGGCACTTAGTAAATTGTCAGTGAACATCAGCTGCTGTTACTGTATGGTCGACATTCTAGGTTTGCAGATGTAGAATGGTCGCAGAAGGAAAATCATTTTCTTTACAGGTAAGTCTTCACATTGTCAGACTCCATCACGGGATTTACTTAAACAACACCTCACAGTGTGTTTACAGCATTTACAATGGGGATTCCAGGTAAGCCTGACTTCCAGCTAGGTGGGCCCTCATCATCCCCCTGAGAAGGTGACCATCAGCTCTCTGGCTTCTCTGAGGCTAGAAAACCCAGATGTACTTGATTCATTCAGGCTCTTTGCCATCAGGATGATTGGAGCTGCTCTGAGAAGGGAAGCTGTGAGGCCTGTAGACGCAGGGTGGATGGAGACGCAGCATGGGGTTGTGGGATTCGGGCAGACTTGGGAGTCCAGCCGAGATCCCACCCCAGATGTTTAACAAATAAGCTACCTGAGCTGCTTGCTTCCCCTCTCTGAGCCTCAGTTTTCTCACTGAAAAATGGGGATAATATGACTCCTAACATAGGGTTCTGTGAAGATTAAATGAGAATATATGCTAAGTGCCTAGAAGGCAAGGATCCTCACTTTCCCTCCCCTCTCAAAGAATCCCTGCCTTTCACTTGGGGAGTGTGTAAAGTGTAGTGGTTAAAAATGCAGCTGTTACCTCACAGTATGGTGATTAGTGTCTTAAAAGCTTATGATCGGCCATCTAAGATACAACCACTGATCTTTATTCGTCTGGAACAAAAGAGAAAGAAGGCAATCTGAGAATCAAAGAAGAAACTGGAATACAGGACTAATTGTCACCATGAACCACTGCCTCCTCTGCCTTGAGACCACTGCCTTGTCTGCCTTGAGACCAGAAGAACTAGATGGTGCCCAGCTTCCACTACTGAACGTTCTGATCAGGGACAAAGTAGATGAATCCTGATAAAAAGGGAGAAAAATGTGGAACAGATATCCAAATTCTTGAAGAATCCAGACTTACTGGATCTATTGTGGCTGAAGGAGTCCCGAGACTACAGCCCTGACTTGCTCTTCAGACCTTGAATTGAAACTGTCCTCTGAAGTCACCTTTAAACTAAGTAACAGTTTAGCCCACAGAGCAAAGATTGTCACCCAAAAGTATTATGTTTTAAAAAAGAAATAATAATCTATTTATAAGACCCAAGGATCAACAGCTATTTTAAAGCATAGAGGAGAGGGTGGGGGGCAGGGAGTTTAAGTAAATGAAACAATTAGGACAGAAATAACGAGAATGTTGACACAACGTGAAGACCATAACCAAAGTTACTGATCATTACGTCCAGAAACGGTGGGATGGGAGTGGGTTTTACTGTGTATATTTTCACCACAAATAAAATTAAATATTAAAAAAAAAAAATGCAGCTCTTGGAGCCCACTGCCTGGGTTCGAATCCTGGCTCCATCATTTTGTTAGCTGGGTGTCCTTGCTCAAGTTACTTGACCTGTCTGTGCATAGGTTCCTCCTCTGTAAAAGAGAGCTGATAATAAGGGCCTCTTCCTTGAAGAATCGCCAACATGACTAGGGTTGAATGCACGTAAGAGATCTGTCAGGCACTAGAAGGACGCGTGGCACGCATAGGCAAGCGTCCCTCACAACAGCTCTGTCCTCCTGCAATGCTGGGTTCTTCTGTTAGGGACGACCATAAGCAGAAAAACCAAACCTGTGGCCGTCCAGCCAATTCTGACTCATGGCAACCCTATGTGTTTCAGAGTAGAACTGTGCTCCACAGGGTTTTTAATGGCTGTACTATTACCAAGTCCCTGGGTGACACAATGGTCAGGTGCTCGGCTATTAAAGGTTGGCCATTTGAACCCACTCAGAGGCACCTTGAAGCAAAGTCCTGGTGATCTGCTTCTGAAATGTCACAAAAAGAAAAAACAAAACAAACCAAACCGTTGCTGTCCAGTCATTTCCAACTCATAGTGACCCTATAAGACAGAGTAGAACAGCCCCATGGGGTTTCCAAGGAGTGGCCGGTGGGTTCCATCTGCCGACCTTTTGGTTAGCTGCTGAGCTCTTAACCATTGAAAACCCTACGGAGCACAGTTCTACTCTGACACACATGGGGTTACCATGAGTCGAAATTGACTCAAGGGCAATTTGGTTAATCTTATGGAAGTAGATAGCCAGCACATTCTTCCACAGCACTGTTGGGTGGATTCAAACTGCCAACCTTCCAGTTAGTAGCCAAGTGCTAGCCATTGGCACTACCCAGGGACACCATCAATGACGGTGGCCACCCCTTGTTATATACCCCCCATATGCCAGGGGTGGGGGGCAGTGGTGGTTCAGTGGTAGAATTCTCACCTTCCACGAAGGAGACACAGGTTCAATTCCTGGTCAATGCACCACATGCGAAGCCACCACTCATCTGTCAGTGGAGCTTCCAGACTAAGACTAGGAAGAAAGGACTGGTGCTCTACCTTCGAAAATCAGCCAGTGAAAATCCTATGGATCACAATGGTCCGATCTGCAACAGAAAATGGGGATGGAGCAGAACCAGGGAGTATTTGGGTCTGTTATGCGTGAGCTTGTCCTGAAATGGGGCTGACTCAATGGTAACTAACAACAACACCCGCTAGGGGTTTTGCCAAGCCCCTCCTATTTCCATCTTCTTTAGTCCTCTTGACTATACTCTAAAGTGGGTACCATTAGCACGTCCATTTTATAGATGAGGAAACTGAGGCATAGAGGGCCTAACAGCTTTCCCAAGGGCAAACAGCTGGCAGGAGGTGAGGGCAGGATTCCAGCCCCATGGTTTGAATGTGGAGCCCACTATCTCGGCCACCACACTGGGTTGTTCCAGTGCCGGGGCACTTATTCTGTCAGCTGGCCTTCGCTCTTAGGATGTTCACCCCTGAGTCCCCACAAGGAGCTTTCCTTCATCTGCGCCTTTCTGTTAAATGTGTGTCGACTGACTCTATGAAGGTATGAATGAATGAATGCTAATCCACCCTCAGCCCTCTGTGATTTGGGTCCAGCCTTCCTGGGGAAGAGACTTGGACGCCGTGGTCATCTTTCCATGCAGCCCCAGGGAAGGAGCTGTGACTGTGGTGTGGGGGCTGCTCTGCAAGGCCTCCTCAGCCTGACTTTGGGCATGCTTCTCCCCAAATGAGGTCCCTGCCCGCTCCTGGTGACTCTTCTGTAGCCTGATGGAAGCCCGGGGCAGGACACGGTTTGGCCAGAGCTTGCCAAGACCACATCTGGTTTCTCCCCGAGTGCTTCTGAGATCCCACCGCCTCCACCAGGAGCACCAGGCTTGTTGGTAAAACACTAGTGTCAGATCCAGCCCCTAAAGCAAGGAGATTGTTCTGGAGCCCCACAGACAGAGCAGCAGTGCCACTGGGGTTACAGGCAGTGGGGCCATTCCGGGGGCGTTTCCCCACGTGGAGCAGAGGGGAGGAAGCAGACCTCTGCCCCCCAACACACAGCCCCAGCTGGGGGCCAGCGTTAGTTTTACGAGCATCTCCAGCCAGAAGCAAAGAAAAGCAGCATCTTGTGATTTATATGGAATTAATGGGGAACTAGTTCTCCCTCTTGTTTCTTTTTTAGTTATTATTATTCTATTGTGCTTTAGGTAAAAGTTTACAGTGCAAATTAGTTTTTCATTCAAAAATTTATACACGAACTGTTTTGTGACATTGGTTGCAATCCCTGCAATGTGTCAGCAGTCTCCCCCTTTTGCTTTCCACCCTGAGTTCCCCGTGTCCATTCCTCCAGTTTTCCCGTGCCTTCCTGCCTTCCTGTCTTTGCTTTTGGGCAGGTGTTGCTCATTTGGTCTCGTAGACTTGATTGAACTAAGAAACATGTTGCTCACTTGGGTTATTGTTTTATAGGCCTGTCTAATCTTTGGCTGAAAGGTGGGCTTCTGGAGTAGCTTCTGTTCTGAGTTAGCAAGGTGCCTCTTCTCAGGGGTTCCTCTAGTCTCTGTCAGACCAGTAAGTCTGGTCTTTTTGTGTGTGTGTGTGAATCTGAGTTTTGTTCTACATTTTTCTCCCACTCTGTCTGGGACCCTCTATTGTGATCCCTGTCAGAGAGGTTGGTGGTTGTAGACAGGCTAATTCTAATTTTTCAAGGCTCAGGCTAGTGGTGGCTGTGGTTCATGTGGTCCATTAGTCCTTTGGAGTAATATTTTCATTGTGTCTTTGGTTTTCTTCATTCTCCTTTGCTCTGGATGGAACGGGACCAATAGATGTATCTTAGATGGCCACTTGCAAGCTTTTAAGACCCCAGACAATACTCACCAAAGTAGGAAGTAGAACACTTTCTTTATGAAGTATGTTATGCTAATTGACCTATATGTCCCCTGAGACTGTGGTCCCCAGCCCTCAGCCCCAGTAACTCGATCCTCAAGGTGTTTGGATGTGTCTAGGAAGCTTCTATGACTTTACCTTGGTCAAGTTGTGCTGACATCCTCTACATTGTGTGCTGTCTTTCCCTTCACCAAAGTTGATATTTGCCTACTATCTAGTTAGTGGTTTCCCCTCTCCGTCTCTCCCCTCCCTCATAACCATCAAAGATTGTTTTTTTCCACTTTGAGGGACAGAGTAGCAGGGGTAGGGGTTTGGGGGCCATGCTTTCAGGAACATCTAGGTCAATTGGCATAACAAAGTTTATCAAGAAAATGCTCTGCATCCTACTTTGGTGAGTGGTTTCTGGGGTCTTGAAAGCTAGCAAGCAGCCATCTAAGATGCATCAATTGGTCCCAACCACCTGGAGTAAAGGAGAATGAAGACACCAAAGACGCAAGGTAAGTATTCGCCCAAGAGACAGAAAGGGCCACATAGACCAGAGACTTCATCAGCCTGAGACCAGAAGAACTAGATGGTGCTCAGCTACCACCAATGACCACCCTGACAGGGAACACAATAGACAGTCCCTGATGGAGCAGGAGAAAAGTGGGGTGCAGAACTCATATTCTAGTAAAAACACCAGACTTAATGGTCTGACTGAGACTGGAGGAATCCCAGAAAGCACGGCTCCCAGACTCACTGTCAACCCAGAACTAAAACAATTCCCGAGGCCAACTCTTCAGACAAATATTGGACTGGACTGTGGGACATAAAATGATACTCGTGAAGAATGTGCTTCTTAGCTCAAGTAGATACATGAGACTAAATGGGCAGCTTCTGTCCAGAGGTAAGATGGGAAGGCAGAGAGTGTTAGGAGCTGGTTGAATGGACACGGGAAATCAGGGGTGGAAAGGAGGAGCATGCTGTCACTGTATAGGGAGAGCAATTAGGGTCACATAACAATGTATGTGTAAATTTTTGTATGAGAGACTAACTTGAATTGTAAACTTTCACTTAAACTACAACAATCAAAAAAAAAAAAAGATTGTTTTTTTCTGTGTGTAAACCTTTTCTTGAGTTTTTATAATAGTGGTCTCATACAATATTTGTTCTTTTGTGATTGAATTATTTCACTCAGCGTAATGCCCTCCAGATTCATCCATGTTGTGAGATGTTTCTCAGATTCATCATTTATCTTTATCACTGGGTAGTACTCCATTGTGTGTATGTACCATAATTTGTTTATCCATTCGTCTGTTGATAGGCCCTTAGGTTGTTTCTATCTTTTTGCTATTGTGAATAATGCTGCAATGAACATGGGGGTGCATATGTCTGTTCGTGTGATGGCTTCTTGTTTCCTTTTGAGGCTCTTCTATCCGTTGGGTAATTTATGTCAGTGATTTTTATATCATCGTTAAGGAAATTAGAGTCAGATTAAGTTGGGATGCATCATTTAGTTCCTTCATTTATTTATAAGTCAGTGCCGATAACCCTCTCTTTTGAAGCAAAGTCTGAAATGCACGCTACCCATTGGCACACGAGATCCTAGCTTCAAATGGCACAGTGGCATTTGCAAACCCTGTGGCTTCCAATCAATGTTTGCTTTGGATGGAATGAGAGCTGGGAAAGCTTTGGCAAAGCCATCTGCTCAACTCCCAGTGGCTTCTGTTTCTCATTTGGTCTGAAATTCTATCGGGGGGTGAGTGGTGGTGATGATGGGTTGGTGCCCAGGGAGCCGACCTCCTCCCTGCCCTGACTCCCTGCCTTCTGGATGCTCCCTGGGCCAGGACACGCTGCTTAGGGGGCAGCAAGCCTGAGTGTCTGCTGCCCTCCCCGCCCTCTCGCCATGTGGTCTTAGGACCCACCTCTCACCTAGCACTGCTGCCTCTAATTAGCTGTCTCTCTTCTCCAGTGCAACAACTGGTTTCATTTTTCTAAAGCCTAGCTTTAAGCTGGTTACTCTGCAGCCCTCCTACTGCCTGTGGAGAAAGTCTAGACACTCTAGGTTCTCACTGTGGTTTCCTTGTCCCCGCTTTTTCTCCCCCTCTTCCCAAGTGTTCCCTGTAGCGGACACTGTCAGTGTCCATCCATATTTCCCAGTCCCTGCAGCCTCAGTGGGAGCCCTGATGGCACAGTGGTTAAGAGCTCGGCTGCTAACCAAAAGGTCAGCAGTTCGAATCCACCAGCTCTCCTTGGAAACCCTGTGGGGCGGTTCTACTCTGCCCTATAGTGTTGCTGTGAGTCGGAACTGACTTGATAACAATGGGTTTGGGTTTTTTATATATTTTTTTGGTTTATAGCTTCAGTGCCCTCAGACCACCTGCCTCCTGTTGGCCCCTGTGCTACCCGGTAAAGCCCGTATGGCCTGAGGGCTGGCTCTGGTCTCTGGAGTCCACTCTGTCACCCATACGAAGTAAAAACCAGCTGCCATCAAGTTGACTCTGACTTATGGTGACCCCATTCGTGTCAGAGTGGAACTGTGTTCAGCAGGGTTTTCTATGGTGGATTTTCCAGAAGAAGATCAGCAGGCCTTTCTTCTGAGGTGCCTCTGGAGGGACTCAAACCCACAACCTTTTGGTTAGCGGCAAAGCACGTTAACTATTTGCCCCACCCAAGGACTCCCCTACACAAAATCGCAGAGAACTGAAGCCTCCCCACTGCCCAGCCGTGTCCGTGGGTCCCTACTCCGGCTCCCTTGCCTTGCAGGTTGGATAACTCTGACATGCATGTTCTTCCCCGGCTCCCAGAAATCCCCAGTGGGATTAAGCCCCATCTGCCTGCTGAGGTCCCTGTCTCCAGGGCACACTTTGTTGGCAGTGCCTACTTGCCTGTCTCACTTCCCTATGCCTCCACTTGTCTTTCCTGGGACCACCAGCCCCCAACTCTACTTGTACCCGAATCCTTGTCTCGGAGTCTCCTTCCAGGGGAAACAAAGCTAAAATTCTCCTCCTTCCCTCTGCTCTTCTGTGGCTAACATTTGCTTCTGCTATTTCCTTGTCCTGGAGTCCCTGGCTGGTACATACTGTTAACACACTTGGCTGCTAACTGAAATGTTGGAGGTTTGAGTGCACCTGGAGGCACCTCGGAAGAAAGACCTAGAAATCTTCTTCCGAAAAATTGTTGTTAGGTGTCTTTGAGTCGGTTCTGACTCATAGCGACCCCTATGCGCAACAGAACGAAACACTGCGATCGTCACAATTGTTGCTAGGCTTGAGCCCGTTGGAAACTCTACGGAATGCAGTTCTACTCTGACACGCGTGGGGTTGCATAAGTTAGAATTGACTCAAAAGCAACTTTTTTTTCTTGTTTTAAGATAATACTGTTCCTTCACTCCACCCAGGAGACTCTGCACATCTCGCCATCCACCTCTTCCATGAACGCACAGCACCTTGGGACTGTATTTTCAACAGGCTATGTGCAGCTTGCTTGGTGTTGTGGGTGGCAGTGCTTGCGCGGACTCTGAGCCTTGAGGGCAGGCTCCACAGGTGTCGTACCTGAACCCACAGTGTGACAGGCACAAAGACATTCTGGAGACACGTGCATAATGGCTGAAAGTGCACTGTAACACCTCAGTAAGGTAAAATGCTCCGGGAATGGGTTGTTTTAATTTTGGAATCAACTTGGGCTCACATAGATTACTTCTTTTTATTTCAACACCTATTGGCATTTTTTTCTGGAAGATACAAGTCTACCTTTTTTGCCTCAGGGAATCTAGTTTAATAAACAAAATTGAACCTTCCTTGGAGTTCGGAGACCGGCAGCACTTTGGGATCGCAGTTCTGAGTGGACTCACCACACAAGCGGCAAATGCAGAGGAGCTGGTGGTCAGGTGCGTCTGTGGAGATGGAGACGGACCCCAGGGGTGGTCCGCGGGCCTTGCATCAGCAGCATCGTTTTCTGTCTGCTGTTACTTTCTCCTAAATGCTAAATTCAGAGAAAAATAATTCTGGAGACCTTCAGGTCATGGGACATCAAGGAAGGTGTCTTGGTTATCTAGTGCTGCTGTAACAGAAATTCCACAATGGGTGGCTTTAACAAAGAGAAATTTATTCTCTCAGAGGCTAGGAGGCTAGAAATCTGAATTCAGGGAGCCAGCTCCAGGGGAAGGCTTTCTCTCTCTGTTGGCTCTGGAGGAAGGTCCTTGTCATCAATCTTCTTCTAGTCTAGGAGCTTCTCAGCACAGGGACCTCGGGTCTAAAGGATGTGCTCTGCTCCCAGTGTTGCTTTCTTGGTGGCATGAGGTCCCCTTCTCTCTCTGCTTGCATCTCTCTTTTATATCTCAAAAGAGATTAATTTAAAACACAACCTAATCTTGTAAACTGAGTCCTGCCTCATTAACATAACTGCCTCTAATCCTGCCTGATTAGCATCATAGAGGTAGGATTTACAACACATAGGAAAATCACATCAGATGACAAAATGGTGGACAATCACAGCACTGGGAATCATGGCCTAGCCAGGCTGACACATATTTTAGGGGGACACCATTCAATCCATGACAGAAGGGTTGACTAGGCTTATGGAGGTGTGGTACATATCTCCCAGGATAACATCTGGTGGTAATATGGAGAGCAGAGAGTTCCTTTTTTGGAGTGTCTGCCTGATAACTGTTTGTGGTGTTGTTAAGTAAATCCTAACCACACATGTTTGTTGAGTGCATGATGGTGGAGGAGCATTTCAGTGTTTCCTGGAGTGCTTGGGGATAGCTGAGAAAGAGAAGGCATACTTGGTTTAGCCCAGCACCCCATTGTAGCCCCAGACTCATGAGAACCTGCACCCTATTCCTGCAGATTGTAACAACAGCTAGAGAAAATCAGTAAAGTCAGTGCCTCTTTCTTAAGAAGTGAGAGACATTTACCATTTCCTCACGGGCCCGCTACAGAGTTCTGGAAGTAGGGCAAGCTCCTGGACCACATTCAGATAACTCACGCTGGGGTGACTCTTAGGTAGGACACTGGGAGTTGACCCCACTTATTATTGCTTGCTCTGTGCCAGATGCAATCACACTGAATTTTGCAATGATGCCATGGGAAAGCTATTACTATCCTGCACTAAGGAGCCCTGGTGGCATAATAGTTAAATGCTCGACTGCTAACTGAAAGGTCGGCAGTTCGGCAGTTCAAACCCACCAGTGGCTCCATGGAAGAAAACACCTGGCAATCTGCTCCTGTAAAGATTACAGACTAGAAAACTCTGTGGGGGCAGTTCTACTCTGTCCTGCAGGGTTGTTATGAGTTGGAATTGACTTGATTGCACACAATAACAACAACATCCCACTCTAGCTACGAGGACATGGAGGTTCAGGGAGGTTAGATGGTATGCTTGACGTCATGTGGAGTGTGGGAGTAGAGCTGGAGCCTAGTGCAGGTCTGTGGGATGCCAAAGACAGTGCCAGAACCCCGGGTTAATGACTTCACTCCCCTACTTGGTCAGTCCTCAGCCGAAGAGAGGACTAGACCCCAAGGTGAGGCCCTGATTTGAATTCTGTGAGTGATGTCTACAACAGAAAGCCAATTTCAGAAGTCCATGGCTACCAGCAGAGAGTGCAAGAAATCTAGAAGGAACTCTAAAATCAGTAAGGCAGACACTTCCACCCCCAGCACTGTCTCATCTCGGGGAACATAAATGACATCAAGAAACAGCATCTTCTCTGCCTCTCTTTCTATCTCCTGGAGCTCTTCCTTGGATAAATAATTTACTCTCCAGCAAAGAGAACCAAATCTGATTTGTAAGCTATAGTTCAGATATAGAAGACAACTTGCAAAAATCTGCCTATATAAATCCCAGCCATCCCAGGGGTGTTTACTGGTTTATGCATATGGAGAAGAGGAAAGCAGACATTAAAGCCTTTTTAATCTGTTTATTGAAAAGTGCTTTTGAACTACCAGCATTCCTGACTCCAAAGGGAGGCAGGAATAGTTCTGAGTCTCAAATGGCTGAGACTAGGTTTCCATGTTTCTTGCAGAGTTGTCCTGCTTCCATGCTTGTCTTTTGCTCTTTCTTATGCCTGCCTTTCATTTGTCCAGCCCTCTGCTTTCACCAGACTTATTCAATCTGTGTGCTGAGCGAATAATCCGAGAAGCTGGACTATATGAAGAAGAATGGGGCATCAGGATTAGAGGAAGACTCATTGACAACCTGTTCTATGCAGATGACACAACCTTGCTTCCTGAAAGCGAAGAGGACTGGAAGCACTTACTGATGAAGATCAAAGACCACAGCCTTCAGTATGGATTACACCGCAACATAAAGAAAACAGAAGTCCTCACCACTGGACCACATGATAAGCAACATCATGGTAAGCAGAGAAAATACTGAAGTCGTCAAGGGTTTCATTTTTAAATGTTTTAATTAAGAGGGGCAATATATGTCCTTTTCAGTTTAAAGAATTTTGACTCAATTTTCTATAGTTTTCCACTGCAAGAATCCTGAATCCTTGGGGAAACAGCTGCACAGTATTTCATCCTCATCTCCTCTGGAGTATGTACTTTCCTTGAAGACTCTGTTAGTCTCTCTCTCTTACTCTTTTCTCTCTCTCTTTGCAGGACTCGCTGGTGGGTAGTCAGTTCCATATGATTGAGGGAGTGTATGTGAGAATTTGATGCTTACCTTGTGTGGGTATGGTGGGGCTTTCAACTCAGCTTGGGAAGGAGAGTTTAACCAAATGATCAGTAGCTTTTCTTCCAACTCAATCTAAGACTTTGTATCAATATCAGTATCTGAACCTACCTGTCTGTCTGTCTGTCCGTCCGTCCATCCATCTCTACCTATCTAGCTATCTATATATCTATCAATCTATCTAGCTACCTATCTACCTACCTACCTATCATCTATCTGATGAGATAACAATTAACAACCTTAAGTAATGAAAGCTAGTATCTACTCTGGGTCACTACTGTTCTAAGTGCTTTCAAAGATTATTAACTACTTAACCCAACAGCCCTAAGAGCCATCCCCTTCCTGCTGAGGTTTAACAACTTGCCTGAGGCCACACAGCTTGTATGCCTAGATCCACACCCTGTGGGGTCTCAGCTCTTAACTGCTGAGCTATCCGGTTGGTCTCACAGTGCAAGGGCACTTGCCTTAGTCCCCCTTTTTCCTCCCATACAGATGGATAGCTTTCTATTTGCGCCTTTTGACTTCTCTGCCCCTTCCCCCTGCCCTCTGAGCAGAGTCTGTCTCTCATTGCCTGGGACCAGAACTTGGTGATGCAGAACTAGAGAATGGGTCCGCAAGACAGCCCTGGAGAGGAGAGATTCGGAGGTGAGGGGCTTGGGGAGAGAAGTCTAGGTGAGAGTATAATAGGAAATAGGAGGGAGAGGGCTGAGGGTGGGGCAGGAGAGTGAGAGTTTTTCTTTGGGGGGTGTGAAAGGGAGGTTCTGGAGTACTGGGGGCTGCGGGAGATGTGGAGAGAAGTGGTGGGCAAGAGGTGGGGGAGTGGAGGAGGTGGAGGGGAGGTCAGTGACTAGGGGTCATGGATTGAATTCCTTTTAATGAATTTTGGGGAATGGAGCTTAAGACTTTAAGCTATTATTATTATTATTTTGAGCCCAGACTGTTTGTATCTGTACAGAGACTGAACCACATGGGTCAGGAAGACATAAGGCATCTGATGGCCCGATAGTCTATCAGTCTCTCCATCCATCTATCCATCCATCCGTCCGTCCGTCCGTCCATCCTCCCATCTTCCCTCCTGTTGTATAGCCTCAGTAATGTTAGTGTGAGCAGTCTGCCAGCAAGAGATGGAGATCACTGCAAAGGGAATGAAAATGGAGAGATAGTTAGGAGGCCAACAAGTGGGACTCAGTAGGCCAGGCTAAAATGCCTGGGCCTTACCCTCTGGGCTTCGTTGGGCATGTGATAGGAACAGTGCCTGAGGGTTCTCTCTGGCTTAACTGGGGGAGTAAACTCTAGGGAAGGGTGAGGGATGGTTTCTCTCTGCTTTTGGTTATTTCCAGGCCATCTGGGATCGGCTTTCCCTGCACACGCGTGGTGTGATGTCTGGAGGGCCGCCTCTGCTCCGGGTGGAGTGAGACATCAGTTATTTCTGGAAGTTCCGCTGTCAGGCAGTAGAGCGTTTTCTGCTTTCAAGCATGGTGCCCTGTGCTCTCCTGCAGCAATTGCGCTAATGGAATGAGGGGCCTCTTCTGATGGATAAAGCCAACTACAGAAGCAGAGCCAGGGGTCAGTTGGTATTCTGTTTCCTAGGTGGGAAAGGAGATGGCTTCCTGCTGACGATCAGAAAAGCAGTAGCCATGGGAATGGGCCTGGACTGGGAGTCCGGCAGTGTTCGCAGGGGAGTCCTGGCCCCTGGGAGCTGGCAAGGAAGAGCTTGGCTGCAAGTCCCCAGGAATGTAGGCTTTGAGGCTGTGGCCAATTACAGTCTAAGGGGCTTCAGGGCACATAGTAGGTGCTCAGTAAATACTTGCTGACTTGAATTGAAAGAGGATTGTGATTTGGCTCATTTGGCTCCTTAAAATGTTGAAATGACAGCAGCCCCCCAAGCAAGTGACAGAAGTTAAGATGATGGTCAGGGGCTCCGGCGGGGGGTGAAGTCCTATCTGCCGACACTGAGGGGGCTGTGCGCCCTCCCCTCAGCCTCTCCACAGAACTCTTTTCATAACCAATGGCTCAGGGGTGGCTGCTAACTAGAACTTACACCTGAGAGGGATCTAGACATTATCTGTGTGGCGCTGGATAAATCCTGTCCCTTCTCTGGGCCTCTGCTTTCTTGTTCGTTAAATGGGTCAACAAGAGTACCTCTTTTATGGAGATGTTACGAGAAGTACGACAATCTGCATAGTAAGGCATGCCCCAGCTTTCCTTCTTCCAGTTCTCATAACTCCCAGCTATAAACCAGTCGCCATTGAGTTAATTCTGACTCATGGCGACCCCAGGTGTGTTAGAGCAGAACTGGGCTCCATAGGATTTTCAGTGGCTGATTTTTTGGAAGCAGATGGCCAGGCCTTTCTTCTGAGACACCTGTGGGTGAATTCAAACCTCCAACCTTTTGGTTAGCAGCTGAGTGTGTTCGCCGTTTGCACTACCCAGGACTCCAACTTCCCACTACAATGCTCTGCTTTCCGAGCTCAGGACTGCGTTCTGACGTGAGTGTACTTGGTCAGAATCCCCCCGGATGGTTTTGCTTTGTTCTTAGTGAGGTAAACACAACCTAGCAGCTTCCACTGAGACAATCTTCATGCCCACTTGGTCCAAGATTCCTGCTCTGTCATGCTCGCTTCCCAATACTTTTGTTACTCTTACATGTGAATCAGCCATTCAGCGGTCAGCCTCCTCCTGTCCCCATTCTCCCCTGTTCTGGCTTCCCTTGATATTTCAGAAACATCACCAATGAGGTCACAGACCAGAAATGCTGAATAAAACATTGAAAATGTGGGAAAAAAAAAAGTAAATACCGCAGCACTTCTCACAGCTAAGACTCTTGCTGCCCATTGCAAAGCTGATGCGGCGAGTGTTTTCCAGCGGAGTACTGAACGGTGACTACTGAGACATGTGCCCACTCACCCAGGTTACCTTGAGATGACGGCCATGTGAGCCAGCTGCATGTGGGTGCTGGTGGCTGTGAGCCCAGGGGCCGATGGCCTGGGCCCGGGCTGGCTCTGAGCTGGGTCCTCATGGAAGCCCTCTGCTCCGTCAGTTGACACCAGGTCCAAGCACAAGAAAAGGGCTGCATTTCCAAGGGAGGAAGTGGGGAGTATTATGTGTGTGTGCAGCAGTGCCCTGAGAAACCAGTCCCTGCTTGGCTGGGATAATCAAGGAAGGCAGCATGGAGGAGAAGGCTTGTGCTCATCCCTGACCAATGGGTAAGATTCCTACAAGAAGCAAGAGCAGGGGGAAGCTCCAGAAGAAGGGGGCAGCATGACCAAAGGCATGAGGTGGGACCGAGCAACGTGTCGCTGTGGGGAACAGAGAGGCAAGGAAGAAGATTAGCTCTCGAGTGTCCCCTGCACGCCAGGAATTGTGACAGGTCCAGGCACTCCCAGTGGATCTCGCAATAGTCCCAGGAAGCAGGTGTTTTGCATGCTAAAGCTCAGAGAGGTAGAACCAGTTGCCCAGGGTCACCCAGCCAGTCAGAGGCTCAGCAGGGATAGAACCCTGACTGATCTCAGGGCAACACTCTTTCCACTGCGCCATAGTGCTTTGGACCGGACGCTGCCTCCTTCAGGCCACCCCTTGAGAGACAGCCCCAGCACCCTGGTTTAAATGGGGCCAGCTGTGATTGTGTGAGTGTGGAATGTTTGCTTGCCAACTTCCCAGATGCAGGAGAGTCTGCAGCCTGCAAGAGCATCCTCCAGTTATGCCAGCTTGCATCTCGCTCATCAATCCCTCTCCGTGGAACTGCGCCGTGTTTTCTTAGTTTGGATTTCAATCCTGCTGCTCTATTGATTATGATAATTCAGCCCTAATTGGGCTTCTGCGCGGCCCTTGCACAGATGATGACAAGCCTAGAGGCAGCACAGCATCCATTATTAATACGACGGTGCTGGCCTTCACCTTGGGGAGCTCTGGAGAACAGACCTGCTGAGTAATGTGCCTTCCCTGAGAATTCAGCTCTTCAAAAGATTTGTTTCCTCTGGGAGGAGAAGAAGGATACAAACTGCCCAATTAGTGAATGGTTCTTTAATTGCCTCTCTGCTGGCCCAGGGGACGGACCATGTGCCTCCCTCCCTCTGGGTAGGAAGGAGGCTCCAGCCCTCCACGACTAATGGGCCCCCCTTTGGTGAGTGGCAGGCTGCAGGGGGACCCCGCACAGGCCCACAAGCAGCTGAAGTTCTGAGAACTGGTACACCAGAGAGCTGGAATCTATACTTGGTCCCAGATAGGAATATGGCAGAGTAAGGGGTGTCACCTTGCACCTAATGGTGAGATGGCCCAGGTGAGGCAGAGTGGGGGGCCGTGTCCTGGGGGTTGGCACAGAACAGATTCTCATTCTCCGGGCAGGCCTACTTAGCCTTGCTACCTACTAAGAGCTGGGAGATGAAGTGAAGAGTTTTCCAGCCCACTGAGGGGTGATAACCTCAGAGAGGTGTCAGACGGCCTTTGGTGAGCAGCGTGCCTGGGCGGCAGGCTCCGGTTAGTGGACTCCAGGTGGACCGAGTGCCCTTTCCATGTGGGATCAGGTGTTGGTAGAATGTTTGAGGTGGAAGGCAACTTGCAATGGTCTAGTCCAGCCTCTTCGTTTTATAGATGGGCAAGCTAAAGCCCAAATAAGAGACGGAAGTTGCCTAAGATCACGCTTTTGAATCCTGCAGAAGTCTGGGTCTGCTTCCGTGCCTGGGTGAAGAGTCAGTGGCCACCATGTATCTGGTCGAGCAGGGCCGGGGCAGGAGCTGCTCAGACCCCTAGCAGGACAGAGGTGGGCACAGGTCAGGGTATGTGCTGAGCCCAGCACACACCTGGGGCTTGCCTTTTCTAGAGCCAGGCCACGCTCTCCAGAAACACTGGTGGGCAGGAGAAAGACTCCAGAGTCCACAACTCAGATCATCCTGCTTCAGATCATCCACTCATTCAACTTGTATTTTCTGTGTATTCTGAGGAGGCAGGCTGTGAGATCCTGCTGCAGGTAAGGCTGGCAAAGCCACTACCCTCCCTCCCGCACCTTACATGGGGGTGGGACAGACACACTCAACAAGTCAACAGACTCAGGGACAAGAGCTTCAGATAGCCCAAGGGCTGTGAGAACAACTGAACAAGGGCTTGTGATGATGGGTGACTGGAGGCACAGGGCCCCCCTAAATGTACCTCATATCTTTGAGCATCATTAGAAGTAAGTTTAAGATGTTTCCATTCCTGGGGGCTGCTGACTGCCTAGGGGGCCTGCTGCCAGGCCAGAGGGTGGCTCTAAGCCTCCCATTTGCTCTTTGCAGGGAGGATGGAGCAAGAATTTTTATCATGCCCTACAGAATTCCACTTCCCTAACCGGCCAGTCAGAGCTCGGCTGCTAACCTAAAGGTCGGCAGTTAGATTCCACCAGCCTCTCCTTGGAAACCCTGTGGGGCAGCTCTACTCTGTCCTGTAGGGTTGCTATGAGTCGGAATTGACTCGATGGCAACAGGTTTGGTTTGGGCTTTGGAACCAGCCGGTCGGAAGGAGTCTCTCTTGCTCTCTCCCTCCCTCTCTCTCGTGACGCGTGTGCCGGACTTCTTCCTGCAGTGGACACACGTGACCCTTAGGAGCAGGGCCGTGCCAGATGCCTCCGCCTGTCCTTATTCCCCGGGGAAGCCTTGGTGACATAATGACACTTGCCCTGGTGCACAGGGAGGCCAGGGGACCAGGCTGAGACCCTGTCTCCCCAGCTCAGCAAAGTGCTGAGAATTTCCATCCTTGGGGAACCTTACCAGGAGACTGTAAGCGGACACGTGCCTGACGCAACAGGCAGCCTGGTGAAGGGCCATCTGCTCGTGTGCTCCTGCTGGGAGACAGGATGCTGTCTGCACTGCTTGCTAACTCTGCCCGGAGGCTGCTGCTGCAGGACGTGAAGGGGCTGATTTTGTCTTCTCTGTGGCTTCCTCCTCTTTGGCCTCTCTGTCCCCTCTCCTGGAATGGGTGCACGCCAGGACTTATGATCAAGGCTGTGAGGCAGGTCTCAACCTCAGGCAACAGGTGAGGGGGCAGACAGGGCCTATGCCTCCTTTCCGGGGAGTGTGGTGAGTGGCATGCAAAGAAAACGGGCACCCTTTGCAGGCCTCTTTCACATGCCTGAGCCCTGTTTCCATCGACTCCCTCGTACGTCTTTGCATTGTGCTCCCGACTGTCATGCCAATAGAAATCTGAAATCATCTGTTGCCAAGAGAAGCATCTGCTGCCTTCTAGTTACACTCCTGTCTGGAGGGACAGAGAGCTGCGGCCTAGAGGCAGCAGGGAGAAGAAGGAAGGACTGTCCCAAAGGTTCAGTGCATCTGAGGCCATCCGCCTCGTCCTCCCCGCCTGCCTTCCAGACCTCCCCCGCCTTGTTCATCGTCCTTCCATGCTTCCATGTTAGAAATCACAGTCTTCCTTGCTTCTTCCTCCTTTTGGAACCCGAGCCCAAGGCCTGTCAATCCTGTGTCCTAGCCCACTCGCCAACAGTGGAGGCAGCGGGCCTGCTGGCACAGGCAACGGAGCCAGAGTACCTGGGGTCTTAGTCATCTAGCGCTGCTGTAACAGAAATGCCACAAGTGGATGGCTCCAACAAACAGAAGTTTATTCTCTCACAGTCTAGGAGGCTAAAAGTCCAAATTCAGGGCGCCAGCTCCAGGGGAACGCTTTCTCTCTCCGTCGGCTCTGCGGAAAGGTCCTTGTCATCAATCTTCCCCTGGACTAGGAGCTTCTGAGAGCAGGGACCCTGGGTCCAAAGGACAAGCTCTGCTCCTGGGTTTTCTTTTCTTGATGGTGCGGAGGTCCCTCTCATCTCTGCACATTTCTCTCTTTTGATTCTCAAAAGAGATTGACTAAAGATACAACCTAGTCCTATAGTCTTGCCTCGTTAACACAACTGCCTCATTAACATCATAGAGGCATAATTTACAACACATACGATAATCACATCAGATCACAAAATGGTGGACAACCACACAATACTGGGAATCATGGCCTGGCCAAGTTGACACACATTTTAGGGGGACACAATTCAATCCATAACACCTGGCTTCACATTCCAGCTAAAACTCACACTCTAGCCCGCTAGCTGTATTGTCCTTGGGCAAGTCCCATTGACCTCTCTGTGCCTCGGTTTACTCACCTAGACAATAGGGCAGTATGGGCGCCCCCATGGGGTGGTTGTGGATTGAATGAGTGTAGGTAAGTCCTGGAGGACAGTGCCTGGCAGGATGTGAGTGCTATGTATGTGCTAGCTATCACAGTTACACGTCCTCTTTTTTCCATCCCCACAGCCCCTGCCCTTGCCCAGACTTGTCTTCCTTTGATTGGACTGTTGTAGCAGCCCCCAACAAGTCACCTCCCCACCTCAGGTCTGTCTCCTCCTGGATTGTCTTCCTCACTGCTTCCAGGAATCTTGTCTTCCCACCACTCAGGAACTTCTGCTGGCTCCTGCTGCCTGCAGGACAAAAACCCAGCTCCACGCTGTGGCCCTGCTCATCTCTTGGTGGGCTTACTCTGCCAGCCTGGATCACAGGCCCTCTCGGGGGAGCCGTGGGCTCCTGGGGGCTGTGGAGATCCATGCTCTGCCAAGGCATCATCTGTAGATTGAGTCTGCGTTTGACTCTTGACTGTTGAAGGTAGACGTTGCCGTGATGGATAAGACATACATTCATTCACATGTTATTAAAGTCACTGTGCTTTAATCTATGCATTTGCAGAGCAAAATGACTACAACATTTCAGGTGTCAGAAAGGAAATTTTATACCTGAGTAAACTGGAACCTCCAAGGACTGACTGCTCATTCTTTTCAAAATGCCTTGTACTTCCAGGCCCTGCTTTTCTCTACTCTGCTACCTCTCTGCTCAGGGAACCCTGCCCCTTGCATGCAGGTGGATTTCTAGGTGCCTTCAAAGCTGCGGTGGCAGAATCCTCACCTTCCACGCAGGAGACCCAGGCTCAGTTACTTGCCATACACAGCAACCACCCGTCTGTCAGCTGGGGCTTGTGTGTTGCTATGATGCTGAGCAGGTTTCAGCAGAGCTGCTAGACTAAGATGGGCTAGGAAGAAAGACCTGATGATCTGCTTCCAGAAATCAGTCAGTGAAAATCCTATGGGCCACAATGATCTCATCTGTAACCAGTCATGGGGACGGCACGGGACTGGGCCACTCTGAAGCCTGTTCTTCCCACAGAACTTCGTGCAAACCTGTGAAATCACCACCTTTGAGGGACAGTCCTGCAACGATTCATCACAATTTGAAGCCAGTTTGTCTTGACTCAAAACTAGACTCCAGTCCTTACAAGCTGTGCCACCTTGGGCGAGTTACTTAACCTCTCTGTGACTGTTTCCTCCTCTGCACAATGGAGGTAACAGCCGAATCTACTTCACAGGATTCCTAAGAGGACTAAATGTGTTAACACAGGTAGGTGCTTAGAACTGCCCAGCACATTAGTGCTATTTAAGCACTTGTCGGATTCCGCTACTTGACTAAGGCTATTTGCGTCCTGTGTCTCTTTCTGGAAGGCTGAGAGCCCCTCAGATGGCCGAGGTGCCTTGGCAGTAGGCTGGCTCTCTGTCCCCTGAGACTGGGAACGGGGCCTGCATGCAACCGGGTTGGGGTGCATTCCTTGGCGGGGCGTGGAGAAGGGCCACAGCTGCCAGCCCCCTCGACCAGGCTCCCGCCACCTGTGTTTGGGAGAGCCTGCAAGGAATTGTCTGTGCTGCTGGTCTTTCCGTTACTCAGTGTGCAGAGAACCGAGGGCCCCAGAGGAACTGCCTGGGGGTTGGACTTCCCCGGGATGGGTGCCGGGAGAGCCCAGGAATGGGCAGGAAACATGGTGGTTTCTTGGCTTCAGTCCCATCAGGAAGTCTTACCTGAGCACCCTCCTGCAGGCTCCCTACCACCTTTAGGACAAGGTCACCAAAATCTTTGACATGGTCTCAAGGCATCCAGGGTGGCTGCACACGTCTCCCACAGCTCACTCCCCCGTGGGGACTGTCCACCCCTGCCAGCCGGATTTGCTGAAGGCTGCCCATCATCCCACCCAGAAGGAGGGAGGCCCAATCCCAGGGCCTCCAGAGTCCCTGTGCCTGCAGAGAAACCTGTTTAAGGTGCTCAGAAGCCAGCGAGGCAGATCTGGAAGGACAGAGGTGACACAGTCTACCCGTCCTGAGAATTTTAGAGCTTGCCCCAGGAGAGGAGGGGCGTCCAGTCTGGATAGTCCCCACTCCAGGCCCTGCAGAGGAAGGGGGAGGTAGGGAGCAGGTGAGGGGCCTGGGTCAGGATGGCAGGGTTCTGGGGAGTCCCTGGTTCAGGGTGGGCACCAGGGCCCAGTAGTAGTGAGGGGGCTGCCTCAAGTCCCCTTGTCCTCCGCAGGGGAGCAGAGCCAGCCTGGAGAGGCTGCAGCTCTGCTCCGGTGCAAACGGGTGTGTGTGGGTGAAAGACTCCCAATGGGAAGCCTGGAAGCCCTTTACTGGGGATCTGGCAAAAGTGGAGGAACCCCGGGAGCACCACACGGATGATCTGGGGTGGGGAGACTGGGGCACAGGGGTCCTTGGAATTCCAAACACTGAGGGCAGAGGGGTGGGCACCTCCAACACAATTGTGGGACCGGGGGCTATGCATTTCCACCCTCCTCTCCCTCCGCCTCCACCCCTGGACCCCTGGTGGCACAGTGGTTAAGAGCTCAACTGATAACCCAAAGGTCAACAGTTTGAATCCACCAGCTGCTCTTTGCAAACCCTGTGGGACAGTTCTACTCTATCCTGTAGAGTCACTATGAATCAGAATCAACGATGGCAACTTTTATTATTATTTTTTTAACAGGTGAAGGGAGAGGTAGGCAGATGGCAGGCATTCCAGATGCTGCCATAATGTGGCCCTGAGGCCCTGGGAGGGAGTGGCATTGCTTTGATGAAGAGACACTCATGGGCTGGAAATGAGGCATCCTTCACAGTCAAAAATGGCGGCAATACAGTGCCTTCTCTACGGTAGTTTATGGACCTTTCACCCACCCTCCCAGAAACATTTGACCGGAATAACAGACTTCCTAAACCATTTCTTTATAGGTATGGCTAAGATCCAGCGTCAGCCTAGAATACAGAGATGATCTCAGATACAGCCTTGGATTGAGAGAGCTAAGGGTGGAACACTCTCTTGCACAGTTATTTTAAGACCATGCTCAGCCAGAGTCTTGGTTCCAGTAGGGACTTAGTTATTGCTCTTGTGAGCCCCCTTCCTTATCTCCTGCCAGTCTGGGCAGGGGGAAGTCCACCGACAGACCTGCCTGTGGCTAGGGCCATGGAACGGGCTGCCTGGAAGAAGGCACCCACCCCAGGTCCTGGATCCCCTTATGGCCGTAACTTTCTCCCCCTCACCTCCACCTTTCTGTGGGTTGGTGGAGAATCTTGCCCCTCTCTCCCTAAACCCTCTTCTTATGATGAGACCAAGTTGGCCAGCAAAGGTGGGGTGGGAATGTTGCTGTGGGGTGGGGTTGACGCCACAGGGTGGATGGAGGCCCATGCTGAGACCACCACACTGGTGTTGGGGAGGCAGCTGGGAGTCATCCCAGATAGGAGGAAGACACAGAACAGCCCTGGGCCGGAGTGAGAAGAAGAAAAGGCAGGTTCCATTCACTACAGCAGCCTCAGGTTCTGGAGAAACCACGTGTAAAGGAATCCTATTTAAAGGCATTAGAACTCTGTATCCAAAGGAATCCTGGAGCCAATCCTACCTTAAGCCTAGGACTTCGGATAAATCAAACAGTTCTTCCTAATTAACCTTTTCCTTTGTAAACCTGATTAGAGTGGCACAAACATATTTGTTTGGGGGCTACACAAATCTTTGGATAATAAAAATCCGTTGACGTTGAGTCAATTCCAACTCATAGCAACCCTGTAGGACAGAGTAGAACTGCCCCATAGGATTCCCAAGGAGCAGCTGGTGGATTCTAACTGCTGACCTTTTGTTTAGCAGCTGACCTCTTAACCATGTACCACCAGCGTTCCTGGGTAGTAAAAGACCTATCTAAATGCTGGTCCTTGACTCACTTATTTTCTGCAATATCCATGGGGAAAGTATAGTCAGAGACATCCTGGGTTGGGAATTTTTAGCTGAAAGGAAATCCGACCCAGAGAGAACTTTCTGCTCATCACCTTCTCTCCCCTTTAGGGGTCTGGGCAGAAAGCTCCTTGGCCACCTTGAACTTACTGAGATGGTGCATACAGCTTTTCTCTTGACTCTCGGAGAAGTTACTGGATGGGTACCATTTCTCCACAGGGGAAAACACAGAAGAACCTTTCTAATGTTGGTTAGAGCTACAGCTCTGGTGACAGACTGCCTGCTGGGGTTTGAACCCCAGCTCCACCAGTTCCTTGAGGTGTGACTCTGGGCAAGATATGTGACCTCTCCATGTCTCCTATCATCCTTGTAAAATGGAGGTGATGTTTCCAGAATTGAATGAGTAGGCACATGTGCGGTCCTTAACCCCGTTCCTGGACTGTCATTTCCTTGGTTAGTGTGTTACCTGCCTGCTAGGAACTCAGTCTGGAAACCTGTTTAACAATAACCTCTATCCACACACTAGGTGCTGGGTCCTGGGCTAGGCATTGTGAATAGAATGGTGATTAGCACAGACTCTTTGCTAGGCTACTGGGAGCAACAGTCATGAACTAATTAGGGTTCCAAGCCATAGGCCCCATACTGGTGAGAGACAACAGTTTCACCCATCGGAGTAGAGGACCAGAAGTGTCCTTCAAGAATGTGACATCTGAGCTGGGGGTTGTCAGAAGGACTAGGTCACAGGGGTCTGAGAGAGTAAGGGTTCCGGAGAGCTGCCTGGGATCGGCATGGGTATGGATTTGGGGGAAAGTGACGTGAGAGGAAAGCTGAAGGGCAGGCAGAGACCAGGTCAACGGGCCTCCTACATGTCCAGCAAATGAGCCTGGATGTTGATTTGCAGGGATGAGAAGTCATCCAAGGCTTTTGTTTGTTTTAATCCTTATAACATTTGAGTTTTTGCAAACTGTAAAAGTTATATTAAAACAATTTGGAAAGTTAAAAATGAAAGCACAAAAAAATAAAACGAAATAATAGGTGGTCTCACAACTAATCAGAATTTTAGAGGACTTATTTCCATAATTAGGCACTTATTCTGTCACTGACCAAGAAGGGATGCAGGCTTGGTCTCCCCCCAGGAAGCCTCCCATCTTGCTTACTGGGGAGCAGAAGTGCACTTGGAATCAAGAGATTCTTCATGCTTCTCTTTCGGTCAGAGTTAGGCTCCTTCCCCCTCCACAACCACAGATGCCCTAAACATCTCTTTCTCTTGGTTTTCCTTCCTCCTGGATCTTCTTGCTCCTCCCAGTTCTCATCTCAAACCTCAGCCTGTCTCTATCTTCACTTTTATCAGAGTGAAACATCGGTAAGATTGACACGTCTTTCTCTTGTTAAGGTTGAGTTTTACTCGTTCATTTTTCTGCTAAAATACTCCTCCCATCAAGGGTGGGATGGGCAGGAAAAAGGGGTGAAGGGGGCCTAGAACCTCTCGTTCCACTGTTAGAAATTAGGAAGGAGATAGGAGGGAAGAATGAGTAAGGTGGCTGCAGAAAACTTTGGTCTCTCTCTCTCTATAATGGGATGCCACTGGGGAGTCTGACAGTTATCAGAATGGAATAGTTGCAGGTGGGCCTTGATTAGGTGCAATGTGGGGCCACATCACACATCACGTGATGAATACTACATCTCTTCATGTGCACCCCTACTCGTCCCCTTGCCCTGTTATAGATTGTTATAGATTGAATTGTATCCCCTAAAAATGTGTGTCAACTTGGCTAGGCCATGCTTACCAGTATTGTGTGGTTGTCCACCATTTTGTGATCTGATGTGATTATCCTATGTGTTGTAAACCTCTATGATAATAATGAGGCAAGATTAGAGGCAGTTATGTTAATGAGGCGGGACTCAATCTACAAGATTAGATGATATTTTGAGTCGATTTCTTTTGAGATATAAAAGAAAGAAGTGAGCAGAGAGACATGAGGACCTCCTACCATCAAGAAAGTAGTGCCAGAAGCAAAGTGCATCCTTTGGACCCAGGGTTCCTGTGCTGAGAAGCTTCTAGACCAGGGGAAGATTGATGACAAGAACCTTCCTCCGGAGCTGACATAGAGAGAAAGCCTTCCCCTGGAGCTGGTGCCCTGAATTCAGACTTCTAGCCTACTAGACTGTAAGAGAATAAACTTTGTTAAAGCCATTCACTTGTGGTGTTTCTGTTATAGCAGCACTAGATAACTAAGGCAAATGTGGTCCCTGTGTCGCTAGATCCTTCCTGCAGTCTGGTTCTCTCTGCTCTTGGGCCAGCAGTATTTCTGCCACAGGGCACTTCCTTTCCCCAAATTTCCAACAGGCTTTCTCTATTTTTACTTGCCAGCAGGGAAGTGAGTGTTGCTGAGGGTTAGAAGTAGAGGCTCAAATCGCCATCTCACAGAGCAATTTTATGATTTTCTCTAGGAAAATAAAAGTCAATAAGTCACTAATGATACCTTTAGAGAAGATGAATGAACAAAGCCAACTTTTACCTTATTATAAAGGTTATACTTTAGAGACCAGATCAATTGCTAAAAACTCTGAGGGCCTAAGGGAGAGTTTGGTGAGCCATTATGCTGCCTCGCCAGCCCCGCACAGGGATGTCATGATGGATCCTCTTGGCTGGCAGGTGCTGCCCCCTCAAGCCTCTTTCTGGATGGGCCCCTTGGGAAAGTCATCAAGCCATCTTTCTGTGGACATGTGTGCTGTACACCTCTTCCAGAGAGAAGCTCTTTCTGAAGACTGGGAAGTTCTGGCTTAGGAGGTTGTCTGCTTTCTCCTGGGCATGTGACAGGGTCCAGGTTTGGAAAATCACCAAGTTCTTGACCTGTAATAAAATCTCGATGTCTTCAGCACTCTTGACAGGATGTTTTTATCTATTTATTTTTGTTTGTTTTATATTCTAAGAGATCTGAAATTTCAAGCAGCAATGGAATAAGAATAGCAGACCCACCATATTATGTGTGGGCATCTTAATGGCTTACCAAGCACCCGCACATCCTGATCTCATTTGTTCCTTACAGCAAGGCAGCAAAAGCAAGGATCAAAGACGTCACGTCAGATGAGGAACTGAGGTGCAAAGAGAAGAAGCCACTTGCCTACGGTCACCCAGTAAGTTACTGACAAAATTAAGACCCAAACTCAGGTCCCAGGCTCCTATGCCAGTGAATTCTGTACCAACCTCAGTCATTCAGCCTGGTTACTGGGAGTTAGAAGACTTCAGAAATAAGGTGTTATCTCTAAAGTATACCTTTGACAGTGATGAATAATCTCCCAGTCTAAACTCTATATACCTCCAGTTCTTAAAATTTTGTTTACTTACGAAAAAGGAGAAGAAGAAGAAAAGCGACTACAACAAAAAAGTCTTCAATGCACTTGTATGCATTTTAACGGACACAAAGTGACACGTGTGGCTTCTGACTGAGTCTACACCATTACATGCCAGCATTCCGCCTCCCTCTACCCTGTTCTTCTCAGGGAAATACTATTTCCATCATTGTTTTATTTTCAAAAGATTTCAATGGTTCAAAATTCAAACAGTTAAAGGGTAATAAGTATAGTGAAAATTGTCTCTCACTCCATGGCCCAGCCACCCCAGTTCCTGTCCCACTGTCTTAGTCGTCTAGTGCTGCTATGACAGAAATACCACAAGTGGACAGCTTTAACAAAGAGAAGTTTATCCTTTCAGTCCAGTAGGCTACAAGTCCAAATTCAGGGCATCAGCTCCAAGAGAATTCTTTCTCTTTCGGCTCTGGAAGAAGGTCTGTGTCATCAGTTTTCCCTTGGTCTGGAAGGTCCTTGTGATGCATCAGTCTCCCCTTGGTCTGGGAGCATCTCAGTGCGGGAGTCTCAGGTCCAAAGGATGCACTCTGCTCCTGACACTGCTTTCTTGGTGGTATGAGGTTCCCATGTGTCTCTGCTCATTTCTCTCTTTTATATCTCAAAAGGGATTGTATTACGACACTATCTAATCTTGTAGACATCATCAGTATAACCTCATCATAGTGATAGAGTTTATAACACATAAGGAGATCACATATAACCTCATCACAGTGATAGAATTTACAGCACATAAAGAGATCACATATAACCTCATCATAGTGATGGAGTTTACAACACATAAGGGAATCACATCAGATTACACAATCATACAGTACTGTGAATCATGACCTAGCCAAGCTGATGCACATATTTTTTGGGGGAACACAATTCAATCCATGACACCCAGAAAGTATCCAACGCTGCCTCTTTTGTGTGTCCTTGCAGAGAAATTAGATAAATATGCAAATAGATACATATAACTTTCACTTTTTAGTAACAAGTGTTACAAGTTACCAGTTGCTGTTGACTCCTGGTGACCCCATGTGTATCAGAGTAGAACTGTGCTCCATAGGGTTTTCAATGGCTGATTTTTCAGTAGTATATGGTCAGATCTTTCTTCCAAGGCACCTCTGGGTGAATTCGAACCTCCAACCTTTCGGTTAACAGCCAAGCATGTTAACTACTTGCACCACCCTGGGACTCCTGTAACAAGTGGGAGCCTACTACTATGCATACTATTTTTCTTCATGCTTGTTTTCACTCACAATATCTTGGAGAATGTTCCCTGGCTATGTTCTCCTCTAGAGTTATAGTATTCCCCTACTGATGGACATTTGCACAATATCCAATCTTTTGCTATTACAACCAATACCCTAATGAATAACCTCTTGCATTTGCCATTTTGCTATTCTTCCTAGGGGTGGGATTCCTGGGACCATCCTATGTGCATTTGTAATGTTGATAGATGTAGACAAATTGCCCTCCATAGAGGTTGTACCTATGCATACCCAGGACAGCAATTAGTCCCCTTCACCCTTGACTCAACTCATTGTACATCCTGCTGCTGGGTGCCACCTCTGTCATCCTTACAAAGGCTGAGCAATGTGGACCACATCTCATCTCATCTCTTGGATGGTCGAGGAAGAAGATGGTTCATGACTCTCACTAATGTCACTGGTGATCTTCACGTTGCTAAGTCCAGTGGACACTTTCATTTCTGATCTTACTGACCCTCAGCAGCACTTGGCACTGCTGGTGCTCCTTCCTTTTTGGTTTTCCTCCTATTTCTCCAGCTCATACTTTGTTTCCTTTGTAGGCTGTTTTCCTCTTGCCAGTATCTCTCTCACAGACACCCCAAACTCAGTGGTCAAAAACAAAGTCATGACCCCCACCCCTCAAACATGGTCCTCTTCCATTGTTTGCATCTTGGTAAACGGCACCATTTTCATCCAATTGTGCAGCCCAGAAGCGTAAGGATCCTCCTTCACCAATCCCCAATCCACCATCATCTCAGACCTTCAGTAGCCTCCTGGCTGGTTTCTCTGTTTGTGTTCTGCATCTCCTCCAGTTTCTATACCATATTTTAGCTGGAATGATCTCTTCAGAAGCACATTTGTTTATAGCACCCCTTGCTACCCTGCTACAAACTCTCTAATGGCTCTCCCTTGACCTTGAGATAAAGACATATCCTTAACCTGAACTGCAAAGACTTCCATGCTGGACTCTTGGCTTTTTTCTCCAGCCTCCCACCCAACCCCCCGACCGTGTTCCCCACCAGCCTTTTTCTCTAGTCTCCCTGCCTTCTCTCAGTTTCTCATGCACCTCACTCTTTCTTCACACATGGACTGTGCATATGCTGTCCCCGCTCCTAAAATACTTACCCCTCCCTCCCGTCTTAGTCCATTTGACTCTTTCTTGTCTTGTAAAGGAGCCCCTGGGTGGTGCAAATGGTTAACATGCTTTCTACTAACTGAAGGGTTTGCGTCCACCCCGTGGTGCCTTGGAAGAAAGGCCTGGAGATCTACTTCTGAAAAAATCGGCCATTGACAATCCTATGAAGCACAGTTCTACTCGGACACGCATAGGGTTGCCACGAGTCAGAATCAACTGGATAGCAACAGGTATTTTTAGTGGTCTAGATCTCAGCTCAAGGGCTCCTACCCAGGTGACACTTTCCCTAACCTTGCAGACCGGGCCAAGCCAGGTCTCCCTCTGATAAACCCCACTGAGCAATGTAGCTTTCCTTTATGGCACTTGCACATTTGCAGTTTTACATCGGTTTGTGTGATCCTTTGACTAATGCCTCCTCTGTGCCCCTTTAGGGAGCCCTGGTGGCACAGTGGCTAAGAACTTGTCTACTAACCAAAAGGTCAACAGTATGAATCCACCAGCTGCTCACTGGAAACCCTATGGGGCAGTTCTGCTCTGTCCTGTAGGGTCGCTATGAGCCAAATCAACTGGACAGCAATTGGTTTGGTTTTTTTTACAGGTCCCCCTTTAGACCATAATCTCCATGAGGACAAAGATGATGGTTCTTTTTGTTTGCCATTGTATTACCAGGGCCTATTGCAATGGCTGGCACCATGTAGCAGGGGCTGATACATGCTAAGAAGTAAATGAACTGCAAAAATGACTGTGTCTCATTTTATAACTGGGGAGACAGAGGTCTGGGGTGTGAAGAACCAAGGGTCCCTAGGTGAGTTCAGAATGGCCCAGATTGTCTTCAGTTCAGAAAGAAGATTCCAGGAGCAGCCTCATCCATCAACCCTGTCAGGGACTTTTTCCTCTTACCGTCTCTGGGTTGAGTCTGTTGGCAGCTCCTTCAGAATGAGAGAGTTATCAGTGAAAATCATGCCTGTTTAATAACTTCTAAAAGCACTACATAAATACTTGAAAAAAATATGGAGAAGTGTTTACAGTAGTTGCATCTCATAAGGGAGATTTAAGGGACTATTAAAAATTATTAGACTTCCCCCATGACAGAACAGCTTTCACAAGCCACGCTGCACTTCTTCATAGCCAGGCTTTGGAAAATGTTTATTTTCATGTTTTCAAAATACCGCATTCCTCCTACCATGAAATTTTATTTCAGTGATGTTGTTTTGAAGCACCGATTTCCCCAACTCTTCTTATCTTGTAATTCAGCCCCAAAATACGTTGCTTTGGAAACCCTCTGGAGACCATACGGAACCAGGGCATGGCTGCGGGGTCTGCGGTGAATAAGGCATGAGGCTTCTGAGGGTGTCAGTTATGTAGGTGTGCGTGTGTGTGTGTGTGTGTGTGTGCTATGTGAGTGTGTATGCATGTGTACGTGTGCATGCGTGTGTGTGGGTGTGCATGTGTGTGTATGTGTACATGTGTGTGTGTATGCGTGTGTGTGTGTGTACATGTGGGTGTGCATGTGTGTGTGTCTTTCTGTGTCGGGGTCACAGGCCTGCTGGTCTACCATTGGCTGGGACTTCCTGGAAGAGATGAAATGTTGTAATTGCAGGCACCAGCGTCAGGAAGGGGTTGGAGGGACCAAAACCTCACCTGACTTCTGAGCCTGGTTTGGCTGCCAAGGCATGGGTCTCTGTTTATGTTCCTTCCATGACACATGTACTACAACACGTGCAGAATACAGACTTAAGTCTTTTCAGAGTGCTGGTCATGCCTGCTGTCCCATCTCCCAGCACACCCCAACACTGTCAATGGCAGATGGCTTTCGTTCCTCCTTGAGGGGTTGGCCTCTGTGACGGGAGTTAAAGGGGACATTCCTGTTTGGTGACGTGCCGCTCTGCTGATCCAGACCCCACTCCGGAGCAGAGGCTGCTGGAGCCACGTCAGACGGAGGACGTGTGCTGAAATGCGCCCCAGGAAGGCGGTCTGGATGCTCTCTACGTCACTGAGTTCAGCATCACCTACTCAGCTCTTACAGACACCCCCAGGCTCTCCTACCCTGCTGCCTTGGCCTCTGCTGTTTCTTCTCTCAGGAATGCATCTTCCAGTCCCCTCAGCCCATCTGCAGAAATCTAGCACAGATGCTTCTCCCCTAGCTGTTTGGAAGTGACTTCTCCCTTCTTGGGGTGCCCACCTTCTTGGCCTCTGAGCAGGCCTTGTGCTCTTTCTCTGGGTTCCTGGGTGCTGCGGGTTGAGCGCCTGTCTGCATAGCCTCGCTGTCTAGAAGGTGAGGTTCACTGACTCAGGTGTCCACAGGAACAGGGCTGGAGAGGAAAACAAGGAAAGTAGGCCCATGGGCAGCTGGGTGAGCCGGGACACACTGTTTAGTCCAATCCTTGTCACTACAAGTGAAGGTGGGCTCAATGTGGCCACATTTTCTGATTTACCCAGTGAAGGCAAAAATTTAAACATCTATGTGAATGCTCGAGGCACAATAGTTAAGCGCTTGGCTGCAAACTGAAAGGTTGGCTGTTCGAACCCACTCAGGAGCTCTGCTGGAGAAAGGACCTGGCGGTCTGTACCCATAAAGGTTTCAGCCTAGAAACTCTATGGGGCAGTTCTACTCTGTCACATAGGGTCAGTATGAGTCAGAATTGACTTGATGACACACAGCAACAAGAACATATGAATGCTTCTGCTACTGTTCATGTTGCCCACAAGTTAAAATGCTGCTGTCCATATAAACACAGGAAGCTGGTGACATGCCTTCATTTAGACCCTTTAGGGCCAACTGACGGGAAGAGATCCATACTTGTATCCATTCCAAAGAAAGGCGATCCAATTGAATGCAAAAATTATTGAACAATATCATTAATATCACACACAAGTAAAATTGTGTTGAAGATCATTCAAAGCGGTTGAAGCAGTACATCGACAGGGAACTTCCAGAAATTCAAGCCGGATTCAGAAGAGGGCGTAGAACAAGGGATAGATATCGTTGCTGATGTCAGATGGATCCTGGCTGAAAGCAGAGAATACCAGAAAGATATTTACCTGTGTTTTATGGACTATGCAAAGGCATTCAACCTTGTGGATCATAACAAATTATGGATAACATTGTGAAGAATGGGAATTCCAGAACATTTAATTGTACTCATGAGGAACCTGTACTTAGACCAAGAGGGAGTCGTTAGAAAGGAACAAGGGGATAGTGCATGGTTTAAAGTTAGGAAAGGTGTGTGTCAGGGTTGTATCCTTTCAATCTGTATGCTGAGCAAATAATCCGAGAAGCTGGACTATATGAAGAAGAACTCAGTACCAGGACTGCAGGAAGACTCTTTAACTACCTGCATTATGCAGATGACAGAACCTTGAAGTGAAGAGGACTTGAAGCACTTGCTGAGGAAGATCATAGACCACAGCCTTCAGTATGGATTACATGTCAGCATAAAGAAAACAAAAATCCTGACAACTGGACCAATAAACAATATCATGATAAACAGAGAAAAGTCTGAAGTAGTCAAGGATTTCATTTTACTTGGATTCACAATCAACACCCATGGGAGCAGCAGTCAAGAAATCAAATGATGCATTGCACTGGGCAAATCTTCTGCAAAAGACCTCTTTAAAGTGTTAAAAAGCAAAGACATCACCTTGAAGACTAAGGTGCACCTGCCCCAAGCCATGGTGTTTTCATTTGTTTCTTATGCATGTGAACGCTGGACAATGGATAAGGAAGACCAAAGAGGAATGGATGCCTTTGAATTATGGTGTGGGGGAAGAATATTGAATATACCATGGACTGCCAGAAGAACGAACAAATCTGTCTTGGAAGAAGTACAGCCAGAAAGCTCTTTAGAAGCGAGGATGGTGAGACTTTGTCTCACATATTTTGGACGTGTTATTAAGAGGGACCAGTCCCTGGAGAAGGACATTGTGCTTGGTAGAGTAGAGGGTCATCAAAAAAGAGGGAGACCTTCAATGAGATGGATTGACACTCTAGTTGCCACAATGGGTTCAAGCATCGAAACGATTGTGAAGATGGCGAAGGACTGGGCAGTATTTCATTCTGTGGTACACAGGGTCACTGTGACTTGGAACCAACGCACCAGTACCTAACAACAACAGGGTTGGTGACCTCACTTCCCCTTTGCCCCAGTCCCTTCCAAATGTTCCCAGAGTCCTTCTCCTAAGAGGCTCAGGGAGCCCTGAAGTACAGCGGAGACAGATTCAGCAATAAAGCAGCCAGGGACTGTGAGGAGGTGGAGGGTGACCACTCACCAGAAATGGGGGAGGTGGAATGGGCAGGGGAGTCTGGGTTCCACGATTCTGCTGTGACTCAGCCGTGATTCCATGCTTAGTGTTCTGTGGAGCCTCCCTCCCAGCCTCCCCCATGGTGATCCCTCGCTGTCACCTCCTTGTCCCAATTATTAATTATGCAATTTAGGAGTACTTCCTGCTGTGGGGAAAGAGCTGGAAAGGGAAGGAGTGTTGGGGAAATCTGTGTCTTCTGTGCCTCAGGAAAACTGCTGGGTGGTTGAAGTCTCTGGCCGGACTCCATTCCCTGCTTCCTGAACAAGGAGGTGACACTCTTGCTAAAACCAGTCCAGCCACAGTGTAGCAACTCCTGGAAGTCACACCTGCACCCGGCTGTCCACTCCTCTGCCCACAGGGCCCCAAGTCCAAGCAGTGTGCAGTGGGCTTCTGAGGCTGCCATCAGCCCCCAGCCCATTAATTAATTATACTCTGGGTGGGGCAGGAGCTACGATCACAACTCACACAACATCACCAGGGTCCGGCCTCTCAATGGTAACTCAAGACAAAGAAGATGGTTTATTCAGGGTAATCCTAGTTGAACCAGATACATTTTCTACCTGTTCCACTGGCTCCGCTTGCAGAGGAAGAGATGTGACTGGAATTCCCAAGTACAGACTTAGTCCCAGAGAAGCCTGCATATGAGAGGTGCTGACAGCCCCTCCTGGAGGCCTGAAGAAGCTGTTTCAAGGACTTCCTTGACTTTGATCTTGGTGGATCAGGTCCCCGTAGAGAGCACTTAGCAAAACCTACAGATTGCTGAGCACAGTGGAGAGCTCACCCTCCCCAACATCAGTGCCATAGAGGGTTGAGGGTAGATGGGGGAGGGCTGCAGGTGGGGGCTGGCATGGCAGAGGGAAGGGGGTCTTGGCCACAAGGGGATAGGAGAGTCTGGGCAATATTTCCCCACAGGGAGCAGAGCTCCTTCTGGCTCCCAGTCTTCCAAAGAGAGCTAAGTTCCAGATTCTATGCTTGAGAATTCCGAGCAAGTCATTCTAGCTCCTGTGGAGTGGATGTGAAGGGCAGACAAGAGTCCATTATAGGTGAGGTCTCCTCTTGTGGAGCGTGGGGCTGATCTTGAGCACCAGAGCAATGGTCTCCCAGAGCAAGTCAAATCATGTCACCTCCAGTGATTTCACAACCCTCTCAGATCCTGCAAGACCTGCACAGCGTGGCTCTTCTAGGACCTCTGTCATCTCTGCCCCCTCCCCCATCTACTCCAGCTTGCTGGCGTCCCTACTGTTCTTCAAACATGCCAGATTTGGGACCATTGTGCTTGTTATCCTTTAGCCTGGACTCATCTTTCCTCAGCTTCTAACACCACTGACTCCTGCTGATAATTCAGGTCTATGTTCAAATGCACCTCCTCCGAGAGGCCTTCCCTGACCACCTGTAGGCTCGAAACCACATTCCCTCGAGATGTTATTGTTTGTGCAATCCTAGTCCAATAACTCCAACCCTGCAGTTCTGATTTATTCTTTACTTGTTTGTCTGTTTTCTCTAGGGACCTCAGCTACCTTGATAAGGTGTGAAAACCCCAGAGGCTGGCTCAGAGGCTGACACTTACTGGGTATTCAAAAGAGAGTTGTTGAGTGGAAATGGGAGAGAACACCAGGAGGAGTGTGTCCCTTGGCCTAAGCCAAGGTTGTTGTTGTTAGTTGCCATTGAGTTGGCTCCAACTCACAGAGATCATATGTATAATAGAACGAATGAAACGTTGGCTAGTCTTGCACCATCTTCATGACTGTTGGTATGTTTGAGTCCATTTTTAAAGCTATTGCACCAATCCACATCACTGAGAAAGTGTCTTAGGCTTGGATCCCACAAGGCCTTATGAAGGGCACTCTCCACCCAGCAGGGGCTCCTCCTTTTACTTCGGCATCAGCTCAAATGCTACATCCTTCATGCGGTCTTTCCTGATTCCTCTGCCCCCCTTTCAAGAGTCATTCTCTGCTCTTTCTCAGGCCTTCTTGCACTCCAGCACTTTGGCCTTCTTTACTATGTGATGCACCTGGGTGCTGAGCTCAGCTATGGTGTCTCTCTCCTATCCATCTCGCTTGGCTCAGTCTCTTCAGTCCAGGGTCAGGTGCTCAGGATGGATTTAGGGAATAGAGATTGGATGTGACTGTCCACTTCCCATTTAGGTATAAGAATAAGTGTGAGTGCTTCAATTAAAGATTGTCCTTAAGTGTCTTCAGGAAGGGAAACAGAACACAAAATCAATAGGGACGTTTTTGAAGCTGACAAACTCAGATCTCCCATTTCATCTTGTGTGGTTTCTCTCGCATCCCAGCTCAGTCCTTTCCCTGTCTTCCAGGTATTCTCACCAAATTTGTTTTCTCCAGATGGGGAATTGCTTTTTCTCAACGTCTTTCCTTCCGTCCCACTGTTCCACATCCCACACTTCTGTAGATGAACTGTGTTACGGACTGAATTGTGTCCCCACAAAGCGTGTGTCAACTTGGCTAGGCCATGATTCCCAGTATTGTGTGGTTGTCTACCATTTTGTCATCTAATGTGATTTTTCTGTGTGTTTGTGTTGTAAATCCTAATCTCTGCCTGTGGTTAATGAGGCAAGATTAGGTTACTATAAAGAAGATTAGGGTGGGATGCAACACCCTTACTCAGGCCACAGACCTGATCCTGTGTAAGGAGAATTTCTCTGGGGTGTGGCCTGCATCATCTTTTATCTTACAAAAAACTGAAAGGAGAGAGAAGCAAGCAGAGTGATAGGGACCTCACACCACCAAGAAAGTAGTGCTAGGAGCCGAGTGCATCCTTTGGACCTGAGGTCCTTGTGCTGAGAAGCACCTAGACCAGGGGAAGACTGATGACAAGGACCTTCTCCCAGAGCCAACAGGGAGAGAAACCCTTCCTGTGGAGCTGACATCCTAAATTTGGGCTTCTAGCCTTCTAGGCTGTGAGAGAATAAACTTCTGTTTGTTGAAGCCATCCATTTGTGGCATTTCTGTTACAGGAGCACTAGATAATGAAGACAAACTGCTTGTCAGAAAGATCTCTGCAGTACAGCCCCAGCCAAGGTGTTAATGGGCCTGGGGGAATGATCATGCCTGGACTATGACCACTCTTCTGCAGAGGGACCCTCTGGAAATAGCCTTAAAGGTAGAACCACTGGGCATACACTCAGTGGGCATAACCTAGCAGTGGGTGGCCTAAAGAGAGATTCAGAGTAAAATAAGGAATGATCACTTCAGGGGAGAGTGACTCACAGGCCTGTGGCTATTTGTCAGTGTGCTACAGGGGATGGGTTGTCATGCCATCCATCAGGGAGCATTTGGAGCCCTACATCTCCTCCTTAACCTTCTGCTCTTCCTATCATCTAGTCTCTGGAACTCTGGAAGGCCAGATGAAGATGCATGTAAAACTTCCTCCTCTGCTCAGAACCGGTAGATTCTTTAGGAAGCACTGAACAAAGATCCATGCTGCTTAACGTGAAATTTTCTAACACTTGTATTAGGGACTTCCCTTCCCTCATCACCACGAGGGCAGAACATGGTTGGTTGAGGTGAACGGGCAAGTCATCATCATCAAGATTCAGTAACCTAAGACTAGAACAAGGGAAAATCTGCTTTTAGCTTAATATAGCCAATGTTAAGTTAGTGGAGAAAATTGTCAAGAATTGTGAAGGGTTTAATACTTTACCCAACTTGTAAGCTAACAAGTCAGCCTGCCACAGTCTCATGCATGCTGGCAGAAGATACAAGACTCCTGGATCAGAGACAAAGGAATTTATTACTCACAGCAATAGAAGTAACCCAAGTTACTCGCACCAGTTCTCCAAGCTCTGATTCCTGCAAGGTGACAGGAAGAGAGCCAGCTGACACTTGCACACTCAGTAAGTGTGTTATAGGAGAGGAACCCTGAGCTTAGAGAACTTTGATCTTTATAAAGGGCAGCAACAAACCTAGCCTTTGCTCCAGAGGGAGACAATATATCTTTCTTCCAAGGCTGTTCCCTCTCCAGTCATTCTTTTTAAGATAGTTCAGAACAAAGGCATTCGGTGCCTCTGCTTGAAAAACATGCAGAAGCATAAGATGCCCAATGAGGATATGAATAGATGGGTCTTAGCTCAACCCAGGGAGGGTTTTTTTTTTTTTTTTTAATCCTTCAGATTGTCATTTGTGATATAAGATGTGACTCATTTATTTTAGATACTCAGGAGCCACCAAAGAAAAAAAAACCAAAATAAAGCAGAATAGAAAGTCATTGGACCCCTTCTCTAACTAACAGTGCAAAATGACAGGGGAAATATTCCATGCCTGGAGCCAGGGACATTTACAAGACTAGAAGAAACTCCCTCTGGAATAGAGAGCAGAGGGTCTGGCACAGGGTAAAGTGGAAAATTTAGGTGGAGCAAAGTTGAGAGAAGACGGTACGGAGAGAGAGACAGAAGTGAAAGGAGATGCAGTGTTTTAACTGAGGGCAACTGCCAGATTTTTCACCCTCTTAACTCTGCTTATGTTGAGTTTTACCATTGGGAACTTAGTGACTTGGTTGAGTCTTCTCCAGGATTCTGAGTAGGAGGGTTCATATCAGGAGGGAGGAGGTCACTTTGTATCACACTTCATCAAAGGCCAACCACAGACAGTGGGTGGGAATGGATCCACTTGGTGGAACTTCTGGAGAGAGATGGTGATGGCTATGTTCTTAGAATTTATTCTTCTTTTCCTCCAAAAGGAAAGAGAGAGAACTACAAAAACAAAACAAAACAAAAGGCTGTTCAAGTTAACCAAAACCTAACCAGATCCGTTGCTGTCGAGTTGATTCCGATTCATAGAGACCCTATAGGAAAGAATAAAGCTGCCCATACGGTTTCCAAGGAGTGGCTGGTGGATTTGAAGTGTCAGCCTTTTGGTTAGCAGCCAAGCTCTTAACCACTGTGCCACTGTTTGTTACACCTGTATTAATGGTGACTCTTTGACTGTCATATATGGGACAGCCTCTGAAGGCAGGAGCATCTTAGTTCCCCAGCTCCGAGTCAGACTTAAGGGTTGGGTTTGGGAACAAGACTTGACTATGGTGTTACACAAAGAATTGCTCCTTGGTATAATAAGTCACGGACTCCTGTGAGAGACTGAACCCTCCTCTTCCCTGGGAATCATGGACTCTAGGACTGACCCTATTGGGAAGGAAGAGGAGCACTTGGAGGTGCCCACCCCGATTCCAGACTCAGAAGCCTCTGCAGTCCATTCCTTTCAGAAGGCATTCACTGAACCCACCACCCTGCCCTGGCTGGCCCTGGGGCCTGTGTTCCCTGTTCTTGGAGGCTAAGCCATGTGAGACATTAGATAGCACTTACCGAGGGACATTGGCCCAAGCTCAGGAGGAGGAGAGAGAAGCCATGTGCCCAAGTGACACTGGAAAGTCAAGGAGTGCTTCTTGTTACACTCTACTTGAAGCTAGGTGGAGAGTTCCCATCTATCATAAGCAGTGTAGCATGCCCAACAGAGCTGCATGTTGTGTCAAACTGCTTTGCAATAGTCTTTAATAATAAACAGCCAAGGCCTTTCAAGTCGTGCCAAATGGGCTCTCAAGTGGAAACACAGAGGCTGCTTCTGAGCATGGCGGTGCTGCCACCATCCTACTCCCAGAGCACCAAACGGTGGTGATGAGAATGCGCATCCTTAATTGCCTTGCCTGTGGGCCAAATGTTGTTAGGGAGAAATAAGTTCCTTAAATTTGGCATTTTGGAGCAGGGTTTTTGCTATCACTTGTGAGGTGTGTAGTGCGGGATGGTGGCGGTCCCACAGAAAGCATGGTCCTAGCCTACCGACTGGACAACAGGGACAGCTGTACAGCCAGACAGAATCCTGGAGGCAAGGGGATGAGTATGTTGACCTTTGGCAGTGTTTTCAGCTCGAGGATTTTCTAAGCTTTATGTGCAAAGAACCTTTGATTTATTGTCACGTTGTCTGAGGTGAACGGGCCTTCAAGGTTATCTTGTTCTAGAACAAAAACAAACAAACAAATGAAACAGTTGCCATTGAGTCGATTTCAACTCATGGCAAATCCATGGGTTGCAGAGTAGAACGGTCCTCCACAGGTTGACATTTTGGCAGAAGATCACCAGGTCTTTCTCCAAGGTGCCTCTGGATGGGTTCGAACCTCTAACCTTTCAGATGGTAGTTGAATGCCTAATTGTGTGTCCTATTCTGTCCTACCTCCCCCTTGTGTGGATGGAGAAACTGAGGTCTGGACAGACAATTTAGCTAAAGAAATTCCACTCACAGCCACCTTCTCCTGCGACTGTACTCATCTAATGGTTCTTGGTCAGTGAAAAAGAGGAAGACGCTCAACGAGATGGATTGACACAGTGGCTGCAACAATGAGCTGAAGCATAACAATGATTGTGAGGATGGCGCAGGACTGGGCAGTGTTTCGTTCTGTTGTACGTAGGGTAGTGATGAGTCAGATCCCACGCTACGGCACCTACCAACAACAACGTATGGGAATGGGACTTATTCCACACTACTTGATCAGTTGGGAGCAGAGCTGGGACCTCAGCTGGACCAGCAGCAGGAGGAAACCCTTTTCCATCAAGAAAAGGAAAGTAAATGCCAGCCAAGTGCCTGTGATCAATGCCTCTCAAGATTAATTAACGTCAAAATATCGGGACACTGCTGTGGGCCAGGCACTGCGTTGAGCACTAGAAATACGGCGGGAAATGAGATGGAAACTGTTCTGACAATTTCTCTAGAAATTACAGGGGGATTCAGTTCCTGGGGGCCAAGACTGGCCTTGTTTGTAAGGCTAACTTTCCAAGGGCCTTCTGTGGTCAAGTATAGATGAGTCAACAGTGCTTCCCTTGGGCTAAACTTCACAGCCTAAACAGCACACATCTGAGGTAACTTCTCCAGACAAAGACGGCTGGGGATGGGTAGTGAGTAGGAGAGTACCCCATCCAGAGATCACGCTGGGAAATGCAGAAGCAAGTCTTCCACATCACTGTGTTCAGATGGTTAATGTTCTTCTTTGTTCTTTCTTGCTTCTCATCAGGGGTGTTGTTCTCATCAGGGGAGGCTCTCTCCTCATCAAAGCAGGACGGGGGTGTTCAGAAAGATACTTAATTTTATAGTGCAGGGAAACAGATACTATTTATTTATTAGTATAATTAGGGCAGTAGACGAAACACATCTCAGATGTGTATGAGCATTTTATGGCTGCAGATATTGTCTTTCAAAACATCTTAAAATTAAGCCATGAGGCAGCGTTCATATTCCCCCAATTACTACCAGGATGGGCTTCTCAGAGAAGAAGAGGGGAGCTGCCACAGCTGGATCATATTCACTTTATTCATCAGACTGTAATAAGAATTTTACCATTTTCCATAAAGGCACCATTTCAGATCCCACCGACAAATGAGCCAAGGCTCCAACAGGTGTGAAATTCTTCATCAGCATATGCATGAGGGAGCAGAATCGCACCTTATATATTTAAGATAAAACTCTTTAATAATTGCATGAAAACAAAGCAGGTGTTAAATTACTTCAAAATTTGTGCTATCAGCTGGGAGCAAATGTGGCTGCTCCAGACTGATTGTGACATTCTTGCCATGGGGATTGGGTGACCAGATCCTGCTAAGTCCAAGTGGGCAGGCTCTGAGGCTCTGGTGACTGAGGGCAGCAGAGGACGAGTAGGTAGGAAGGACATGCTTCTCCTGGCGCGGAAGCTGACCATCTCGCCCCTGGCCTCTCTGCCTGCATCACCTGGTTAATACCAAGAGCAGACAGAGGACAATGAAATTCCCCAAGTCAAGGGTAGTTTTTATTGTTGATTTTTGTGTGGTATCCATGCCCCCTTCTGCTGGTGAAGTTATCCCTGTTGCCCTTTGGGGAATTACCTCCTCCCACTGCATGCCAGCTGGCTGGGATTGCCAGTCAGGACACCCTGCCACCTCGCTCCATCAGATAAGGAATGGCATATGACAAAAGCCAGCCCAACGGTGCCCTCTCTTGAGACTTCGACTCTAGAGGGTGTGAGGCAAGGGTGGATAGAATGGTTAGGGTTGATGAGCCTGACAGCTCTGGCTCCTGGATCCCTGGACTGGCTCTTGTCCCTGTTCCTCCTGTGCCTGTTTGTCCAGATGTTCCTTTGGTTTGGCGAGTTCTGTTTGTCCGGATGTTCTTTTGATTTGGCGAGTTCTCTAATATCTTCCCATTAAATTCCACTTTAGCTTAAGTTACCCAGAGTCAATATCTGTTGCTTGCAATGAAAGAACTTTGATGTAAAAAGAACAACAGAAACAACCACAAATACAGATGCTGTTTATTGCGTGCTAAGAGCTTTACAAATACTACCTCATCTAATGCTCACAAAGACACCTTAAAGTTGATATTATTATCCTCGTCTTATACTGGGGGGTATTCAGAGCCATCAGCAGCCCAGGCCGAAAAGTTCTTTAAAGCCTTGATTGTGATCCCAGTGAAGTCCTTTATTTGGGTTGCTATGAGTCGGAATGGACTTAACAGCAACGGGTTTGGTTTTGGTAACTTGTCTTACACAGTCTTGTCTGGAAGGATTACTGCATAGCTCAAGTCCCCAGACCAAAGACAAAAGCATCTTTCAAATGATCTCCACTAAATGGCAGGAGAGGGGCCCTGGTGGCATAGTAGTTAAGAGCTCTGCTGCTAATCAAATGTCGGCAGTTCGAATCCACCAGTTGCTGCTTGGAAACCCTATGAGGCAGTTCTACTCTGTCCTATAAGGTTGCTATGAGTTGGAATTGACTCGATAGCAATGGGTTTGGTAATGGCAGGAGATGGGCCTAGAAGCTTGGGAATGAGTCCTACCTGATCCCAAACCCCCCTTGAGAGGAGTATTTGTCTTCCTTCTGGATCAGTTGTTCATGTGCATCAGGAAATCACCAATGGGCAAGAATGACTTCTCAGTGGAGGTGGCAGAAGAGCTGGCCTTGGAGGGCCAAAGTCCTGCCATTGGGAATGAGAAGAAACAGGGCCCAGGATGGCCCAAAACAGCAAGGTGGGATGCCTCTGGACACAAGACCGGCCTGCAACACAGGTGTGTCCACTGATCAGCTGTGGTCCTGGAGCATGTCCTTCAGGGCTGGCTTCAGGTCTCTTGTGGATGAAACCACTTGGTTACCCCAAGGCGTATTGCGGGATTGGCCCAGTTCAGAGGCTGCAAACTCAAATGCCTACAGAAGCTGAGGTGGAACGTAAGAGCGATGTGGGTCAGGTGTAACACAAGAGGAAGTGTGAGGTCTGTGGCACAGCAGAGAAAGATAGTCCATCTCAACGGACTGGGGGTGACCTGAGCCCAGTGCTAGAATTTCAAGGCCTGGGACAGTTGGGGATATTAGGGATTTATTAGGGGGCAAGGGATCCTTCCAATAAAATGAAGAGGGGAAATTAGAACTATTTGGAAGGACGCTTTGATCTATACTTAGGAGGGGAATTGTCCCACCTTCCTCTGACCTTCCGACTACCAGCATTTAGTAGCTCACAGTTAAAAAGTGGCATTTCATATACAAATCTGAATGTCTGACTTCTCTAGAAGTCTGACTTTCTCCTCACTTAGCTCAGATAAGTTAACAAGCAGATGAGCGCAGGCTCGGGAGATTGGGATACAGGGAAGTTACTGGGATGCTGTGAGGACAGGTGAGAACGTGAACATACTGTCGACCTGTCCTTCACTTAACACTTTCTGTTTATCTGAGATGGCCGTGGCTTAGGATGTAACGTCAGGGGAATAATCAGTTAAGAGACACCTGAAGATATTTTCCTGGTACATCACATGCATCCAGCTCAGGTCTCAATAGGCCCTCACATGAGGAATTTTGGCTCCCCAGGTGAGCCTGGGGGTGGCCCTCTCATGGGCAGGTCACATGTCTCTCCTGCAGACAGAAGTCTGCCAGACCGTCTTGTTGCTGTCTCAGAGCTGGCTTTTAACCCCAGAGGCATTGGCAGTGTGTCATCATCCTGGTCCAAAGAACAAGTAGTCCCAATTATTCCGGTCAGGCTGTATTAAACAAGAGAGTCTGATCTCATGGGTGGTCTATGTAAATTGCGTTAGAACTCATTTCATTTGGATCACGTTTGTACTCACATTTACATTCTCAGCTCTCTGAAGAAGAAGTCCTTAGACCGCTAGACGCTGGTTCTCCTTACTTTCCTTGCCACGGCTGCTTTCTTTCTCTCACACCCCAGGGCTGAGCAACCTAAGACCCAGGCTGGTGAATGGGATTTTCCTGGTGATGGCATGCTGGGTAGACAATGTGCTCCTTCCTATACCTGACTGCTCACCTACAGAAGGACAAGCGGTGAGCTTCTGGAAGTCTGCCCTTTGAAACTTCCTCCCACGTGCTAAGACTCCAGTGGAAAAGAGCAATGGGTGGGAAGGGGCGAGGCATCTTTTCTTTCTTATTCCCCCATTTGGGTGTATAGGGTGTACTGCAGTGCTTCCCAAAGCTAGCTGGCTAGAGGTCGAGTCAACTTTGACTCATGGCAACCTTACGTACAGCATTGCTCAGTCCTGTGTCATCCTCACAATTGCCAGTGTTTAAGTCCATCACTGTGGCCACTGTGCCAATCCATCTCCAGGAGTGTCCCCCTTGACCTGTCTATCCCTCTCCTTCACCTAACGTGATGTTCTCCTGCAGCAATTGATCCCTCCTGATGATGTGTCCAAGGCAAGTGAGTCGGACAAGGCGGTGTTGTGATCTATAAAGTTTTTATTGGCTAATTTTTAGAAGTTGATCACCAGACCTTTCTTCCTCATCTGTCTTAGTCTGGAGGCTCTGCTGAAACCTGTCCACCATGGGTGACCCTGCTGGTATTTGAAATACTGATGCCATAGCTTCCAGTATCAGAACAACATGAAAGCCACCACAGTACAACAAACTGACAGATGAGTGGTGGTCCCCAAAGTGAGACAGGCGTCATTCGGGACTGAAGCAGGCCAGGGCAGGCAGAGGTAAATGGCGGAGCACACACTTTGTCTAAAAGGGGCAGAGGTACTAAAGGGCCTGGAGCTGTCAAACTCTGAAGTTTTTCAAGAGTACTGGTATTTTTTCTGTGAAATTTCCATATTTTTAACATGTTGGTAAAAACTTAGTTTTTAACTACACTCTGGTGCCACTGCAGGCTGGATTTGAACTAAGGGCCTCTGTGTGTGTGCTTAGGGCAAGCCCGTCAGGCCTAGGGGCTGTTCTATGTAACATCGGCATAGTCAGCAGAACAGGCTCTGTGGTTCAGTCAAAGACAATAAGCTTTATGAGATGAGTTAGAGGCAAACGAGAGTTTCATTGGGTTTATGCTAAATGCCATCCATTCCCAAAAGGGGCGTTTTAGTAGAAGTGATGGCAGCTACGGCGGTGGGCAGGGTAGCTGATCCACAGAGTCTTTAGCTTGGAGATTTAGGAGACTTCAGTCCAGACACCGGGCCATTGAGCCCTAGAACACTTGCAGCCATTTCTGGGTTGTAATATGATGCTCTTTGAGCTCGGAAGAGGCCCTGGTTTTCCCTCACAGGAGAAGCCATCACTGTGGCGCCTCAGTTGCTCCTGCGAGTGGTCCCAGGGAGGCATTGCTTCTGGAAGCTCTCGGGACTCCTGCAGGGAGAGGACAGCCAATTCATTGGTGTGCGTTTTAGGAAGCTGTGTGTGAGCGTGACTCACTGTCAGATGCGTTTTACAGCTTCCCAAATGGTAGGACTTCCTTGCACTTTTATGGAGGCTGCAGGCAGACCATAATTTTGAGCTCTTAAAGCCGAGTTGCAAATGATGAGGGTTGTAAACTGAGAGGAGAAGCTGACAGATATCTGCCCTGCTAATGGTTGCGGCCCAACGCTGGGCATAATGTTTATGCAGAGTGCTGAGGGGAGATTGGCAACTCGCTGTAAGGGCAGGAGCTTCTCGGTGGAATTTCTGGGGTTGCCCAGTTACCCAAGGTGGGGAGGGAGATGCTAAAGGGGTTCTTCCTGGCTCTCATATGTGACGCCTTCTGTGAATCAGAAGGGAGCTTTTAAGAAGAACTTTTATTTCCCCCCTAACTACAAAAGCAGTGCTGAGCCAACACAGAGAAAATTATAGGGAAGAACAAAACGGGGGAAATCCAAATCATCTTTAAATGCAGCACCCACGAATCATCACTGTTAGCGTTTCAGAGTGCCGCTTTCCAGTATGTTTTCTGTGTGAGTGTGTGGAGTGTGTGTGTGGGAGGGGCTGTACACACACACACACACACACACACACACATACACACACACAAATGACATTCTGCTGTACATTTTCGTAGCTGGCTTATTCCTCTCAGTAATTTGATGAGGGCATTTGTCCATGTCAACACTCCACAACATGACTTTTGATGGCTATATGCTATTCAGCACTTCAAAATTAAATTGTACTTTGCCCCTCTTGTTGGACGTTTTGATTAATTCTGTTTTTCACGATCATCAACAACTCTGCCATGGTTATTTTTAAGCATACTTGTTTGGGCATTTCTGATTATTTCTTTGGAATAACTTTCTAGAAGTGGACTTGCTAGGTCACAAGGCACCCAGCTCCATTTTTACCAGTCACCACTCTGCACACTTCCCTCAGATAGTCTTCTCTCCTCCCGTGGCCTCAACCGCCATCTCTATGCCAACACCAGCCAAACGTTGGACCTGGAGCTTCAGCCCTGCAGAGCTGACATTCTCCATCAGACTTCTTTCACCTACTTCACATGGATGTGTTGAAAACAGAACTCAAAACCTCCTTTCCTCACCCCTACACTTGGAAAAGTCCTCTTTGCAAAGTGAGCCTGACGTCACCACTGCAGGAGATCAAGGCAGAAATCTAGATGTCATCCTTAGTGCCTCTCTCTGCCTCCCTTCCACATCAATAAATCAACCAGATCTACGAATTCTTCTCCCCAAGGAGAAGAATGTCCACATGTTTCACTTTGTCTGATTCCACCCAAGCTCAAGCCACTGGCTTGTGTCAATGGATTTCTTCAAGAGATTCCTAACCTTGAGCTCTAGCGTCAGGGACAATCAGCCTGATACACACATCAAACCACGGTGACTGGAACACAGAGATTCTCCCTCACAGGGGTCTCACACCTTAAGAGAGGGTTCAGCCCATACTTAACCTGAAGGAATGGTGAAAAATTGGGTTACTTTTGGCATTTGGTCTGGAGAGAGATTTGTGAAATAGAAGCCTCCTGGTTTCTTCAGATTGAATCACTGCCTCCTTTACAACTGAGGCTGACTCTGTGCCTTGTTTTCCCTTTTTGAGATGGTGTCCAGGTCTGAGGGAGCAGGGTGGGGTCCCTGGCACTATGGCAGCCTGGCTTTAGGAGTGGCAGTGAGGCCAGGCTGAGGTCCTGTGCCTGGGGCCTACAGCTCATGAGCTTCTCAGTCACCCTGGGGGCTCCTCCCAGGCAGAGGCTGGATTCCACTCCCTCCACATCCACAGGACTGGCTCAAGTCCTGGACAAACCGAGTGCCCAGGAAGCAATGAAGGGATGGAGAACACACTCAGATCTATGCCATTACGAGGACTGGACCAGAGTGAGAAGCAACACCAGAATCCTGGCCTCCAGACTTGAGTAGCTGAGAGAAGTGCTCACGTAAGGAAGCCCCAGCCATGGGCAAACGGACAGCAGTACCTTCAGGTATCTGCCGCCGGCCCATCCACCTGCCATTTCTCCTGTCCCTACTATCTCTTGAGCACCGTTCAGCCAACAGGCAGGGACTCAACCATATTTCCAGCCCATGCCTTTCTTGGTGAATGTGTTTATATGATTTACTGGCCCCCAAACCAGGGAACATAAATCCAGATGTGTATTAGTTATCTACGGCTTCATAACAAATTACTGCAAATTTGGAAGCTTAAATTATCTTAGTTTTTGTGGGTTAGGAATCCAGGCATGGCTTATCTGGTCCTCTGCTTCAAGATTTCTAACGAAGTCGCAAACTAGGTGTCAGCCAGGGCCTCAGTTTCTTAGCTGACTGTTGGCCAAAGGCCACCCTCAGTTCCTTCTGCATAAGCCTCTCCAACATGGCACCTTGCTTCATCAAAGCATGCAAGCCAAGAGAACCACAGAAAGAGTCTACTAGCAAGATAGAAAGGAGCTGGAAAGTTGGCAGTTCGAACCTACCCAGAGGCTCCTTGGAAGACAAGTCTGGCAATCTGTTTCTGAAAGGTTACATCCTTGAAAACCCTATGGAGCGATTCTGCTCTGCCCCCGTGGAGTTGGAATCAACTCAACGGCAACTAACAACAAGCAAGATGGAAGTCAGTCTTTCATAACTTAATCACAGAAGTGACTTCCCATCATCTTCACCTTAGCTGTGTTCTGTTGGTTAGAAGCAAGACACAGGTTCAGCCTACCCTCAAGGGGAGGGGATTTCACAAAGGTGTCTTTGGGGATCATTAGGGGCATCCTAGAGGCTGCCAGCCTCAAGATGCCTGATGATGCTCTCCCATGGGCTCCAGCTGAGCAGCTTCTGCCCCCCAAGTTGGATGCTCCCCCAAGGGCTCTCGTAGCCCCTTGAACTTTATCCTTATTTCTTCTGCTTGCCCATTCCCCTGGCTAGTTGACGAGCTCTGTGAGGGCAGGGCTGTCTCCCTGGCTCTCCACTACAGCCCCTAGGATAGTGCTTAATGGCACACTTGGCAAATGAATGAGTGGGGAGCTCAAGTCAGAGTAAAGCCATGGCCAACTGCTCACAGTGTGCCCAGCTTGGCCAGAGCCGGAGATGATGGTGCAGAACACAGACCAGGCCAGGCTGTACTCCAGGCTGTACTTCTTGTTTCTTCAGATGCTTCTGAAAGCCCAACTCATCCAGGAAACCTGTCTAACTAGTCTAACTAACTTAGACTTCTAGTCCTTTCTAAACCACTCACTCAGGTTTTTCTCTCTTGATGCTGACACTGTTTTCAGGCTTTGCTTTTCAGCTTAGAACCACAGCCTTGAGTCAGGGAAGCCCTCTTGTCTTAAATACCTACCCCTTGCACACACATACACGGCACACACCCCCAGCAGGATGCCTGCTGAAGGGGCCACTGCTCCTCAGCCGTAGACAATTGTCCTGCTAGTCCTGCCCAGTACTCCAATTTTTTAAGAAACTGAGAAATGCAGACTTTTAGGAATAGCTTCCACATTTTTAAAATGTGTGCAGGTCAGACAAAATCAGCCTGGAGGGCACTGGTGTGCACTCCTGGGTTACTGTGGTTCACACGGTCCCTGAAGTCTACTCTTGGACTTTTGAGGAGGGACCCTCTCATTCCATGTCCCCCACGGTGCCCGCCATGACGGGTGCTCCCAAAGGGCCTGACCTCTGGGTGGAGATGCTCTTGGCCAGAGTGAGGGGGGCTGGCCCTAACTCTGCCAGGAAAATGGTGACTGCTTTGTTTTGTCTGTTTTCCTTGAAGCCTTTAGTGCAGTACTTTTATTTTTTATTGTACTTTAGATGAAAGTTTACAGAGCAACTTAGTTTCTCGTTAAACAGTTAGTGCACATATTGTTTTATGACACTGGTTGACAACCCCACAACATGTCAACACTCTCCCCTGTTGAGCTTGAGTTGCCCATTACCAGCTTTCCTGTCCCCTCCTGGCTTCTTGTCCTTGCCCCTGGGCTATTGTGCCCATTAAGTCTCCTTTTGTTTTATGGGCCTGTCTAATCTTTGACTGAAGGGTGACCCTCAGGTACTGAGCTAAAAGGGTGTCCAGGGGCCATACCCTCAGGGTTTCTCCAGTTTCTGTCAGACTAGAAGTCTGGTCTTTTATTTTGTGAGTTAGAATTTTGTTCTGCATTTTCCTCCAGAAAATGGTCACTGCTTTGGCTGAGCCACTGGAAGTGAGCCAGTGGGGTGTGCCTGTGTGGGTAGGGAGGGGAAGCATGGCAGTCCTCAGCCCATCCTGGTGAAACGGGGGAACTGGTCAGCTTTCAGCAAAGTGAATGAAGCAGCAGGAAGTCGGTTTCCAAATCGTTTGAGGTGGCTGCACAGCGACAAGGTTGATGGGTTTATTTATGTTCACATTCACAAACAAATCAAAACGCGTTTGGACAATTCAGAGTCCAGAATGAGTTAAAAATAGTGCTAGGGGACACAGCCAGCACAGAAAGTCCGTCAGCAGCTGATCCGCATTAATGGCCTCCAGTGAGCTTGGCTGCCCACAGCGGGCATGGGGGTTGGGAGCCTCCAGGTGCCAGCACCACACAGTCCCCTTGCTGGCCGGCCAGCTCGGCCTCAGGAATGTGTGAGGGGCAATCCCAGAGATTAAGCAGCAGTCACTTTCAGCTGGAGCTGTTGTTGTCGTTGTTAGCTGTGTTAACTTGACCCTTGACTCGTGGTGACCTTGGTCCTGCGTTACCGCCATAATCAGTTACAGACTGGACTGTTGTGATCCATAGGGTTTTCACTGGCTGATTTTCAGACATCGATAGCCAGGCCTTTCTTCCTAGTCCATCTTAATCTGGAAGCTCCGCCGAAACCTGCTTAGCATCAGAGCAGGACGAAAGCCCCCACTGACAGATGGGAAGTGGCTGCGCGTGAGGGGCATTGACCAGGAATCGAACCTAGGTCCCCCACTGAAGGAAAGAATTCTACCACTGAACCCCCACTGCCCCCTGCAGCCAGAGCTGGGGAGTCGTATTTCAGAAGGTTTGAGCTAAGATAAATTCTGCGGATCAGAGTGGCGGGTGGGGAGCATTCTGCTTTGTCTGCTCGCCTGGAGTAGAAATTGTCTGGCTTGAAGGGAAAACCAATGAATTAGAACTCGCCTCTGGGGGGGCGTGGTCAACATGGCAGACTAGTTAGCCGCTTCCTATATCCCTCTTACAACAAAGACCTGGAAAAACAAGTGATTTGATTCTATGTGAACATCTGGCAGCCCTGAACAAGGCAAGATTAAGAAATGCATCTGAGTCATACCGGAGAGGAAGACCTTTTGGAAGAGGTGAGGAGCGCTAGAGCCATGGCAGCGACACAGCAGAGACACAGTCACGCCGGGCTGCAGGGAAGCAGGCAAACAGCTGTGCTGTGCGTGCGCTGGAGAGAGACCTGGCAGCAGAGATTCTGCTTGGGCACTCCGAACCAGTGAAGAGCAGCTCCCAAGAGGCTAGGATAAGTACATGTGCGCACCCTTTTGCAGCGAGTTAAAAAAAAAAAGCCCATTTGGGAAAAACCTCTCTCCCTTTTACCTCCCACCTCCGTGCTCTCCACGGGATTTGGGAAAAACTTCTCTTCCTTTTACCGCCTCCCTCCGTGCTTTGCACCAGGAGTCAACTGGGCCGGAAATAGATCCCAAAAGGCACCCTGACCCGTTCTCCTGGCCTTGGAGAGGGAACAAATAAGCTGCTGCTCCCCTAGGCCAGGAACACAGGGTCAGCACAACTCCTTTGTTGGCCATAGAAATCAGGGGTCCACAGACTCTGAGTGCCATACACGCCTGTATAGACTTGTGGGGACCCATCTCAACAGTGTTAGCCCTCACTACCACAGTACAACAGGGCAGACATCTGAAGTTTAACTTCAACTGCTTCAGCTGTGAACGGGCAGATTTGTGATCCTCGAAACAGCCCTGCACCTCAAGTAGGCACTTTTATCGATCTGCAACAGGGTCTTGAGGACTGATGATCGTTCCTAAAGTGCCTAGTCACCTGCTTCAGGAGTTCAAGAAAAAGTTCCCTCGAGTCTTTGCAGCCAATATAGTGGGGCGCTCTTAGCCCAGCTGCAAAACTCACCTACCTATTCACCGTAAAGAATAGGGACACACTTTTCTTTCAGACTCTCAGGGGCAGCCGTTGGCCCCCTACCTGGCCCAGCACGTGATCTCCTACCACAGCCAGAGTCCAGTGTCTGCACCAATCACCCACGCCTCTTTAGGACTGGGGGTGAGAGCCTGCATCACACACTTGGTGATCGACTGCCTGTACACCCAAGCTGATCCCATATAGGAAATTTTAATGAACTCTGGCGTGCACATACTTAGTTACAGAACCAACTACCTGGTGACAGGACATTAGAGATCAAAACGTGTCAAAAATCAAACTAGTGCACACGAGCAGCCTATTTGGGCGTATCAAAACAAAACAAAATAAGAAGCTAGGTCTCACTAAGTAAACACAAAATAAAATTATAATAAATTATTGATGGCTTGGAGACAACAGTTAATATCAAGTCACTTATAGAGGCAGTCCATGATGGCTTCAGCCAGCTCCCAAAATAAAGAATCAATAAATTCTCTGGAGGAAGAGAACTTCTTGGAATTACCAGAGACAGAATATAAAAGATTAATATACAGAGCTCTTCTAGAAATAAGAAAGGAAATTCGACAGAATGCATAAACAGCCAGGCAACATACAGACACAGTAGTAGCAGAACTTAAAAAAGTTATTCAAGAATCTAATGCCAAATTTAATAGGCTGCAAGAATCCATAGAGAGACAGCAATCAGAAATCCAGAAGATTAACAATAAAATTTCAGAATTATACAATTCAATAGAATGTCATAGGAGCAGAACCGAGGCAGTAGAAGTTAGAATTAGTGCCATTGAAGATAAAGTTCTTGATGCCAACTTATATGAGGAAAAATCAGATAAAAAAATTAAAAAGAATGAAGAAACTCTAAGAGTCATGTGGGACTCTATCAAGAGAAATAACCTATGAGTGATTGGAGTACCAGAACCGAGGGGATAACAGAAAATACAGAGAAAATTGTTGAAGATTTGTTGATAGAAAACTTCCCTGATATCATGAAAAGATGAGAAGATAACTATCCAAGAAGCTCATCGAACCCCACACAAGGTAGATCCCAAAAGAAAGTCACCAAGACATATTATAATCAAACTTACCAAAACCAAAGATAAAGAGAGAATTTTAAGAGTGGCTAGGGATAAAAGAAAAGTCATCTACAAAGGGGAGTCAATTAGAATAAGCTCAGACTACTCAGCAGAAACCATGCAGGCTAGAAGGTAATGGGATGACATATTTAAAGCCTTGAAGGAAAGTAACTGTCAGCCAAGAGTTAAATATGCAGCAAAACTGTCTCTCAAATAAGATGGCAAAATTAGGGCATTTCCAGATAAACAGAAGTTCAGGGAATTTGCAAAAACCAAACCAAAATTACAAGAAATACTAAAGGGATTCCTACAGTTATATAATCAATAACACAAGCTAACAATGCAAGACTAGAACACAAGGTAGAGCAACCAGATATTGACTCAGATACGGAAATTGAAATTACATCAAAACTAAAACATTGAAAATAGGAAAACAGATATCAATATGTTAAAAAAAGGAGGATTAATATTAAAACAAAAAAAGAAGGACTTAAAAAATGGAGACATTGATTTTCTATATGGAGGGGAAGTTAAGGTGATATAAAGTAATAAAAGACTGGTATAAACTTAGAAAATTAGGGGTAAGTATTAAGGTAACCACAAAAGAATCTAGCAATCCTACAAATCAAAATAAAAAAGTAGAAAAACATAAAGACCCAGCAAACACAAAATCTACAACAAAGAAAAAGATAAATAAAAAAATAAAATAAAATAAAGAAAAATGACTCAGCACAGAAAATTGAGAACAAAACTGTGAACAACACACAAAAAGAGATATCAGGATGACAGCACCAAACTCATACCTAACAATAAGTATGCTGAATGTGAACGGACTTAATGCACCAATAAAGAGACAAGAGTGGCAGATTGGATAAAATAGCATGATCCATCTATATGCTGCCTACAAGAGACACACCTTAGACTTAAAGACATAAAACAGGCCAAAACTCAAAGGATGGAAAAAAAATATATCAAGCAAACAACACTCAAAAAAGAGCAGGAGTGGCAATATTGATCTCTGACAAAATAGACTTTAAAGTAAAATCCACCACAAAGGATAAGGAAGGACACTATATAATGATTAAAGGGTCAATACACCAGGAGGACACAACTATAATAAATATTTACACACCCAACAATGGGGCTCCAAAATACATAAAACAAACTCTAACAGCTCTGAAGAGAGAGACAGAAAGCTCCACAATAGTAGTAGGAGACTTCAACATGCCACTTTCGGTGAAGGACAGAACATCCAGAAAGAAGCTCAACAAAGACACAGAAGAGCTAAATGCTACAATCAACCAACTTGATCTCATAGACCTATACGGAACTCTGCACCCAACAGCAGCCAAGTATACTTTCTTTTCCAACGTACATGGAACATTTTCTAGAATAGACCACATATTAGGCCATAAAGCAAGCCTTAACAAAATCAAAAACATCGAAATACTACAAAGCATCTTTTCTGAGCATAAAGCCATAAAAGTGGAAATCAACAACACAAAAAGCAAGGAAAAAAAATCAACACATGGAAACTGAACAACACCTTGCTCAAAAACTACTGGGTTATAGAAGAAATTAAGGATGGAATAAAGAAATTCATAGAATCAAACGAAAATGAAAACACATCCTACCAGAACCTTTGGGACACAGCAAAAGCAGTGCTCAGAGGTCAGTTTATAGCAATAAATGCACACATCCAAAAACAAGAAAGGCTCATAATCAAAGCACTAACCCTATAACTGGAACAAGTAGAAAGAGAGCAGCAAAAGAAGCCTACAAGTGCCAGAAGGAAGGAAATAATAAGAATTAGAGCATAATTAAATAGAGAACAGAAAAACAATGGAAACAGTTAACGAGTCCAAAAGCTGGTTCTTTGAAAAGATCAACAAAATTGATAAACCATTGGCCAAACTGACAAAAGAAAAACAGAAGAAGAAGCAGATAACCTGAATAAGAAATGAGATGGGTGATATCACAACAGACCCAACTGAAATTAAAAGAACCATAACAGAATACTATGAAAAATTGTACTCTGACAAATTTGAAAACCTAGAGGAAATGGACAAGTTTCTAGAAACTCACTACCTACCTAAAATAACACAAACAGAGGTAGAACAACAAAATAAACCCATAACAAAAGAAGAGATTGAAAAGGTTATTAGAAAACTGCCAACAAAAAAAAGCCTTGGCCCAGATGGCTTCACTGGAGAATTCTACCAAACTTTCAGAGAAGAGATAACACCACTTCTACTGAAGGTATTTCAGAGCACAGAAAAGGATGGAATACTCTCAAACTCATTCTATGAAGCCAGCATAACCCTGATACCAAAACCAGGTAAAGACACCAGAAAAATAGAAAATTACAGACTGATAACCCTCATGAACATTGACGCAAAAATCCTCAACAAAATTTTAGCCAATAGAATTCAGCAACGTATCAAAAAAATAATTCACTACGACCAAGTGGGATTTATACCAGGTATGCAGGGATGGTTCAACATTAGAAAAACAATCAATGTAATCCATCACATAAATAAAACAAAAGACAAGAACCACATGATCTTATCAATCAATGCAGAAAAGGCATTCGACAAACTCCGACACCCATTCATGATAAAAACTCCCCCAAAAAATAGAAATACAAGGGAAATTCCTTAGTATAATTATGGGCATTTATACAAAACCAATAGCCAACATCGTTCTGAATGGAGAGACTTTGAAAGCATTCCCCTTGAGAACAGGAACCAGACAAGGATGTCCTCTATCACCACTATTATTCAACATTGTGCTGAAGGTCCTAGCCAGAGCAGTTAGGCTAGAAAAAGAAATAAAGGGCATCCAAATAGGTAAGGAAGAAGTCAAAGTATCTCTATTTGCAGATGATATGAACTTAAACATTGAAAACCCCAAGGAATCCATAAGAAAACTACTGGAACTAATAGAAGATTTCAGCAAAGTTTCAGGATACAAGATAAACATACAAAAATCAATTGGATTACTTTACACCAACAAAGAGAACCTAGAAGAGGAAATCACCAAATCAATACCATTTACAAAGCCCCCAAAAAGATAAAATACTTAGGAATAAATCTAACCATAGATGTAAAATATCTTTACAGAGAAAACTACAAGACAGTACTGCAGGAAACTAAAAGAGACCTGCATAAGTGGAAAATTATACCTTGCTCATGGATAGGTGGACTCAACATAGTGAAAATGTCAATTCTACCCAAAGCAATCTACAGATAAAATGCAATCCCAATCCAAATTCCAGCAGTGTTTTTTAATGAGATGGAGAAACAAATCACCAATTTCATATGGAAAGGGAAGAGGCCCCGCATAAATAAAGCACTACTCAAGAAGAAGAACAAAGTGGGAGGCCCTACACTACCTGATTTTAGGACCTATTATACTGCCACGGTAGTCATGACAGCCTGGTACTGGTACAATAACAGATACATAGACCAATGGAATAGATTTGAGAATCCAGATATAAGCTCATTTACCTATGAGCAGCTAATATTTGACAAAAGCCCATAGTCCATTAATTGGGGGAAAAGATTGTCTCTTCAACAAATGGTGCTGGCATAATTGGATATCTATATGCAAAAAACTGAGACAAGACCCATATCTCACACCATGTACAAAAACTAACTCAAAATGGATCAAAGACTTAAATATAAAATTGAAAATGGTAAAAATCATGGAAGAAAAAATAGGGAAAACACTAGGAGCCCTAATACATGGCATAACCACAATACAAACCATAAGTAACAATGCACAAGCACCAGAAGAGAGGCTAGATAACTGGGAGCTCCTAAAAATCAAACACTTGTGCTCATCCGAAGACTTCACCAAAAGAGTGAAAAGACAACCTACAGACCGGGAAAAAAATTTTGGCTATGACAAATCCGATCAGCGTTTAATCTCTAAAATCTACAAGATACTCCAAAACCTCAACAGCAGAAAGACAAATAACCCAATTAAAAAATGGGCAAAGGATATGAACAGGCACTTCACCAAAGAAGATATTCAGGCAGCTAACAGACACATGAAGAAATGCTCACGATCATTAGCCATCAGAGAAATGCAGATCAAAACTACTATGAGATATCATCTCACCCCAACAAGGCTAGCATTAATCCAGAAAACACAAAATAACAAATGCTGGAGAGGTTGTGGAGAGACTGGAACACTTATACACTGTTGGTGGGAATGTAAAATGGTACAACCACTTTGGAAATCGATTTGGCGCTTCCTTGAAAAGCTAGAAATGGAAGTACCAGCTATCCCGCTCCTTGGAATATGTCCTAGAGAAACAAGACCCTTCACACGAATGGATATATGCACACCCATGTTCATCACAGCACTGTTCACAATAGCCAAAGGATGGAAGCAACCTAAGTGCCCATCGATGGACGAATGGACAAACAAACTGTGGTATATCCACATAATGGAATATTATGCAATGATAAAGAACAATGATGAAGCTGTGAAACACGTATAACTTGGTGGAAGCTAGAACTTATTATGCTGAGTGAATTTAGTCAGGCACAGAAGGACAAATACTGTATAAGACCACTATTATAAGAACTCAAGAAAAGGTTTGAACACAGAAGAAAACATTCTTTGATGGTTATGGGGGTGGGGAGGGAGGGTGAGGGTTATTCACTAACTAGATAGTAGATAAGAATGATCCTTAGTTGAAGGAAACGACAGCACACACTACAGGTGAAGCCAGCACAACTGGACTAAACCAAAGCTAAGAAGTTTCCCCAATACAATCAAATACTTTGAGAGCCAGAGTAGCAGGGATGTGGGATCTGGGGACCATGCTTTCAGGGGACATCTATGTCAACTGGCATAACAAACCTTATTAAGAAAATGTTCTGCATCTTACTTTGGTGAGTGGCATCTGGGGTCTTAAAAGCTTGCAAGCGGCCATCTAAGATGCATCAACTGGTACCAACCACTTGGAGTAAAGGAGAACTGAGAACACGAAAGACACAAGGAAAGTATTGGCACAAGAGACAGGATGGGCCACATAAACCAGAGACTTCATCAGCCTGAGACCAGAAGAACTAGATGGTGCCCGGCTACCACCAGTGAAAGTCCTGACAGTGAACACAACAGAGGGTCCCTGATGGAGCAGCAGAACAATGGGATGCAGAACTCAAATACTAGTATGAAGACCAGACTTAATGGTCTGACTAAGACTGGAGGCACCCCAGAGAGCATGGCCCCTGGTCTCTCCATCACCCCAGAACTAAAACAATTTCCGAGGCCAACTTTTCAGACAGGGATTGGACTGGACTATGGGACATAAAGTGATAGTCGTGAAGAATGTACCTCTTAGACAAGTAGATATAAGAGACCAAAGGGGCAGCTTCTGTCCAGAGGTGAGAGGGGAAGGCAGAGAGAGTTAGGAGCTGGTTGAATGTTCATGGGGAATCAGGGGCAGAGGGGAGGAGCGTGCTGTCACAGAATGGGGTGAGTGGTTGGGGTCTCATAACAATGTATGTTAAAAAAAAAATTCTGTATGGGAGACTAACTTGAAATGTAAACTTCATTTAATTACATCAATTAAAAAAAAAAGACAACTCACCTCTGGGATGAGGAGGCACTTGGTCTCAGCAGTAGGAGCTTATGGGGAGGTTACCTGGACCTGTACTTCCCATCCATCTGTGTTGAAAGATCAGACTTTTTATTTCCATCAGTCATGGAACAATACTTCTGCAAAATACAATAAAAATTGAATTATGAGAAAAACAGAATTTTAAAAAGCCATACAAAATACAAGTCTCAATTTTTTATCATTAGATTGAATAGTCATACTCTGATACACTGTCAAATTGCTATTAAGGTTTCTAAATACTCCCAGTTTTGGCACTTATTTTATCATGATTGGGGGCAAACAGTCATGGCCACGCTCAGGTAGAGCTGAGCCAGAGTGCATCCACCACATTTGGCCGGTGGGAGTGACCCATTGCCCACAGTCCCTCCTTGCTCAGAGCAGACAACGCTGTCTTCCCCAGGGCTGCACTCCTTCCTGGTCCCCTAGGAAGCCCCTGGAAACTCCAGCTCACACTACCAGCCCTCTCTCTCTCTCTGGGACCCCCACGCACTTGCCCATTCTGTCACATCACACTATTTGGAGATCTTGGCCTATCATGCCTTCCCTCACAGGCAGTCAGATTCACCTCTACTGGTCCAAGTCTAAGGGATCCGCCTCTTCTCAGATGTGGCCAAGACTCGTCTCAGTGTGGGTATCCCTGAAAGCATGGCCAGACACAAGGACGTGGAGGTGAAACCAGGAAGCAAGAGTGAGGGATCAGGACAGTGAGGCAGGGAAGAAGAAAATCCTATCAAGTGTGAGTTCTTGAGCTCTTCACCACTGTGGGCAATGGGCTCAGTCCCACTGAGGTGTCTCTGAAACCATCTAAGAATGATCCCTCTCTGGAGGACGGGAGCCTGAACATCTGTTCCTCCCAGGGTGGTGGACTCTCCTGCACTTCTGGGTTTTCCTGGGAGCGGTTCAGTGTGCCTCCATGGATTTGAGGAAAGGCCAGAGGCAGCAAAGTGTAGAAACTCAGTAGGTGCTTGAGGTGGGATGCTGAGGAGAGCTGCCCACCACAGATGCATCCGAAATCTGAGGTGGCTGAGTGCATGCGACACACACACACACACACACACACACACACACACACACACACACACAAAATCTGTTGCTTCTCTTTCTTGCCTGCGCAATGGCTCTCAAGATCCTCAGTGTGGCATTCAAGGCCCCCATGGCTTGGCTTCAGCTGACCATTTGACCCTTAGCAATCACTGCCACCCACCCCGGCTGCAGCCCAAGGGGCTGGCTTCCTCGACTGTGGATTTCTCCTCACACTTGACCATCTCACAGCCTTTCTTCACAGTTTCCACCCCCTGGGATATGCCCCTTCTCCATCTATCAGCACGCATCCAAGACCTGTACATCTTTCAAGTCCCACCTCCACAGGAACCTTTTCTGGGCCTCCAGCCCAGCCTGAGCTCTTTGCTCAACTCTCAGTGTCTAAATTGCCAAAGTGGCATTGATCAGATCTGCCTTCTTTCATTTATTTTTCTTCAATTAAATAATTCCCTTAATATTACCAAAAACATCAACCAAACAAACAGAAAACCAGTTGCTGTCGAGTTGATTTCAACTCATGGTGACCTCGTGTGTGTCAGAGTAGCACTGTGCTCTGTAGGATTTTCAGTAGCTGACTTTTCAGAAGCAGATCACCAGGCCTGTCTTCTGAGGTGCCTCTGGGTAGACTTGAACTGCCAGCCTTTTGGTTAGCAGCTGAGAGCTTAACTGTTTGCATCGCCCAGGACTCCATCAATATTACCAGCCACCTTCGATTTGCCAGGTACAATGCCAGGGACCAGGGGCACAAAGATACTGCTCCTGCTGCCGGGGAGCTCATAGTAAACAAGGGGATTTGAGCACAGGTGGAGACACAGGCCCACCGAAGATGCTGTCGATTAGAACTTGCTCCTATATTGTTTTCATCATGAGTCCAAGTACCTCTAATGGAACAGCACCCGCTTTGCCAACCTTGTCTCAGTTATGTAGCCTTAGGGATTAGTGGAACTTCTGATGTTAGCTGCCACTGAGTTGGCCTTGACTCATGGTGACCCCATGCACAGTAGCACAAAACCCTGCCTGGCCATGTGCCATCCCCGTGATCAGTTGTAGATCAGACCATTGTGATCCATAGGTTTTCCATTGGCTGATTTTTGGAAGTAGGTCACCAGGTCTTTCTTCCTAGTTCAGCTTAGCCTGGAAGCTCCCCTGAAACCTGTTCAGCATCATTGCAACATGCAAGCCTCCACTGACAGGCAGGTGGTGGCTATGCTGAGGTGCATTGGCTGGGAATCGAACCCAGGCCTCCTGTGTGGAAGGTGAGAATTCTACCACTAAGCCACCATTGGTGGAACTGCTAGGTCCTTGAAAACCTTCACTTGCCTGACAGACCAGGCATCTAGGTGGTTTCTATTGACCCTCTTGTAGAGACTGCAGTGGAGGGTGGACAGGTGACCCACTAGAGGGAAAGAACAACCTCTCGGGGTAGGCAGTTCAGTCCAACCTCCCCTGTGTGGCAACTGCATTCTCTTCACCAAAGGCAAATCCTTCTTGCCTCTGACTGCTGAGAATTCCCCGCAGCTGCTGGCTTCTTTGGAGTCCTGTGACCGAGAGACCCTTTGAAAGGCTGCAGGGATGCTGAGCCTCATTTCGGCCTCGACATCATGGTCCCCTGGCCACATGTCTCAAGACAAGCCCGAAGGACTTAGTGACTACAGGGAGTGTGTATGGAACACAGGACACCTGGAAGTTTATTTGTCTGTCTTCCAATCCTCTGTATGAGCCAAGACAAGCTTATAAAACATCCTATCAAGTCAAGGCTGACTGGGTGTGAGATTTGATTTTTTACATGTTTTTTAAATTGTGAAATATATTCTGTCTTAAAGTATATATATTTACCCTTTAAAATAATTAAATGAGGAACAACAACCCATCACCCTGTTTTAGAAATAGAACTTCACCCTGTGTGCCCCTCCCGAACTGCATCCCCCCTCCAGGTAATCATCACGCTGAATTCCATGTTTATCACCCCTTACTTTTTTTTACAGCTTTATCGCGCTTGTATGCATTCCTAAATATGTTTAGTTTTGCCCATTTTTTGAAATTTAGTCATTTCTACTGTATACGTGTGTTTCATAATTTGCATTTTTGTTCCATATTGTTTAAAATCCACTCGTATTGTTGATGAATATAGCTGTAGTTCCTTTATTTCCACAGCTGCATAATATATATACATACATACACTACACGTATGTGCCATATGCATTTATTCGGTTGTTTACAGTTTTTTGCTTTTGCAAGCCATGCACCCATGTACCCTTTCGTACATGGCTTCTGGGATACTTGTGCAAGAGTTCCTCTGGCGTGGTGTTTTTTAACACCCCGAGGCTCAGTAGGTCCTTTTATGACAAATACTTTGTGCTGTCTTTTTGACTGTACTAAAATGAAATTGTTAGATGTCTACTATCACGGACTTACCCATAAGATTTTAAAATATCAATGTAATGTCCTTACTGTAATATAAAAGGGAAATAAAAATGAAAGTAATTTATAATAAAAGACAGTTGTACCAATCTGTAAATTCTTGGGAACAATTACTCTAGAAGCCATAACACAGATGTCAGATGCTTACACCTTTGTATAGAATTCACCACTCTACATGCATCAGCTATGGCTTCAAACAGACACACCTGTTTTGATCTGGCGACTCAGATATAATGAGCAAGGTTCCCAGTATGATTTTCTGAAACGTTGACCAATTCTTGGTAGAGCTCCAAGCAACAACACCAAAGTGCAATCCCTCCTTCCGTTTACAAGGTAGTTACATTGCTGGAGAATTCAATGTGTTAAAGTTGTGAAAAAATTAGTTTGTGTTTATATGTAAGACAGAGTTAGATGTTTTCCAGGTTCATCCTTGTTGTAGCGTGTATCAGGACTTCATTTCTCTTTCTGGCTGAGTAATACTCCATTGTGTGCGTGTCTGTACCACATTTTGTTTATCCATTCATTTGTTGATGGACACTCAGGTTGTTTTCATTACGCTGAGTGAAATAAGTCAGTCATAAAAGAACAAACATTATATGATTCTACTGATATGAAATATCTTGAATAGGCAAGTGTATACAGACCTAAGTTTGTTAGTGGTTACTGGGAGTGAGTGGGAAGGTGGGGGAAAGGGGAGCCCATTGCTTAGGGAAACCTGGAAACGGATAAGGGTGGTGGTCGTACAACACAATAAACACAATTAATGTCCGTGAACTGTACAAGTGAAAAATATTGAAATGGCAAATATTTTGTTACATATGCACTTACAAAAGCAAATACACAAATAAAAAACAGAGTTAGAGTTAGACTGTAGAATCAGATAAGTATAAGCAGATGTTCACCTGCATGCATTATGTGGTCGTGTATGATGCAGGCTGATTCATCTTTGTGTGATACTGCCCACAAATTAGTAGGGTGTCTATCATTTTTTGCCCTACCAACTAAATGCCAGTAGTTCCCCCTCTCTCATTGTAATATCCAACAATGCTCCACAGGTTTCCAAAACACTCTTCAAGTGTAGTAATGAAACCCTGAGAACCATTTTTCTAGGTTATTTACTTAGGAACTGCTCTGTTAGAGTAAGCTCATATCTATCTTTACCATGTTGTCAAAATGGCTGCAACAGGACACTGTCCCACCAACAGTGTATGAGAATTTCTGCTGCTCTGCTTCCTTATCCACACTTGAAATTGTCAGAATTTTTAATTTTTTGCCTGTCTGGTAGAAGTAACCCTGGTGGCGTTGTGGTTAGGTGTTCGGCTGCTAACCAAAAGATTGGCAGTTCGAATCTACCAGCCGCTTCTTGAAAACCCTATGGAACAGTTCTATTCTGTCCTATAGGGTCACTATGAGTTGGAATTGACTGGATGGCAACAGGTTTGGTTTTTGGATCCTGTTCTATTTACTGTACTGAGTGTTGGTTTAAGAGCTGAACTTCGGTAAATACAGGATAAACCAAAACCAAACCCATTGCTTTCGAGTCGATTCTGACTCACAGTGACCCTGTAGGGCAGAGTAGAACTGCCTCATAGGGTTTCCAAGGAGCTGCTGCTGGGTTCAAACTGCTTTTGATTAGCAGCCATAGCTCTTAACCACTGTGCCACCAGGGCTCCAAAACATACGATAGAATGCTACTGTCTCCAGATGTACCAGTGGGAAAGATAAATAAAAAATTGAGAAAGAGCCTAGGAGCGGCTCTCACCTTCCAGTTCCAGCCTTCCCCTCTGTGCGATGGTGTTACCTCTTGAGAGTGCTGGGTACATTGGTGAGTTGCCATGAGTAAGGAATGTTTGAAAGTGAAAGTCTTGCTAAGCTGGTGTAAAGGCAAGTCTTACCCACCTCCCCTCTTAAACCTTTTCCCCTGGTGGGTAAAAATGTGAATGTTGGCCAGTTATAATTATGCAAGTCTATAGGGGGACAATTGCTTCTCTTGTGAGAGATCAGCTCTAGTCTCTGCCAAAGGAGCCCCGATGTGGTGCAAATGGTTAAGCACTTGGCTACTAGCTGAAAGGTTGGTGGTTCGAACCCACCTAGAGGAGCCTTGGAAGTCAGGCCTGGTGATCCGCTTCCAAAAGGTCACAACCTTGAAAACCCTATAGAGCAATTCTACTCTCACACATGGGGCCACCATTAGGTGGAATAGACTTGATAGCAATCAACAAGTCTCTTCAGGGGTCCTGGAACACTTCACAAGACTCCTTTTCCCAAACTTGCCCAGGCCACCTTAGTTCCCAGCTCAGCCCTGGCGCTGAAGGCTGGCACCCAGTAGAGCTGTCTGTAGCCAACTTCAGCATCAGACCTCTCTGCCCAGCCCTCTAGGTGGGGGTCCCATCAATCCTTTAGCTCTGGGATAATTAGATGGGTTTGTGCTTAATGCATTTTCCAATCAATGCAACGACTTTAGGACTAATTTAAGAAAATCAAATACAGTGACAAAATGTTGTATTAAAACCCTACTTATCTTATGAATTAAAATTTAGTGTTAGGGGTAGATTTATAGCTGGATGGGGAAGGTCACATAACAGTAAGTAGACTTTCCCAAAGAAGCGGCAATCCTGCCCATAGGAGGGGAAGGCGGGTTGAGAAGTTGAAGCCTCTTCCCAAGGGTGTGTATCACTTTCTTCCAACATATTCCAATGCTTTACCTCTTCCTCTCTATCCCAATGACAGAACACGTACTCTTCGTCCCCTAAATCCACCCCACCATAAATTTGAGAATGTGTCGTAATGTCTGAGCTAAATCTCAGTCAAGCCAGTTTGACAAAGCAAGGCCACTTTCAAATGGGAATGGTCAAAATGGCTAGTATCTGCACACCCCTTCTGGGTTTCCTCCTGAAGAGAAGAGTATCTTGCATCTGAGCACTTATCCCTGGACTCTTGTGCTGGGAGATGGTCCTGGTGAACTCTCAGGAAGAGGAAGCATGCAGACCGGTGTTACCACTCTCATAAAAAGCTTGAAAAACAAAGTAACAACAAAAAAACCTCAAAGCCCTTTGGAGCTACTCATCAGAAAAAAAGGGGGTGGGGGAAGGAGGCTTGTTTTATTGCATTTCAGGTCTGTAGGGCCAGGGAGATGGTAAGAGAAGAAAGCCTGAGAGACTTTGTAGTTAGTATGAAAGGTGCATCTGGCAGAGGAAATGCTCCCTGATAGAACATGGGTGTGCAAATGCTTCCTGACAACTCTAATCAAGGAGAGCTCTCGTTAGCATTCGAGATGGCTGGATGATACGTTATATGAATAATTTTACTTCTTTGTCAGGACTTGGATGATATCTTCCCAAGACACATCTGTAGCTGTGCATCCTTAATTATTAACTAAAGAACAGACTGGAGCCATGGAGCTCTTGCACATCCCTTCTGCTGCAGAAATGACACACGCGTTGGAGGGAGCAGACATTTGAGAAACAAACGAGACAGAAGCTTCTCAGCCAGGGTCCTCCTGGGACACTTAGGGGATCAGAGAACCTGGCCTGTTGCTTCTAACCTGGAAGCAAGGAGGGGGCTTTCGTTTGAGTAGGGTGCTGCAATGATTAACACTCTTAGTTGCTAAGTGAAAAGTTGGCAGTTCGAGTCCACCCAAGGGCGCGTCGGAACAAAGGCTTGGTAATCTACTTCTGTAAATAAGTCATTGAAAACCCTATGGAGCACGGTTCTACTCTGACTCATATGTGGTAGCCATGAGTTGGAATAGACTCAACAGCAACTGGCAAGGGTTAATTTAGGAGCTGGCATTGGGTCCTACAATAGCCACATGCGCTTGCCAGTCCCCCTTCAGAACAACATTGCATCTCTGTGTGCCTGACCCAAGCCATGGTGTTTTCAATCACCTCATATGCATGCGAAAGCTGGACGATGAATAAGGAAGACCAAAGAAGAGTTGATGCCTTTGAACCGTGGTGTTGGCGAAGAATATTGAATATACTATGGACTGCCAGAAGAATGAACAAATCAGTCTTGGAAGAAGTACAACCAGAATGCTCCTCAGAAGCAAGGATAACAAAACTACATCTCACATACTTTGGACATGCTGTCAGGAGGGATCACCCCTTGGAGAAGGACATCATGCTTAGTAAAGTAGAGGGCCAGCGAAAAAGAGCAAGACCCTCAACGAGATGGATTGACACAGTGGCTGCAACAATGGGCTCAAGCATAACAACCATGTGAAGATGGTGCAGGACCGGGCAGTATTTTGTTCTGTTGTACACAGGGTTGCTATGAGGTGGAACCGACTCGACAGCACCTAACAACAACATGACAATATTTAAACACTGAAAATGTGCCAAGCATTATGTAAGTACTTCATAAATGTCACTGGCATGACTGGCTTCATCAACCTCAGGGACAAATATAAAGACATCACTTGGAAAAAATAATTTACTTGAAACTTTTGTTATAAGTAAGTCTCATTTAGTGTGGGTGGAGAGGCCATTACTGTCTGATAATTTATCATTTGAAAAGCCACAGCGTGACATCTTGGCCCTTATAAAATTAGTCACCACTGAAGCGACCCTCCTAACTTGGTGTCGGCATCCGTCCTTGTCTGTCTAGTCAGTAGTTTTCTCCACTCAGTTTCCTTGTTGGCTGTCTACAAAAAGCAAACAGTTTAAAATAAAATTACAGACCTTGGAAAGGCAGCAAAATTTATTGAAGTTAATGAAAGTGATGTTGGAGAACTGTTCAAATCCCATACAAATTTGTTGATTAATGGAGATCTGGCTGAGTTATACGAAGTCACAATGGAAGAGAAAATTAACAAGGATGATAACAGAAAAGACACTTAAAAAGGAATAGTTTGAAAATTAAAGAAGGAAAAGAGGTCCCCGAAAAAAATTGAAGGTTTTTGTTTGCTTGTTTGTTGGTCACAATCACCTTTTTAAGATAGAGCTGAGAAAATGAAACATGTGACAAAGGATGCCATACCTTACTATCGTACTTACTACCAGCTTAACTCGTGGTCCCCTAAATATAGCCACTGGACTGAGGGTTGGCATCTGGAGGAACTTTCAGCATCAGCCAGGAGCTGTGCTGACATCAGCCCTCTGCATTAGCTCCTCCTCTCCTCCACATTACTTAATTCCAAGAGCTGTCTTGCCCTTCCTTAACACTGAGTGTCCAGTAAGTTCATCCTGGACCACCCAGCCAGGTGTGAAGCTTGAAGAATAGGATGGGAAGCAATAGAATGTGGCTTGCTTTGGCCAATGAAATGTTCCAGGAAGAAGCTTCACGGCTGAGTCCTTGTGTGAATTGCGCCATTACCTTTCCAATGCTGTGATGCTCATGGGACAACATATCAAGATGAAACCCAATCACAAAGTCTTACTCTAAGGTGATATGCCTCTACCATCTATGCTGATACATACTGACTGAATCTTTCTATAAAGTCTTTTTAACTCTCTTGTGGCTCTCCTTAGCCGAGCCATTTGATTACTAGCTAGTATTTAAGTAACACTTGCTATGAGAAACTGAGCATTTTACATTGACTGCCTCATTTAACCTCAACAATAAGTTATGAGGCAAATTTTTGTTAGACCCATTTTACAGATGAGGAAATTGAAGCTTCAAGAGCTTGGTCAACGGTTACACAACAGAACCGGGATTTGACTTCTGGTCTCTCTACCATCAATACATGTTCATTTAATCTTCATGACCTTCTAAGTGTCTGACAGGGCCCAACCCTACCAGCTCACATGCAAAGAAGCCACCTTTTCCTCATGCTCACTGAGTCTGTCCCTGACAGGTTGTGCTGTCCCTGGCAGGTTTCTTGGCCTAATAATGGCTGAGAGATTATGTATACAGGTGTACGTGCATGTGTGCAGGCTATTTGTTGTTAGCTTCTGCTGAGTCAACTCTAAATCATGTTTAACAGAGCAAAACATTGCCTGGTCCTGTGCCACCTTCATGATCATTGGTATGCTCGAGTCCTTGTGGCAGTTATTGTGTGAATTCATCTCATAGAGGGTTTCCTTCAGGTTTGCTGACTCTCTAATTTACCAAACATGATGTCCTTTTCTAGCAATTGGTCTGTCTTGATGATCTGTCCAAAGGAAGTGAGTTGAAATTTCATCATCCTTAGTTATAAGGAGCATTCTGGTTGTACTTCTTCTAAGACTGCTGTCTTTGTTCTTCTAGAAGTCCGTGGTATATTCAGTATTCTTTGCCAATATCACCCTTCAAATGCATCAATTCTTCCGTCTTCCTTTTTCATTGTCCAGCTTTCACATGCATATAAAGTGATTGGAAAGACCGTATCTTGGGTCAGGTGCACCTTAGTCATCAAAGTGACATCTTTGCTCTCTAACACTTCAGAGAGGTCTTTTGCAGCAGATTTACCCAAGGAAATATCTTAGTTAATTTCTTGACAGCTGCTTCCATGAACATTGATTGTTGATCCAAGTAGAATGAAATCCTTGACAACTTCAGTTTCTTCTCCGTTTAGCAGGATGTTGTTTATTGGTCCAGATGTGAGGATTTTTGTTTTCTTTATGTTGAGGTGTAATTCATACTGAAGGCTGTAGTCTTTGACCTTCATCGGTGTGTGCTTCAAGTTGTTTTCATTTTCAAACAGTTTTGTGTCATCTGCATATTACAGGTTGTTAATGAACCTTTTTCCTCCAATCCTGATGCCATGTTCTTTTTACATAGTCACCTTGAAAATACCTGGTGTGTGTGTCTGTGACTGTACACTTATCTCCTCAAAGTTTCTGATTATTGATTAGGTGGCTTCTGCATGCACCAACCTGGTAGGAGGCAGCCCCTGGCACGCGTGGGCAGGTGCATGGGTTTGAGGATTGGGTCAGGTGGATTTAGGCAGAGACATCGACTTGGGTGCCTCAACAAGCAAGCTGGGAATACTAATTTCCCACTGCCTTCTCACCCCTGTTTCTGCAGGAAAGGCACATGACCTGGCTTTTGCTCACAACCCCACTTTAGAGAAATGTGACCCTATGTATCCCGACAAGGGGATACCACCAATATTTGCACCTTCCACAAGCTCTGGCTGAGCTCTGACTCTGAGCAGGGCCTTATACTGTGTGTGTGTGTGTGTGTGTGTGTGTGCACGCACCAGGGGTGGGGGTGAAGAACATGAGAGCGACCTCCTCTCCCTCCCCCTCAATGCAGCTTGTTGTCTTACCATGCTTTAAAAACTCTATTTTAATACGTGTATTTCCATGGAAACATATCTCAGAAATACAAAGTAGAAACTCAAATTGCAGAACTGAATGTAGAGTATAAATTCATTTTCTGGAAAAAAAATAATGACTCAAGTAATATCCGATTCATGCACTGATTCTGTGAACAGTAGGAAACCCTCTCATGGTCTTGGTGGGGTCTTGGGGAGATGTTGGCCTGCATTTTCCTCAGTCGCCTATGCTTCTGAGTCCTGGATTCTGGCTGAATTATTGAGGTCATGTTCCCCTTGCCTCCTATGACTTCTCTTCTTTTGACCCTTCACCCTCCTCCAATGGAACTCAGTATTTTTGCCTCGTCCCCACTCCTGATATTGCATGGCAGAGTCTGGCTTGGTCTCATAGAGGGTGGATGCTGCCTGGGGTCTACAGAAGGTGGTGAAGACCCTGTTCTGAGTGGTGATATCTCAAGCTTCAAAAACCTGTGTGGGTGAAGAGAGGGCCAAGTTACACCATCAGAGCTTCCTTCTGGAGAAACCAGCAGCCAGGCAGAGACGCCATGTGAACAAATGCTGGAGGTGGGGAGTGTGGGCATGATAAGCACCAGTCCCCAGTTTGGAGAGTGTGTTTAAGGGGCAATGGGAGATAGAGCTCAGGTCCCAACCTCAGGTCCTTGGATGCCCAGCTAACCAAATGGACTTTATCCAGAACCCACTGCAGAGCCACTGACAGCTCTTGTGCAGACCATCAATGAGGCCTGGCCTGAGCACTGCCTGAGACCTGGCTTTCTGGAAGCCAGTGCAGGAAAGGAAGACAAAGCAGAAATCCACTTCAACTGCCCAATGGGAGGAAACAGTGTCTGAATTAGGGAAGTAGAAGTCAGGGCAGAAGTGGGAGTTCAGACTGCAGAGAGTATTGCAAGCAGGATTCCCAGGCCTGGACTCAGCTGAGTGTCTTGAGGAGGGGCAGAGCACAGACCAGAGGACCATGGTATCTCCTGAGTAAGAGAATAGTCAGAAGAGTGGAGGAGAGCCAGGGGAGGGTCATCATCTGGCTATGCCAGGAGAGAAGCTGAGGATGGGCCCCTTGGTCTGCCCTCTTGATGCTGAGGTGCAAGCAGGAGCTCACTCTTGAAGAGTTCCAAGCTTCAGTGGAGATAAAACCATCAACAGGTTGTCGCTGAGCTGGACACGCACCTAGGGAGCAGGCGGTGGTGAAAGGAGAGACCTCCACCTGTCAGAGGAGGGAGGATGCACCATCAAGAAGAGGGAGTTGGAGCTGGTCCCTGAAGAGGACGGAGTTTTCCAGGCAGGGGAGAGGAGGGGCTGTGGGTGAAGAGGGCATCCTGGGCAGACGGGAGTCCCGAGGGTGCAAATGAACTGAGGTTGTTCTCAGTGCTTACAGACAAGGACAGTGTGGTTGGTTGTCTTCTGAGGAATGAGGGGAGCTGTCCCACCCAATTCCACCCATTGGGTTCTACCACCACTACCACTGGTTGCTGTCAAGTGGATCTCGACTCATGGTGACCCCGTGTGTGTCAGAGAAGAACTGTGCTCCACAGGGTTTTCAGTGGCTGAGTTTTCACAAGTAGATCTTCAGGCCATTCTTCCGAGGTATCTGTGTGGGCTCAAACCTCCAACCTTTCTGTTAGCAGCCAAGTGTGATAACCATTTGAAACACCCAGGGAGGGACTCCTTGTGCACAGGAGGTACTCAGTATTGTCTTTTATGATGATTGTTATTTTATTCACAGCTATACACAAGACAGGGAAAGAAAAAAAAGTTCTGTGCACGTAAATCCTTATGTGTCCGGGGATTCAGGTAAACCATGACGTGTTAGCCCTGAAGCCATGCAGTGGAGATATCACACAGTGCTCCAAACACTCAGTTTCTTAGTTTTCCCCTGATTGTATCTGACTCTTATCAAGGACGTGGATGTGTCCGAGTGCCTCATGTCAAATAAAGAGGGCTTCTGAGTGCTGCTGCCCTCCACGTGTGGACAGAAAGGTTATCTGCTGTTTTAATAAGGTTCAAGGAGCTCTCCTAATTCCCATGCAGTATGAAAGGAAGAGTCACGGAATATCGGAAAGCACCACAGTGCATCGGCTTTGCAGTCGGCTGTCTGAGCTAAAAATCCAATGATGCTGTGTTTGTTTACCCTTCCTATCTGGGTGACCCTGGGCAGGCTGTTTTACTTTTCTGAGCCTCTGTTTTCCTTGTATGAAAAATGGAGACTTATTAAGGATTAACAAAGATAAGTGCATATGTAATGTGCTTACCACATAAAATCTGTTCATTAAATGTTGTCATATATTTATTGCATATATGGGTAGATACTTGGGAGCCCTGGAGGCACAGTGGTTAAGAGTTATGGCTGCTAACCAAAAGGTCAGCAGTTCAAACCTACCAGCCGCTCTTTGGAAAGCATATGGGACAGTTCTAGTCTATACTATAGGGTCACTGTGACTCAGAATCGACTCGACAGCAATGGGTTTTTGCTTTTTAGGTTGATACTTTACTTACATATTTAAAGTCATATGTTTGACTCATACTGATACAAACCTAAATTTAGCAAAGATGGAACCATTCCAAAGCATGCAGATCTCTTGGTGAGCCAAGACTAGATTATGATATTCGAGGGAAGAATCAGCCTTCCCAGACCTCCCTCTGGCTCATCGATAAATATTGCCCTGATGTTATTGTGAAGCGGTCATGTGTGTTTGTCAAACCTTTTCTTCTACTTCACTGCAACCTGAATGTGAATGAACACATTCAGAAAAATTTAATGCCTGTGTTCAACAGGATTTGGATGTTCAAATCTGCCCTTGATGCTGTCCTGGTGGGGCCGGGGCAGACTGAGGTGTACCAGGAGGGGGCCCAACACGCAGGCAGACCATGGGTCACCTGTCCTTTGCTCTTGGTTTTGCACTACATCGGGAGCTCAATATTCTTTTTTTTTTTTTAATTGCACTTTAGATGAAGGTTTGCAGAACAAAGTAGTTTCTCATTAAACAATTAATACACATACTGTTTCATGACATTGGTTGTCAACCCCATGACATGTCAACACTCTCCCCTTCTCGACTTTGGGTTCCCCATTACCAGCTTTCCTGTCCCCTCCTGCCTTCTTGTCTTTGCCCCTGGGCTGGTGTGCCCCTTTAGTTTAGTTTAGTTTTATTGGCCTGTCTAATCTTTGGCTGAAGGGTGAACTTCAGGAGTGACTTCAGAACTGATTCAAAAGGGTGTTTGGGGGCCATACTCTTGGCCTCTTGGGTTTCTCTAGTCTCTGTCAGACCAGCACGTGTGGCCTTTTTTTTTTTTTAAGTTAGAGTTTTGTTCTATTTTTCTCCGGCTCTGTCCGGGACCCTCTATTGTGCTCTCTGTCAGAGCAGTGGATGATGGTAGCCAGGTACCATCTAGTTGTGCTGGTCTCAGTCTGGTGGAGACGGGAGATCAATATTCTTGAGTGCCAGCCGCTCTTACTTTGCTTTGCCAGCGTGGCCCTGAAGGAAAGTGTGCCTTTAATGAGCATGCACCTCCTGAAGGGACTGCATGAGAATCGGACAAGGCCTCCCAGCTGCTGAGGGGCCGTCTCTGCCAAGGCAGTTAGGGTTAGCAGGATTGCTAGAGAAGAACGGGGCTATAAAGATGGTTATGTTCATTTCTTTATCTTACAGATCAGAAAAGTAGAGCCAGGGAGGGGCAGACATTTCTCAAGGTCAAACTCATCCACCCAGAAGCATTGCATGAACAGCTCACGCAATAACTGCCTCTGAGGCTTAATTTTTATAATTTTATATGAAATGTTGCTTTGTTGCCAATAGGAAATTTACTCCTGGGCTCTTGGAAGTGAAGTGAAGGAGATCAAGTGGCTACAATTCAAAGGAAGCCTTAAAGTAGAAGCTAACAGACTTGTAAAGGAGAAATCTGGGCCAGGCAAGGGCACGTAGAGAGTGTGCACCTGTCAGAGAGCAGCCCCAGTTAACACCAGTGGGACTTGGCACGAGGGCGTCCAGGCTCAGTGCTGTCCATGTTGCAATACAGTGTTTCCCAGTCTCACTGCTGTTCAGCTTTTTTCTAGGGAAGTAGGATGTCTTAGGGTTCTCTAGAGAAATAGAACCAGTAAGATGTATATATGTGTGTGTATGTATGTATATATGATATATATGTATACACACAGACATATATATACGTACATACATATACACACACACACACATATATATGGAGTCCTGGTGGCACAGTGGTTAAGTGCTCTGCTGCTAACCAAAAGGTCAGTGGTTCAAATCCACCAGCTACTCCACAGTAAAAAGTTGTGGCAGTCTGCTTCCGTAAAGATTATAGCCTTGGAAACCGTATGGGGCAGTTTTACTCTGTTCTTACAGGGTTACAGGGTCACTATGAGTCAGAATCGACTCAGGCAACGGATTTTTGGTTTTATATATATATATATATATATATATATATATATATATATATATATATATATATATAGAGAGAGAGAGAGAGAGAGAGAGAGAGAGAGAGAGAGAGAGAGAGAGAGAGAATCTTTCCCTAGGTGATGCAAAAGGTTAATATGCTCAGCTGCTAACTGAAAGGTTGGAAGTTTGATCTTCAGGCCTTTCTTCTGAGGCACCTCTGGTGGACTCCAACCTCCAACCTTTTGATTATCAGCCAAGTGTTTTAACCTTTTGTACCACCAAGGGACTCCCTAAGCCCTCTGGGGAATCCTTATCCCAGAGCCTACCTCTGTCCAGCATCCAAACACTCAACTTCCCTTTCTTGTTCTTCAAGTTTCCAGGGATCGAGTCGCTGGTCTCAGAAGCCAGTCTGTGATAGTTGTTGTTGTTAGGTGCCATCGAGTCAGTTCCGACTCATAGCGACCCCATGTACAACAGAGCGGAACACTGCCCAGTCCTGCGCCATCCTCACAATCGTTGTTGTGCTTGAGCCCATTGTTGCAGCCACTGTGTCAGCCCATCTAGTGCTAGTGGGAAGGGGCAATTACCAGAGAACATGCCTTTCTAAAACTGAGGTATAATTTACATTCAGGTTAAGTATACACCATCCAGTCAGTTTTGACAAATGCACATCAAGACACAGAATACTGATATCTCCCTGGCATGTGTCCTTACACACCTTCCCAATCAACTCTCCCACCATGTTGCATATTCCTTAACTTTATGTGAGTGGGATCACACGGCATATACTTTTTGTGTCTGGTTTCTTTTGCTCGGCATATTTTTGAGATTTGTGTTGTGTGTGTAAGTAGTTCATTCCTTTTAATTGGTGAGTAGAATTCCATTGTATGACTTTGATCCAAGTTGAGTTGTTGATTGTATATGGTTTGAAGTGGGGGTCCAACTTCACTGCTTTGTATGTGGAGACCCAATTGTCCCAGAACCATATGTTGAAAAGACAATTATTTTCCCACTGAATGGACTTGGCATCCTTGTCAAAAATCAATTGAAAGTAAATGTAAAGTGTGGCTGCTTTTAAAATTTTAATTCTTAATAATTTGTTTCTGATATATATAAATCAAATTGATTTTTCATATTATCTTATAGTCTTTGAGGTTGCTGAGCTCACTTGTTAGTTCTACTGGCTTTCTTAGACTCTTCTACTTAGATCACCCTGTCATTTTCCAATAATAACACTTTTCTTCTTCTTTTCCAAACTAGCTGCTTATTATTATTATTTTTGTATTGTCTTATTGCATTGGCTAAAATTTCCAATATAATGTTGACTGAAAGCATTGAGCACAAACATCCTCACCATTTTCCCAGGTTGGGGAAATTTCCTTCTGTTTTTAGTTATCTGATCATTTTGATCATGAATGGTTGCTGAATTTTGTCAAAAGATTATTTTTTTGCATCTATTTAGATGATCAGTTTTTTTTCTTTTTCAGTATGCTAATATGGTTAATAACATTGATTGACTTTTTAATGTTAAACCAACTTTGCTTTCCTGAATTAAACCTCAATTGGTCATATTTTATTATGTCATATATATTGCTAGGTTCAATTTCTAAAACTATGTTAATGATATTTGCATCTATGCTCCTGGGAGATACTGATCTATCACTTTCTTTCTCAAAAAAATTTTTTTCCAGTTCTGTTATCATGGAAAAGCTGTCATCATAGAATTAGTTGGGAAGAATTCCCTTCTCTTCTATTTTCTGGAAGTTTTTGTTATGGATTGAATTATGCCGCCTCCAAATATGTGTTGCAAATCCTAGCCGAGACTGGATGGCAATGGGTTTATTTTATATCGGTGGTTATAATCCCGTTTGGGAAGGGGTTGTCTTTGTTATGTGAACAGGCAGGTTTAGCATAGGGAGTATCTTAAGTCAATCTCTTTAAAGATATAAAAGAGATTAAACAATCAAACAAGCAAGCAGAGATGGGGGAAGACAGATACCATGCCACGTGAAGATCGCCAAGGAGTCAAGGAACAAGAACCTTCCCCCAGAACCCACAGAAAGAAAGCCTTCCCCAAGAGCCAGAGCCCTGAATTCGGACTTCTAGCCTCCTGAACTGTGAGAAGATACATTTCCGTTCGTTAAAGCCACCCACTTGTGGTATTTCTCTTATAGCAGCATTAGATAACTAAGACAAAATTTGGTACCGGGAGTAAGATGCTGCTCTAACAAATACCTAGAATGTGGAAGTGGCTTTGGAAGTGGGTAATGGGTGGAGGCTGAAAGAGTTTTAAGGAGTCTGATGGTAAAAGTCTAGATTGCCTTGAAGAGACTGTTGGTATGATTATGGACGTCAAAGGCAATTCTGGTGAGGGCTCAGGAGGAAGTGAAAGAGCTATAGTGAAAGTCTCTATCATCTTACAGAACACAAATGGTGCCATCAGCAGAATGCTGCTAGACATGTGGATGTTAAATGTGTTTCTGGGGAGGCTTTAAAAGAAAATGATGAACATGTGATAGGACAATGGAGGAAGGGTGATCTTTTAATGCAGTGGAAAGAACTTGTCTGAATTATGTTCAAATGCTTGGTGGTTGTAGTAGTTTGATAGTTGCGTTTCTCAGAAATTTTTCCATTTTATATGCATTGTGCAATTAACTGGTATACATTTTTTTTTTACAATCTTGCCTTTAGCTATTCTGTGTGAGGAACAGCTAAGGGCAAGAGCCAGCTGTAACCTGAGAACCAGGGCTCTTGAGAGTTCTTCAGGGCTACCAGGAAGGAGGGAACAGCTCTCTTCTTTGTGACTCTAGGGTGCAGAAGTCTTGGAGAATACATACGGGAGGTGCTTTGTCCCAATACTAATGAAGTATTTTCTGAGTTTTGGATGGTTTGACAGCAGAAGGTGCGGGAGGATGGGGTGACACCTTCGTCACCAGAAGAAATCAAACATAGTCCAGACGGGACTTGTCAGTTGTATTGTAGCCCAAAAAGAATGTCATTCTTTTGTAGGGGATGAGGCCTGAGGGGCATGAGATAACCCCAGTGGACATTTCCAATCTGGGATATATACGATATGGGGAGAAAAAAGCAGTGTATAGTAGAAGGACAAATCATGAGGATGAGGAGGATAAGCTTATACTTGTTGAATATTTATTATGTGCTGGATGCCTTACATATGTGTTTATTAGTTTGCATCTTCAGAACAATTCCATGAGGTAGATATTATCATCCAGTTGTATAGATGAGGAAACTGGGACTTGGAAAGTAAGGTGTGCTGTTTATTTCTGGTCCTCAGCCCTTCCTCATGTGCATTCACTTCATGCTGCTTGGTGTCCCCAGAAGGTTGACCCCTGTGAACTACATCACCCTTAACTCCTGGCTTCTGGTTGGGCTCAGCCAATGGGAACCAGTGTCAGGGGTGTGGAGGGTGGAAAGGGAGAGAAGCCACAGTATTTACACTGCTTCCTCCCGGCTTCTGCACTACGTACATCTCAAACACAGGCATTTCCTCCCTGTCCCTGTAGGCTGAGAGTGGGTAATGCCTTCCTGCAGTTGCTAGGTCCTGGCTGCCTCCACCAAAGAGCTTGACAGTCCCTCCTTTGTTCCCGGAAACTTGTCCACATCTCTCATCTCCATAAGCAGTCTCTGCATTGAAGTCTGTTTAGCTGAATCTTCTGAGTGGAAATGGGTTTCTTGCCAGATCCCTGACTGATAGGATAAACAACATGTCTGGGATCAGTTAACTAAATCTAATTATGCCTGAGCAACTCTGTCCCCAAGGGCAGGTTTGGGTGAGCAAGCAAGCCCAAAGGAAGGGCCAAGGGAGAATCTTCTTTCTCATTATTGCAACCAGCAGGGAGACGCCCCAGCAGCACTGGAATGTGCTCTGGGTTTGGGAGGGAGCGGCTGTGGGGCTAGATTATAGCCTGGAGACCCTGGTTCTTGATCTAGCTCTGATGGTAAATTGCTGACAATCCTTGAGCGCTTCCTTTTCTGGCGCCCTCAGCACTCAAATTTCAAGGTAGACTTTTCTCACTTCTTGGCGTTTCAATGAATACCTAACAAGGAGATAATTTTGAAAAGTACAAAGTAGGAGTATATAAGGTAGCTTTGTCTTCGTAGTTATCAGCACCGGAAACTGCCGGCTGTGGGGTTAACTATTGTTCTGTCTATTTCAGTTCTGAGCATGGAATAGGACCAGAAAATTAGGGGGACTTTTCTATCTCCTGTGCCCTCTGCCATGCTGGGCTTTGGCAGGGGGTCAGCCTGGCATGCCCTCACATGGCCCCCATTTAAGGCTTGTTCGGGTCCTGATGCGCAGAGAAGAGATTTCTCGCTTTAAAAAGAGGACGAAGTAAATCTGCAGCAGCAATGAGCTTACCTTGGCGTTTTTCATGACTTCTGTGGCGTTAAAAACTTTTGCCAATGTTTGCATTTAATAGCTTCTGCCTTGCTGAAATTATCGAGGTTCCCAACCGTGATTTCAATGGTTCTTGGAGTAGTGGGGCATTTGCGAATTGCCGTTAGAAATTAATAGTGAAGTATGAGGGGTAGAGGAGGAAAATCAGGAACTAGTGAGTGAGGATTTAAGTGAAAGAAAAAGGGAAGAAGTATGTATGTATGTATGGATGGATATATATATATATATATATATATATATATATATATATATGTATATGTATTCTTACCTTGGTGCTTTTGTTTATTTGATTTAGCAGAAAAACCTGATAGAAAAATTAACTGTCCTGCTTTCTGCTGTGGTGATTACTTCATAAAGGAATGTGAGGAATCCCTGCTTCACATACACCCCTGACCCCCAAAGCACTTCTAGAAACTGGCTCCAACATCTCTGCAGGAGCTGAGAATTCTCTTAGCCCAGAGGCTGATGGAGCCCTTTGTATTTTCTTTTTTTTTAAATTTTATTGTGCTTTAGGTGAAAGTTTACAGTGCAAATTAGTTTCTCATTCAAAATTTATACACCAGTTGTTTGTGACATTGGTTGCAATCCTCCCAATGTGTCTGCACCCTCCCCCTTTCCTTTTACATGCCAGACTCCCCGTGTCCATTCATCCAGTTTTCCTGTCCCTTCCTGCCTTCTTGTCTTTGCTTTTGAACAAACGTTGCCCATTTGGTCTTGCATACTTGATTGAACTAAGCAGTGTGTTCCTCATGTGTGTTATTGTTTATTTTATAGACCTGTCTAATCTTTGGCAGAAAGGTGAGTTTCTGGAGTGGCTTCAGTTCTGAGTTTGCAGTGCATTCAGGGGCCATAGTCTCAGGGGTTTCTCCAGTCTCTGTCAGACCAGTAAGTCTGGTCTTTGTTTGTGACTTGAATTTTGTTCTACATTTTTCTTCTGCTCTGTCTGGGACCCTCTACTGTGATCCTTGTTAGGGCAGTTGGTGGTGGTAGCTGGGCACCATCTAATTCTTCTGGGCTCAAGCTGGTGGAGGCTGTGGTTCCCGTGGTCCATTAGTCCTTTGGAGTAATATTTTCCTTGTGTCTTTGGTTTTCTTCATTCTCCTTTGCTCCAGACGAGATGGGACCAATAGATGTCTCTTAGCTGGCCGCTCACAAGCTTTTAAGACCCCAGACGCTGCTCACCAAAGTAGGATGTAGAACATTTTCTTTATGAACTATGTTATGCCAGTTGACCTAGATGTCCCCCGAGACCGCGGGACCTTTGGATTTTAATGCCTTGCTTGGATTTTAAACAAACAGTTGCCTGACTCATGGTGACCCAGACTACGTCAACCCCGTGTCAGAGTAGAACTGTGCTCTATAGGGTTTTCTATGGCTGATTTTTCAGAAGTAGATCACCAGGCCTTTCTTCTGAGGCACCTCTTGGTGGATTTGAACCTCCAACCTTTTGGTTAGTAGCTGAGGGTGTTAACCATTTGCACCACCCAGGGACTCCTAATGCGGGGTTAGAGGTTCCAGATTCAAATGCTACACCTTGAGATAAAATGCCCCTCAGGTTTCTGATCTTTTCAGAGGAGCCGGAAATGCATAATCTTATGTTAAGATCTTCCATTTGATTGGTTGAGAATGCATTTTTGTTGAAAGCATGCATTGTGAAGACCCAGCCAACAATATTAGGTGGGACCTATGAGATGGCTGTTTTGTGGGGCCAGGTGTTGACTGTTTGCCACCTTTGGTCCAAGCTGATGGATTTCTTCAGGAGGGGGTCACATTTTTAAATTCACGTATAACACACCCCCAGTGATGTGTGCATAGTGCACAAATCCTGAGAGTGCAGTTAAGTGAATCTCAAATTGGTACACTTCTGTGTCTCTGTAATCACCACCCAGATCAAAAGCTAAGTAGAATGTTTGAGCACCTGGGGGATATTCTGTGCCCTACCCCTGGTTACTATGTGTGAGGGAATTTTAAGGGAGAAAAGGCTTAACTGAGATGGGGGAAGAGTGGGCCTCTCTGAGGATAGAAAGGGGAGAGATTTGCAAGTTTTGGGGATGGTTGACAGAGGCCTGTGCCCTCTTGCACTTACCCTGGGTTGCTGGGGAGGGGACAGTTCTGTGGCATTCCTAGGGAGCATCCCAGACTTTCTGCACCATGGCTAGGAAAAGGCTAAGGATCCTGGGGTAGGCTTGGTGTGTGTCTCGGTCACCTAGTGCTGCTGTAAGAGAAATACCACAAGTGGGTGGCTTTAACAAACAGAAATTTATTCTCTCACAGTCTAGGAGGACAGAAGTCCGAATACAGGGTGCCAGCAACTACGGAAGGCTCTCTGTCTGTCGGCTCTGGGGGAAGGTTCTTGTCAGTGATCTTCCCCTGGTCTAGGAGTTTCTCAGTGCAGGGACAATTTCCAAAAGAAATGCCCTACTCCGGGTGCTTCTTTCCTAGTGGTATGAGGTCTCTTTTCTCTCTGCTCGATTCTCGCTTTTATATCTCAAAAAAGATTAACTCAAAATACAACCTAATCCTGTGGATTGAGCCCTGCCTCATTAATGTAACTGCCTCTAATTCTGCCTCGTTAACATCATAGAGGTTAGGATTTACAGCACATAGGATAATCACAGTAGGTCACAAAATGATGCACAACCACTCAACATGGGGGATCATGACCCAGCCAAACTGACACGTGTTTTTTGGAGACACACCTCAGTCCACACAGTGTGGAAAGAGTGGAATCTTAAACCTGGGAGCCAACCCCATAGGCCATGGGGAGGCAGTTGGGAAAGCGACAGTCCCCAGGGCCTGGAGCCTTTTGAGGGGTGGACTGTGTAGGCACCCAGGATTCCTGTAGGCACTGAAGGTAACGAGAGGCCCCCAAGGCACTACAGAGGTTCTACAGCCTACCACCAACAGCTGGTGAAGGGGGTGGATAGGTGGACAATGAATGAGCCAGATTCATTTATTTAGGAAAATACAAATGTGTGATGCTTCTATTTCTTGCACCGCATTCAGGGAACAAAATCATACTGTTAGATTTATTTTATTTGAATTTTTCATTGGCAGAGTCCACAAGGCAAATGGAGCCTGTGTGGCAGGTTTCACTGGCTAAAGTTCTGGTCCAGGCCTGTGGTGCCCAGCCTGGGATGGAGTTGCACAAATGAGGCAGAATTTCTGCAGCTTCTCAGCACGTAGGTTTCAGTGAGCTTGCTTCCAGATTTTATTGTTTTGCACAGGCCTTAGAGGTCTTTGTGTAGCAGGCTTTGTCTAATAATCAAGGGGCAGAGGGTGGGAAGGAGTCCAGCTCATCAGTGAAAATAGACTCAGAGTTACAACCAACTTTTTCTAATCCTGGCTGGTGAGACTTGGCACCCCTCTGGGTGAGAAGAGATGCAAATGCCTCTCCCCTGTGAAGTCGGCCAGGGCACAGAGGCCCAATTTTCACCTGGTGATTTGTTGCACTGTATTAATGAGGTGTTGGGACTGTCTTCTGAACTTTCTCTGGTTACACATTGGCCTTTGTGAGCCATGCAGATGAAAGCCAGCTTTGTCTCTACGAGTACTAATGGCTTCCCTTGTGACTCTTGCTATTCTCTTCACTCCTGAGACTTGTCCTTTCACTCAAGGTGACTGAGCAGAGCATGGTTGGGTACCAGGGTTCACGTGTCCACTGGCCGTTGGTCATGTGTCCAGACTCCCTCTGTCTGTGTCTCACCCAGGTCCCCGGGATGCACCACCAGCTCTGCTGACCTGGCAGATTGGACTGGGTCCCTCTTGGCCAGCTCCTGGGGCCTCGTTTGTCTTTCTTTCCTCTGGCATCCAGAGAGCTGTTCAGACGAGGGTGGTGACTGAAAGCCCCAGAGCTGGTAGGCACAGACATCCTTGCACGCCCAGCTTTGAACGCCACGCTCAGTCTTCAGGCAGGTGTGGCGGGAACAGACACCTTGACAGGAATGCTAGTTATGTTAACAATGTGGCCATGACTGTTGTGTGCACTGGTGCACTGTGCGGGGTCGTGCCCTTTAGAGCTAGGGTCACATCAATCCTCACCACAGCCTGTGAGGAAGGTGTTTCTATTTCTTTGAACAGATGAGGAAGCAGATTTAGAGGATGCTGAATAACTTGTCAAATGACTGTGAGCCCAGGTCTCTCTGGTTCCAGAGTCTGTCTGTTCATTAGGGGCCTGGTGGCACAATGGTTAACTGCTTGACTGCTAACTGAAAGGCGGGCGGTTCAAATCCACTAGCTGCTCTGTGCTCTGTGGGAGAAAGACGTGGCAATCTGCTTCCTTAAAGATTACAGCTTTGGAACCCTATGGGGCGTTTCTACTGTGTCCCATAGGGTCACTACGAGTTGGAATTGACCGGACAGCATAAGGTTTGAGGGGCCATGGGCACAAATGTATACAAAGGGAGGACAGAACCAGCTACACAGTTTGTGGGATCCAGTGCAAAATGAAAATGTGGGGACCTTTGTTTAAAAATTTAGACAGTGACAGCGGAGGATTTAAGCGACCACTGGGCCCTTCTAAGCATGAAGCCCTACGACACCGCACAGGTTGAACACCTGAAGCTGCCCCTGGCAGAGGCAGACTGGGTGTAACAACAACAATAACAAACAGCTGCTGATGAGTGAATTCTGTCTCATGGTGACCCGACGTATGTCAGAGTAGATCTGTGCTCTGTAGGGTTTTCAATGGCTGACTTTTCAGAAGTAGATCACCAGGACTTTCTTTTGAGATGCCTCTGGGTGGATTCAAACCACCAAACTTTCAGTTAGCAGCCAAGTGTGTTAACTGTTTGCACCACCCAGGGACTCCGAGTGCAATACATTCACATAAACAAGCAAACAAAATACTGAGGAAGGGAATGGGAGGGTGGGAGAGTAGGGGCTGCGTACAGTCCTAAGGGGAATAGCTGCAACTCATCTGCAGCAGACTTTTGGCACTGTGAAGTGCCCTGTACTGTCAGATCTTCTTATTTTTCCAAAAAACCCAATAGAAATCTGAATATTTTATGGGAAGCTGTCTAATGTTTAAATGTTGATTTGCCTACCTAAAAATGTCCATTCTCCCATTCTTACTTGATACTGGAATCACAATTTCTTCAAGGCAGAAATGTTTGCTATTGTTAGGTGCCATCTAGTCGATTCCAACTCACAGCGACAGTATGTGACAGAATAGAACTGCCCCATAGGGTTTTCTTGGTTATCATCCTTACAGAAGCAGAATGCCAGGTCTTTCTCCAGTGGAGCCTCTGGGTGGGTTTGAACCACCAATCTTTCAGTTAGCAGCCTAGTGCTTAACTGATTCACCACCAGGGCTCAGCTAAAACTGTACTTCCCAGACTCCATGTGGTAAGAGTGGTCATGTGACATGATCTTGGCCAATGAGGAGTAAACAGAGGTCTGCTGGGGACTTCTGGAAAAGTTGTGTTTTTCTGAGGTAGATGCTGCTTCTTCCTTCTAGATGTTTCTCTTTCCTCTGTCTTCTTGGATGCAGTAGAGCCAGGGCCAGATTGAGGCACATGAGGGCCCTGAACACTGATAATCCATGGTGCCCCTCTTCTGCTAATTCACACATTCAAACATGATATGTGAGTTATATATATACATGCATATATTTACGTGTGTGTGTGTCTTGCTGTCCATGATGTAACTTCTTTTAAAACCCGACTATAATATTAGCAATTGAACACAAAAGTGGTGTCTGCCATTTTATGAGGTGAACAGGATTATAACATTTTTAGTGGATGCAGTATACTAAGATTTTTAGTATATACCACTTTTTCTACAAGAAGAGTATTCCACATATTCTACAACAAAGAAAATAAGTCAGTGAACTTAGTTGTTTCAACAAACCCATTGCCGTCAAGTCAATTCCAACTTATAGACATAACGACCCTATGGGACAGAGTAGAACTGCCCCGTAGGGTTTCCAAGGAGCAGCTGGTGGATGTGAACTGCCGACCTTTTGGTTAGCAGTCAAGTTCTTAACCACTACACCACCAGGGTTTCCCCCAGGTTAGTTGTTCAGCAATCGACGTAAAATTCTGTCACTCTCCCACAACAAAAAATTGACTTTCACCAGTTTTGCTTTAAATGGCTCATACTTCAATTTTAATACTTGTTTCATAATAAATGCTATAATTATAAATGAGTAAATGAAAAGATGTCACAAAAGCAAATTTAATGATCAGATAACAAATATTACAACAAATTACTGTATTTTATATTTAGATAGATCTTTTATCTCTAACATGTAGTGATTAAAAACATTTCTTTCTATTCTTTGCTCTTACAAATTCTTCAGTGATTTTGTCACAGTTAAGCTGCTGAACAATATCGGCTTCCATACATAATAAAGATAATGAATCAAGTCTTTCTTGAATCGTTGTTGTATGCTGAGGGTTTTTGAGTCTCTTCAGGGATGAAAATGAGCATTCTATTGTGCAGTTCATGATCATTAAAGTTGGAAATATTCGTAAAGCAATTTCAACATTGGGAAATGTACACTGTATTTTATCTTCTATTACGGAATCATACATACCTACATGAGTAAAATTTGTCTTTCCTGAATCTGCAAACTTAGTTCTCATGTAAGAAGGAAATTATCACACCTCTCCATAAATGTTTGTATTTAAGTCATCAGGATAAGCCTGCACTAATTTCGTGGATTCCTTCGTGCATTATTCATCAGGTATAGCCACATTGTTTAAAGAAAGAAAATCTATATGAAATAACTTTATACACTTTTACCCTTCTTTTCGTGCAAGAGTCAGGTGTGTTAAAGATAGCGTAATGTATGATAACAGGAAATTGATCTCTGTTACTCAATGATACTTCTGGAGCACTTCTGTTATTTACTTGTTTTTTTTCTAATGCTTCTGTCATGGTGAACTGCTTGATAATCAGTATCTGGCAGTATTTTTTTTGTTGTGTTTTCAAAATATTCTCTTAAATTATGTAACTACCCTATAACGACTGGTAGATATCTGTACACGTCTTTAAATTTACTTCTGAATCTCAGAGAGCTTGGCTAGTCTGATGAAAATGCTATAATATATTATTCCACTTGAACGACATAAATACATACTCTAGTGTTTGCTTTTTGTTGGCAATGTGTTCAGCTTCTCTTTTGGTATCTTCTTTTTGTCTCTGGTCTTCGGCAATATTTTCTAAGGCATCTAGCATCTGTGTTCGATTCCAGGATTGCACTTGTTGCTACAGTATGCCCTTCCCAACATGTATTAGAAAGACATTTTAATACTTGATCATTGCCTAAATATGTTTTAAGAACTGCCCATTGGTGATTAGAGGCAGCAAAAAATGTATAGAGTAACTGAACAGTAAAAAAAAAAAAAAAAAATTAGCTGCTTCTGGACAACAATCTACTGTGCTACATCCTACAAGAGTAAGTGAATGTGCAGCACATGGTATGAAAATGGCGTATTCATTATGTTTTAAAATTTTCTGTTGCATGCCTTTACAACACCCTGACATATTGGAAGCCTTGCCATAGAACTGGCTTCTGCACTTAGAAAAATCAGTTTATGCAAACTTCACATAACTAGTGAAGTGCTTGATTTGCAATGTCTTCACCAGTATGCCTTTTTAAGCTAGTAGATGTGATAAATCCCTCAACAGGTTGCGCATCTTCTGGAGATACATATCTTAAAACAATATTTAGCTGATCTGTATGAGAAATATCAGGAGTGGAATCTACAGACAGGCTGAAATATTGAACTATACTTATTTCACTGAAAATAGTTGAACTTTATCACTTGTTAAGTTTATTAATTTTTCACAGGTTGTTTTAGACATATACGATGGGTTGCCCTTTCTTGTGTCACCATGTTTAGAGATGTGACCTACTAAAAATGGATCAAAGTGAGCAATAAGTTCAAGTAAGCCCCCCAAATTTCCATTTTGTAGGGACCCAAACACTTCATTTCCTCCTCCAAAAGATAGCCCATGTTCAGCAATTGTTATAATGACAGCTACAGTGTATTGCAAAACAACTTTCCAATACTGATGTTCTTCATTAATTTGTGTTTCCAGTTCATGAGATAAGCAAAAACTATCTCTTCAGTTTAAATATGGCAACATACAATCTCTGTGAATTGAACTGCTTTTATGTTTATCAATCATATGCAATTTGTACCACTTGCTAAATCCATTCACAGCAAATCGAGAATTAAATCATTAAGACTGAATAGTTTGCAAACAAAACAATATACAGAGTCAACTGAGGAAGAATACAGTAGTCACTCCCTCTTATAATTTTCACCACTAGCTTTGCACCCTAGAAATATATTCTGGCTACAGAACCTTGTTTTTTTAACATCCAGAAATTTCTGACACCAATTTTCAAATGGTTCACTGTGATGTTGACATTCACTTGGCCCTCTTTTGATACAACAGTTTACATCTTTAGAAGAAAGATCAGTCCACAAAGCAGGATCTGTATTTCTGTTATTTATGGGGTCTGCTGATGTGACAATTTCAGATTCTAAAATAGTTTCACTTTCTACACCATTATTTTTTCAGTACAGCAAATAACGGACACAGAATTTGGAACAAATTCTGTTATATTTGTACTGCCATTAGTAATATCAGCACTAGCAGTACTAGTACAAAGATTTGTACCCATAAACTCGAGCGTTCAATGGAAGTCTCTTCTGATTCTGGAATTGCCTTTAGGGCTTTACAAATCCTTTTCTTTTTATCTTCTGTGAGTTTTTGTTTTTGTGCGCCACATGGTTGTTGTCTTTTCATTTAATCTGGATATAAAATTGTCACTTTTTAAATTTGGTTCTACTGTAGCAAATAAGTTTGAATAATTTAAAATAAATAAACAAAATCTATAAAACAAGAAAAATTTATAAAATAAAATTGACATTTGAGTTTGGACATTAACACAAAAATTTATATTTGAAAATTAGTAAGTAACAAAATTCATTTGGAACATGTAATTTTGTGCTTCAGGTCTGAGATAGTCAAAAGAAATAGCACTAACAAAGCAGTTGGAAATAATTTCATTCATTTGTCATACGATGTTCATTGGTGGAACCTTCACAGATCTCCACGAGTGTTTTTCCTCTTGAAATAGTACTTAAAGAATTGGGCACTCACTTTCCCTCCTTTCGTGCTGTGTCTCCACAGTTCATTGCACTAGTACTGAGGGGGCGAGAGCAATCACAAAGAACATGATACAAATACAAGAATATGCTCAATCTGAAGATGCATTTTGATTCACTTTGCACAGGACCAGATATGTCACGAGTCACATGATTATAGCGCGGCTAGTGCGTTCTTACGCAGTCAATGAGAGACAACTGAATGTGAGGTTATGTCCAATCATTCCGAAATGAAAAGGAAAAAATAATTATTGTCATATACAAAATTTATAAAATTATATCAGTTTCATTTAGTGCCCTGACAGTTCCCTTCCTCTGCGACGCTTGCTTTTCCTTGTGTCCTGTCTGCTTGGCATCTACGGGACTTTGCTTTGGACAACTGGTGCCTCTGTTTTGTTGATGCCCTAAGCATGTGCTTACCTTGCTTACTGGGGAATCCATCCCTGAGCGGAGAAATCAAAGAGTACCTGTGATGATGAGGTGTCTTGAGAATGAAAGTACAAGCTGAGGATGGTGGGACAGAAAGACAAAGAGTATGGGATATGGGTAACATCTTGGAGTCACCATTCCATCCCGAAAGGCCTCCATGGGACCTCTTGTCAAGCAGAAAAATAGACCCCTGATGGCACCGCACTGGGCAACATTTTGTTCTGTTGTACGTAAGGTTGTCATGAGTCAGAGCTGACTTGACAGCAATTAACAGCTACAACAACAAGGTGTTGGCTTAGTTACGTAGGGCTGCCACAACAAAATACCACATAGTGGGTGGCTTTAAAGAACAAAAATGCAGGTTTTCAATGTTATGGTGTCTGGAAGTCCAAATTCAGGGTGTTGGCAGCTCTACACTCTCTTTTAATCTACTCCAGGGAAGGGTCTTCCTTGCTGGCCTGGGCATTTCTTGGCGTTCCTTTGTTTGTAGACATATCCTCACGAGGCATATTTCTCCTGTGCGTGACTCTGTTTCCTCGTCTGTCCTTCTCTTTTACAAGACACCACTCAGAAAGGACAGGATTAGGATCCACCCTAATTCCAGTATGACTTTGTGAACTAATAACTAATCTGCAAAGAAAAATTCTATTTCCCCAAACAAGGTCATGTTCACTGGTGCAGAGGTCAGGACTTCAACATCTCTTTTTTGGTAGACACAATTGAATTCCTGACAGGGGTTAAACCATGTTAGTTGGGTTTCTGATACATGCTACAGCAATCCCAAACAAATACAGCAACTAGTCGAAACATTTTAAAAACCAGGGGACCAAGGCAAACAGAACACAGCTATGGGCTGCATTTGTCCCAGGGCTATGCACTGAGAGGCTCTGAGCAGGAACTGGGAATGTGTTTCCCTCCTCTTGTGCTCACTGACCTTTTGATGGTCAGGCTTGCCCTTGGGCAGTCATACTTTATTCTTGCAGCTGCTGTGGTAGACATTACAAGTGTTGGTCTCCTCTCCTTCTAGTTACATGGAAGACACATTCTCAGTCCCTTGCATGTGGGCAGGACTTTGTGATGACTTCCAGGGCTGTGTTTGGAAGCTCTGTAGGTCACATCTAAGCTGAAGCTCGAAGAGTGGGTGTGAGAGTTCCATGTGAGCGAGTGTGTTTCACCTGATGGGTAGCTGAGGAGGTCTGGTCTTGAAACGATGGATTCCTAATGTCAGAGCACCCTGGATCACTGAGTTACTGCAGGGAAGATAATTGCCCTAGATAGTTGCCTGGTTTCACAGTGACTTTGCAGAGGTGAGAAATAAACGTGTTTTTAGCCACTGGCATTTTGAGATTATTAACTGGGCACTGAATAAGGAAGACTTAAGAAGAATTGACACTTTGAATTATAGTGTTGGTGAAGAATATTGACTATACCATGGACTGCCAGAAGAATGAACAAATCTATCTTGGAAGAAGTACAGCCAGAATGCTCTTTAGAAGCGAGGATGGCGAGACTTCCTCTCACGTACTTTGGACATGGTATCAGCTTGGGGTAGTGGTTGTTAGCTGTTTTTAGGTGCCATTGAATTGATAGTGACTCATAGTGACCCTACGTACAACAGAAGGAAACACTGCCCGGTGCTGCACCATCCTCACAATCCCAAGCTTGGTCTGGCTTAACCTAACCCGTTTACCTCCTCCACCTGTAGTAAAATCCACACTAATGTGAATGAAGGATTTAGAAGCTTAGGTTAGGATGTTTACTCTTGAGAACTCCTCTTCAGTTGGGGGTGCCTTTAGCTGAACGGTGAGATTTGGGGCAGCATGATGCAGGTAGTTACAGGTTGAGGAGCAAGAGTCAGAGCCACCTGGATGGCAACTAACAAGAACAACCATAATTATTCAGGTATCATTCACATTACAAGTACCAGCTCTAGGCTGAAGGCAAAAAAGAACCAGCCCTGAGATGAGTGAGCTAGCACGTAGGTCTCCACTTGTGACCACACACAGCTCTTTGTCTCCACCGACTATCTCATCTACCCATAATCACTGAAGTGACAGGACCATGCTTAAACTGGCTGAAGCTAAAGAGGAAATAAACTGGCTCAGTAACCAAGAAGTTCCAGGTGTCAGGCATGGCATCACTGCCAACAGGGATGTCAATATTGTCAACAATGACTGTCAACCACAAGACAAGTCTCCTTGTCTTTCTGTCCCACCATCCTCAGTCTCTTCATCATCATGGCTGAATAGAGGTGCTCAAAGGATGCTGTAAGCGCTGTCTTACTTTTCACTCCTTATCTTTTAGCTTCTTTTCCGATTGGGTTGGTGTCACTCTCAAGCAGGCTTTCTTGATACAGCCGCTCCCAGCAGCTCTGGGCTTTTATCTGGCCCGCTTTAAGAGTTAACAAGAAGAGAAATTAGCTTTCTAAAGAGTTCCATGTTAAATTCCATGGACCCGGCCTAGGTCACATGGGCCTCCCTGAGCAATACTATGGCATGAGGATGGATGACCCAATTTTTCAGACAAGATTGAGAATCCATCATGGCAGTTAGTGGTCAGAGTCGACCTCACCCAACCAACGTGGGCAAAGTTGGAAAAGGAGTGGCTACCCTAGGAAAATCAGGCAACAGTTACTTCCTGCTCTGCACGTAGTCACCTTTTGTCTGTCTCCGTTCCTAGTGATAGAATGCTGCTTAAAATGGCGTGAAGATGAAGGAATGGATTCTGGATCACTAAAGCAACAGATGTTTACCACTCACCCCCCAAATCGTTTAAAGTGCCCAGGTGGAACTCTGATTATGTTACTCATCTGATCAAGAGCCTTTACGGTTCCCAGCATCTCCAGAAAAAGTCTTAACCCTATGGCCTGTGATGCCTGGCCCATGTCTCCAGGATCATCTCCCATGGGATTCCTGTTGGAACATTGCTCTGGGGGCTGCCTGGGCAGCTCACTCTTCTCTGATCTTTTGCCTGAAATCCCTCCCATTGTTCTTTCTTCCTCTGTGGATGGAACTGCTTCCTGGCCCAACTTTACTGCCACCTCCTCTACAAAAAAAGCCCTTTTGAGTCCCCTCCTTGGGAGCTTGGCTATTTCTTGCTTGTAATGGAGTGGTTAAGAGCATGAGCTGAGAGTCAGCCAGACATCATTTGGAATCCCACCGCCATAGCTTTCTAGCTTTGTGGCAAGCATATAACCATCTTTGAGCTTCAGTTCCCTCACCTGTAAAATGAGGTGTGGGGGGGATGAGAATGAAAATACCTACCTCCCAGAGTTGTCATCAAGATTTGACAACAAATGGAAAGAACTTATTAGCACAGTGCTTGGCACATAGTAACTACTCAATAATGGTAGCTACTATTATTTATAAATCTCTTGTTTATACTGAGGGCCTCTTTTAGGGGCTTATTTATTTATTTATTTTATTGTACTTCAGGTGAAGGCTTACAGAACAAATAGTTTCTCATGAAACAGAAGTACACATGTTGTTTTATAACATTTGTTAACAACCCCACAACATATCAACCCTCTAACTTCTCAACCTCTTTTTTTGTTTGGTGAGAATACACATAACCAAAGATACACCATTTCAAAAATTTCTACATGCACAGTTCAGTGACATTGACTATGCTCTTCCAATTGTGCTGTTATTCTCACGTAAGATGAAGGCTTACAGAACAAAATAGTTTCTCATTTAACCATTACTACAAATGTTGCCCTACGACAAAGGTTAACAATCTCACAACACATCAACAATATCCTTACTCAACCTTGGGTTCCCTATCACCAGCTTCCTTGTCCCCTTCTGCCTTCTGGATCTTGTCACTGGACTCCTGTACCTCATTAGTCTCATTGGGTTTTACGGGGCTGTCCACTCCAAGGCTGAACAGGGAACCTTGGAGGTAACTTCACCACTGAGCTAAAAGGGTGTCTGGGGGCCTTACTCTCGAGGTTTCTCCAGTCTCCTTTAGGCCAGTAAATCTGGTCTTTATTTTGTGAGTTAAAATTATGCTCTACATCCTTCTCCAGCTCTGTCCAGAACCCTCTGCTGTGATCCTGGTCAGAGCAGTCAGTGGTGGTAACCGAGCACCATCTAGCTGTACTGGACTCAGTCCAGTGGAGGCCTTGGTAGATGTGGACAATTAGCCCTTCGGACTAACCTGTTCCTTGTATCCTGTTCTCTTCATTCTCCCTTGCTCCTGAAGGGATGAGACCAGCGGAGTATCTTAGATGGCCGCTCACAGGCTTTTAAGACCCCAGACACTACTCACCAAGGTAGAATGTAGAACGTTGTCTTTATAAGCTGTGTCATGCCAATTGAGCTAGATGTTCCCCGAGACCATGGTCCCCAGAGCCCTCCGCCCAGTAATTCTGTCCCTCAGGGAGTTTGGATGTGTCTATGGGGCTTCCATGACCTTTCCTAGTATCAGTTGCGCTAGTTTCCCCTGTATTGTGTACTGTCTCACCCTTCACCCAAGATACCACTTATCTAATATCTATTTAGTATTCCCCCCCTCCCATCCCTGGTAACCAACAAAGATTGTTACATTTTGTGTATGAACTTTTTCACGGGTTTTTACAATAGAGGTCTCATGCAATATTTGTCCTTTTTTGATTGACTTATTTCACTCAGCATAATGTCCTCCAGTTTCATCCATGTTATGAGATGGTTCACAGATTCATCATTGTTCTTTCTCGTTGCATAGTACTCCATGGTGTGTGTGTACCATAGTTTGTTTATCCATTCACCTGTTGATGGGCATCTAGGTTGTTTCCATCGTTTTGCTATTGTGAACAACGCTGCCATGAACATAGGTGTGCATATGTCTATTCGAGTGATGACTCTTATTTCTCTAGGATATATTGCTAGGAGTGGGATTGCTGGATCGAATGGTATGTCTATTTCTAGCTTTCTGAGGAAGCGCCATATCATTTTCCAGAATGGTTGTATCATTTTGCATTCCCACCAGCAGTGCATAAGAGTTCTGATCTCCCCGCGGCCCCTCCAACATTTCTTATTTCCGGTGTTTTTGATTCGTGCCAGTAATGCCGGGGTGAGATGGTATCTCATTGTGGTTTTAATTTGCATTTCTCTAATGGCTAGGGATTGCGAGCATTTCCTCATGTGTCTGTTGGCCATTTGAATGTTTTCTTTGGTGAAGTGTCTGTTCATTTCCTTTGCCCATTTTTTAATAGGATTATTTGTCTTTTTGTTGTAGAGGTGTTGGATTTTCTTGTAGCTTATGGAGATTAGACCTTTGTCTGACTTGTACTGTCCAAAAATTTTTTCCCAGTCTGTAGGTTCTCTTTTGACACTTTTGGTGAAGTCTTTTGAAGAGCATACGTGTTTGATTTTTAGAAGATCCCAGTTATCTAGCTTATCTGTTGGGTTTTTTGTGTTAATGGTTATGGTTTGTATCCTGTTAATGCCATGTATTAAGGCCTGAAGTGTTGGTCCTATTTTTTCTTCTATGAACTTTATAGTTTTAGGCTTTATATTCAGGTCTTTGATCCATTTTGAAGTAGTTTTTGTATATGGTGTGAGGTATGGGTCCTGTTTCATTTTTTTGCAGATGGATATCCAGTTTTGCCAGCACCATTTGTTAAAAAGACTGTCTTTTCCCCATTTGATGGACTTTCGGCCGTTGTCGAAGATCAGGTGACCATAGGTGGATGGATTTATATCTTGGTTCTCAATTCTCAATTCCCAGTTGGTTAATGTATCTGTCGTTGTACCAGTACCAGGCTGTTTTGACTACTGTAGCTGTATAGTAGGTTCTGAAGTCAGGTAGTGTGAGTCCAACTTTATTCTTCTTCTTCAGTAGTGCTTTACTTATTCAGGGCTTCTTCACTTTCCATATAAAGTTAATGATTAGTTTTTCCATCTCTTTGAAGAATATTTGGATGGGGATTGCATTGTATTTGTAAATTGCTTTGGGTAGAATTGCCATTTTCACAATGTTGAGTCTGCCTATCCATGAGCATGATATGTTTTTCCATTTATGTAGATCCCTTTGGGTTTCTTGCAGTAGTGTTTTGTAATTTTCTTTGTATAGGTCTTTTATATCCCTGGTCAGATTTATTCCTAAGTATTTTATCTTTTTAGGGGTTATTGAAAATGGTATTGATTTCCTGATTTCCTTTTCATCGTTCTCCTTATTGGTGTATAAGAATCCAACTGATTTTTGAATGTTTATCTTGCATCCTGCTACTCTGCTGAATCTTTCTATTAGTTCCAGTAGATTTCTTGTGGAGTCTTTAGGGTTTTCTGTGTATAGTATCATATCATCTGCAAACAAGGACAGTTTAACTTCTTCATTACCAATTTGGATGTCCTTTATCTCTTTTTCTTGCCTTATTGCTCTAGCTAGAACTTCCAGCACAATGTTAAATAGGAGTGGTGATAAAAGGCATCCTTATCTTGCTCCTGTTTTCAAGGGGAATGTTTTCAGCCTCTCTCCATTAAGAATGATGTTGGCCGTTGGTTTTGCATAGATTCCAATTATTATGCTGAGAAATTTCCCTTCTATACCTATTTGATTGAGAGTTTTTATCAGGAATGGGTGTTGGACTTTGTCAAATGCCTTTTCTGCATCAGTTGAGATGATCATGTGATTCTTTTCTTTCCTTTTATTTATGTGGTGGATTACGTTGATTGATTTTCTAATGTTGAACCATCATTGCATACCTCGTATGAATCTTACTTGGTCATGGTGTATTATTTTTTTGATATGATGCTGAATTCTATTGGCTAGAATTTTGTTGAGAATTTTTAAATCTATATTAATGAGAGATATTGGTCTGTAATTTTCTTTTTTGTGACATCTTTTCCTGGTTTTGGTATCAGGGTTATGCTGGCTTCATAGAATGAATTTGGAAGTGTTGCTTCCTCTTCTATGCTCTGAAATAGCCTGAGTAGTACTGGTACAAGCACTTCTGTAAATGTTTTGTAGAATTCTCCAGTGAAGCCATCTGGGACAGGGCTTTTTTTGGTTGGGATTTTTTTTTATCACCTTTTCAATCTCTTCTCTTGTTATGGGTCTGTTCAGATTTCAACATCACTTTGTTGTAGTTTGGGTAGGCGGTGTGTTTTTTAGAAATTTATCCACTTCCTCTAGGTTTTCTAATTTGTTGGAGTATAGTTTTTCATAATATTCTGTTATAATCCTTTTTATTTCAGTTGGGTCTGTTGTACTGTCCCCCATTTCATTTCTTATCTGGGTTGTTTCTGTCCTTTCCTGTTGTTGTTTTGTCAGTCTGGCCAGTGGTTTGTTGATTTTGTTGATTCTTTCAAAGAACCAACTTTTGGTTTTGTTGATTCTTTCTATTGGTTTTCTGTTCTCTATTTCATTTATTTCTGCTCTGATCTTTACTATTTCCTTTCTTCTGGTGGTTGTGGGCTTTTTTTGCTGTTCTCTTTCTGTTTGTTTGAGTTCTGTAGTTAATGTTTTGTTTTTGTCCCTTTCTTCTTTTTTGATCTGTGCATCTATTGCTATAAATTGTCCTCTGAGGACTGCTTTTGCTATGTCCCAGAGGTTTTGGTATGATGTGTTTTCATAATCATTTGATTCTAGGAATTTTTTGATTCCATCTCTGATTTCTTCTATTACCCACTGATGTGTAAGCAGGGTATTATTCAGTTTCCATTTAGTTGATTTTTTTTCCTTGCTCTGTCTACTGTTAATTTCTACCTTGGTGGCATTGTGGTCAGAGAAGATACTGTGAATTATCTCAACGTTTTGGATCTTGTTGAGGATTGCTCTGTGGCCTATGTTGTGGTCTATTCTGGAGAACATTCCATATGCATTGGAAAAGAATTTGTACTTTGCAGTGGTTGGATGGAGTGTTCTATATATTTCTTTGAGGTCACATTGGCTGATTGTGCCCTTTAGGTCTTCTGTATCTTTTCTGAGTTTCTTCTTAGTTGTTCTGTCCTTTACTGAGAGTGGTGTGTTGAAGTCTCCTACTATTATTGTGGAACTGTCAATTTCTCTTTTCAGTGTTGTTAGAGTTTGTTTTATGTATTTTGTAGCCCGTCATTGGGTGCGTAGATGTTTATTATGGTTATGTCTTCATGATGGATCATCCCCTTAATCATTATATAGTGTCGTTCTTTGTCTTTTATGGTAGACTTAGTTTTAAAGTCTATTTCATCTGAGATTAGAATTGCCACTCCTGCTCTTTTTCGGTAGTTGTTAGCTTGATATATTTTTTTCCAACCTTTGATTTTTAATAAATTCACATCTTTGTTTCTAAGGTGTGTCTCTTGTAGACAGCAAATTGATGGATCCTCTTTTCTTATCCATTCTGCCACTCTCCGTCTCTTTATGGGTGCATTGAGTCCATTTACATTCAGTGTAATTATTGATAGATGTGAGTTTGTTGCTGTCATTTGTAGTGCTTTTTTTTGTGGTGCTGAAGTTTTCTTTGTTCTTCTTACTCTCTTGTGCTGAGTTACTTTTGTTTGTGGATTTTGTGTTCATTTCTTTTGTTTTTGTAGGTTTTGTTTTTGCTGAGACTTTATGTTTTTCGTCTTTATTTTTATGAGTTGGTTTGTTGACTTTCTTTGTGGTTACCATGAATTTTACCCTTATCTTTCTAAGTTTGAAGCAGTCTACCCTTACTTGGTATCGCCTTGCCTTCCTCTCCATTAGAAGGTTCTATACCTATGCCGTTGATTCCCTCTTTCATTGTTTTGATGTTGTTGTCATCCATCGATTGAGCGCTCTGATTCCTGTTGTATTTCTTTTGGTTTTGGATAGTCCTTGAGAGTTCATTTCCTAGGTTTGTATCTCGGTGGTACAATCCTGCATCTTAGGTTCTGCCTGTGAGCTGAAGCTGTTTGTCCTCAGATTGAAGAACTCGCTTTAATAATTCTTGTAAGTTTGGTTTGACTTTTACATATTCCTTTAGTTTCTGTTTATCTGAAAATGACCTAATTTCACCATCAAATTTGAATGAGAGTTTTGCAGGATATACTATCCTTGGCTGGCAATTTTTTTCTTTCAAGATTTTGTATATGTCATCCCATTTTCTTCTGGCCTGCATGGTTTCGGCCAAATAATCTGAGCTTAGTTTTATTGTTTCTCCTCTGCATGTGACTTCTTGTTGTTCATGAGCTGCTCTCAGGATTCTTTGTTTGTCTCTGGTTTTGGTGAGTGTGAATATGATATGCCTTGGTGATTTTCTTTTGGGGTCTCTTCTAAATGGGGTTTTTTGAGCTTCTTGGATAGCCAGCTTTTCATCTTTCATGATATTGGGGACATTTTCTGTCAGCAGTTCCTCAATGATCCTTTCTGTGTTTTCTGTTTTCTCCCCCTGTTCTGGAACTCCAATCACTCACAGATTTTTGCTTTTGATTGTGTCCCACATTATCTCTCATGGTCTCTTCATTTTTCTTTGTTCTTTTTTCTGAGTTTTCCTGAAACAGAGTTGTACCCAAATGTTTGTCTTCAATTCCACTGATCCTGTCTTCCATCATTTCAAATCTGCTTCTCAGCCCTTCTATGACATCGTCCATTTCTGAAATCTTGTTGTTTACCTTTTGGATTTCTAATTGTTGTGTTTGTATAATTTCTAGTTGTGAATTTATTTTGGCATTTTTTTCCTGCATTATTTTCCTGAATTATTCCAATTTTTTGTCTGTATTTTCCATGAATTTGTCTATTTTTTCCTCATGTTTGTCAGCTTTTTGCCTCAGTTCTTGGAGAATTCTGAGTATTAAATATTTGAATTCCCTAACAGGTAGTTATAGTGCATTTTCTTCCAGAGGAGAGTCATCTGGTGTTTTATGTTGGACGCCTACTGGAACCATCCTGTCTTGTTTTTGTAATTTTTTTTAATTGTCTGCTGTTTTCAGGACATTCAGTAGTTATTTTTCTCATTTATTGATTGTAGATTTGTTTGTTTCATTCCTTTTTAAAAAAAAAATTTGACTATGTCTGAGCAAGCAGACTGTGTGTCCTTTGTTGTTTGCTTATTTTTGGGCACAATACTTTTTTCCTCCTTCTTCAACTGGCAGGGTCAGTCACTTAGATATGGTACAGAAGGGCAGGTCTAGCTGAAGAGGAGTTACTGGGACAGGTTGTCTGTGGCACTTACTACAGCCACCAGAGCTGGTCAGTAATCAATGCAGGGCTTGTTCCAGCAGGCCATGCCTGTGTTGCTTGGTGGTGTGATGTCATACGCATGGTGCAGGTAGGCAGGATGCAGCAGGGAGATTGTTATGCATGGAGCTAAGATGGATATGGGAGAGAGGAGAGAGGAAGAGAAGCCAAAAACATAGAAACAAACAAAAAAGAATGCTAGGGCAGCTTGCCATTGGAGTGGAGAGATGAGAGACTATGAAATGGAGAAAAACAGAAAGGGGAGGAGGAAGAAAAGAAAAGAATGAATAAATAAGAATCAGAAAGGTTAAAGAACCACAAAGTTCCCAGGGATCCCACCGGTGCAGCTATGAGGTCTGGGGAAGTCGCTCTCAGGTGTTGCAGTACAACCTGGCTAGAAGGCGTAGAGGTATACAAAGCCAGGTATTCAGGGAACAGAAAGGGAAGGAAGATATAGAGAGACGAGAAACTGAGCAATGAAGAAAGACAAACAGGGAAAAAGACGAAAAATAAAACAAAATAAATAAAAAACAAAAGAAAGCAAAACTAGATAGGCCCCCAAAGAAACAGGAAAAAAAAAAAAAAAACCCCAACGTAAAAAGAAATGCCCTCAGAGTTCCCTCTACACGTCTGTGGAAGCCGAAGGGGCGTCTCTCTCTGCCACGCAGCTCAGCCTGGCCAGAAAGTGTTTCCAACTCAAGAAAAGGAAAAGAAAACAAACAAACAATTCAAAACAAAGAAACGAACAAAAGCCCCGGGATCCCACCAGCGCGACAGCCCAATCTGGGAAGCATCTCCACACTCGAACGGAGCTCTGCAGCCCCTCAGGAAGAAGCAAAGATGGCGCACAGAGCCAGGTACTTGAGTGAAGGGAGGGGGAGGTGGCGAGAGGCAAGGAAGTCAAAAGAAGCAGAAAAAAAAAAGGAATACTAGCAGCTAACAAATGGCACTCAGAGAGCCAGTGAGTGTGGGCTGGTGTTTCTGGACAAGAGGCTGTGTCAGTGGGAAGCAGAGGGGCCCGAGTGTGGGTGAAGAAGGGTAGAGAGTGGGAAACCATATATCACAAATTACTGGAGCTCTGCAGCCCCTCAGGAAGAAGCAATGATGGCGCATGGAGCGAGGTACTTGAGCTAAAGGAGGGGGAGGTGGGGAGAGGCAAGGAAGAAATAAAAAGAAGCAGAAAAAAAGCAACACCAGCAGCCAACAAATGGCACTCAGAGAGCCACCCATTCGGGTGTGTGGAATCCAAGCAGCCCGTGTTTCCCCGTCAAGAGACTGTAGCCGCAGGAAGCAGAGGAGGCTGAGTCGGGGTGAAGAAGGATGGGGGGTGGGAGAGCGTATATCACCAATTACCGGTTGTTTTGTCTCCCGCTGGATGCTCTGTGAGGCTGCTTTCTCATATCCCCTGTTTGCTGGTCTCCGATAGGAGTCCAAGATGGCGGATCCACACTGTGTTAGCTGGTAGGGGACCTCTGCAAGAATCTCTCCTCGCTCTCCGTTCTCTGTCAGTTTTCTCACTCCATTTGGTGCTTGGCTGAGCTCTTTATCTCTTCATTTGATGTTATAGGGTTTCAGGATTGTTGTATTCTCTGTTTGGCTTAGTTTTTCGGATCCTTGCTGTGGAGGGACGGCGTGGTGCTTCTGCCTAGAGCGCCATTTTCCCGGAACTCTGGGGGCTTATTCTTATTAATATCCCATATGGGACATTGTCTTCAGTGGAAGGGTCCCAGAAACTGTATGTCCTGTCCTCTGAGGCTGATCCCTCGCTCCACGCCAGGTTTTACTGACTGGGTCTCCATAGGGAGGACACCCAACCTCCTGCTTACACAGCACCAGCAACTTCTCCCCACACCTTCACATGAGGCATCTTTATAGCGGTGCAGTTTCCCTTCCAGCCCCCCTGACACTTGTACCCAGACTGGGGCTTGGAGTGCTCTGAGCAACCAGCACATGGATAACCTTCTTCCTGGGAACCTCTTGATGTTTTTAAGCCTCAGTGTGATCCTTCTCTCCCCTAAATATCCTCCACGTTTCCTTGTGGCTCCCCTAGCCCTCTCCTTGTCCTACCTCTGTAGGGTCTCAGTAAATAAAGGAGACTATAGAGGTGACAGGCGGCCGGGCTGCTCAGTTATGGATGCATAGGGGAGCTGTCCTCTCCGTTGTGCCTATGCAGAGTAGCCCCAGATGATTCAGTTGTGCTTGGGCACACCTCTCCTAATGCAAGCGAACAACAGTCTCTTGCATTAGCCTTGTGGTAACATTGTATCTATGGGGCCATCAGACATGACTTAGAGGAGAATAAACAAGGATGGGTGAGGGATGTTTACTTGTGTCTCCCAGGAATGCACTCTGTGTGTGTGTGTGTGTGTGTGTACACGAGTTGGCATGTGCACTTGTGTCTACCCACCAGCGATCCATAGACTGGGAGGGCACTCAATAGCAGTAACAGCCATTCACTGCTTGAGTGCCACTTATGTGTGAGGCATTCTGTTAAGCATCAAACAGGAGTGTCTTAGGCTGGGCTTCACACACACCCTGAGAATATAGTTCATGTGACAGTGATTTAGTAGGAGCTGCCCCCAGGAAAAAACAGTAGTTAAATGGGAAGTAGGGCTGGGAAGGAAGGAGGCCAGGCAAAGTCCCACAGTGGATAACTTTAGCTCAACCTCTCTGGGGTCGTGGGGGAGCTCTGGAGACCAAATCAAGGGCAAGAGGGATAGAGCATTCATACCCTCACCTGTCAGGCATTGGTTAGGGGCTGACTGGGGATGGGACACGGGGTATACATTTCCAGGTATTTGGGGGTTCTCCTTCTTTTTGAGCAGCCTGAGGGCTGCTTCCCAACAAAGAGACACAGGCTCTGGCCTGAGGGCAGTAAGGGGAAGGGGGAATGGAAAAGTGATCCAAGGGAATGTGGGCAGAGCTTGACAGCATCTGCTAAAGGTTTTATTTAACCCTGAGAAAATTCCTATGAAGTAGGTTCTATGTACAATAAGATGATTGGTGGGGCAGTGGTTAAGAGCTCAGCTGCTAACCAAAAGATCGGCAGTTCAAACCCACCAGCTGCTCCTTAGAAACACTATGGGGCAGTTCTACTCTGTCCTATAGCATTGCTATGAGTCAGAATCGACTTGATGGCAACAGGTTTTGTTGTTTTTTGCATTGTACATATTGGGAATCTGAGGCTTGGAAAGGTAAGGCAACAAAATGGCTTGAAAGCAGAACAGCTAGAAATTGAACTCAGGCTCTCTAGCTCCCATTCTGCTCCAGAAGTGAGACTACAGCAACCTGAAAGCAGCCCTAGGAGAAGAAAGGACCCATCAGAGTTGACCTCCTCTGACTGGACAGCAAAATAAGGAGCCAAAGTCACATTCTCGCACAGAGTATGAGGGCTACCTGTGCAGGCAGAGGACTCCCAGGGTGGAGCCCCAGCTTGCCAGTGTGTTGGGTCCCACTGCTCTTCCTAGACTGATTCCTGGACCTGGAGGTAGAGCCAGGGGCATGGGGAGGATCTGACTGTTGGGCAGAAAGCCCAGGGTCAGATCTCAGAATCTTAGGACCCTAGGGGATTAGATGGGAGAGCTTAGCACACAGAGCATACTCTGAGAGGAATCAACCACAGAGTCCTGGACAGACAGTGTTGCTGCCACCTCTAGGGAATACAGAGTACAAATGCCCCCATATTACAGATAGGGAAACAGAGGCCCAGGATGGACAAAGATCTAGGTGACATAGTTGCCAAGACTGCAGACTATGAGTCTATTCTCTTTATGCCACATCACCATCTCAAGAAGAGACAATTTCCAAAAAGCTGGTTTCTCCAGACCCTTGTCAGGGATATTAGTCAGGGGAGGGTCATTGGTTGCAAGTGACTGAAACTTATCTCTAGGTGGCTTGAGCAGAAAGGGACTGACTTGGCTCCCTAAGCTGCAAAGTCGAGACTGATCTAGATCAAATCCTTCTGGAGTGTTGTAGCATGCCTAGACTTTATAAATTGAGATCTGTGCAAGTTTGATTCCTCAAAGGAAAACCAGTGTACTGTTACTAGAAGAAGGAAACATGGATGTTGGGTTGGATGGAACCACAGGAGCCCACGTTTGCAGATGCTCTCCATCAGAGGGAATAGAGGAACTTTTAGGATCAGGACAAACCTGTGGTCATCAAAGCCAGCTTAACTCTTGATTCTTAGACCTGTAGTGTGTTCTAAGTAGGGTTTTCAGAAGCAGAGCCTGTGATAAGGATTCATTTGCAAGTGAGATATTAAGGAAGTGCTTTCTGGAGGCAGTGTAAGGAAGAGGCAAGATGGAAAAAGGGAAGAAGCGTTGGTAGAGACTGTTGATGCCCAGCTTCCCTGTACTGGGCTGGTAGTGTGATCCCTCAGTGCTCTGAGTGTTGGATCTAATGACTCACGGTTCTTGAAGAATTGTCCTGGGCTAAGATATTACACACTCCCTGGAGGTTGACCCACAGCCAAGGACTGACTGGTATGGAGATACTAAAGTCCAGCCCCCTTGCCTCAAGTTTGGACAATAAGGTGGGGCCGTTCACCCTCCTGAAGCACCCTGGGTAAGCAGGCTGAGACTAGGCTTCAACTGAACCCTTATTTTTCCCTGGCTTCTTCCCCTGTCCTTTTCTGCTTCCCCCACTTCTCTGAAGCTTCCTCTGAGAGCACTCCCTCCATAAATGATTTGCGTAGAATTCCCCTCTCAGGGTCTGCTTCAGGAGAAGTAGAATGGAAGTAGAATGGAAGTCCAGCAAAGCTTCCATTGAGTTGACGTTCTAGCCTCAGCCTGATCACGTGGGGAGCTCTGGAGTATAAATTATAACGCAGAGTATGTCCCACCTCGTGGCAAACAAGCAGCTTTGTATTCTCACACCATCCACTGGCCAGAGACCACTGGGGTAGGCCCAAGTGGGAGGAAACCAAAAAACCAAACCCATTGCCTTTGAGTAGGTTCCAACTCATAGCGACCCTACAGGACAGAGTAGAACTGCCCCATAGAGTTTCCAAGGAGCGGCTGGTGGATTCGAACTGTTGACCTTTTGGTTAGCTCTTAACCACTGTATCACCAGGGCTCCAAATGGGGCGGGGGGGACCATAACCTCCCAGGTACTCCTGGGTCTCTTTCTAGGGGAGGCAGTTCTAGCAGCCCAAGGGAAGGTGCCTGAAGACAGAGGTAAGAGTCTTTAGTAGCAAAGTCCATGGTAAAACAGACTCGGGAGGAGTGAGCGGGTCGCCAACAGTGTCTGTCTCACAGGGCAAAGGAATCAGGCTGCAGAGAACTTTGAGAATCTAGAATTTCTAAATGGGTACCAGCTTAACTATTGGTGGCCACAGGGTGGTCTAATTAGCTGACAACAGGTTACTGTTTATAAATCTGTTGCTACTTACGTAACAAGAAGTAGAGAGTACAGTCTTTACAAATCCTTGTAATGAAATACTTTTCCTTTATTGAGGTTGTGTTTATATAGATGCACATTAGTTTAAACTTTTTTACCTCATTTGCATTCTAAAATTACAGCACCATAATTTTCCTTTTCCCAAATGCATTCAGTCTTAATTAATCCTAACCACTCTCGAGCTTTTCTGATTTCTATTAACACTATTTAAGGTTGAGATGACTTTTAATGGACCTGAATCACATATTCAAATTAGTTTCTTTTCCTAAAGTTATAATGACTCAAGATTTTATTTGATTTGAGCCCAAAGTATTACCTGGAAAGTAATTTGATTGTTTTACAATTTAAATTATCTGTGTAGAATAAAATTCATTAACCTATTTACATGTGTGTACAAATTTTGACACTCTAACCAATTAACATTTAAGAAATTATGCAGTATTTTACAACATCAAGTTTTGCTTCTTGCCGCACCTCTGTCATTTACATCTCTGAACCCTCCTAGCTCCAGAAACCTGGGGTAGGTGTTAATTTCCAACTTTGGCTAAACTCTGGTTGTTTAGTGTCTGCCTAGACAATGCTGTACGTGGACACCTTGTCTACTCCAGGGATTGAGGGAGCGGTGGCCTACTGGGCCTGAGCTTTAGTATTGTCTTCCTAGGATAGTGGAGAGAGCTGACCCCCAGAGGGTGTGATCTGGGGGCCCTGATGGGCATTTGAAGCCATTGGCTGGGAAGTGTCAAACTTTGGGCATAGACTCCTTTCTTTCAGAGGTCTACTCCGGAAAAGCCCAAACATTTGGGACATTAGCAGATGGGGCACAATGATGGGGAGGGTTTCTTAAGCAAGCCTCAGTCAATGGATGGGGTAGTCCATGACGCCCATGAGGCTTAACGCTCTTGGTCTAGCTTAGATGGTGGTTTGAGTTCAGGCTTTGCCACTTGCTACCTGTGTGGTACTCTAGGTCAAGTCACCTGTCACCTAGACTATTGACAAAGCCTCCTCACTGATCCCCTGTACCTGTGCTGCCCCCATCTCTAGGGCTTCCTTCACTACATAGCCAGGATTGTTATTCTGAAGCACAAAGTTGACTGTGTCAGTACTTACTCAATGAGCTTTCCGTGGCTTCCCATTCTACCTGAATAGACAAACCCTTACCAGGACCAACAAAGTCCTTCTCCTGCCCTCTAGCCACTGTGCCTTTCACTGATTTTTGTACTTCCTGTTTTTCCTCACACTCCCCAGCCTTCACATGTGCTGTTCCTGTGCATAAAGTGCCCTTCCCTTCCTTCATGGCCAAGTCATCTCTTACTCATAATTCTGGTCTCAACTTGAGACCAGACTCCCTTGACTGGGACAAATCCTTCATTGCAGGCTCACATGGAGCTCCTATAGACAAGGTTGCTGATCCTTCTCTCTTTCATGGCCCTTATCACAATCTCAATTTCCCATTTTCTATTGTGATTATTTGTCATCTCCCTCCTAATTCAAGGCTCCATGAAGGCTAAAGCCAGTTGGCATTTTTTTACTCTTCTTTGCCCACAACCTCACTCAGTGTCTGGCTCATTAAATAATATATGTTGAATTAACGATGAGTAAGAATGACTTTAAAGTTCCTTTATTTTAAGAAAGCAGCCCTGGTGGCACAGTCGTTAAACTGCTTGATTGCCAACTGAAAGGTTGGTGGTTTGAAACCACCAGCAGCTCTGCGGGAGAAAGATGTGGCAGTGTGCTTCTGTAGAGATTTACAGCCTTGGAAACCCTGTGGGGTTGCTATGAGTTGGAACTGACTCGATGGCTTTGGGTTTGGTTTGGTTATTTTAAGACAGAGAATTTATTCTTATAGTATCTATGTGAGGCTGATATTAAGTGAAAACATATATGTAAGGCAACTAGCATAGCCCTTGGCCCCATCCTACATTGGGGATATTTAGGCTTCTGAGATGGGAGCCAGCCTAGGTGAGGACAGAATGGGGGCCCAGTCAGAAGTACAGGTGTACACACCTGCTCGCAGGTAGAAGAGCAAGGAGGTCACAGCACAGAACCCTGACTCATACCACTCTGTCTTTGATTTTTTACTTTTAACACACTGGGCAGTGAATCACAGTAAATGGTGAATTGTATGCCAATGTTCATTGCAACAAGGAGCCCTGGTGGTGCAGTGGTGAAGTGCTCGGCAACTAACTGAAAGCTGGGTGTTCAAACCCACCAGCCTCTCTGTGGGAGAAAGATGTGGCAGTCTGCTTCCATAAAGACTGCAGCCTTGGAAACCCTATGGGACAGTTCTATAGGGTTGCTATGAGTCGGAGTCAACTCGGCAGCCATGGGTTTGGGTTTTTCTGGTGTTTGGTTCATTTTTTCAATATTATTAACAATAGCCAAAAGGTGAAAACAACCCAGTGTTCATCAACATAAATAACATGTGGTACATACACACAGTGGAATATTGTTGAGCCATAAAGAGAAATAGTGGCAGAAAGTCCTCACCAGAGATGCATCTGAGTAGATTATGTCCATCAACCGGCTCCCAGAGAGACGTGGGGCTCAGTTCTATTGGAACTTGAGGAAAGACTGGACCTCGAAATGAATTTCTGATACATGATACAACATGAATTAACCTGGAAAACACTATACTGCGTGACATATGTCAGACACAAAAGAACAAATGTTGTATAATCTCACTTATATGAAATATCTAGAATGGGCAAATAGAGACGGAAGTGGACTAGTGGTTCCCAGGGGCTGAGGGGAAGGGGAAACGGGGAGTTATTGCTTAAGGGGCACTGAGTTTCTGTTTGGGGCAATCAAAAACGTTTAGAAATAGATGGTGGCGATGATCGCACAACATTGTCAATATCATTAACATCACACGAAGCGTACATTTAGAACGGTGAAAATGACAAAAAGAATTTTTTTGTTATATGTATTTTTTACCACAATAAAAAAAAAGATGCAAAAATAAAAGACTAAGTAGTGAGGAGCATGAAAACAGTTCTTTGGTCTTAGGAGCTTTGCCTGGAGTTTCAGATCCCTCCTGAGGTCATAATTATCCCTTTGAAAAGAGAAAACTGGATGAGACTCTTCTCCCCACCAGCTGCTGGCTTCAAGGCCCAGTCCTTCCCTGGGTCTCAACAGAGCTGAGCCTCACTCCTCTCTGGGAGCTGGTTGAAGGGTGTCATCTACTCAGTTACATCCCTGATGAGGACTTTCTGCCATTATTTCTATGGCTTCTGGCTTGGGCTGAACTTGCATTTTGCTGGTGCAGATGGTGGGAGAGAAATAGGGAGTTCTTGAAGAAGACCCGGAGTCTCTGAGCCCCAATTCCCCATCTAACAAACAGTAAGAGTCATACTTGGCTTATACCTCCAGGGAGCTCATGAGGGCTAATTTGGGGGAAAGTTCTATGGGAAAGACGAGCTCTGGGGACTATTACCCATTCCAAGGACTTCACGGTGCTAGGCTGGGCACACTTTCCCTGAGGGGGAAACAGCAGCCCAAGTGGATAACCGTGGTCCATGTCCAGGTCCATGCAGATGTCGAGGAGCCCAGTCTTGGTTCTGCCATGGGCTCGATGCCCTTGCCTGGGCACCTCCTCTCTGGCTTTTTGAATTTTCCTTTTGTAAAATTAGCATGTTCAGATTGGGTTAGACATATTCTTAGTCCCTTAACCAAACTGAATTGTCCAATGTCTTCTGACCCTGGCCGTTCCCACAGTCATTCAGATAATCCATTGCTAGATGGTGTGGGCTTTTCATGTGCAGCCTTGAGGCAAAACCAAAAACAAATAACAAAAACTCGTTGCCCTCGAGTTGATGCTGACTCACTCATTGCCCTCGAGTTGATTCTGACTCATAGCGATCCTATAGGACAGAACAGAACTGCTCTATAGGGTTTCCAAGGAGCAGCTGGTGGATTCGAACTGCAGGCATTTTTGGTTAGCAGCCGAGCTCTTCACCACTGCCCCAGCGGGGCTCCAGCCTTGAGGCAAGATGGCTTTATTTCTGCTAAGATGCAAACTCTCTTTCCTTTTCTGTCAGTGCACCCAAGGCAGCTGTGTTTACTGCCCCCCCCCCCCGGAGGGCAAGGAGCCACGCCCACTGTGGTTCCGCACAGCGCCCCCTACATGTGAATTCATGCCAGCTCATTGGGAATGAGATTCAACAGCGACACTTCCCCATCTCCTTCTGCTGTTAACTTTCTGCTAATGCCCTGAGGCCTTGCTCCTTTGCAGTTTAGTTTTTTTCTGTGTGACTGAGCAGAAATTATGACTCCGAGGTTGCACTAGCATTTCCAGGTCATCATTAGTCCTGAAAACATGCCTTCCTCATGACTCCACACAGCGGTAGCCTGAGTTTCTCCAAGCCTCACAGCCTGCGGGGTAGAAGAGCTTGCTAAACAATCATAATTCCAACTTCACTAGCTCTATGCAGAAACTCAGCCCTCTGAAAACATTCCGCTCTAATCTGGAAAATATCCTCAGTGTGCCACACAGCAACCTGGAAATAGTCGACCATGTTTGCAATGGGTTGAATAGCATCCCTCCCTCCTCAAATTCATATCCACCTGGAACCTCAGAACATGACCTTATTTGGAAATAGAGTCTTTGCCCTATTAATCCTTAAGATAAGGTCAACCAGATTCCAAAAACCTAAAGCCGTTGCTGTCGAGTTGATTCCAACTCATAGCGACCCTGTAGGACAGAGTAGAACTGCCCCATAGAGTTTCCAAGAAGCAGCTGGTGAATTCGAACTGCTGACCTTGTGATTAACAGCCGAGCTCTTTCTTAACCACTGTGCCACCAGTGTTTCTCAACTGGATTAACCAAACCCAAACCAAATCTGTTGCCATTGAGTCGATTCCGATTCATAGTGACCCTATTGGACAGGGTAGAACTGCCCCATAGGGTTTCCAAGGAGTGGCTGGTGGATTCGAACTGCTGACCTTTCGGTTATCAGTCAAGCTCTTAACTACTCTTAAATTCGATGACGAGTGTCCTTACAGAAAGAGTATGGACAGAGAGAGACTCACAGAGAAGATGACGAAGTGAAGGAAGATGCAGAAGGCAAGGAACAACCTGGGGCCACCAGAAGCTGGAAGAGGCAAGGAATCCTCCTCCAAAGCCTTCAGAAGGAGCATGGCCCTGCAGACAACTGTGGATTTCAGACTTGTGTTCTCCAGAATCTGCGTTGTTTGAAGCCGCCTGGTTTGTGGGAGTTTGTTATGGTAGCCGGAGGATACAAACATGGTGTTATTATGCTCCAGCCCCTCGATGCTGTTCTCCTTCCACAGGTCCACTCAAGGTGGGGGCTCCTGATACCACTGGCATTGCTATCTTCTTAGCAGCAATGCTTCCCTGCTCTGCTAGGAAGTTTTTGGTTGCAAGTAAAAGCCCCTGAAATGACAGTAGCTAATCAACTGGAATTTACTTTCTGTTATTTTTTATGAGTTTTTTTTTTTTTTTTTTAATCGTGATAGTAAATACAAAGGCAGGACGCTCTAGTGGATTCTCAACAGCTTAGTATCCTCTGGGCTGGCTTTTCATGGTTCACTTGATCTTCTCCTTGTGGTTAAAAAACGACTGCAGAAGATCTAAGCATCATGCCCTCACACGAGCAAGAAGGAAGACAGGTTTTCCCAGTTCTCTCTCCTTCTTTTAATCAGAGAAGAAAATAATGTCCAAAAGACCCCTGTGCCTCCTCAAGTCCCATTGGCCAGGGCTTGGTTACTTGTTCTTGCTGTTCTTGAGAGGGACACGTGGAAAGAGAATCTCTGCGGTTGATAACCTGGGAAGTGGTATTTAAGCCAGAAAGGGAGGAAAACTGCTGTGTGGTAGAAAAGAGGTTATTGGGTGGTGGTTGACATGCCCACCCTGGGATTTCCTTCCAGACCAGCAGTCCCTGCTGTGGACCTGTCTGTTCTGAGCCGAACTGTGCTGCAAGCAGAATTAAGCTAAGCTTTTCTCTTCACTGTGAGGGAAAGCCTACCACTGGGCCACTGTGGGAGGCTGATGGCCCCAAAGATGCCCATGTCCTGATCCCCAGAGTCTCTGACTATGTTGTCTTACATAGCAAAAGGAATTTTCAGATGTAATTAAACGAAGGATTTTGAGATGGAGAGAGCATCCTGGATTATCCAGGTGGGCCCAAAGTAATAACACCAAAACCCATTGCCATTGAGTTGATTCCAACTCATAGCAACCCTATAGGACAGAGTAGAACTGTCCCCATAGGGTTTCCAAGAAGTGGCTGGTGATTATAACTGCTGACCTTCTGGTTAGCAGCCAAATGCTTAACCCCTGCACCACCAGGGCCCCATGTAATCCCAAGGGCCCTTATAAGAGGGAGACAGGAGGGCCAGAGTCAGAGAAGATGTTAACAGGGATGCAGAAGTCACAGTCATGTGGCCACGAGCCTCTAGAAGCTGGAAATGTAGACAACCTCTAGAAGCTGGAAAAGGCAAGGAACAGATTCTCCTCTGGAGCCTCCAGAAGATACCCAGCTCTGCCAACACCTTGATTTTAGCCCTGTAAGATCAAGGACATCATGGTTGGTAAAGAAGAGGTTGAGCAAAAACGAGAGAAGCACTTAGTGAGATGAACTGGCACAACAGCCACAACAATGGACTCAAACTGTGAAGATGGTGCAGGGCCTGCTAGGTTTTAATCTGTTATACATAAGGTCATTATGACTTGGAGCCAACTTGACAACTAACAAGACCCATGTTGGACTTCTGACCTCTAGAACTGTAAGATAATAAATCTGTGTTGCTTTACGTCCCCAAGCATTTGGTAATTTCTTATAGCAGCCAATGGAAGCTAATACAGCCATAGATGGGAGAAATGGCTCCTTCATCCTCTTTCATATCCTTTCTCTCCCTAGAACCCTCCATGTGTCCCTCCGCCTGGGCTAGAAAACGATTCCATGTCACCTCCCCATCTTCACCTTCCCCAGGCTCCCTCTCAAACACCCAGGGCCTTGCTAAAAACCCCTGTGTTAAGGGACTCCTGGGGTCTAGCTCAGTCAGGTCTGAATCTCCCTAAGGCCCAGCTGGGGAGCTTGTTTGACAAGACTTCGTCACCTCTGGGAGTCTGATTTCCTTTCTCTAGTCTTCTCAGTAAAAGCTTCTCATGGATGTAACTCCCCTGCCCCCAGTAGAGAGGGACACTTGACCTGAGGCCACTGGAGCTTGGTCCCCAGCCACTGAGCAGTGATGAGTGAAGCAACCAGATCCACAGGCCTTGGCTGTCCTAGGAGAAGTGGTGCCAAGGAGGAGGGAAGCTGCTCTCCAGCGAGATTGGGGCCTGAACAGAACAAACGAGAAACAGGATGCTGGTGGGACAGCAAGACAGCTCTCCCTCCACTCCTCCATACCGAGGTAGGCTCCCATCCCAGGGAACAGTGTTGTACTTCAGCAGTGGGGATGCTGAGTGTGAAAGCAGTGGTGAACTTCACAGCTCTGCAGGTGCTATCTGCTCTCCTGCTGGTCTCAAGACAGTGGTTCCTGACCAGGGAGCAATTCAGAGATAGTTCAGTAGCAGACCCACTGGCACGTTTCATCTGGGGTGTGTGGACGTGAGTAATCAGGCTTTCCTGGGTGTGGAAGGCTGACGCCCACTCTGGCTGTCTCAGGTAAGGGACCATCTCCTGGAGTGCTCAGCATCATTGAAGCACCTGAATCTGGGAAGCTGCCTGGTCAGCAGCTGAGCTTGTCCACTCTTCCTCACCTCCCCATCCCCACTCCCACCCACGCTCTCTTCTTCAAGTCTGTGCTTTGCTCTCCTCTCTCTGCTGAGTGAATTCCTCTGCTCACTCATTGGCCTGCTGCCGGCACCAAGTGGTGGCCTACTCTGGGTCCTTTCTGTGTCATCTGTGCTCTGCTGCAGGTCCCACTGCCAACCAACACAATGCTCTCTGGCCCCCGTCCTGTGAAGGCTGCAGGAGAAGGACGTGACTGACTCACTGACCCCTGGAGGAGGCAGGGCCTCCCCACCATCCAGTCACTCATTGCCAGAAGACCACGTTCCCAGCAGGGCAGAGGGCGGGGATACATTCTGTGAAAACGGGTTATGCTCAGGGTTCATGCCCCAAAACATGTCCAATGTAGACCTTGGCACCAAAGCACTGCCTAGAAAGGAGGTGAAATGTCAAGAGAATGGGTCAGTCTCACTGAGGCCAACTAAAGGATCAGAGACTGTCTATCTCACAGTGAGTTTGGTCCATTAAAATGAAAGTGTGGTATGTGCATCCAATTGAGTATTACTCTGTGACAGAGAGAAATGAAGTCTTGATGCATGCTATGACTTGGATGAACCTTGAAAGCATACTGCCGAATGAAATAAGTCAGACACAAAAGGACAAATACTGTATGATCCCACTTGCATGAAGTATCTAGAATAGGCACATGTATAGAGTCAAAAGTCTATTCATGGTTACCAGCGGCAGGAGGGAGGGGAGTAAGAAGGAGTCATTGCCTGGGGAGCTCTGAGCTTCTGTTAAGGGTGATGGAAAAATTTGGAAATGGATAGTGGTGATCGTTACACAGCATGATGAACATAATTCATGCCACTGAATTCTACTTGTAAAAAAGTTAAATTGTAAAGTTTTTGTTTTATATATATATATATATATACTCACCACAATAAAAAAAATTTACAAAATAATAAAGTAAAATAAAAAATTAAAGAGGTACCCAGGCAAGGCAATCCTTACCCTTTGAGCATCTGTCTTGCTCTCCTCAGCAGTGAGCTGTTCTCCACACCACTTTCCTCAACATTCCACCCTTATGTAAAATACAGGTTATGTTACATGCTTTCTCCCAAGTTGAGGGTGTGGTCATTGTTACAGAGAACTTGTGGACACACCACCTGAGCCCTACAGAACATATGCTGTGCAATTCCAGGTGCTGGGCCTTAGGGAAGTGTAGCAAACACTACAGTGCAGTGCAGATCCCCTGGGCTTATGAAGGACTTACTCCCATGGTTGTTGGGAGGGTGGTCCTTAGTCTTGAGGATGTTCTTGGCTGGAGAAAGCAGCACTGCCCAGGGTTAAACAGCTTTCCCATGGCAGCCGACATCTAATTACTGATCAACGAAGGGTATAAAGCTCCAGCCCTCACCCAGCTAGAACACCTCTGCAGGGCCATTGCAGAACCCAGGCTCCCTGGATGTTGGCTGAGGTGTTTGTTGGTCCTGCATCACAGCACAGTTCTCCCTTTGCCTACTCTTCCTCCTTTCCTCTCCATTCCACATTCCTGCCTGCTAATCTCCTTTTCAGAGTCTGCTTCCGGGGATCCCCATCTGTGATGGAGCACTCTAAGTTTTAGTCAGTCTTAGTGCCATGCATTCAAATCCATGCTTAGATCAGTACAGCATCGCTGCACCAGGCCTTGCTTCTAAGGCTTGTCTTTTGCCTGACTCACATGTGGCCCCTTCCAGGAAGCCCTGAAGCAGAGTGAACAAGAAAGGTACTGCCAGAAGCCTGGCTACACAGGTCCCAGTGATGGGAACCCAGGTGTGTTAACCTGAGGAGAAACACAGGTTTGTGCTGTGATGTCCAACACCACACATGTCCAAGGGAAATTGATGGTGGTGGTCAGTCTGCTTCATACAGAGCCCAGGTGAGTGGAGCTTTGCCCTCCCTCACAGGATGAAACCTGGGCCAACTTGTTGACCTCCCAGATGATTTTTCCAACTCCTTGGGCTAAACAGGTAGAAAACCCCATACTGAGAGCACTAGGAGGCTGACTCCTCAAGAGATGAGAGTTGTTTTGTTGTGAGAGTTCTTGGCCTCTCTACTCTTTTGATCGCAGAGAATTAAACGTCTTCATTCCTGCCCACTCTCACCCACCAAACCAACCAACCAACAAACCAGCCAACCAGCCAACCAGCCAACCAGTCAACCAACCAACCAACCAATCAACAAACAAACAACCCAGAGGGTGACGAAGGTCTAGGAAAAATTCTCTGCACTCATCCTGCATGATTTGTAAAATTGAGGTAAGGACCACCAAATGTCTTCATTATTTTTATGTGGCACAATAAACCACTTTGCACTTCCTTCAGTCACCTCCCAAGCTCACAGCCATTCATCTTTTTGCACACAGAAGCAACTTTCCTGAACTTCATTCCTGTATCATGAACAGAAATATTCAACTGCTCCCAGACGGTCACCATCTTTAAGTAAGAGCCGTCAGTCCCCCACCTCTTTCCCTTCTTCCTGCAGCTTTCCCCGTTTTCTTTTGTGTTCAGTTGGAGCCATCAGGGACACTGCACTAGAAATGAATTTTATCTGACTGTGGGTTTCTAAGGATTTTCGTCTTAATAATTCCCCAAACATAAGAGGTCTGTGCCCTGATGAGGCTGGAAAAAGATGCACTGATAATTCCAAGTCCTGCAGTCCTCATTAAGATTTGAAGACCAGACTTTTCAAAGGCTGGGCTGTTGGTGAAAAACAGCACCCTCCTGTCTGGTGCAGCCTTGGGAGTACAGCTACCATTCTTCTTCTGACCTAGATCTTTGTCTTTGGAAGGAGGAAGCTGGTCATAGGATGGATGATTCAAAGAAGCCTCCGAATTTGAAAGTCTCTTGCCAGATTTGGGCCCAGATAAGCAAAAAGCTACTCATGTGAGGAAGAGGCTGGCTTTGGGGCTGTAGGCAAACAAGCAAGAGTATGGTTGGTGTCTCTTAGTACTTTCAGTCTTTGGAGAACTGGAAGACCATCCATAGTATCCCTGTGCCAGACTTGAGACTACTTTCAGACCCTTCAGTCTCCATAGCCAGGGTGGGATTTGCACATTTTCTGAATTCTCGCTATCCCTAGAGAAGTCCTGGCAGCTGGGCCTCCAGTGTCTTTAGCAGAAGTTGAAGGCAAACATTTTCCTTTGGGAAAAAGACATCTAACAAGAAGGTTAGCATAGGTGAGTTCTTTGTTTATCTGTTAGGAATTCTGTTCAGTCCTGGTAGTTACGACTTGAAAAACAGTGGTTGAAATAGCAAGAAGTACATATTTTTTTTTTTCCTCTCAGGTAATGAGAAATGTAAGCAGCTCAAGGTTGTAGGATGTTCCTAGACTCTCATTAAGGACCCAGTCAACTTCCATCTCTCATCTTCACTGCTCTCTAGGGAAGGGCTCTCAAACTCATAATTTCAAAATGGTAGCCATGTGACTGTGTGGTAGGCAAAAGAAGTAGTGTGTGGGTGTGTGTTGGCAGTAGGTGGGCATAGGGCAAAAGGAGCCTGTCACTAGAATCAGTCCATCTTCTCTTTTAAAGAATTTTCCCAAAAGTTCCACCTGAGGGCTTGAGTTTGTATCTCAGTGACCATCCCTATCTGTAAGGCAAGTTGGGATATGGAACTATGACACCCTTGGAAAAATTATGATTCTGAAAAACTGAAAAATATCAATATCCCAGCAACCTGCTGGCTGGTGTACACATTCTTCTATAAGGCCACCTGAAATTCCTTGCCCTCTCTCTCTTCTTATGTTTTTTTCTCCATTTTGGCTTTGGCTTCATTCTATCCTACTAAAATCTCTTTCTCCACATATCAAGGAATGCTTACAGACTCCACACAGATCCATGCATCTCCATAAGTAGAGCAGAGGGGCCTCTTCCCGACCAGCTTCAGTATGAAAACACTGGGGAGGACTCTGTTGGTCCAGCTTGACCACTTGTCCATCCATTGCCCAATGACCGTGGGCAGGGAATAAGGATCTTGCAATAGGATCTGTTATACCCCTTCAGATTCCATGGCTAGATCAGGACTGGGGAAAGGAAGCCCAGAGGGAATAGTGATTAAGGGATTCCACTGAATTAGGGTATGACACAGGCACAGCTATAGAAGGAATTGTGTTTAGTCTGGCAGCCACCTGAATTCCTGGGTACCATGCCTTCCTGTATCAGCCCTGTCTATTTTCTCTGATTAATGTTCTTTCCTCTCCTTGCTCTGCTCTGTACTGCAAGGCCTCTGATTCCTGCAGGCTGCTTTTTCCAGGCTGCCATCTTGGCTTCCAGCTGGATTCAGCCAATGGGATACCTTGGTGGAAGACCGGAGGAAGGGAGAAGCCCTGGTGTTTCTTTCCCTTTCTCTCCGTCTTGGGCAGCATCTCTGGCAGCAGCTGGTCTCGTCTGTGGCTCCAGCTTTGGCAAGTAAGGCCCCCATGGCTTAAGGTTTACAGGGATGACCCTGGTCCCTGGGCTTCACAAACTCTTCCTCCTCCCTTTGTCCCATCAGCCTGGGGGAAGTAGGGACCTTCTGCTCTTGCTATTTTTTGACAAATTTTCACCTTTCCCTGTTTGGCTTCCCAGGTCTTCCATCCCTTATGTAACCACTTACCTGCATTAAATTTCCTCTGCTTTAAGAACTCAAAGGGAGTTCCGTTTTCCTGGTTAGATTTGACTTATATACCTCCTTTCCTCCACACACACACTCCCTTCTCCTCCCTCTCCGATGGATGTTTACTACTGAGGCCTATTTTCTAGCTTGGGAATAAAAGGTTGTGTCTCCTGTAAATGAATTTTAGACTTCAGTGAGCAGCTGCAGGAAGAAAACTTAGAAGGGGAGGGTGGGTTCTTGGTACCCCACCCCTACCAACAGCCACCCATTGAGGAAATGCATCAAGTTCTCAATTATTTGTGAATGGTGTGCCTGGAGAACCCACATGGAGACCTTCATTCTCCTCCTGCCTCCACCTGCCTGTCAGCAGGAATGAAGACGTTTTCGTGCGAGCAGGAACAAAACAAAAAGCAGAAAGTCAATCAGCAGTAAAACAGTCAGTGTGTAAGAAAATCACAGCAAAATGGCTCAAGGGCCCATCTGTGACCTGCGTTCTCAGCTATACAATGAATTGAGAGTTGATAGAATAATGGATTTTTTACATTTGATTGCGTACACCCTGGGATGTTAATCCAGGTAAAGACTACAGTCCTGCTGAGCTAGCTGGAGAGACAATACTAGATGGCTTTTTCCAGCAGTCAGTTTTGAAGAATGGAAATAGCATTTATATGGTTTTCCCTTCTGGAATGTCACCCCATGTGAATTTACTCACTCAATGTCAGACCCACAAACCTACCTTGAATTATGTCCCTCATTTCTTTCTCTCCTCTTTGTTTTAATGATGGACAGGTTCCTGTACCCATCAGGATAATCTAGGTTCTGCTGTGGTAACAACATCCTAAACTCTTAGAAGCTTACAACAACTGAGATTTATTGCTCACCCATGGGACAAGTCCATTGAGGGCTGGCTGGGGTGCTGCTCAACATGTCATCAAGTTGGGGTCCAGGCTAATGGAGCGCAAGTCTCTGAAATATTGCTGGTTGCTGTAGCCGAAAGGAAATGACCAACATTATTTCCAGCACATTTCAGGGTCAGAGAAAGCCCCATGGTGACATCTGACTTCTTGGGAACACTTCTATTTTCCCAAAGTTACATCTCTGTTGTTGCTTTTAGATGTCATCAGGTTGGCCTTTGACTTATGGCAACCCCATGCACAATGGGATCAGACTGTTGTGATTCATAGGGTTTTCACTAGCTGATTTTTTGGAATCAGATCACCAGGCCTTTCTTCCTAGTCTGTCTTAGTCTGGAAGCTTCGCTGAAGCTTGTTCAGCATCATAGCTGACAGACAGGTGGTGGCTGCACATGAGGTGCATTGGTCTAGAATTGAACCCGGTTCTTCTGCAAGGAAGGCAAGAATTCTATCACTGAACCACTTCTGCCCCCCCATTATATCTCTATCCCAGACATAATTGTTATCTCTTTTTTGTTGTCTTATAGAAATCTCAAATACAATGTCAACCAAAAAAAAAAAAGACTCTTGATTTTCTACCCCTCTAGAAGCCCTGGTGGTGAAGTGGTTAAGAGCTTGGCTACTAACCAAAATGTCAGCAGTTCGAATCCACCCAGCTGCTCCTGGAAAACCTATAGGGCAGTTCTACTCTCTCCCATAGAGTCACTATGAGTCGGAATTCACTCAATGGCAATAGTCACTCAGCAAATGATACCACTTTCTACCCAGTTTCTTAAGTCAGAAATCTAAGCATTATCCTTAATTCCTCTCTTTCTTCAGCTGCCATATTCAGCCCACCAAGTCTTACTGATTCTACCTTCAAACTAGTTTCCCATAGTCTCTGCACCATTTGTCTTAGTTTGGGTTCCCCCAAAAGTAGACAGTGATGTAAGGATTAAATGCAAATAGTCTACCTGGAGGTGCCTGAAACACTGATGGGGGAGGGGAAAAGTGAGACAGGGAACAAAGGTAGCAAAAAAAAAAAGGGGGGGGGGGTGTCATTATTGAGTCAGATCCAACTATAGCTGACTAACCAAAAACCAAACCAAAACCTATTGCCATCGAGTCGGTTCTGACTTGTAGTGACCTTATGGATCTTAATGTTGCAGGAAATCTCTGGGAAATGATGTAGAACACATCTTGGGGTTATCGCACTAGAGGGGATCTATGCCATCAGTGGATCGCTGCTCCTGGAGGCTATTCACTCTCTGCACGTCCAGGCTGCCCTGCAGGCAGGCAGAGTGGCTTCACATGACTTTGAAGAAAGTTTGCCCGCAAAAAGACACAGATCTGGGCAATTTGAAGTCAGCTGGCTCGCTGAGGTGATGTGGCAGAGGAAGGGGTATGGGGAGAGCACCAGCAGCTTCTGCTCAGCCCATCCACTGACCACGCAGGTCCACTTGTGACCCGCGTTAAGTTCCTCTTTAACGACTGCTCTTCAAGATGTGGTCAGCTGGTTTCTCACTGAATAAATAAATGCACACAACAGGGAAGTCCATGGGACAAGCTGCGGTTGGTCCTGAGGTTGGGTCCAGCTGTTCACCATCTTACCCCTCTACCGTCACTTCTAGATCCCCTTGCCCCCTGCCAGTGTTCCCACTGGTCCAGGCTGCTTGCCTGGGAGTGAAAACCTGGACCTTCATGGCTGAGGGATCTGAGCCTCTAGGTACCACACCTTTGTCAAGCATGGTTCTGAAATTACCCTTGCGCAGCTGTCAACAAACAAGAAATCACCAAGAATTGCCCAAGCAAATCCCCCAAGTTCTAGACAAATTCCTCCTGCCTTCCATTGTGTATCAGCAAACTTATCACTCATGATGTTGTTGTTGCTAGTTGCCATCAAGTCAGCCCTGACTCCTGGCAACCCGAGGCACAGTGGGACAAAACATGGCCCCGTCGTGTGCCAGCCCTCTGATCCGTTGTGGATAAGACTGTTGTGATACATAGGGTTTTCACTGGCTGATTTTTGGAAGTAGATTCACCAAGCCTTTCTTCCTCGTCTTAAGCTCCACTGAAACCTGTTCAGCATCACAGCAACACACAAGCTTCCACTGACAGACAGGTGTTGGCTGCACATGAGGTACCTTGGCCAGGAATTGAACCTGAGCTTCCGATATGGAAGGTGAGAATTCTACCACTGAACCACAATGCCCCCTCACTCATGATAAAATCCAAAAACCCATTGCTGTTGAGTCAATTCTGACTCATAGCAACCCTATAGGACAGAGTAGAATTGCCCCCAAAGGGTTTCCAAGGAGCAGCTGGTGGATTCAGACTGCTGACCTTTTGGTTAGCCACCCTAGCTCTTAACCACTAGGACGCCAGGATAAGCAGGGCTAATTATTCCATCAAGTTAGTAATTTCTTTCTTTGTTTACAGGTATACTGGTGTACAAAGCCCTGCATGACAAGGCAGCATCTATAGCTATAGATTTAGTGGAATATTTACTGTGTCTTCTGGTAGAAGTGTTGCTTCTAGAATTTCTAGCTCAGCAGAGCTGAAGATGTGGGGACAGGAAGCACAAATTCCCCACTGGGCTTAGTAGTGAGAGTGGTCCTCTCCTATTCTCACTCCCTGGTTCCCAGACTAGTGTATTCTACCTCCTGTGCACACAGCACCGCATATGGCCTTTGGGTCAAAGCATATATTGCTTCTTGAAGAACAGCACCTTTAAGCCCACAAAGGACCATCCCCAGTCTGGTGCTCTACCTGTGCTTGTAAGTAGCCATTCCAACCTTCTCTTGGTCAAGCAGGTCTGGGTGATGCAGTATATTCACACCCCTGGATTCAGTGATATGTTGGTGAATTGGCTTATGGGGGATATGAAGGGGGGATAGGGGACATGGAGAGGAGCTGTGATTTGCAGAGTTTTTTTTAATGATGTGAATGCTTTAACCATGGCCAATTTCAAGGCAGTAATGGTTTAGCAACTGTCTTGGAGAGTTCCTGGATATTGAACTGTATTTAACAACCAGTTCTCCTGGTTCGGCATGAGCTGCTCCAACGTACCACTGATTGGAGCCCCTGGTCATCTGCCATTGTTGCACCTCTTTTATTATAAATTTGGTTGCTTGGTGGGGGCCAATGTTACATGGGACTCTCCTGAGAATAAATCAGACGCCGTAAAACACCACAGGAGGAGAATGTGCGTTCTTACCAGGAATATGCGATGGTCATAGGTAAGGTGAAACTCGGACCACTCCATGATGCCATGTGTCCAACGTCATCAACTTGCCACCATATGGCTAGTTGGGTCTGTGGCAGCCATCCAGCCATCCCCAGAGCTTTCTTTGAGAAAGAACCTACCACAGGTGTGCAGATAACGGACTCAGGTTCCAGCCCTGGGTGCCTCAGAATTTGCACCTGGCACAGGAGACTCCTCGGCAGGCAGTGTTTTCACCAGTGCCTGCCGTGGGTGGAACTACAACTTGATGAAGTTTATGGTGGTTGCATTAATTTCTTACAGCTGCTACAATTATTAGCACAAATTTGGTGGCTTAAAATAACACACATCTATTCTCTTATAGTTCTGGAGTTCAGAAGTCTAAAATTAGTTCGCTGGGCCACACTCCCGCCAGAGTTCTCCAGAGGTGAAACTGTTTCCTTGTCTTTCCCAGCTTCAAGAGCTCCATTCCATGTGTTCCTTGGCTCATGGCCTCTTCCTCCATCTTCAAAGCCAGCAGCAAAACACCTTGCTTCAGTTGCCACATGGCTTTTTTCTTCTGTAATCAAATCTCTCTTTGCTTTTCCTCTTATAAGGATACTTGTGATTACATTCAGGGCCCGCCAGGATAATCCAGGAAAATCTCCCCATCTCAAGATACTTAACTTAATTACTTCTGCAAAATCCCTTTTTCCTTATAAAGTAGCATTTACAGGTCCCAGGGATTAAGGCTTGGATATCTTTGGTAGCCACTATTCCGCCTACCACAGCATTCTTTTCTCGTCTGCCAAGTTGGTGAATTGAAAATCAGGGATATGATGGAACCATCTCCCCAAAAATGACTGATTTTATTGGAAGTAGATCACCAGACCTTTCTTCTGTGGTGCCTCTGGGTAGACTTGAAGCTCCAACCTATTGGTTAGCAGTCAAGCACATTAACCATTTTCGCCACCAAGGGACTCCCCCTGGCAGATAGTATGTACTTAATAAATGCTTTTTAAATGAATGAAGAAACCTTGGTAAAATAACCCATCCCCTACTTCTGAAGAAACATTTGTTGAAAATATTGTTGAAAATGTGCAGCAACCCTGTAACTATTGTTATGGCCTCCTATCTATTTACCGATCTGTATATTTTTAGGTAGATTTAAAAAAAGTTGTTGTCCAGTGGATTCCAACTCATGGCGACCCTATGTGTGTCAGAGCAGAACTGCCTATAGGGTTTGCAATGGTTGATTTTTCAGAAGTAGATTGTCAGGACTTTCTTCTGAGGCTCCTCTGGGTGCTCTTGAACCTCCATCCCTCCAGTTAGCAGCCAGGCACATTAGCCATTTGCACCACCCAGGGACTTCTTTAGGTAGATACGAAAAACCAAACCCATTGCTAGCAAGTCAATTCCAACGCATAGCAACCCTATAGGACAGGACAGAACTTCCCCATAGGGTTTCCAAGGAGGGGTTGGTAGATTTCGAACTGTCAATCTTTTGGATAGTAGCCGAGCTCTTAACCACTGTGCCATCAGGGCTCCTTTTAGGTGGACCGACTACCTTAAAGTCTGTCCTGTTCTGATGAGTTCCATCTCCTGCAGGCTTTGTTTTCTATAAGAGAAACAAATGGCACTCCAAGCCAGTGAGCGCTCATGCAGTGCCTGTAATACTTGTTGGCAGCTATGGTGGCAAGAAGGGGGTGAGGTTTGACTGTGATGTCTGTGATAGGACCACACGCGGCTCTGACAGGCAGTGAGCCCCTCCCCACACCGCGGACCAGAATCTCATGTGCAATAGGAGGGCAGAGACCTCCTGGGTGGGCTCTGTCCTGCCCTGTGGGGCTGTTCCTGAAGTGGCAGAAGGGACCAGATGAGACATTGCAGCTGAGTGGAATTCAATATAATATTTTGAGAGCAACATCAATAGCATACTGTATAATGTTTGATTTGCAATACTTTCTAGTTCACCGGACATTTTCTTGAAAGGTCTTATTTGTTCCTGACAGCCAACAGTGATATACACAGAGGAAAGATGGGCCATCCCATTGTAGAGGTGAAGAGACTGAGCTTTAGAGAAGTTGTGTCCAACAGGAGCGAAGCTAAACCTGAGATGCCCTGACTCCCAGCATTGCCTGGGGATGAACTGGGCCTTGAAGGGGACACAGATGTGGGTGGGACATGAGTATCCCTCCAAGTAGCTCCCCAGCTCAGGGGAAGACGTCGCTAAACAGGCATTGATAAAGAGAGTTTGTAAGCTGATTTGTGGAAGTGGTTGGCATTCTATGTTGCGCTGTCTCAGAACTTGGCCCACTAGGATTTTGCTTTCTGGGTCTTATTTAGAAGACACTGCTGGCCCTCAGCATGTAAGGTCACCAGTTTAGCAAATAAAAATACAAAACACCCAGTTAAATTTAAATTTCAGATAAACAACATGTTTTAATATAAGTGTGCCCCAAATAGGAATCCTGGGTGACACAAATGGTTAAGCACTCAGCTACTAACCAAAACACTGGAGGTTCGAATCTCTCCAGAGCCTCCTTGGCAGAAAGGCCTAGTGATCTGCTTCTGGAAGGTCACAGCCATTGAACACCCTATGGGCAGTTCCACTCTGAAACACATGGGGTCTCCATGAGTCGGAATCGACTCGATGGCAACTGTTTTATTTTTGTTTGTCTTTTAATTTTTTATGCCCCAAGTACTGCATGGGACACACTTATACTAAACAATTACTTGTTGTTTATCTGAGATCCAATTTTGCCAGGTGTCTTGTACTTTATTCAGTAACTTTTACCAGCAGGTTAGTGCCCTTGAAGAAGTTTGTTCTTCTAACTACTCCCCACCCCTATCTAGTGCCCCACATTCTGGATCTTTCTCACCAGGCCCAGGCAGAATACTCTCACCTCAGCCCAGTGTGGGTGAGTTAGTGAGTGTTCCACCTTCCAGGTGATTCCCACCTGGACGAGGGCCCTCTGGAAACAAATGACTTACCTCAGAGGAGTAAGACCCAAGGTGAGATTTCAGGCCATGTTATCTCAAGCCACGTGGGTTCCGGGGAGCCCTAATTCACAACAGAGGAATAGGCACGGCCCTGCTGGCTTCTGTCCCATAGATCCTGGTTTCACTAGGCAGAAAGCTTTATACAGGGGTGAGGGTCTGAGACCACTGGACAGATCAGCTTTAAACCCATGACCTCTAGAACCTCAGGACCTCAGGGACCTCTCCAAGTGGTAGATGGGCAATCATGGTGCACGTTCTCTGCCTAGACACATGCACGCATGCCCTGGAGTCAGCAGGGCTCACACCTGAGCACAGGTGTGCACATTTGAGACAAGCCCACTCACAGGGAGGCCTCACAAACAGGTGACCAGCAGCTGGAAGGGTTGGTTTCTTCTCACATGAAGTCCTCTTTCCATTTGCTGATTTCATTTAGATTAATAAGAAAAAAGTCATGGACTGCTTCTCTGCAGGCTGAGTGAATACATTTAAAACTGACAGGACTGCTTAATTTCAAGGAGAGATAAGGAGGTGCCTGGGGGTCATCTTCCTGTATAGTCTAAGGAGTGGGAGGAAGCTGACTGAGGCTCCGGGGTGATTTCTGGAATCCTGGAGGCACTGCCCCACACCTCTACCATGCTTGTCATCATAGGGCTCCTGGGGGTGCTGGCAGGCTGGGCCTGGAGACTGGGCAGTCATGGAAATAGGAGAATGTTCTCTCTCTGTTAGGGCCAGGGACTCCAGTAAGACCTCACGGCTGACAGACTTGGGGCTGCCCAGCTGTCAAGGTTCCTTGTCAAGCCATACCCTACCTCCACAGCCTTGGCAAGTACGTTGGGTCCTGGATCAAAGAATATCAGTGGGGAGCACAGGGGGCTGGGAGATTTGGGTCAGTGAGATCTTCTAACTCCCCAGAAGTCATAGCACTGCCTCCTCCTGCCCAGACCCACAGCTGATTGGTTGGGGGCCCGTCTCTCCAAGGGAATGCCAAGGCCCTGAGAAGCTTCTCCTCCAGATGGCAGGCAGGAACTCCAATCCCAGAATCTCCCGGGGCTCTTTGGCCTAGTGGCTGATGGCCGAGGTCTTTGTTTGTAGTATTATGAAGCTATTGCTGCCCTCCCCTTCACTAAGGGGCTGCACTAAAGTGAAGTAAGACCTGTAGGAGGACGGGCCATCCTCCCTCAAAAGCCTCCTAAACCATTGCCATTCTGAGCAGAGTAATTTTGAAATGCAGCTGGTTTCTCACTTCCATCCTGCAATTTTCCCCCCTCCCAGATTCAATTTAGATTACGAAGAACAGAGGCGGGGGTGTTTGCCCTCTGCTCAATTAACGGTACCTGCGGCTCAGCTGTCACCATTGCCCTTCTGTGCAGGGCCTCTCAGCTCTTCCAAGCTGGAAGGAATTGGCAAAGGGGAGGGCCTCCCAGATGGATGGGGTGGGGCACTCTTGAAACCATCGCACCCTTAGGCGAATTCCTTCCGGCTCTCTCCGTGAGCTGCTAAACATTTCTGCTAAGACCTGAAGACTCAGGTTCTTAAGGTGTCCTCAGGGACTCAGTTTCCATTCCAAGAGGGCTTCCAGTGGTAGTCCTTCCACACACATAACTGAACCCACTCTTCAGAAGAGCAGGGACTTTGGGGCAAAGGGACTGTGCTCCAGAAAGAAGGAAGAGGTGGCAGAGGGGAAGCTGGAGAGCACTTCCTCCTCCCCCTTCTCGGAGAAACCCTAGAAAAAGCCCCAGTCTTGTACATGCTAAGCTCCAGCCCAGCCTGTTGGAGGTGTCTAGAGGAGATTATGGTGCAGCCATGCACACTGGCTTAGGCTATTTCTAACTGGGCTTCCTGCTAGCATAGCTGTGTGTATCTTCGGTGCCCTGGCTGCTTCCCTCGCTCTTCCAGCTGCCAACAACCTGGCTTGAGTCACCTCTGAGCAACCCCCTCCTCACTGCAAGAGCTGAGAATAGGATCTTTAATGGAGGCATGCTCTTGCGTTGAGTGTATGTGACTTGAGCACACGCCAGCGAGTCTTCTCTCCCAGCCAGGCTTACGTGCCCCCAGCTCGGCGGAGGTAAGTCTGCAGTCCTGGCAGGGGCGCTGGCAAGCCCTTGGCTTGATTTTGGGGTCCCATACTCTGAAAAGGAGATAAAGGAGCTAAACTCTACTTTTATAGACTCAGGAACCCAACGACAGACATTTTGGATGTTCACACCCCAAATTTTTAACTCCCATAGAATATTCTCCCCTTGCTCTAGTTTGCAGACTGGAGAATGGAGGCACCCCTCCAGTGTGGCACTAGCGGGGTGGGATTGTCCCTTCCTGAGAGCTGCGACACCCCTCACTGCATGTAGTCAAACTGTTAACCTTTCTAGGACTTGGGACTCACAATAGATTAATGATCGTGGCTGGTCCAAGGGGAACGGAATTATTAGTGATCTATTCCTGACAGGACGAGGCTCCGCTTTCCCTCTCTCAGCCCTTCACTTGCTGTGGAAGGATAGGCAAGGCCCCACTAATCACCTGCCCTGATGGTCCCACCCTTTCGATAGGCACAGGAATGAATATATTGCTCAGAAAACACGAGAGGGATTGTTACCACACAGACGGGCTGAAAGCATAGTTTTCATTGTCAGGTTGCTTGATGGTTTCATAATATTAATAAAAGAACTGGGTTTTATCCTCAGAGGAGCAGCTAATAAAGGAGTCCACAGACACACGGTGATGGCTGAAGAGCTCTGGATGGGTCTGAGGGCGGCAGTCCCCCGTCACCTGGCTCTCCAACGGATAGAGATGTTTGCTCGTCACTCAGCCTCACATCCTCCTCCTGCCCCCATGTGCGCGTCACTTCTGCTTGAGATCATAAGGTGAAATGTACGCACCCTCTAACTAAACAGAAAACTACAGAAAGCAGCAGCTTTGCACCCCTTGCCTTAGTCAGGACTCTCTAAAACTCAACTCCAATTTAAGAAAGAAAAAGGTGGGGTGGTGGGGAAGTGTGTTGGCTCAGAGGGGCACAAAGACCACGAGGGTAGCTGTTCCTTCAGGTATGGCTGAATCCAGGGACTCAGTGAAGCGATCAGGACCCAGCACTTTCTGTGCCGGCTGCATTCTCAGGCTGCCTCAGAGGCTACAGGCCGCCTTCTCTGAGCATGGTCTTCTGCCAGCCTTTTTCTCGGCTTTGCTTTGCTTCTTAACCCTACTCTTCCCTTCCTTTATTTGTTTGTTGTCTGTTTCCCCCTGGAGTTCATTGCTTCACAGCCAGAGCCCTGAACAGTGTCTGGCACAGAGAAGGCTCTCAAACGTTTGCTGAATGAATGAATGAGCCCCACGAAGTAAGTATATTATTATGTTCATCTTTTAGATAGGGAAGGTGAGATTCAGAGAGGTGAAGTAAATTCCCTTTGGTCACTCAGCTTGCAAGTGGTAGAACTGAGATTTGAACCAGATTGTTTGACTTCAGACCCCCTGATTGTGTAGGCTGCATGGTGTAGGCCTGGCACGCATTACTGACGTGGCTGGAACTAGAAGGTCTTTGGTTCCCGAGATGAAGAAAGACAGATATTTATAGAGAGAGAGATCTAGAAAGAGATATATCTAGAAACTGAGAGAGAGAAAGAGAGACCTAAACCCAAAACCCACTGCTGTCAAGTAGATTCTGACTCCTAGTGACTCTATAGGACAGGGTAGAACTACCCCATAGGGTTTCCAAGGCTGTAATCATCACGGAAGCAGACGGCCACATCTTTTTCCTGAGGAGCTGCTGGTGGGTTTGAACAGCCAGCCTTTCAGTTAGCAGTCCAGTGTTTAATGCTTAACCACTGCACCACTAGAGAGACCTAGAGAGAGAAAAACAGAGAGAGAGAGGGAGATCTAGAGAGAGGTTGAGAGAAAGATTTAAAGAGAAGGAGAGAAGGAGAGATCTAGGGAGCAAGGTCTAGAGAGACCTAAAGAGACAGAACGAAAGGGAGAGAATGAGAGAGAGAGGTCTAGAGAGATACAGAGAGCAAGATCTAGAGAGAGAGAGAGAGCTAAAGAATTAAAGACAGAGAGAGAGCGAGAGCACACCAGCACACCAGCATAGCAGCTCAGTGTGGCTCATCAAGGGGAGAAGGCCGTGCTGTGGTGGCTCTATTTCCCCATGGCCCCACTGGGATGCACCCTTTGGAAAAGCCAGGGGAGGAACCTATTACAGGAACACTTGAAATCGCTAGCAAAATCTAACTATTGAACAATTTCATTTTCCACGGGTCTTGCCTGATCACTTACCTGAAAGCACTGATTCATTTAATATTTACCTCCTTAAGAGATAGTAGTGGGAGAGGAGGGGGCAAGATGGCACTCTAGGCAGAAGCACCATGCCGTCCCTCCACAGCAAAGATCCGAAAAACTAAGCCTAACAGAGAATCAACAATCCTGAAACCCTACCAGATGAAGAGATAAAGAACTCAGCCAAACACCAAACGGAGTGAGAATACTAAAAGAGAACGGAGAGCGAGGAGAGACTCAGGCAGAGATTCCTTACCAGCTAACGCAGCGCGGATCCACCATCTTGGATTCCTATCGGAGACCAGCGAACGGGAGAGCAGCCTTGCATAGCATCTGGTTGGAGACAGAAAGACCGGTAACTGCGGTGCGCGCTCTCCCACCACCCACCCCTCTCCGCCTCAGCTGGGGATCCCCTGCTTTCCGTGGCAAGGGTCCCTGAGCTGGGGGGCGCCGGTGCTTGGATTCTGCGTGCCCGGGCTGGCGGCTTTCTGGGAGCCGTTTGCTGGCACCTAGCGAACCTTTTTCTGCCGCCTCCCCCTCCTTTTGCCTGGGTGCCTTGTTCCGAGTGCCGTCTCTGCTCTTTCCTGCGGAGCTGTGGGGCTGCGTTCGGGCGTGTGGCTGTTTCCAGGTCTGGGCTCCCGCGCGGGTGGGATCCCGGGGCCTTTGTTCGTTGGCCCCTCTGCTTCCCGTGGCCACGGTCTCTTAACCCCGAGACTACCGGCTTCTTGGAATTCACGCCCCTGAGTGGGGGCTCTCTGGGTCCCATTTGTAGGCACTGACTGCTGGTGTTGCCCTTTTTTTTTTTTTTCCCAATTTTACTTTTCTTCCTTTTTTGATTAGTTTTGTCATCTTTTACCTCTTTTTCCCTTTTGTCTTTCTTCATTGCTTAATTTCTCGTCTCTATCTCTTCCTTCTCTTTTTGATCCCTGAATACCAGGCGATATATGCCTCTGTACCTTCTGGCCAGGCTGAGCTGTGAAAATTGAGACCGACTCCCCCAGACCTCATAGCTGCATCGGTGGGATCCCTGGGAACTTTGCAGTTCTTTAACTTTTCTGATTTTTATTTGGTCATTCTTTCCTTTTCTTTCTCTTCCCCCTTCTGGTTTCCTCCATCCCATAGTCTTTCATCTGTACATTCCAACGACAAGCTCCCCTAGCATTCTTTTATGTTTGTATGCTTTTTGCTCCTCCTCCTCTCTCCTCTCTCCCATATCCAGCTTAGCTTCACACATAACCAACTTCCCGCTGCACCCTACCTACCTGCACCGTGCACTAGACATCACACCACCAAGTGGTGCAGGCACGCCCTATTGGAACCTGCCCAGCACTGACTACCGACCGTCCTGGTGGCTGCGGTGAGTGCCACAAGCAACCCGTCCCAGTGGCTCCTCCTCAGCTAGATCTGCCCAGCTGTACCACAAGGATGAAACAAAAAAAAAAAAAATCTACAATCAATAAATGAGAGAAATATCTATTGAATGCCCCAAAAACAGCAAACAATATCAAAACATTTACAAAAACAAGACAAGATGGCTCCAATAGGCGTCCAAATTAAAACACCAGATAACTCTCCTGTGGAAGAAAATGCACTAGAAGTACCTGATACGGAACTCAAATCACTAATACTCGGAATTTTCCAAGAACTGAGGCAAAAAGCTGACAAACATGAGGAAAAAATAGACAAATTTATGGAAAATACAGACAAAAAATTGGAAGAATTCAGGAAGATGATGCAGGAACAAAATGCCAAAATAAATTCACAACTCGAAATTATACAAAAACAACAACTAGAAATCCAAAAGATAAACAACAAGATTTCAGAAATGGACGGTGTCATAGAAGGGCTGAGAAGTAGATTTGAAACCATGGAAGACAGGATAAGTGGAACTGAAGACAAACACTTGGATAGAACTCTGTTTCAGGAAAACTCAGAAAAAAGAACAAAGAAAAATGAAGAGACCCTGAGAGTTATGTGGGACACAATTAAAAGCAAAAGCTTACGAGTGATTGGCATACCAGAACAGGGGGAGAAAACAGAAAACACAGAGAGGATCATTGACGAACTGCTGACAGAAAACTTTCCCAATATCATGAAAAATGAAAAGCTGGCCATCCAAGAAGCTCAACGAACCCCATATAGAAGAGACCCCAAAAGAAAATCACCAAGACATATCATATTCACACTCGCTAAAACTAAAGACAAACAAAGAATCCTGAGAGCAGCTGGTGAAAAACAAGAAGTCACATACAGAGGAGAAACAATAAGACTCAGCTCAGATTATTCAGCAGAAACCATGCAGGCAAGAAGGCAATGGGATGACATATATAAAATCTTGAAAGAAAAAAATTGTCAGCCAAGAATAATATATCCTGCAAAACTCTCATTCAGATTTGATGGTGAAATTAGGTCATTTCCAGATAAACAGAAACTAAAGGAATATGCAAAAGTCAAACCAAACTTACAAGAATTATTAAAGGGAGTTCTTCGATCTGAGGACAAACAGCTTCAGCCCTCAGGCAGGACCTAGGACCTAGGACGCAGGTTCACATGAACCAGATACCATTCTAGGAACTGAACTACAGAGGACTTTCCAAAAACAAAAGATATACAACAGGGAATCAGAGAAATCAATCAAAGGATGACAACAACATCAAAACAATGAAAGAGGGAACAAACGGCATAGGTATAGAACCTTCTAAACGAGAGGAAGGCAGGGCGATACCAAGTAACGGTAGACTGCTTCAAAATTATAAAGATAAGGATAAAATTCATGGTAACCACAAAAAAAGTTAACAAACCAACTCATAAAAATAAAGATGAAAAACATAAAGTCTCAACAAAAACAAAACCTACAAAAACAAAAGAAATGAACACAAAATCCACAAACAAAAGTAACTCAGCACAAGAGAGTAAGAAGAACAAAGAAAACTTCAGCATCACAAAAGAAGCACTACAAAATGACTGCAACAAACTCACATCTATCAATAATTACACTGAATGTAAATGGACTCAATGCACCCATAAAGAGACGGAGAGTGGCAGAATGGATAAGAAAACAGGATCCATCAATTTGCTGTCTACAAGAGACACACCTTAGAAACAAAGATGTGAATTTATTAAAAATCAAAGGTTGGAAAAAAATATATCAAGCTAACAAGTATCAAAAAAGAGCAGGAGTGGCAATTCTAATCTCAGATAAAATAGACTTTAAAACAAAATCTACCATAAAAGACAAAGAAGGACACTATATAATGATTAAGGGGATGATCCATCATGAAGACATAACCATAATAAATATCTATGCACCCAATGACAGGGCTCCAAAATACATAAAAAAAACTCTAACAGCACTGAAAAGAGAAATTGACAGTTCCACAATAATAGTAGGAGACTTCAACACACCACTCTCAGTAAAGGACAGAACAACTAAAAAGAAACTCAGCAAAGATACAGAAGACCTAAAGGACACAATCAGCCAACTGGACCTCATAGACATATATAGAACAATCCATCCAACCGCTGCAAAGTACACATTCTTTTCCAATGCACATGGAACGTTCTCCAGAATAGACCACATCTTAGGCCACAGAGCAATCCTCAACAAGATCCAAAATGCTGAGATAATTCCCAGTATCTTCTCTGACCACAATGCCATCAAGGTAGAAATTAACACTAGAAAGAGCAAGGAAAAAAAAATCAAACACATGGAAACTGAATAATAATCTGCTTACACATCAATGGGTAATAGAAGAAATCAGAGATGGAATTAAAAAATTCCTAGAATCAAATGAAAATGAAAACACATCATACCAAAACCTTTGGGACACAGCAAAGGCAGTCCTCAGAGGACAATTTATAGCAATAGATTCACATATCAAAAAAGAAGAAAGGGACAAAAATCAAAACATTAATTACAGAACTCAAACAAATAGAAAGAGAACAACAAAAAAAGCCTACAACCACCGGAAGAAAGGAAATAGTAAAGATCAGAGCAGAAATAAATGAAATAGAGAACAGAAAAACAATAGAAAGAATCAACAAAACCAAAAGTTGGTTCTTTGAAAGAATCAACAAAATCGACAAACCACTGGCCAGACTGACAAAAGAAAAACAGCAGAGGGCACAAATAACCCAAATAAGAAATGAAATGGGGGACATTACAACAGACCCAACTGAAATAAAAAGGATTATAACAGAATATTATGAAAAACTATATTCCAACAAATTTGAAAACCTAGAGGAAATGGATAAATTTCTAGAAACATACGGCCTACCCAAACTACAACAAAGTGATATTGAAAATCTGAACAGACCCATAACAAGAGAAGAGATTGAAAAGGTAATAAAAAAAACTCCCAACCAAAAAAAGCCCTGGCCCAGATGGCTTCACTGGAGAATTCTACAAAACATTTACAGAAGAGCTCGTACCAGTTCTACTCAAGCTATTTCAGAGCATAGAAGAGGAAGCAACACTTCCAAATTCATTCTATGAAGCCAGCATAATGCTGATACCAAAACCAGGCAAAGACATCACAAAAAAAGAAAATTACAGACCAATATCTCTCATGAACATAGATGCAAAAATTCTGAACAAAATTCTAGCCAATAGAATTCAGTATCATATCAAAAAAATAATACACCACGACCAAGTAGGATTCATACCAGGTATGCAAGGATGGTTTAACATTAGAAAATCCATCATTGTAATCCACCACGTAAATAAAAGGAAAGAAAAAAATTACATGATCATCTCAATTGATGCAGAAAAGGCATTTGACAAAGTCCAACACCCATTCCTGATAAAAGCTCTCAATAAAATAGGTATAGAAGGGAAATTTCTCAACATAATAAAGGGCATCTATGCAAAACCAACAGCCAACATCATTCTTAATGGAGAGAGGCTGAAAACATTCCCCTTGAAAACAGGAACAAGACAAGGATGCCCTTTATCACCACTCCTATTTAACATTGTGCTGGAAGTTCTAGCTAGAGCAGTAAGGCAAGAGAAAGAAATAAAGGGCATCCAAATTGGTAATGAAGAAGTTAAACTCTCCCTGTTTGCAGATGATATGATACTATACATAGAAAACCGTAAAGACTCCACAAGAAATTTACTGGAACTAATAGAAAGATTCAGCAGATTAGCAGGATACAAGATAAACATTCAAAAATCAGTTGGATTCCTATACACCAGTAAAGAGAACGATGAAAAGGAGATCAGGAAATCAATACCGTTTTCAATAGCCCCTAAAAAGATAAAATACTTAGGAATAAATCTGACCAGGAATGTAAAAGACCTATACAAATAAAACTACAAAACACTGCTGCACGAAATCCAAAGGGATCTACATAAATGGAAAAACATACCATGCTCATGGATAGGCAGACTCAACATTGTGAAAATGGCAATTCTACCTAAAGCAATCTACAAATACAATGCAATTCCGATACAAATACCAACAACATTCTTCAAAGAGATGGAAAAACTAATTATTAACTTTATATGGAAAGGGAAGAAACCCCGAATAAGTAAAGCACTACTGAAGAAGAATAAAGTTGGAGGACTCACACTACCTGACTTGAGAACCTACTATACAGCTACAGTACTCAAAACAGCCTGGTACTGGTACAACAACAGAGACATTGACCAATGGAACAGAATTGAGAACTCAGATGTAAATCCATCCACCTACGGTTACCTGATTTTTGACAAGGGCCCAAAATACATCAAATGGGGAAAAGACAGTCTTTTTAACAAATGGTGCTGGCAAAACTGGATATCCATTTGTAGAAAAATGAAACAGGACCCATACCTCACACCATATACAAAAACTACTTCAAAATGGATGAAAGACCTGAATATAAAGCCTCAAACTATAAAATTAATAAAAGAAAAAATAGGACCAACACTTCAGGCCTTAATACATGGCATTAACAGGATACAAACCATAAACATCAACACAAAAAACCCACCAGATAAACTAGATAATTGGGATCTTCTAAAAATCAAACATCTATGCTCTTCAAAAGACTTCACCAAAAGAGTTAAAAGAGAACCTACAGACTGGGAAAAAATTTTTGGACAGTACAAGTCAGACAAAGGTCTAATCTCCATAATCTACAAGAAAATCTAACTCCTCTACAACAAAAAGACAACCAATCCTATCAAAAAATGGGCAAAGGAAATGAACAGACACTTCACCAAGGAAGACATTCAAATGGCCAACAGACACATGAGGAAATGCTCGCGATCACTAGCCATTAGAGAAATGCAAATTAAAACCACAATGAGACACCATCTCACCCCGGCATTACTGGCACGAATCAAAAATACTGGAAATAACAAATGTTGGAGGGGCTGCAGGGAGACAGGAACTCTTATACACTGCTGGTGGGAATGCAAAATGATAACAACCATTTTGGAAAATGATATGGTGTTTCCTCAGAAAGCTAGAAATATACATACCATTCGATCCAGCAATCCCACTCCTAGGAATATATCCTAGAGAAATAAGAGTCATCACTCGAATAGACATATGCACACCTATGTTCATGGCAGCTTTATTCACAATAGCAAAACGATGGAAACAACCTCGATGTCCATCAACAGATGAATGGATACACAAACTATGGTACATACACACAATGGAGTACTATGCAACGAGAAAGAACAACAATGAATCTGTGAACCATCTCATAACATGGATGAAACTGGAGGACATTATGCTGAGTGAAATAAGTCAATCACAAAAGGACAAATATTGCATGAGACCTCTATTGTAAAAACCCATGAAAAAATTCACATGCAAAATGTAACAATCCTTGTTGGTTACCAGGGATGGTGGGGGGGAATACTAAATAGGTAATAGGTAAGTGGTAACTTGGGTGAGAGGTGAGATAGTACAAAGTACAGGGGAAACTAACACAACCTGCACAAGGAAAGGTCATGGAGGCCCTATAGACACATCCAAACCCCCCGAGGGACTGAGTTGTTGGACGGAGGGCTCTGGGGACCATGATCTCGGGGAACATCTAGCTCAATTGGCATGACACTACTTATAAAGATAATGCTCTACATTCTACCTTGGTGAGTAGTGTCTGGGGTCTTAAAAGCCTATGAGCGGCCATCTAAGATACTCCACTGATCTCATCCCTTCGGGAACAAGGGAGAATGAAGAGAACAGGATTCAACGAAAAGATTAGTCCAAACGACTAATTGTCCACAGCTACCAAGGCCTCCAACGGACTGAGTCCAGTACAGCTGGATGGTGCCCGGCTACCACCAATGACTCCTCTGACCAAGATCACAACAGAGGGTTCTGGGCAGAGCTGGAGAAGGATGTAGAGCATAATTTTAACTCCCAAAAAAAAAAAAAGAAGACCAGATTTACTGGCCTAAAGAATACTAGAGAAACCTCAAGAGTGTGGCCCCCAGACACCCTTTCAGCTCAGAGGTGAAGTTACCTTCGAGGTTCGATGTTAAGCCTGGGAATGGACAGCCCAGTAAAACTAAATGGGACTAACGAGGTACAGGAGTCCGGTGAGAAGGGCCAGAAGGCAGAGGGAGAGTAGGAAACTGATGATAAGGAACACAAATTGAATAAGGACACTGTCGATGTGTTGTGAGATTGTTGACCACTGCTATAGGGCAACATTTGTAGTAACTATTAAATGGGAGGCTGTTTTGTCCTGTAAGCCTTCATCTTGGGTGAGAATGGCAGCACAATTGGAAGAGCATAGTCAATATCACTTAAATGTGTAAGTAAAAAGTTTTGAAATGGTGTTTAAATAAAATAAAGTAAAATAAAATAAAAAAATCAAATGAGACTAAAGAGGTACAATAGTCCACTGACAAGGTCCAGAAGACAGAAGGGGACAAGGAAGTCCCCTGGTGATAGGGAACACAAGGTGGAGTAAGGATATTCTTGATGTGCTGTGAGATTGTTAACCATTGTCATAGGGCAACATGTGTAGTAACTGTTAAATGAAAAACTATTTTGTTCTGTAAGCCTTCATCTTAAGTGAGAATAACAGCACAGTTGGAAGAGCGTAGTCAATGTCACTGAACTGTGAATGTAGAAATTCTTGAAACGGTGTATCTTTGGCCATCTGTAATTTTCATCAAAAAAAAAAAAAAGGTTGAGAATTTAGAGGCTTAATACGTTGTGGGGTTGTTAACCAATGTCATAGAACAACATGTGTACTACTATTTCATGAGAAACTATTTGCTCTGTAAGCTTTCACCTGAAGTACAATAAAAAAAAAAAAAAAAAAAGAGATAGTAGTGGGGCACTGTGCCCCCAGCTGGCCCTCTCTCCAGGCCACAAGGGGACACTGAGGGTTAAGGTTGGGCAGGAAGGCAGCTCAGAGATGCTAAACTCACATTCATTTTGTTCTGCCCAGCACGTTCCGCAGACTGACAGGCCAAGACTGAGTCCCACTCTGCCACCCACGACTCTGGGTCTTTAGGCAAGTCACTTAGGCTTGCTGTGCTTCAGCTTCTTCCTCTGTAGGGTTGTTGAGGAACAAATGAGATGATGCAGGGAACTCTTGAAATACGGTGTTGGTGAAGAGTATGGAATATACTATGGACTGCCAGAAAAATAAACAAATCTGTCTTGGAAGAAGTACATCCAGAATGTTCCTTAGAAACAAAGATGGCAAGACTTCCTCTCATGTACTTTGGACATGTTATTGGGAGGGACCAGTCCCTGCAGAAGGACATCATGCTTGGTAAAGTAGAGGATCAGTGAAAAACAGGAAGACCCTAGATGAAATGGATTGACACAGTGGCTGCAACAATGGGTTCAAACATAGCAAGGATTGTGAGGATGGCGCAGGACCCAACAGTGCTTCCTTCTGTTTTCAAGAGGGCCCCTATGAGTCGGAACCAACTCGACGGCGCCTAACAACAACAGTGATTAAGCCCATTGTTGCAGCCACTGTGTCAAACCATCTTGTCGAGGGTCTTCCTCTTTTCCACTGACCCTCTACTTTACCAAGCATGATGTCCTTCTCCAGGGACTGATCCCTCCTGACAACATGTCCAAAGTATGTGAGATGTAGTCTTGCCATCCTTCTTTCTAAGGAGCATTCTGGTTGTAATTCTTCCAAGACAGATTTGTTTGTAGCCATTAAATGCATGTAAGAGTGGCTGCTACAAAGCCCATTAGTTAATATAAAAGAATCGTAAACACACCAAAAGGAACATCTGCTTGAGTATTTCTAGGTTTTCCATGGAATGTGGGCCTTAGGCGGATGGTGGGGATGGAAATTTTGAGGTCTAGGGCCCCAACATTGAACTGAGCTGGGGGCCCAATGCGCATGGGCCAAGCGCATGAGGTGGGCAAGGAGTTGGTCTCCGAGTGCAGCTCTCACAGGACCCCTCTGGGGCTCAAGGATGGAGCCTTCTTTGGGGTCTGTTGGTGCCTCTGTTTGAGCTGCTGAGCAGGCACCTAGGGCAACAAATGGGGAAGAAGGGGGTCCAGAGGCAACTCAGCCAGCCTCCAGCACTGCCAGCTGAAGACTCAGTGTACCTGTCCCTGCCTGCTCCATCCCCCACCCCAGACACAGTTCCTCAGGAGCCACATTCGCCATGGCACAAACGTTACTTCAGACCCCTTAGAGCAAAAAAAAAAAAAAAAAAGAAGTATATGCGGTGCCCAGAACATGCTAAAGGAAGATTTACATGCTGAGTGTCACTCACCCCGCTCCTCTCTCAGCCCTTGGTTGTGCCTTCCTCTGCGACATGAAGGGACTGACAGGCCAGGCACGGGAGGAGTCAGTTTCCAGAGGCCATTTGGCCCAGCTGCCCAGTACAGGATGCCGTCGGTCAGTGTGAAGCTAGGGGTCTGTTGAGCTCTTCCATCTACTCGTGGCTTAGCTTCTGCCTCTGGTACCTTCCTGGGTGGGCTCCTCATACCCCTGAAGGTCCCTGGGTCAGCTTCCATGTTGCCTCAGGAGGAATCTGAGAAGAAGGATAGTAGTAGACCTGGGTCCTGATAGAGCGACCGCCGCCTCTGTCCTGACCAGATGGGCACTGCCAGGCTGGACTGGAAGAGGAGGCCCTTCCCATTATGGTCTGCTTGGAAGGGTGCTGCCTGGTAGGCCGGCAAAGTCGGTCCCTCCTTAGAACCTAAAGGCCAGACATCAAGCGTGTTATTTTCCAGAAAGGGTGACTCTTCCATTAAAATAACCACTTTGCCTTTTTTTTTCTTTTCTTGCAATTCTGTTCTGCACCCCACCTCCACTCTGGCTTTCCCACATGTCACCTACTCACCTGGCTTCCACTGCCTGCAGGGAAAGGGCAGACTCCTTACACTAGTGTCTCCATGGCCTGGTGCCTTGCTGGTCACTCAGTGGTTCTCTCTTCTGCTATATGACCTCACGGCACCAGGGTGAATGCCTGCTTCCTCGTGCCTCGGGTGTGCCTTGAAAAACATGTAGTTTTCTTTGCTTGGATTATCCTGCTACTTCACCTCCAACCATCTAAACCCTCCTAGCATCTTCATCCTTCGTGAAGCCTTTGGCAACCACCCCAGTGACAAAGGAGTATCTTCCATTGGTGAACTCCAGTAACCCTCAGTAGGAGGCAGAGCAGAACATGGGCACAACAGGTGACAGGGAGGAGACAGACTTGGGCTGTGGTTTCCTCCATCTTTGAGTGGGCTTGGTAACTCTTCCCATTCCTTCCCCCAAATGGAGACATCTGGAAAGAGGCAGCAGGCTACACTGAATGACATGAACGGTATGTTGTTCTGTTGCCATCGAGTTGATGCCAACTCATAATGACTCTATAGGATACGGTAGAACTGCCCCATAGGGTTTCCAAAGAGTGGCTGGTGGATTTGAACTGCCGACCTTTCGGTTAGCAGCCCAGTTCTTAACCACTGCGCCACCAGGGGTCCATCACGTCAGCTCTGCCTCACAACACCCTTGTGTGTAACAGAACAAAATGCCTCCTGTCCTGTGTTGTCTCCGTGATTGTTGTTATGTTTCAGTCAATCGTTTTAGCCGTCATGTCAGTTTATCTCACTGAGGGCCTCCCTTGCCTTTGCCAGCATCACTCTACCAACCGTGATGCCCTTTTCTGGTGAGTGGTCTTTCCTGAGGACATGATCAAAGTCTGTGAGCCAAAATCTCACCATCTTTGCTTCTAAGGAGCATTCTGGTTGTATTTCTTCTAAGACTGGTTTGTTCATTCTTCTGGAAGTTCATGGTATATTCAGCATTCTTCACCAACACCCAGTTGGAATGCGTCAATTCTTCTTCTGTCTTCCTTTTTCATTGTCCAGCTTTCGCATACATATGAGGTGACTGAAAACACCATGGCTTGGGTCAGGTGCACCTTAGTCATCAAAGTGAATAGTTTATGGGCAGTAGTTAGTCCCTAAGGCAAACAGGCACATCCTTGGGCCCTTATCCAAAAGCATGGGTTTCCTTCCCCGGAAAGTATTAGTCCAGCTTTAGGGGTAGGAGTTAAACACTGCCCTTGCCAAGATTATACTTGCGCAGGGTGGTCTCTGGGCTGGCAATATCCGCATCGCCTGAAAGCTCGTGAGAAAATCAAGGCCCCTTTCAAGAATCTCTGGGGTTGGGGTCCAGAAATAAGTGTTTTTTACAAGCTTTTCAAGTGATTCTTATAGCAGGATAAAGTTTGAGAAGCACCAGTTTGGAAAATGATACAGTGATTAAAAATGGCATCAAGATAGCAAGCATCCCTGACCAGACCACAGTGGCTGGGGTGCCGTTTCCCACGCCTCCCTCGTTAGCAGGGCTCCTCAGCCATAGTCAGTGTCCATCCTCCCCGCTCCTTCAGCCCTCCCCCTTTATGTCTTCTCTCTGCTTGACTGAGCTGGCTCTTAGGGAGCCTCGTCCCCTCCATGCAACAGGCGAAGGGTCAGCTATTACAGAAAGTGTCTGTCAGAGCTCAGCCCTGTGAGCAAACACGAGTCCCAGTAAGTCCCCTCAGGGAGCTGCATGTCAGCAGGGTTTGGTGACTGTGGCAACCGTGAGACTTGCCTCACCCATCTCCAACTACAGGGCGTGTGAGGGCTGTGCTCCGAGCAGTCCTTACAGCAAAGCCGTGCTTCAGGAGCAGCTCCCAGCCAGTGTCTGAGCCTGGCACGGGTGCTAAGACAGACAGGTCCCTGCGAGACTCAGAACTGGACTTCTCTGATGGCTGACGTTGGCTGGAGGGGTCCCTGAAGACCTTGCCGAGTAGTCCCTGGACTGCACCGTGCTCTAGAAACCTTCCATCAACCTTCCTTCCCTACTTCCCTCACTGGGGGCCACACCTGCCTTGTTGTCTGACCACTCCCGGCCTCTTTGGGCTCCCTTCCTGTCTCTTACCCGTGGTGTTCTCCCTTGAAAAACCCTTGCATTGTAATCAATCCCATTTTGGCATCCACCGGTCCAAGGATATGGACTAACAATTTCAGACTAGAAAATGTCAGAGGAAGATTTGTGGTGGGTGTGTGTGTGTGTGTGTGTGTGAGAGAGAGAGAGGGAGATAGAGACAGAGAGGGAGAGAGAGAGAGAGAGAGAGGGAGAGAGATCACGTGTACAGTGGACACAGAAAGTGGATAAGCTGAGTTTAGGATCAAGGTTCAGCCTGGAGATACAGGCTGGGAGTCATCAGCATATTTAAAACTTTCGGGAGGATTAGCTGACCCAAGGAGCTTTTGACAAGGAAGAAGCAAAGAGGCTGAGGATGGAACATGGCCAAGTTTTAGGAATAGTCATGGGAAATGAAGCTCGAGAGAGCAGGGAGGCTTTTGATGACCTGTCGGGAGAGCAATTCTGGCAAGGTGGTGGAGACAGGACCTGAGTAAGGAGGCCGGTTTGAGGTTGAGAGAAGTGGAAGAACTTGGGGCCCCTCCAAGCTCCCTGAAGGTGCTGGAAGAGGGAAGCCAAGGTGGGAGAGGTTAGGAGCATGCGGGGAGGCATGAGCCTTAATCAGGAGGAGAGGAAGCTCTGCTTTGAGACAAACCCCAAGGGGAAGCAGTGTACACCTTTGCAGGTGGCTTTGGGGTTTGCAGGCAGAAAGATGAAGGTGTTCACACCTGGCACCTCTATTTCACTCCATTTTGCCTGTGGATTGGGAACTGAGATGATCTGCTGAGCGGCGCGGGGAAGTGAAGGTGGGAGGCAGGTTTGGTGGCTGGAGAAGTGGGAGAAGGGTGAACTAGTGGCCATGGAGAAGCAGGTCCCTGGGCAGCTCGGGGAGCCCAGCTGTGTGGCTTCCTTGACATCACTCAGCAGGTTTGGCTGCTGCCAGCTTAGGGTGTGGCAGAGTGGGTGTGGACGTGACAAGGATCAGGGAACAGGAGGAGGGTCTTCATAAGAGAGGGCTGGTGTGGTGGACCGCGGGCTCACGGAGGGGCGAGGAGGGCAAAAGTAAAGACCTAGGCAAGGTGCGGGGGGTGCCAGAAGGGATGAGTGGGGTGAACGGGAGCCTGTAGTCTGAGAATGGAGAATCTGAAGGTAAGTCTCCTGGGGCAGAGGATGCTGCCGTGAGGTGCGTATGTTCACTATAGCAGCAGGGGTGTGGTGTCAGGTGTCAGGTGGGAAGAGTGGACAGAGTGGTCAGGTTCTCAAGGAAAGCCTTCTCGCCAGCACGGCTGTCTGCCGTGGGCGTCCGACCGAAGGAGGAGTCCACGCGTCTCAGGACGAGCATTTGCAAGGCTTTTATAGACTGTCGCTTCAGGTGGAGTGCGGAGTAATTATTTTCTTATGACTGTAGATATAATTGTATCCCCACTACTCAGGAATTTATGTTCAGAAAATAATTACTGTTGGATTAACTACATTGACAATCGTTTAATTCTGCTGTCAACATTGTTTGCCTTTAAGCTGAGCTTCCGCCCTGCCAACCTGATGTGTCTGTTACAATAAGCGTTTCAACTCAATTAGTGTCTCAGTGACAATCAAATTATCTTTAATATGACGCAATTGCTTTTTTTTTAAAATTAGGCTCAACTGGGGATCCTGAGCTGTGGAAGTCTAGTGTAGCTTTGAGAAGTGGTTAAAACAAACCCACAGGACTTTGTAAGATAGGAATAAGCTTTCCAAAAGGCCTAGTTAGGTTCTTGATAGTCCAGGGCCTGAGAACACAACCTTGTGCCACATTCACTTCCTGCAGAAGACGTCCCTGATGATAGTCACCCCGCCCCCTCTGTGCCATTCCTCTGCCATGTCCTACCCTTACTTATCAAGTACCAGCTACTGCATGGCTTCAAGATTCCCTCAAGCCAGTCATGTGTGGAACTGGTAGGCTGATCCATGAGCCTTGTCACCCCAAATCGAGCCCTTCTTCTGAAGGGTACTTACAAGAGTGGGTAAGGCATGGCACTAGACTCAGGGTACCCAAATCTGAATCCCAGAGCAGTACTTACTAGCAGTAGGCAATTTAATCGTGTGTCTCAATTTTCCCATCCTTAAAATGGGGATAAAAATAGCATCTGCCTCGTAGGGTTGTTGTGATTCGTATAAAGAGCTTAATACAGTGACTGGAATGTAGTAAATGTCTGTTTCTTTTCTTCTAGTTGTTGTCGAGTTGATTCCAACTCATGGCAACCCCATGTGTGTCAGAGTAGAACTGTACTCCCTAGGGTTGTCAGTGGCTGGTTTTTTGGAAGTAGATCATCAAGCCTTTCTCTTGAGGTGCCTCTGGGTGGACTTGAATCTCCAGCATTTCGGTTAACAGCCGAGTGCGTTAACTGTTTGCACTCTAGTAAGTGTTTAATATGTGTTAATTTTTACAGTGTTTCAGGCGTGTGGTAGTGTTTCCTATGCGCTCCATCAACCCTCACTGCGACCCTATAAAGTAAGTGCTTTTATTTTTCTGTGGGGAGGTAGAGTCAGAGATGGGCTGAACCCCATCTATGGGGTGGGGGTCGGGGGGAACGCAACCTGACACTTGGACCAGACTTAAAACCACCAGGTGCCTTGCCTTCACCCTGGTCCAGGGAGCACAGGCCTGCTGAAGGTGCTCCTGTTCTTCTATTTAATCATCCATTTACTTAGCTTGACTTGTAAAATTTACTTTTAGTTCAAGTAACACATGAATCCAGTGTCACAGTAAATTCTAACAATACAGATAAGGAGAGACAGCCCCTCCAGGAAGGATAGCTTTCCCTGCTTGGCTTTTAAAGTGGATGTGTTTAAAAGCTTGGTGCAGTCATGGTAAGAAAACTCCCAAGACTATATTTGTGTGACAGTGGCTTTCCTGGGCCAAAGTCCAGGGTGAGGAGGGCAAATGCCCGGGACACAAACATGAGCCTTCTGGTTGCCTCAAGGCCGTGCCTGCCTCTGGTGCACCTCTGCCCGCCTCTGGTGCAGTTCTGCCCACCTCTGCTGTAGTTCTGCCCGCCTCTGGTGCAGTTCTGCCTGCCTCTGGTGCACCTCTGCCCACCTCTGGTGCAGCTCTGCCCGCCTCTGGTGCACCTCTGCCCGCCTCTGGTGCAGTTCTGCCCGCCTCTGCTGTAGTTCTGCCCGCCTCTGGTGCAGTTCTGCCTGCCTCTGGTGCACCTCTGCCCACCTCTGGTGCAGCTCTGCCCACCTCTGGTGCACCTCTGCCCGCCTCTGGTGCAGTTCTGCCCGCCTCTGCTGTAGTTCTGCCCGCCTCTGGTGCAGTTCTGCCTGCCTCTGGTGCACCTCTGCCCACCTCTGGTGCAGCTCTGCCCGCCTCTGGTGCAGTTCTGCCCTCTGCTGGTGCACCTCTGCCCACCTCTAGCGCACCTCTGCCCGCCTCTGGTGCAGTTCTGCCCGCTTCTGGTGCGGTTCTGTCTGCCTCTGCTGTGGTTCTGCCCACCTCTGGTGCACCTCTGCCCGCCTCTGGCACGGCCATGCCTGCCTCTGGTGTGTACCTGCTCGCCTCTGGTGTAGCAGAAAGGACTGGGAGAGAGAACATCTGGGTTTTAAAGGAAGCCCTGTCCACTCCTCTGAGCTGTCCCCCGAGCAGTGTTTTTTTTTTTTTTTTAACCTGACATAATTCTGCACTGGTTACTGCAGCTTCTTCCTTGTTTCCTTCGCCTCCAGCCACTCTCCCAGAGGATGGGAAACCCCAGCGACCAGGGACCCTGGCCTCTTCCCACATGCTCACTTTTAGTGGGCACACAGTAACCCGTTCAGAAGGATGTGCCTGCTGATTTTTTACTCTTGCACTGTCTCATCTGGTAGCCACTGCCCACGAGTGGCTATTCAAGGTTAAATTTAACTAATTAAATTTAAGTAAGGTAAAAAAATCAGTTCCTTGGTGGCACGTTTGACATGCCCAATAGACACATGCATGTGGCTAGTGGCTACCAGATTGGACAGCGTGGATCTGGCCCCTTCCCATCACCTTAGAAGGTTCTATTAGACAGTGCAGAGCTACAGAGGCCCGGCCCAGGATATTCCGAGGCTCTGTCATGGATTAGCCAGCTTCTGACCCTATAAGGACCACCCAGCCAGGCAAAGTCTGGCTGCTCCTCTCTTGCGTTGTGACCACTAAGAGTGCCTGCTGGTTCTGTCATTTCAAGGACACTTTAGGGCAGGGGGAATCTTTTGGGGTTGATGGAATTGTTTGATATCTTAATGGTGGCGGAGGTTTGAAGGGTGTTTACATCTTTCAATCGTTTTAATCAATTGATTTCATGTCAAATCATTAAAATGTACACTTCAAGTGGGTACAGTTTATTATATGTAAATCACACTTCAAAAAGTTGATTAAAAATAACAAAATACCCTTTCCCCCCCAAATAAAGAAAACCCTTTAATTGGAGTCAAGCACTAGCCCAGCTATTCTCACTAGAACTAAACCAGCAAATGCCCAGTCAGGTGGAGTGAGCAGCAGTAGTTAGCAGGCTGGAAAGGGGAAGGTAGCGCTTTTCTCTCTTCCCTGTTAGGCCAGGGAGAAGGAAGTACACGCACCAGCCTTGGCTCTCCCATCAGCGCGTGCCAAGCCCGTCCAATCGGGACACGGCGCTGGCCTCTGGGGGAGCTTAGGGACTTAGGCAGGGCTGTGCTCCTGGGCTTCCCTGTCAGAATCGGGTGCCAGCCCAGTTAACTCTAGGTGACAGTTGATGAGTCCTGGGGAGGGCATGATTGACACCGTCTGGATGGGAAAATGACAGGCTAACGTTGGGTATGCTTTGTGGAGAAAAGAATACCTAAGCTGAGACTTGAGCTGCATTTCCAAAGGTAGGAGAGGGTCGAGGCAAGATGATACCTCGTGGACAAAGCAGTGAACAGCAGTAGAGGGTCAAAGGAAGGCAGCCCAGGAATGTTGAGGAGGTCTGGGGGTGCGTGTGTGAGAGAGTTAGGTGGATGCGTGCGATGGTTCAGGGATAGACTTCTTGCCTCCCCTGACATACAGCTGGGTTCGATTCCCAGCCAATGTACCTCATGTGCAGCTACCCCTTGTCTGTCACTAGAGGCTTGTGTGATGCTATGATGTTGAACAGACTTCAGCAGAGCTTCCAGACGAAGCCAGACTAGGAAGAAAGGCCTGGCAACCTACTTCCAAAAAAAAAACAGCTGATGAAAATCCTATGGATCTCAATGGTCCAATCCCATTGTCAGGGCCAACTGGACAGCAGCTAACAACAACACGTGTATGTTTACGTGTGTGTGTGTGTGAGAGAGAGAAGTGAGTATGTGCATATGGATAAGTGTGTATGTGTGTGTGTGTGAGAGAGAGGTGAGTGTATGTGCATATGGATATGTGTGTGTGTGTATATATGTGCGTTGGGTGTGTGTGTGCTAGCTAGGTAGTGTATGCATTTAGCTATGTATGTATATGTGTATAAGTAGGTGTGTATATATGTGTGTTGGGTGTGTATGTGTTCGTTAAATGAGGGTATCTGTGTATGTATATATGTTTGTGTGTATCAGGTGTATATGTGTGCATATTTGTGTATTAGGTGAATATATACATGTATGTATATTTGTGTATTAGGTGTGTGTGTGTGTGTGTGTGTGTGTGTGTGTGTGCTAATTAGGTGAGTGTATCTATGTATGTATGTGTGTGTATATCTGTGTGTATATCTGTGCTTTGCGTGCGCTCCATGTGTGTATGCTAGTTAGTGAGTGAGTGTATGTGTGTATGTACGTGTGTGTATGTATTAGGTGTATGTGTGTGTATTTGTGTATTAGGTGAGTATATATGTGTATGTATATTTGTGTATGTGTTGGGGGGGTATGTGTTAGGGGTGTGTGTGTGTTGGGGTGTGTGTTAGGTGTGTGTGTGTGTTGGGTTGTGTGTGTGTTAGGTGTGTGTGTGTTGGTGTGTGTGTGTGTTGGTGTGTGTGTGTGTTAGGGGTGTGTGTGTTAGGGGTGTGTGTGTGTTGGGGTGTGTGTGTGTTAGGGGGTGTGTGTGTTAGGGGGTGTGTGTGTTAGGGGGTGTGTGTGTGTTAGGGGTGTGTGTGTTGGGGTGTGTGTGTGTTAGGGGGTGTGTGTGTTAGGGGGTGTGTGTGTTAGGGTGTGTGTGTGTGTTGGGTGTGTGTGTGTTGGGTGTGTGTGTGTTGGGGTGTGTGTGTTGGGGTGTGTGTGTGTTGGGTGTGTGTGTGTTAAGGGTGTGTATGTGTTGTGTGTGTGTGTTGTGTGTGTGTGTGTGTGTGTTAGGAAGAGAAGGGTGATAAGAGAATAATATTACTTGGAAATCAGATAAACGTTCCACTGGAAGTCCCACTTGGCCTTCAAGTTGTGTAAATCCATCAGCCAGGAAATAAATGTGATGTTTTCAGGAAGACACATCACCAATTACCTTAATTGCCCCACATTTGTGAGGCATTTAGCACCTGTGCTAAGCGCTGGGTAAACTGCAAAGGTATCAATCCTCGTAACTGCTCTGCCAGGCAGGTGTCATTATCTCACTCCTAGACTAGGCACCTGGGATTCCAGAGGGGAAGGGGCTTGCCTGAGGCCCCAGAGCCAGGAGGTGATGAGGCCAGGTCTTTGACCCTGAGCTCCTGACTCTCAGCTGCTCCTCAGCCCACACCCCAGAGCTGAGATTCTGGCTCCATTCAGCAACTGCAGCTCACAACCCATGCCCTCAAATATCTTCCTTCTCGCCGTGTCAGAATTGTCAATGGTTCTCAACATTTAGTGTGCATAGAAACCATCTGGGAACACATTAAGTGACAATTCCCAGGCCCTTTCCCGAACAACTCCGATATGGCAAAGTAGGCTAGGAACCTGAAAATCAGCATTTTAACAAGTGACCCAGGGTGATTCTACTGAGCTAGTGCTTGAACCAGACTTTGGAGAACACTAGCCTAGAGTTTCTGCTATATCTTGTAGCAGTCTGGCTTTTATCCAAAGGATGTACTGGGATCTCTCTATTGTTTATAGAATAGACCCTACGGCCACAGACAGGAAGCAGATAGACTGGTGGGGAGGTCACTGTGGTCATCACCTGAGACAGGACTGGGCTGCAGTCGCAGCAAGGGAAGTGGAGATGTTGTTGACATGTTGCTGATGAACTGGAGTTGAGGCTGGTGTCAAGGTGTAGCTTGATCCATTGGGTTGATGATGGTGATGCTTACTGTGATGGGACATACCTGGATGGAGCGTGTTTGGTGATGGGGCAGAAGAGTGTTTGGTTTTAGACAAGTTGATAGAGAGTGTGAGGACAGGGAGGAGCCTGGCTTCAGGAGAAATGGGTATGGGGTAGGACACAGTCCAAGAACTGTTTATGGGTAGAGATTAGGCTAAGAAGGAAAAGCAACCAGCCCAAGGGGGTCATATGATGAGATGAAGTCAAATTCTCGGTTCAGACTCAGAGTCATTGCGGTGTACTGAAAAGAACATCGATTAGGAGTCCTGGGTGGAGTACTGGCTGCTCCTTCACCAGCTCTGTGACCTTGGGTTCCTTGGCTGTGCCAAGCTCAGGATTTCCCCAACTGGAAAGTGAGCTAATGCCTCTACTGTGGCTCCAGCAGGGCTGCCATGAAAATCCAATGTCAAGGAAATCCTCAGACAGAATAAACATCTTCACATGTTGGGAAGCAATGGGAGCAGTGGGGGATGCTTGGGCTTGAAATCTGTCATCCTGCCTTCAAATTCCAGCTTGGCCACATCCCCCCACTGTGTGAACTTGGGCCAGTCATTTCACCTTTTCAGAGCCTCTGGGTCTTCATCAGCACAATGGGAAAATCCATCCCAAACTGGAATAGTGAAGGATCACTGGGTGCAAGAAACAGAAATCACTCAAGAGATTTATTAGAAGGAGTGGACTTGTCACACAGAACCCACTAGAAAGGAAGCACCTTGAGAGCAAGGCTGTATACTTGGGCCTGGAACAGGGGCTGGCTCATGGTTTTTGTTGTTGGTGTTAGTTGCGGTTGATTCAGCTCCAACTCATGAAGACCTTATGTATAACAGAATGAAATGTAGCCTGGTCCTTTACCATCTTCACGATTGTTGGTATGTTTGAGTTCATTGTTGAAGCCATTGTGTCTATTCATCTCATTCAGAGTTTCCCTCATTTTCACTGACCTTCTGCTTTACCAAACATGATATTATTTTCCAGTAACTGGTCTTTCCTGATGACATATCCGAAGTAAGCCAGCCGTAGTCTTGCTATCCTCACGTCTAACGAACATTCTGATTGTATTTCTTCTGACTGATTTGTTCGTTCTTCTGGCAGTCCATGGTATATTAAATTCTTTGCCAACATCACAATTCAAATGCACCAATTCTTGTTCTGTCTTCCTTTTTCATTGCCTAGCTTTTGCATGCATATGACAGCACATGGTAGCACCTGATAATATTGATTGAATAAATGTACTCAAGGTGGAAAGTGGGGCCTCATGAGGAACGGGAGCTGAGAGCTGGGAATCTGTCAGGCACCTCTGTAGTCAATCACTAGAACTCTCTCTCTCTGTCTCTGGCACCTCATGACTTTTGAGGTACTATATTTGAGGTACTATATTTTTCATATAGCATGTTTCCTAAAGGCAAGCTTCCATCAAGTGCTTAACTGAAGAAATGGTGGTGGTCCTAAGGCTGAAGGGGAAGATGGGTGGGTAGTGAAGAAGTGGTAGGTGGGTTTCCTCCAGGGCACCTTCCTAAGGGGAGTTCTGATTGTGCATGATGTTCACCTAATGTGCTGACATTAGTATCTAACTCTGTGACAGATGTAACCCTGGCAAGTGTTTTCTTTTCCTGCTTCTCGCGGGCACTGGGTGTGAGAACTTGGTACAAACCTTAGAGTTACATACACCTGCAAGAACTTTCCAGTAGGGCAGTTGGCTTCATGGGGCTGGGTCTTCTTCTCCCTTTGGCATTGCTGAGGAAGAAACCCTTCTGTATTCTTTGACTCTTAGAATGTGAGATTGAAAGGGAATCCAAATGTCTGGTCATTCTGGTGGGCAAGCTGAGGGCCCAGAGCTGGGAAGGGCTTTTCCCAGGTCCTAGGGTGGAGCCCTGGTGGTTCCATGGTTAAGAGTTTGGCTGCTAACCAAAAGGTTGGCAGTTCGAATCCACCAGGCACTCCTTGGAAACCCTATGGGGCAGTTCTACTCTGTCCCAAAGGGTCACTATGAGTTGGAACCAACTCGACGGTGCATAACAACAACAGGGTGAGTGGCTAAAAGAGAAGAGATGAAAACCCTTCTTGCCCTCGGTTCCTTCCTCTCAGCACGATTCACATTCATTTTCCCTGCTGGACGTTTTTGCCTGGAGGTTCTGACTAAAAATAGTGACTCATTTGGGGCAGTAAGACGGAAACTCAACCTTGGGCCTTGGCAGCTGTTATTCTGGCCTCGCTCTGAGGGCACCATTCACATACGCATGACTCTCCAGCTGCCTCCACGTGTCAAGATGATTGAAAACAAAGGGAGACAGTGCTGGGGCCTGCCTGCTTTATCAAAGGATTCTAGGGGTATTCCTCCAGCCCTAGGTGTCTGCCAGGTGGTTAATTGCCAGTCTTCAGCAGCTCTGAAGACTTGAATTTAAGAGCCTTGGTCAGGAGTGGACAGCTGGCTGCCTGGAGCCAGCCATGAGTGTGAGGGCTGCCACCCAGATAGGAGCCTCCTGTGTGCAGGGGCTGGGCAGGGCTGGAGATGCTGGAGCAAGAAGGCAAGACTTAGGAATTGCGTTGAAGCAGCCTGGGCCAGACTTTCTATGGACTGGATATCTGGAGGCTTAACAAAAGCTGGTGGGCACTCAGCTAAAACCTGAGCTTTTCATTCAAGACCTAAGGGTCCCTTTAAGTTTCCCAGGCACCCAACATGTTAGGAATTGCCCTAGAAGGTGGCACCCAGAGCTCCCAACCCCTCTTCCCTAGCATACCTGAGCAATACCTCACTGCCTTTCTGTAAGCATCTTAGTTCACATCTAGACACAGGGTCCCATGAGGACAGGGGCTTGCGTTCACCCTACACACCCCAGGCCTGGCACAATCTCTCACATCTAAACCACACGCTTTGTTGCTGTCAGGTGCCACTGAGTTGATTCCAACTCATAGAGCAGAACTGCTCCCCATAGGGTTGCTATGAGTCAGAATTGACTCGACGGCAACGGGTTTTTGGTTTTTAATCTTTATGGAAGCAGATCCCCAAGTCTTTCTTCCGTAGAGTCGCCTGGTAGGTTCAGACCGCCAATCTTTTGGTTAACAGTCCAGTGCTTAACTGTTTTTGCCACCAGAGCTCCTAAACCACATGCTCTAGCCTGTTAACAATTGTCTTTTTCTATTCTGGAGGCAAGGCTGCCGCCCAGCTTCCCACTGGCACCCTTCTGAGATCATCTCGGACCTTGCCTGAAGCATGGGGCTGGATGGAAGAAAGTTCAGCAAGAAACTTGGAAGAGTCCCACTTGCCCTCCCATCCTGGAGTTTGGAAATTCTCTTTTTCCACTCCTTCGGGTGGGTGTAGTGCTTATTTAGTCAACATTATCCTTGTTCAGACAACATTTTCTTCCAGAAAAGTGCATTTTCCATGGAGACTGTTATTCCTAGATTTGGTCAGCTGGAAAAATCTTTCCACCTTTTTTCACCAGTTAAGCAGAAACAGGAATGCATCTTTGCAGGGAATAAAGAATTCGCCTGGAGGCCAAGACTCTGGAGGAAACCAGTCCAAACATTCATTTGCATTACGAAGCTTCCAGCATTCTCTTCCTCTCTGCAGTGCTGGAAATTGGCAAGAAGGACTGACTCAGGGCTCCCAAAGATGCCTTTTCGGAAACCCAAACCAAGCTGATTCACAAATCAGTCACCCCAAAGTGTTTACTGCCAGCAGGGAGCCTCCCAGTTCTTGGGAGCTACCCTTGCACCTGGAATAAATGATGAGGAAGAAGGGAAGGAATCGCTGGATTAGACCCCGCTTTGTTGCTTAGCAGCTGAGTTATCTTGAGCAATTTTCTTTATGTCTCTGAGATTTCTTATCCTCTTCTGTAAAACGGGCATAGATTGTTTTCTTGATTTGAGCACACATTTTGGGGGGCCACATTTTAACTTTTTGATGTTGGCTGCTCCACTCTCAGTGTGCCGGCCATTCCCTTAATCGGCTCCTCCTGCAAGCTGTCTTCTGTGAAAAGAGATGTCAAGTCTGTGTTTGGCCAGAGGAGAGAGAGCGGAGAGCCGGGAGGCTGGAGCAGCGTCTTCCAGCTTCCTGCTAGCCAGCTGTCTGGCGGTGCCGTTCTCCTCCAAGCCCGCTGCCCGAGTCCCAGGGGCTGGTGACATTTCCTCCCTGGCTCATGGGTGCTAGTGTGGCTGTACCTCCAGATACCTGGGCTTTTCCAGGGCTCCAGGGTGTCCTCCATACCAGTGTCAGGGGCTGAGTTTCAAGCCGTCCCCAGAAATGCATGGGTACTTTTTTCTCTGAGAGATCACTCTGTCCCTGAAACTTGTACTCCCAGATTCCAAAGTGGCTTCCTCCCAGCCCTGCCCCTAACTTCTCACCCTCATCTGCACCTTATCTTTTGGGTGTGTGTGAGGAGCAGTTTACACATGCCCACTCCAGAGGCCCAGCTCTCCCAGTCCTCAAAGGGTCACTGTGCTCGGCACCGAGCATGGCTGATACACTGACAGGGGTGTAGTTGTGGATGAAACGATACAACGCCCAGCATTTGCCTTAAAAATGTCGGGGGAGGGGAGGGACAGATGAAGACAGAACGGCAAAATGGTGATGATTGTTGGAAATGAGTGACGGGGGCTTTTCACATTTTCTTTACTTTTGACAATGTTTCAAAAATTCCATAATCAAAAGCGAATAAAATTAGAAATAGAGAATTGGAAGACTGCCCTTGGAAGTGTACCCCATTGACGTGAATAAACAGCTCTTGCTCAGAGCAGGGTGGGGAGGGCTGGAATATCATATTTCCCTCGTTTCTTAGTTCAATTGACTCATTAAGCTAATTACTTGGCTGATAGCGGTGTGCACAAAACCAGGAGAGGGTCTTGGCCAGCGGCAGCACTTTCTAGAAGGTGTATGAGCTCTCCGTGCCCCATCGTTGCTGCTTGGGGTCCCACTGCCCCTCAGGCCGTCCCAGGACAGACGCAGGGCGCAGCCCCTGCTGGGAGGTCGTCTCCTCCCAGCTGCAGCCTAGGAGTGAGATGGTGACGAGGGTGTTGCTGACGAGAGCGGCCCACATCTACTGAGCACCTGTTGTTGTGGTTTAGCTGCCGCTGAGCCAACCTCAAGTCATGGTGGTGCCGTGCGCCACAAAGCAGTACACTGCCCAGTACTGTGACATCCCTGTGACGGGTTTCGGATGGAAGCTTTGTGATCCACGGGGCTTTCATTGGCTGATTTTTGGAAGTCGACTGTGAGGCCTTTCTTTCTAGCTCTGCTGAACCTGCTCAGCATCATGGCAACACTCAAGCCTCCACTAACAGAGGGGCAGTGGCTGCATGAGGTGCGTTGGCTGGGAATGGAAAGCAGGTTTCGCATGTGGAAGGCAAAAATTCTGCCACTAAACCATCTGTGTTCAAAACTCAAGGTATTTCATTACCTGGCAGGCCTGCAAGGTAGTCACCAGGGCTTACGGGGGAGGAGTCTGAGGCTTAGAGGGACCAAGAAGTGGCCAGTTGTAGTGTTTGCACTCAGGTCTCCCTCCAGCAACTTCTTTGCCCAGAAGTCTTGAGTCTGAGGCAGGACAGGAACCAGGTTTGGCAGCCTCAGCTCGAGGCCTGCGGAGGAGGATGGGAGGGAGGCGGCCGCCTGAGGAAAGGTGAGGGGCCCTGCAATACCCACGGTTCCATCACAGCCGCTTCTCTGTCCCTGACACAGCGACAAATACCTTACAAGCCACCCTGAGGCTACAAGGTGCTGGTGGAGGCTCCAGGTGTAGCTCCCTCAGCTCCAGTCCCTGGGGCGATCCGCACCATCTGCGTGTACCTGCCAGGGGCTGGTGTTCAGAATGCTGTCTTTGGAGAGGCCCTGACAGCTAGGGCTTGAACGGGTGCCAAGAGCACCCTGGCTGCGTGTGCCATGTCTGACTGCCTCGAGCGAGACTGGTAAGCTCCCACATTACAGGGTATTACATCTGACCTGACATCCATTAGGGGATAGTCATAAAAATCTCTGCACCGTCAACAGCCCCAGCTGCATCCTCATCACCTGCCGACGCCGAGGGCTGTTATTTTTCAGCAGTTACAGAGCGCTCTATATTTGCAAAGCCCAGACAGGAAAGGTTATTCTCTTCTGCCTTCTCCTCTGTCTTATTAGGGCTGCCAGGCCCTGGCCTGAAAGAGACGCCAGCCAGGCCTGAACTGCAGGGTGCTGGCATACAAAGATGGCGATGTGTGGAGCCAGGCTCACTCAGATTCCAGTTCTAATCCTGCCACTAAATGGCCATCACTTGCCCTCTCCCACCCAGCAATGGGTAAATCACTCTTGGCCCCGCCCCCAGCAATTTTGTGAAGGATAAATGACCTAATTTATGAGCAATAATGTGCTAAAGCTTGCGTATTAACTTCCCGGTAGACATGGGCAATGCTGTTTATGTCAATGAACTGATAAACATATGTCCCGTCCTCTGGGAGTATACAGGGCAGCAGGAGAAACAAGACATACACATGGAATGGTTTCGATTAATTGTAAGGAATTTATATTTCAAGGTAGAATAGGCCATTGACCCTAGAGTAATGGACCTCGTGAGGCAAGGCTTAAATTATAGGGAAGCATGTGGTTTAACTAGGCTGGCTATATACTTTATCATTCGAACTGAGACATTTTAAGAGTGCAAGGGGGTGATCTCGGTAATCAACGCTAGGGCAATGGATGTAAACCGGACTGACTGGGGCACACTGGGGTGTGGGCACACTGAGGATAACGCATGTCGCTTCTTAGGTGGTGTGGACGGGGGTGGGGTGTCTAACACACCTTTGGGATCATCTCCAGGACAATGCACATGCTTTGTCTTGTACAGTCTGGGCCTTTGTGCATAGAAGAGTCCATGTAGAAGCTTGTACATATATCAGGATTCCAGAACCTGTTTTCTGAACCTGTTCCCTGTGTTCACAAGCTTCTTACTTGGAATACAATCCAAATCCTTATCAAGGCCTACACAGTCTGGTCCCTGACCACCGACCTCCCTGCCTCAAATGCTACCTCTCTCCCCTCCCACTGGGCTCCAGTCACGTTCATTCTTCCCTCTGAAGCCGCTGAAGTTGCTCTTCCTCCTGCCTGGGATGCTTTTCAAAACCCTGAGGCCTTCACACAGTGTCTTAGCTCTGTAATTCATGTCGCTGCTTGAATGACACTCTTCCAGGGGCCTCCTAATTCCAGCTAGCCTCTCCAGCCTCTCTCTCACTCATGCCATTGTCGTCTAAGCACTTAGCACATACAATTTACAGGTTTTTTTTAAGACAATTTTCCCTCCCTTACTCAACCAAACTGTCTCATAGCAGAACCGTGACTGTTCTTGCTTCTGGTGGTGTCTCCATGCCCACACTGGGCCTGGCCCATTGAAAGACTTGGTACCTGAGGAGTCAGTCCAGTGGCATGTGGGGGAGCCTTTGAACAGAGGCATTCTTTCTGGAGAACCCTCATCACCCACATTAATGAGCCAAGAGAACAGAGACCAGGAGGTAAATGAAGAAAAACTCGACTCGTAGGTAGAGCTGTGAGAAGCAGAAGGGGCTCCTGGAAAGGGCAAAAGTATCAGGAGCCCAGTGTTCTCCTTTCTGCATTGCTCAGGACATTTGGCAAGACCTTTCTCTTTCCGGGTCACGGTTTCACTGTCTGTGAAATGGGGAGAAAGAGGTGAGTCTAGAACAGGGACTAGCAAACTTTTTCTGCAAAGGGCCAGATCATAAATATTTTAGGCTTTGAGGGCCCTGCAGTCTCAGTCACAACTGCTCAACTCTGCTGCTGCAGTGTGATGTGAAGGCAGTCATAGACAACATGTAAACGAATGGGAATGGCTGTGGTCAATAAAACCTTATTTACAAAAAGAGGTGTCAAGTTACATTTGGCCCATGTGTCCTAGTTGCCAACCCTTTGTCTAGAACAGCAATTCCCAAGCTGCCTTCTATGAAAAGAGGCTGAAATAAATTTGGTGAATATTGAGCTCAATGTATTTCTTTGTGGGGAATATTGAATTCAACATATTTCATTATTTTAGAACTTCTCAAAACCTTTAATATGCCAGTGAACATTGTGACCCTCTGTGGGTTTAATATTGATTTATTTTACCCAAATAATTTGGTCCTTGTCCTTGGTTCCTGAGAGATAATCTCTAAAACCTTAGGATTTCCCTAGTGGTTGAAGTGTTTTTGTTATCTAAGAAGGCTCCAGACTTTACAGGTTATGCCACAAGGTGACTCAGGTTGAGGCTAGTCATGACAGAAAGACCTACCATGGTGATATCAGTGGACCTCAGGGCAAGGGAGGGGCTGATTCAATTAATCACAACTATGCAGTTGAGGTCCCAATAAAGGCTCTGGACACGGAAGTTCCACGGGCTTCTTGGTTGGTAAAAGACATCAATGCATGTGGGAGGGTATTTCATCGCATTCTGAGACAGAGAAGCTCCGCAATGGGAATGCTCTGAGACCTCAACCTATGTGTCTCTTCATTGGAATCCCTTCTGCTATAATAAATGGGTAATCATAAGTATAGTGCTTTGCTCAGTTCTGTTCTAGTGAATTATTGAACCTGAGGGAGTAGTGGGAGCCAGCAGGTCAGAAATGAGGGGAGCCCTGGTGATCCCTAAGCTAATGGCCGGCATCCTGAAGGGGTAGCAGGAAAACCCAAATCTGTAGCCAGCAGGTCAGAAGTGAGGGTGTCATGGGGACTCTCAAGCTGCTGCTGGTATCTGAGGTCTTGGGCAAACTTGGCAGTCTGTAGGACTATGCCCTTTAACTTGTGAGGTCTGACTTATCTCTAGGTGGCTGGGGTCAGAGGAAGAAGTGCTGCAAGTGCAGCTGGTGTCAGAATAGAAGCAAAACAGAGGGGAACAGAGAGGATAAGAAATTGATTTTGATTGATCACCACATTTAGTGTCAGAAAGGTGGGATTTGATTTTCCACAAAATTCCTATGAAGGGATATAGATTTCAGGATTTCTCTATCTTCTTTAACCACAAAAATTTTAGAGGGGTAGAATGCCATAATGGACACTGCCAGTATCCTGCTTGTACCCCTTTATGTAAATGATAAATCCAGAAGTTGGGCTACCTTCTGGTGCAGTTTAATCCGGAGATGCAAATTATCATCGGGATCCCAGCTCTGTTTCTCTGAGATCATCTTCTCTGGGTGTCAGCTTTATCTTCAGACTGGCTCCCCTTATGGTGACTCTCACGGATTGAATTGTGTCCCCCAAAATATCTGTCAACCTGGCTGGGTCATGATTCCCAGTATTGTATGACTGATTTCACTACGTGCTGTAAATGCTAACACTATGATGTAATAAAATGGATTAGCGGCAGTTATACCGATGAGGTCCGTAAGATTAGATAGTGTCTTAAGCCAATCTCTTTTGAGATATAAAAGAGAGAAGCGAGCAGAGACACATGGGGACCTCACACCACCAAGAAAGCAATGCCAGGAGCAAAGCGCGTCCTTTGGACTTGAGGTTCCTGCACAGAGATGCTCCCAGAACAAGGGATGACTGATGACAAGGACCTTCCTCCAGAGGCGACAGAGAAGGCCTTCCCCTGGTGCTGATGCCCTGAATTTGGACTTGTAGTCTACCCGACTGTGAGAGAGTACATTTCTCTTTGTTGAAGCCGTCTGCTGTGGGGTTTGTTATAGCAGCACTAGATGACCAAGACAGTGACAGTAATGATTTCAGAAGTCTCAACATCCTCATGGCAGCTAGACCTGTGGGACGAAGGACTGTGTCGCAGAATTCCCAGAAAAAAGTACTGAGCTTACTCCCATCAGACCAGATTGGGTCACGTGCTCACCCATGAACCAGTCTCTGTGGCCTGGGGAATGTGAGTCATGAGGTGAGAGCCAGTTAGGGGCCTCTGGAGTTGAGGGTGATTTAAATCACATGGACATCATAGTTCCTAGAATTCTCTTTGAATTTTAGAACTACAGTCTCCCTTTCTCATGCTTATTTTCTGAACAAAGAAGAAAACGTTGTTGGGCAGCAAGCAACACGTATCCACTGTGCATTATTTTACCAGTCCCTTTTAAGTTATTTTTCCTACTGTGAATGGCCTTACTGCTAAATCTTCACCCATCCTTGATTAGGAAGTTGTCTTAGTCATCTAGTGCTGCTATAACAGAAATACCACAAGTGAATGGCTTTAGCAAAGACAAGTTTATTCTCTCACAGTCCAGTAGGTTACAAGTCCAAATTCAGGGTGTCAGCTCCAGAGGAACGCTTTCTCCATTGGCTCTGGGGGAAGGTCCTTGTGATGTATCAGTCTTTCTTTGATCTGGGAGCATCTCAGCACAGGAACCTCAGGTCCAAAGGATGAGCTCTGCTCCTGGCACTGCTTTCTTGCTGGTATGAGGTTCCCATGTGTCTCTGCTCCCTTCTCTCTTTTATATCTCAAAAGAGATTGGCTTAAGACACTGTCCAATCTTGCAGATGTCTTCAGTATAACCTCATCATAGTGATAGAGTTTACAACACATAAGGAAATCACATCAGATTACACAATCATGCAATACTGGGAATCACGACCCAGCCAAGTTGACAGATATTTTTGGGGGGACACAATTCAATCCATGACAGAAGTGTTCTACTTTTGCCCCATTCAGCTCAAGCAGTGGGCTTTTAAGGAAGTCTCTCAGAACTCACCTAGGAGAGAGGAAACATGACAAGCCAGGAACAAATTCCATGGCCAGGAAAGCGCTTTCCACTGATAAAACAATGCTCAGGAGATGCCCCTGGCTGGAGGGTCTCAGGGAAGAACATGACATTCTGGGTGCTAACGGGCCAAGAGATGACCACCTGTCCACTTTCTTCTCCAGCATATGCTCAAGGCCTTCCACTCCCTACAGCCTCACAGCCAATATGCACTTGACTCTGCCTGGAAGGAACCAGCTGCTGCTGTCACTCTGCCAACAGTGAGACTGACTGGGATGGAAGCTAAGCGGCACAGGCAGAAGGCAGGCCAGTTTGTCACAGTGATGGCTGTGCTTTCTCCCCGAGGAGAAACCCTCCGTAGGGGAAGCCTTCAAGGTATCAGAGCTTCTGATGCTGCTAGAGCTGTCAGTGCCCTGCGGGCTCCTGATTCCGCTGGGCTCTGGCTTGTGTGCCTTGCATGCCAAAACACCACAGAGGAAGCTCTGTGCGTTCTACTGTTTGATTTTGGGAGCTCGGCCACAATCCAAAGACGGGTGGACACTGGGCCTTGGTGAGTAGCTTCTTGACCTTGGATCTTGAAGGCACATAAGGACAGGACTTCAAGCCAATTCCACTCTACTTTCTGCAGCTTCTGCCCCAGTGACAACACCTGATCTGAGCCAGAAAGAAAGTTCAGCACATGGCCTCCTCGTTCCCATAGGATCCAAGATGAAAATAGAGGCGGTGCCTTAGGAAAAGAGCCTCACTGGTGCTAATTTAAAAAAATAATAAAAAATCAAACCCGTTGTTGTTGAGTTGATTCTGACTCATAGCAACCCTGTAAGACAGAGTAGAACTGCTCCAAAGGGTTTCTAGGGAGAAGCTGGTGGATTCAAACTGCCGACCTCTTGGTTAGCAGCTGAGCTCTTAACCACTGTGCCACTGGGGCTCCTAATACGGGGTGGCAAATGGCTGAAGGTCCCTGGTTGGTGCAAATTGTCTGTGCTTCACCACTAACGGACAGGTTGGCAGTTCAAATCTACCCAGCCACAGCTCAGAAGAAAGTCTTGGCTCTCTACTTCTGTAAAATTACACCCATTAAAACCCTTATGGAGCACAGTTCTACTCTGAAATACGTGGGGTCACCATGAGCCAGAATCGACCTGATGGCATTGGTTTTTTGCTTTGTTCTGGTTTTGGCAAATGGCTGAGTAGTCTAGATATATGAGTGGAGGGAAGTGGGTCCTTGTGGAGGGAAAAACATGGTACCAGAGAGGAGGGGGCACAGGGGAAGCCTGTTTGCCGTATTAGTGATTCTCATGGTCACTTTCCAAGCTGACTTCCAGTTGTAGGTAAGGAATGGAGGGAAAAGAAAAGGGAGACCCAACGATACTGCGGTGTTGTGCCTTACACTGGGTGAGAATCTACTTCTGGTATGTGAGGCATTTGTCAAAATTCCTTGAGAATTCCTTAGGCAGGTACATTGTTGGAGACAAAGACGTCCTTCTCATTCCATCCAGACAACCAGTTTTTCTTTGTGTGATTGGACTCTTTGCTATTCATTCTTTGGGGCTCCATATGAAGTAACTGGCTTATGCTTCAGGGTCACATTACATGAGGCACTCACACTACAAGAGGACATGGAACACAGATTTGTGGCTCCTATCTCACACTCCCTGAGGACCATGGCAGACAGAATTGTCCACATTTATATTACTTTTTGCTACTGCTCCATTCTTTTTTGTTTTTGAACAGTTTTTTTTAAATTAATATAATTTTAAAGTTACCAAACAGTTGCAAAAATAGTACAGAGTTCCTTTATACCACTTGCCCGTTTCCCCTTTTGTTAACATTTTACAAGTCTATGGAACATTTATCAGAACAAAGGCATTAATCTTGGTATGATGCTATTAACTGAACTGCATTACGTATTTGGACTTCACAGTTTTTCCTCTAATGATCTTTTTCTGTTCTAGGATCTGAATCAGGCTCCCGCATTGTATTTAGTTACCATGTTCCCTTAATCACCTCCTGTCTTAGTCTGCATTCCCTCTAGAGGAGGAAAACCAAGGAAGAGTATATGTAAATATATATAAAGAGATTTACTTCAAGGAAATGGCCCATGCAGATGTGGGGGCTGGTAAGTCCCAAATCCTTGGTTCAGGTGGCAGGCTGGAGGCCTCTGCTGGCTCACAGGGTTGCAGGGTCTGGTGAATCCAAAATCTGCAGGTCATGTAGGAGACTGGAGACTTCTGCGTGTTTATGTCCCAAGAAAAGGAGGTCAGCTGATGACAAGAGTGCAGGGTTGAAAGAGAGAGAGAGAGAGCTCTGCCAGAACACTTATATACTGTAGGCAGGCCTCACTCTCACGGAAACTCCCCTGTCAACTTATTGGCTGAGTGCTTCAGATCACAAAATGGAAGGTGATTACATTATGGAAGAATACAAGCCAAGTTGACACATAACATTAACCATCACAGTCCACCCCTTGTCAACTTGGCACCTATATACATCTCCTTAAACCATACATAATCTCTAAGTAAAGACAACTATAGTCTTACTTGTACTTAACATGATATAACTAACACATGTACAACCAAAAACATCTTGTATTTTATAATAAGAAAGAGCTTGGCTGCTAACCAAAAGCTCAGCAGTTCAAATCCACCAGCTGCTACTTGGGGACCCTATAGGGCAGTTCTACTCTGTCCTATAGGGTCACTATGAGTCAGAATCAACTGTACAGCAACGATTTCTGGGTAATGGGACAAGGAAGGGAAAAAAAGATTTTTGCTATATACATGTGTATGTGTACACACACACATGCATAAAGAAACAAGGAAGAAATACTCATAATAATTACAGTTCACAATTCTGCAACTGGTCAGGTGGTATTCCACTAACCATTCCACATTCCCTTTGTCCTCAGTAAGCACCTCAGCTGGTCGTGGTTCTTTGCCTGATGGGGTGACCCAAACCTTAATTCCTGGAGAATCTGGGCCATTAATAGTCATTTTGGAATTGTGTTGCTATAGTTTTCCATTGACTTTAATCACAGGGCATGGTAGTACTAAAAGACACCCTAAGGGATCTCCTGTATTCCAGGCATACTCTTCTTTACTTCATTATGTAATAACAATCTGATATCCTCTGGGTCATCAGGATCAATCAAACCAGCTGATACGGTAATTCCGTTTTTTGCCTATTGATTCAGAGGCATGAGGAGCTCCAGGTGGCCAGGTAACATCCTTAGCTTCCAATTCAATTAAATCAGTGTGACCTGTAGACCTACAGAGCATAGGGTCGTGGGGACAGCAAGCAAAATTTTTGCAAGTAAGTCTCTAGGGACAATAATGAGTGGTGCCACTCCCATTTCCATCCTTTGATTCCTGGACCCATGGTTACTAGCTATGGGAGAAAGAGCACTATATATTGTATGTTGATTTAAAGCATAGACAGCCTCCTGGAGAACATTACCCCAGCCCTGCAAGGTATTTCCACCTAGCTGGCACCATAATTGAATCTTTAAAAGATTATTCCATTGTTCTATCAATCCAACTGCTTCAGGATGATGGGGAACATGGTAAGACCAGTGAATTCCACGAGCATGGGCCCATCGCTGCACTTCATTTGCTGTGAAGTGAGTTCCTTAATCCGAGGCAATGCTGTATGGCATACCATGACAGTGGATAAGGCATTCTGTAAGTCCAAAGATGGTAGTTTTGGCGGAAGCATTGTGTGCAGACAAATCATATCCAGTGTGTCTATTCCAGTAAGAACAAAACATGCCCTTTCCATGTTAGAGGTGGTCCAACGTAATCAACTTGCCACCAGGTTGCTGGCTGATCAACCCAAGAAATGATGCTATATTGGGGACTCAGTGTTGGTCTCTGCTTCTGGCAGACTGGACACTCAGCAGTGGTTGTAGCCAAGTCAGCCTCGATGAGTAGATATTCTGAGCTCATGCATAACCTCCATCCCTGCCACCATGCCCACTTTGTTCATGAGCCCATTGGGTGATGACAGAAGTGACTGGGGAAAGAGGCTGACTGGTGTCCACAGAACGTGTCATCCTATCCACTTGATTGTTAAAATCCTCTTCTGCTGAGGTCAGATGTTAAGAAGAGTTCAGGATTGAGAGAGAGAAAGAGCTTTGCCAGAACATACATTTATATACTGGAGGCAGGTCACACCCCCAAGGAAACTCCCCTTTCACTGACTGGCTGATTGCATCAAATCACAAAATGGAAGGTGATTACATTATGGAAGAACACATGCCAAACCACTGAGAAATATAGCCTAGCCAAGTTGGCACATAATATTAACCATCACACCTCCAATCTATGATAGCTCCTGAGTCTTTCCTTGTCTTTTAGACCTTGAAACTTTTGGAAAGTACTGGTAGGCTATACTGTAGGATGTCCCTCTACTTGGGTGTGTCTGATGTTTTCTCCCCCATGGAGTGAGGTTTTGTTTATTGGGAAGGATACCACAGAGGAGGGTGTGCGCTTCTCAGTACATCATACCAGGGTGTACAGGACATCTATATGTCTGATTACTGGTGATTACCTGAGCACTTGACTGAGGTAGCATCGGCCAGGCTTCTTCACTCTAAACTCACTATTTTTTCACCTTGAAATTACCAAGTATTGGGGGGAGATACTTTGTTGTTGTTGTTGTTAGTTGCCACCTAGTCGATTCCATCTCACGGTGATCCCATTTGTGCAGAGTAGAACTGCACTATAAGGTTTTCAAGGCTGCAAACTTTCAGAAGCAAATCCCCAGGTCTGTCTTCTGAGTTGCCTCTGAGTAGGTTTGAACCACCAACCTTTTGACCAGGAGTGGAGAGCTTAGCCATTTGCACCATACAGGGACTTCTGTGGAGATACTTTAAGACTGTGTAAATATTCTGTTTCTGCTTAAACTTTAGCCCACTCATTTTTTAACATCCATCAGTAGATATTGACTATGGCAATTATTACTGCAATGTGCTACTGGTGACTTTCCAGTTTCTTCATTTCTTCTATATTTATTAATTGGAATTACTCTATAAGGAAAGGTTATGACTTCTCCTTCATTTATTTATTTATTGAGTACGTACTCATAGATATTTATGTTATTCTTTGGGTTATAATTCAATACTCTTGTTATTTATTTCACCCAGTTTGTCCCAACTTTGATCTCTGGGAGAAGCAAATGGTTAAGCACTTGACTACTAATCGAAAGGTTGTCAGTCCAAACCCACCCAGCAGCAATGTGGAAGAAAAGGCCTGGCAATCTGCTTCCATAAAGATTAGAGCCAAGAAAACCCTAGGAGCAATTCTATTCTGTAAACATAGGGTTGTCACGAGTTGGTATCAACTCAATGGCAACAGGTTTTTTGTTTGTTTTTTAATTTGAACTTTGGCCATTGGGAGCTCTTTCAGGCTGACTCCTGGGTCTTTTTGAAATATACACACGCTCACACACACGTATTTTTGTTGTTGTTTGTTCTTAGTACCTTCTTAATTTCTTACTGCTGCAGGCTATCTCGTATTTTCTCTACCCCATCTCTGGAATCAACTAGTTCTCCAAGGTTGCTCCCATCTTTTTATTTACCCCATCATCTATGGTCACTGTATTGCTACTATATTCTCAGAGGCAGGTGAGAGGGTATCTGGGAAATAATGCTGGGAGAGGCCAGACCCTCTAAGTTCCTGAGACTCTTAAGAATGCATGTGGCATGACCACACAGGGTTATGGCTGAAGCACTAGGGACGGTATCTCAGAGAGTTGATCATGTGTCTGCAGTTCAGGACCTGTTTCTTCACATGGAAGCTGCACCCAGGAATCCCTGTTTATCACTTCCCAGTGGGGATGAGGCAGTGAAATGATATTACTCTTGAGCCAACTCACCCTACCCCGTTCTGCTCACCCACAAAGAAGAACAGGCAGTAAAACTGCAGCATAGCCACGAGTGAGGTGGGATCACATGTGACAAGGCTGGGGTTACTGTTGGTGTGCAGATTCTTCTATCTTCTCTTGCAAACTTCTAGAATGCAGAGTCTGGAAGGGCTTCTGTGCAGATGGTTGTTTTTTGGAAGTGATTTCAGGGAACAGGAGTGGGGCACCGGGGAGAGTAGGAAAGGGAAGGAGGCTATCTTAGGCTGGGTTCTCTAGAGAAGAAAAACCAGTAAAGCATACGAATATATAAACAGAGAGAGAGATTTATATCAAGGAAATGGCTCACACACTTGTAAAGGCTGGAACATCCCAAGTCTGTGGATCAGGATAGAGGCTTCCCCTGACTCACATGGCCACAGGAGCTGGTGAACCCAAGATTGGCAGGTCAGAGAGCAAGGCTCTTGCTCACAGGCTGTGGAGATTGATGAATCCCAAGATCGGCAGGCAAGACCACAGGTAAGCTGCTAGCTCAAGTCCCAAGAACCGGAGGTCAGAACAGGAGCGAGCTGCAAAAACCCCTGAGCCTTGTCAGAAAATCAGCTTATATTCAGATGTAGACCACATGCCCAAGGAAACTCCCTTTTAACTGATTGGCTACTTACAGCAGATCCCATTATGGGGCTGATCACATGTCAGATCTCAATAGGGAAGTGATCACAACATTATATGACTACCAAAACACTGAGAATTATGGCCCAGCCAGGTTGACACACAATCTTAACTATCACAGAGGGGAAGACCATGAGGGTACCTTCGTGAGGTGATCACCAGCGTGGGAAACTGGACTCACTCATGCTGGGGGTCCTCTGGGGAGCCATGGAGAATTCACTTCAGAATTGCCTACCTGAGGGGCAGAAGAGAGGCACGTGTGTCCACTAGCTTCCACCCCTTGTTAGTCAAGGGCTGTTTCACAGGGTACTAATTCTCTCACAGCTCCAGAATGGCACATGCATCAGAATGGTCAAGTAGATTCCAACAAGTGTCCTGTGCAGTAGTGGTGGCAGAGAATCCCTTGGGCAGAGAGAGAGAGATGCCCAGTGTGACTTATGCAAGGAGCTGCCAGGTTATCCTGCACACAGCTGGTTGTCTTAGCAGTGGCCAAGCAAAAAGATGGGCCATGAGGATAGGAGGCATGGCACAAAATGTGTCAGATACAGACTCCCAGCAGCACACGGTAGCCAATGTCCATACTCTAGACCAATGTATTGACTGCATGTCTGCTGACAGGTGGTAAACCAGTGGGTGGAAGAATATCATTAGGATGAATAGGAGAAGGAAGCCAATACAGCAGAGTAAGTAAAGAAATCAAGACCATCACAGGCTTGGTTTAGAGTTCACCATCCCTTGTTCTAAGTGATCTTGTGTCTGTCACCATCTCTTCTCAATTCAATCCTCATCAATTTACATCAGGTACTATGGACCCAACATGCCTCTCCAACCTTATATCAATAGGTACCACTTTTTAACATGGATTGGAGCCCAACCTAGTTTTTTTCAGGTTTTACAAATACTACCCAGCTATTGCCCAAAGTGAACCAGCCTGTATTGCAGTCATTCTTTGTCACTGAGTCATTGCCAAATCCTCCTTTCCTCCACCTATTTCCCACTTCTCCCCATTCCTGCCTTGGAAGAAAGTGATCCTAGGTCTTCAGGATCCACGGGAAGGTTTGTTATTGTAAGTTGCCATCGAGTCATCTCCAACTCAGGGAGATCTTATGTACAGCAAAATGAAATGTTACCCGGTCCTGGGCCAGCTTTATGATCTTTGATGTCTTGAGCCCATTGTTAGGAAGGTAAGACCCTGCTATTAAAGGGTTTTTGGAATTATTTACCTTTTGGAAATAGTTTCCTAAGGACCTCAGAATGGTGCAGGGTTCTAGAGAAAATCAAAAATATTTCTAAACCCTAAAAGTTCAGGGTCCTTGTGAGTTTAGCTCAACTAAGAGAAGCTCACAACCATCTCCTTTTAACAGAAGTGGCTAAATCCTGGGAAAAGCCTGTGGTCTGTAGGGCAGGGGACTTGTCTCTGGTTAGAGTGTGTGTGCCTTGAACGATCCAAGCTTGTTCCTAGCATGGGGACCTTGCACTCACTGTTCCCTGCCTGCAATGTTCTCCCACCAGGTCTCTCCCCAGAGGCTTCTTCTCCCTTCTTTTAATTGCCTGTTCAGGGTAGCTTTCCCTTATTATCCAGCCGAAAGTTAGTTCCACCATCTTCACTCAAGACTTTCTCTATCACATCTCCCTGTTGGTTATTTCCCTGAAGAACTTATCACTGTATGAATTTATCTTGTTGATTGATTGATTTACCTGTTTGCTGTTGTCTTCCCCCAGTCTAAGGGATGGTCCTTGAAGGCAAGGGACTTTGCCTGTTTTGTTCAATGCTACACATAGAGCACTGTATAACACACTGGAGGGGCTCAGTAACTGCTACATACCTGTGTGATTCAGTGCTCTTCTGCTCTAAGTGTGGGCTGCAAACCAGGATCCTCAGCATCATCTGGGTGCTTCTTAGAAGACCAGAATCTTGGGACTCATCCCAGACCTACTGAATCAGAATCTGCACTTAAGCATACCCCCAGGAGACTTGTAGGCGCATGAAAGACTGGGAAATGTTGTCCTGTGTATCGTTTAAGTTAGCCTGTTGCAGAGAGCCCTGGGTAATCACCGTGTGGGACATGTGAGTGAGATACTGAGTCATTCCTGGACTCATGCACTCAGTCAGACCTGGCAGCTCATCCCTGTTTCAGTCTCTGAGGGCAAGAGCAGTTGCTGCAGCCTATTTAAGCACCATAGGAGAATGCATGGACCTGGCTGGGTGAGGCCTTCAGCCAGGGAGAGCTGCCCAGTCCCCAGCCCCGTGGAGCACACACTCTGGCATCCCTTCTGAGGTCACTATATTTGCCCATGAGACTCTTGGGCATTTTGGAGGAAGAGCTGACACATCTCAGATGTAATGATATGAAGGAGAAGTAAAACAGAAGAAACAGAAGCAGTTTTCTTGCTGAGTTTTCCATAGTCTTGTGAGGCCAAGTGCTGTGACTGGGCAAGGCCTGCTGTGAGGTCCCAGATCTATCACACTGGACAAGGTCAGGTCCCCCCTCTTGCCTGTGAGAAGCCCCCTAGACAGGCTCCCTGGGCTTTCAGGATCAAAATTTCCTCATTTTCCACATTTCCTCTAGTCTTCATCTTGGTGTTATTAGTTGCTGTTGAGTTGGCTCTGACTCATGGCGACCCCACGTACAACAGAACGAAATGTCGCCCAGTCTTGCACCATCTTCACCATCACTGGTATGCTCAAGTCCATTGTTATGTCTATTATGTAGTGTCTTCCAACCAGAGGGTTCGTCTTCCACTTTGTGATCCAGTGTTTTCATTTGCTAATTTTGGAAGATTGTCAGGTCTTTCATTCCAGTCTGTCTTTGTCTGGAAGTTCTATTGAAACCTGTCCACAATGGGTGACTCTGATGATATTAGAAATACCAGTGGCATAGCTTCTAGCATCATGGTAACATGAAAGCCACTACAGTACAATAAAGCCCTCTTTAAAGTGTTAAATAGCAAAGACTTCACCTTGAGGACTAAGGTGCTCCTGACCCAAACCAGGGTATCTTCAATCACCTCGTATGCATACAAAAGCTGGACAATGAATAAGGAAGACCAGAGAAGAATCGATACATTTAAATTATGGTGTTGGTGAGGAATATGGAACATACCATGGACTGCCAGAAGAACGAACAAATCTGTCTTGGAAGAAGAATGGTCAGAATACTCCTTAGAAGAGAGGATGGTGAGGCTTCGTCTCACATACTTTGGGCATGTTATCAGGAGGGACCAGTCCCTGGAGAAGGACACTGTCTTAGTTATCTAGTGCTGCTATGACAGAAATATCACAAGTGGATGGTTTTAACCAAGAGAAGTTTATTTCCTCACAGTCAAAGTAGGCTAAAAGTCCAAATTCAGGGCGTCAGCTCCAGGGGAAGTCTTTTTATCTCTGTCGGCCCTCTCTTCAGTGTTCCCCTGGACTAGGAGCTTCTCAGCACAGGGACCCCAGTCCAAAGGATGCGCTTTGCTCCTGGCACTGCTTTCTTGATGGTATGAGGTCCCCCTGTCTCACTGCTCACTTCTGTATTTTATATCTCAAGAGATTGCCTCAGGACACAATCCAGTCTTGTAGATCAGGTCCTGCCTCACTAACACAACTGCCACTCATCCTCCCTCATTAACATCATAAAGGCAGGTTTACAACCTACAGGAAAATCACACAGTACCAGGAATCAGGGCCCAGCCAAAGTGACACACACATTTTTTGGGGGACATAATTCAAACCATGACAGACATCTTGCTTGGTAAAGTAGAGGGTCACTGAAAAAGAGGAAGACCCTCAAGGAGATGGACTGACAGACACAGTGGCTGCAACAACGAACTCAAACATAGCAAGGATTGTGAGGATGGTGCAGGACCGGGCAGTGTTTTGTTCTGCTGTACGCAGGGTCGCTATGAGTCAGAACTGACTTGATGGCAGGAGCATCACTAGGGTTGTTGTCACACAGTGAGGTAACTCATGGTGCCACCCCTCCATGGACCTCCTCCTGTACCAGACTATACAGATTCCTTAGCAATGTTTATTTTAATCATTTAATCAATTTTAATCATAGAATAATGAGATAAATATGGTTATAAATTGCTTAAGTGTAATATTTCTTAGATTACACCAATAGTAACAACAAAATCATTTTGTAAAATCTTTCTACTTTGAATTACAACATTATTAGTAATTGAGTGGAAGCCTTTTTAAATTTCTCTCCTTCTTTTCTTTTAGTTACTACTACATTCTCAAGAAAGTTATTGATACAGGTTCATGTATACTAATTAGCACAATGTTGTAGTTAAAACACGAGAAAATTTGACAAAATCAGTGACTATCAAAACACCAGTGGCAATAAAAACAATAGCGTATGCTTGTAGCATGTAGACGAAACCACGTGATTCAAAGGGTTATTGTAATTGGGTAATAATGACAGCTCTGACCTGAGCACATTAGAAGGTTCAAAAAGCAAATTTGCATAGAGTTTTAGTCTTGTAGAGATACTGATACATGTAAGCTGGGCTTACGAAAAATGTTCTTGTTGTTAAAACTAAGTGCACAAAAATTTTATAGGCGGCCATTTTGGTGTCACTCCCTCTGACAGAGTCACTCAGTGTAGTCCACACCATCTGCACCCCCCTAGTGACACCGCTGCTAGACAGCACCTCACAACAGCGACAGTACAGTAAATTGACCAGTGGACACTGGAGCATTCATCTTAAGATCTGTCTTGTTTAGGAAGCCTCCTTAGGCTGGCTAGAAAGTACCCCCAGGCGTTTCTATCATAGCATTTACAACTCTGTCGAGATTGCTGCTTTGTCTGTTTGTCTTTCTGTGAGATTTGTGAGGACTCTTTGTATCTCGATGGAAGAGGATGGTAGATGTGTAAGAGACGTCAATTAATTCAACAGCCTCTGCGCTTTGGTCCACGATGAGCCCTTGGTCTGAAATGTCATTTCCATTTGTCTTCATAGAAAATATGTTGATCCTTGAAGACTCCATGCAGAAGCCAGCTCCTCTGGAGAACTCCTGTCCCCTGTCCCCACAGCACTTGACAGTCTTCCGCACGGCCACGGCCTGTTTTATGATGTCTGTTGGTGTCTCTTCTCCAGAGGTCTCTGAGCTTCTTGAGAACTTCTCATCTTCTGACACCCAGTGCCCAGCTCAACAACAGCAACAACGTCTTACAGCCACTGCCACAAGGAAGTCACCACTCACAGAATGCCCTGAAAGAGACAGTTTGGATCATTATCACATCTAACCCCTTCAACAATCCCTGTGGGGTAGGCATTCCTAACCTCTATTTTACAGAAGAGGAAACTGAGACTCTGAGAGATGACAAATTGTGCAGAGTGGCAGAGCTGGGGTTCACCTGTAGGTCTGTGGGTGCCATGGACCGAAGAACTTCACATAAGCACTTGCCAGATGTCTGCTCTGGTTCCGAGATGCCTGTAAACTCCAGGTGGCTTCTTCTGTCCTGGGCTTGCAGAGTGCCATTTGCTCCAGAAAAGTGAGCTTGGATTTCCACTTCACAGCAAGCTCAGCAAATGAGTGGCCCTTGGGCTCAGCACGACTCAGCCTTTTACCCAGCCCTTCAAAAGCAGGAAGAGATGGGGGCTGCCACTTCTGGTGACCTCGATCCTGCCCAGTCCTTCAAAAGGAAGCTACTGTCTTCTTCCTCTTCAAAGTCAGTGGCATGACAAGAGAGCACCTGAGAGCCACCTGGCCTGCCTGGCACTCTCTGAGGACTTCAGAGCAGTGGACAGCAGATACTGACATCAGCCGGATCCAGCGGCCTGAGCATGCCTGACTTTCTTTGGAAAATGTGTGACTGCTCACCCTGACTTGGGAGCCCTGCCCACCTCACTCCTGTTGACGGGTCAGCTTAAGAGCATGTCCACCTTGAGCTTTGGACAGGGTCACTTTGGGTGAAATAATGGTGTGTGTGGTCTGTTGTTTTTAGCTGCTGTAGTTGGCTCCTGACTCAGTGACCCCATGCATAACCGGAATGGACCATTGTGATCCACAGGGTTTTCATGGGCTGCTTTTTGGAAGTGGATTGCCAGGACTTTCTTTCTAGTCTATCTTAGCCTGGAAGCACCACTAAAACCTGTTCAGCATCATAGCAACATGAAGCCTCCACTGGGAATTGAACCCGGGTCTCCTTCAGAGAAAGCAAGAGGTCTACCAGTGCACCACCACTGCCCCCCGTGTGGTTTGCATGGCCTAGGAAGTGCCTAATCCTCATCTGCCTCATCTTGCTTTGTCCGTTTGTATCAAGTGCTGCCCTTTCTTGGTTCCTATGCTTCAAAGGCAGAGTGCACCGGGAAGAGGGACACAGTCCCTCATAACATGGGGTGACTGCGTTTGTCAGGCCTTTTCCTGTCTGTAGAAACAAACTGCAGAGAGCCTGAAGGGGCTGGACACCAATGGGGCAGAGGGCGGTGCCAAATGGGAACCCCATCAAAGCCTGCCCGCAGGGGTCCATGCCTAGCTCTGCACTACTCGCTTCACCCAGCCTCGCTTTCTAGGGCCTTCTGCATGGCAGAGAAGCTGTCTTGTGGGCTCGCCCTGCTCAGAGTGCTAGTCTACTTCCATGTTTTCCCAGAGACCTGCAGCGTGGGAGGACCCAGCCTCACAGAGGAGGCCCTGGCGCTGGCAGGAGCTGCTGGGTGGCCTTGGCAAACCGCTCTCCACTCTGGGCTCTGCATCCTGTTCTCACCAAGGTGGGAAGGTGACAGTGGAATTCTGAGTCTTGCCATCTCAGGAATGATCCTAACCTTCTGCAAACTGCCTACAGGGAGGCAGGAGCTGTCTTCCCACCCAGCCTGTTCTGCTCCGAGAACCACTGCACAATTTTCTCTAAAAAGAGACTTTCCGCACACTCATGAAGCCTTTCCTTTGGTACCTATCACTGGGGTCGGCCTGTTTTTCTGTCAGACAGCTTTCATCAAAACAGTAAGCTCAGCTATCTGGGTACTTTCCAAAGCTCTAGCTGGCTGGCTTGGTGTTTTTATAAAATGACTTTGAGGTGTCTGCACAGAGCACTTTCCAAAGAGTGAGTTTCTGTGGCAATGTGTAGGCAGAAGCTGCAGAGCGCTCTGCAGATGGGCGGCCTCACCCAACCATCCATGAACACAAATGTGTGTCAAGCCTTTAGGGCTGCTTGAAGGGACCACCCATACTACCTTGGGAGGCCAAGACCTTCGCAGCCCCTGCCCCATCTCTGAGCAGCTTTGGAAACCCTGCCGGTCTTTCTAGCCCATTCCTGTCCCGGCCGGTGCTCCATTCCCACTTCTTCTGCACACCTGTGGTCTTGGTGCAGTGTCAGGAAATCCCAACCACCCAGTGGCGCTGTTGGGACCCCTGGAGTCATGCTTGTGGGAGGGACTGAACACAGTAGGGCTGTGCTCAGTATGGATGTGGGTGGGGTCTGGGCACTGGGGAAGCACGGAGTGCCTAGTGCTGCTGTGACAGAAATACCACAAATGAGTGGCTATTATTAAAAAACAGAAGTTTACTTTCTCTCAGTTCAGGAGGCCAGAAGTCTGCGTTTAGGATGTGGCTCTAGGGAGAGGCACTTCCTTGGCTATTTCACTTCTAGTGAAAAAAAAAAATAAACCAAACCCATTGCTGTTGAGTCAATTCCGACTCTTTGCTACCCTATAGGACAGAGTAGAACTGCCCTCTAGGGTTTCCAAGGAGCTCTTAACCACTGTGCCACCAGAGCCCCCAGCTTCTGGTAGCTGCCTGCGGTCCTTGGAGTACTGGGCTTGCCGGTCATCTCCCTCCATCATTGTCAAATAGAGCCTGCCTGCCCATGTCTGCTTGCTCCTGGGTCTGATCTGCTCTTTTCACAACTCAGAAGTCATTATGTCTAGGACACTCCCTCCACTAATATGGCCTCATTAATGTCAGAAAAAGCCCTGGTGGCACACGGGTTAAGCGGTCAGCCGTTAACCTAAAGGTTGCTGGTTCTAACCCACCCAGAGACTGCTGGGGAGAAAGATGTGCTCTCTTAAAGATTGTTGTTGCTGTTCTTAGAGCATTTGCCAAGTCTTTTCTCCCACATAGCCACGGGGTGGTTTACAGCCTAGAAAGTCATATAGGGCCTTGTGGCGCAGTGCTTAAGCGCTTGGCTGCTAACCAAAAGTTTGGTGGTCCAAAACCACCAGCTGCTCTGCAGGGGAAAGATGTGGCAGTTGGTTTCTGTAAAGATGTTCAGCCTTGGAAACCCTATGGGGCGGTTCTACTCTGTCTTATAGGGTTGCCAGGAGTCAGAATCGACTTGACAGCACCTGAAAACAACATAACAAAGAAAACCCTATTTCCAAATAGGATCACATCTACATGTATAAACCCAAAAAGGTCATGGTAACCCCACGTGTTACAGAGTAGAACTGCTCCATAGGGTTGTCAAGACCTTTTGGAAGCAAATGGCCAGGCCTTCCTTCTGATGCCTCTTTGGGTGGGTTTGAACCACCAACCTTTCAGCTAGCAGTGGAGCACTTAACCGTTTGCACCACCCAGGGACTCCTACAGATAGAGGGGTTAGAATTTCAACACACTTTTTCTGGGGACACAGTTCAATCCATAAGGGCTGTCATTGGGCACTACTCCTCCTGCAGCTAGTTTCCCTCTGATGGCCAGTGGGTCTCCACGTATGCGAGTTGCCCGCTTTCCTTCCTTTAAGCAGTGCTGCGGTAGCTTGCTTTTTCAATCTTCCATTCTCTCTGCCTCTCTCTCTCTCTTCCTCCTCTGTTTCCATTCTTCTTTCCTTTCTCCTGTCTTCTTATTTTCTGCCCAGTCATTCCTCCTTTCCACATTGCTCCCAGAGCAAATGATCCACACCCTTATTCCTGGGAACACACCCAGGCTCTGGCCCTCCATGTCCTCTCAGGCTTTTGAATGGGTCCAGAGCTTCGTCTGTCCTCGTCTCTCAAGAGTACAATTTCCGCTGCTTATCCTTCTACCGCTCTCTCTTCTCTGCTCTGCACGGACAGTGTTTTGTTGTGGTTTTAAGTCATCCAGCATCTAGGACTCTGTCCGTGGGCCAGGGTTCAGGGACCTCGCCCCCACGCCCATGGCCCTCCTTCTCCTCTTCCTGAAGGTGCCTACCTGGCACAGAAGGCTTCTGCATTTGCGGCCCTAGACTTGCTCTATTTTTAACTACAGGGGCTTGGCAAAGGTCGCGGTCATTAGTTGCCTCTTTGTGAACTGTGAACGAGGAGTTGAGCAAATGCTGACTGTGAGGCACAGGGAGGTCAGTCTTAATGGGGACGGGGGCGCAGGCAGTGTTTGCTGGATTCTCTTCCTGCTTGTTTGCTGGATTGTCATCCATCACAGAGCAGAGGAAACTCACCTTTATTCTTTTATTCATTCATTCCCACGTTTATTCACAGGTTTGCTTGTCAAGCACCAGTGATGGTTTCTCCTGTCCCAGTTCATCCTTTGAAAAGGCAATCCAGTCTTTAAGGGCTGTGATCTTGAGTAAGAATGCTGGAAGCCTCCTTGTGCCAGAGGGCAGCCCAAGGATCCCTTCCTCACTCCCCCTCTCTTTGACAAAGCATCAACACACGTTACTTGTAAGGAAATCTGAAACGTCCAAAGGTATAAACAATAAAATAAAAAGCCGTCAGTTGTTCCATGACACAAATATAACCAGGTGGCTGAGGCAGACAATAAAAGGGCAATACACAAAACATATGATGCCAGGTTGCGATCAATACTAGGAAGAAAACCAAAAGGGGGTAACGGACATGGCCATGGGGAGAAAGAGGAGAAGCGGTTTGGATCAAGGATCCAGGACTGTCCTCTCAGAGGAGAAGCACATCTCTGCTAAATCTAGGAGAAGATTGTCCCAGGCAAGTGTAAATGCTCCGAGGTGGGAATGACTTGGGCTCGTTGAATGGATAGCAAAGACAGTGTGGTTGGGGCATATGGCATAAGGGGTGTTTGGTAAGGTGAGCAGAGACCACATAATCACGGTCTTGGTGGGCCAATATAAAGAATTTAGGTTTTATTCCAAGTGTGGAGGTGGACATGGAGGGTGTTGAGCTTGGGAGTCTCACGATCTGACTTGTTTTTAAGTAAATCACTCTTTTTGTAGGCGAAGACTAGCATAGGTAGAGGCCTGGCCAGAGTGGAAGCAGGGTGGCCAGTTAGGAGCTTAAAGGGCTTGGGTGAGAGGCCAAGCCTTGGGCATGGGCAGTAACAGTACAGTTGGTGAAGAGTGGCTATATTCAGGATTTATTGTGAATGGAGAGGAGTCTGGATCCTCTAGTGGACTAGAGGTGAAGTATAAGCAAAATAACGGAATCCCTGATAATCTGTAAGTCTTCAGTCTGAACAATTGGGTAATGATGGTGCTGTTTATTGAAGTAGGTGAGATGTGGGGAGAGGGCTCAGGAGTTTGCCTTGGAGAGTGTGAAACTGGAGCTCCTTATTGGATACTCAAGTAGAGATGTCTAGTAGGCATTTGGGTATGTAAGCCTGGAGCTCAGCAGAGAAGCTGGAACTGGATACCTAAGTTTGGAAGTCACTAGGGTATAGACGACTTACCAAACAATGAGACAGTGAAGGGAGTGCAGACAAAAGTCCTCAGGATCCCAGCGTTTAGAGATGAGGAATGGGAGGGTGAGTCAGCAGGAGGCGAGGAAAGCCGGAGTCAGGAGGAAAACCCAAAGGGAAGCCAGATGAGACGAGGTGCGCTAGGGAAGGGCTTCTCACCCACATACGTTTTACTCTTCATCTTTGATCATTTCTTTAGCAGAGATTCCTAGCGGTAGAATTACTAGGTCAAAGGGAGCATGAGCACATTTAAAACTCTTGCTAAATGTTGTCATATCATTTTTCAAATGTGTCACATCAATTATATTTCCATTATAAGTGCATGGTTTTGCTCATGGCAGAGAACCATTACATCGTTGCCAATTTAATAGGCCAAAAATATGATATCCTTATTGTAACTTGCAATTTTTTGCCTTCCAGTGAGCTTGAACCCTTTTTATTTTCCATGCTTTATTGTCCATTTGTGTTTCTTGTATAGATTATCCCCTAATGTCCTTTTCTATTGCAGTTATATAATATTTTTCTACTAGTTAAAAAAAAAAATTACGTCAAAAACAAATCCTTTGTTGTATTTCTTACAAACGTTTTCTGGTTTGCTATTTCCTTTCTCATTTAGCCAGGATATTTTCTGATGGGAAGAGGGTGTGCACTTTTACGTAAGTACCCGTACCCATCTTGTCCTTTATGAGCTCTTGCTTTGCGATATGCTTAAAAAGCCTCCCCACCATTGTATTTTGGGAGGTGCTGACAGATCAATTTTTCTGCTATTCTTTGTCAAATTTGGTTAACAGAATTTCTTCATAAAATATATGGAGTAACCTTTCATCTTCTATATTCTGCTGTAGAGTTTATAGTATGGAACTGATCTGTTTTGTAAAATCCAGAAAACGTTCGCCAGTAAAGTTAAACAGCCCTGCGTCATTTCCTGGGCAGGGCATCGGCAGCACTTCCCTATTTCTGCCATGATGATGGGTCCATTCCGGGCTGTTACTTCCTCCTGAGCTATTTTTCCTAATTTGTTATTTTCATTAAGTATTACATTTTCACAGGTTGATGAAATTTATTAGCACATAACTATGCATAATATACCTCATAATTATAATTATTTTTATCAGAGTATATTATGCTCCCTTTCTTATTTCCAATTTTTCTTATTTTTATTTTTTCTTCATTAGATTTGTGAAAGTTTTATATATTTATTGGGTTCTTCAATGGGCCAAACTCTCGAACTTACTAAATAACATTAACACTTTCTTTTCTGAATTTGCTAATTTCTGATTTAAATTCTATTATTTGTCCTGCTCTCCCCAGGCCTGTCTTGCTTAGCTTTCTCCACTGCTTGAACTGCATTTCTGTTCAGCACACATATAACCGCCAGCTGGGTGCCTCTTCCCAGCCCAGTTCTCAGATGACATGACTCCAGCGTCTCCCAGCATTCACTGTCGCAGAGAAGTCTGAGGTCAGAAAGATTTCCCTTCCTTAGAAACTATTTTTTCCCATCTAGATACTCACGGACATTTTCATTTTCCTTGAGATTCTAAAACTTCACTTGGTCCAGAAAGACGTACGCAGTGATGGTAGCTGTGCTCTCCATGCAGACACTGAGCTGACCACAGTCCTCTTTTCTCACAGAGAAGCCACGTCCCGGGTTTCTGCCCGTCTCCAGGAAAGCTGGCTCTGGAGGAGGCACACATTTGCCTTCCTGCTTCCAGGGAGTAACCTTTTCTCACTCCTTTTACCTAGTGTTCAGACAACGCTTTCAATCAGAGGATTCAAGTCTTTCTTTAGCTCAGCAAAGCTTTTGTCTTTTTGGTTTTCAATATTGCTTCTCCATCATCTATTTTATTTTAATTTTCCAAGTTCCTTTTATATGAGGATTGGGGCTCCTGGGTTAGTTCTGCATGTTTACTATCTGTTATGGATTGAATTGTGTCCCCCTAAAATATATGTCAACTTGGCTAGGCCATGATTCCCGGTATTGTGTTTTTGTCCACCATTTTGTGATCTGATGTGATTATCCTATGTGTTGTTAATTCTGTGATGTTAATGAGGCGAGATTAGAGACAGTTATGTTAACGAGGCAGGACTCAATCTACAGGATTAGGATGTACCTTGAGTTACTATAAAAGAGAAAATGGAGCAGAGAGGAGAGGGACCTCATTACCACCAAACCAGGAAAGCCAGGAGCGAAGCATGTCCTTTGGAACCGGATTCCTTGCACTAAGAAGCTCCTAGACAGGGGGAAGATTGATGAAAAGGACCTTCCCCCAGAGCCGACAGACAGAAAAAAGCTTCCTTTGGGGCTGGCACTCCGAATTTGGACTTCTAGCCTCCTAAACAGTGAAAGAATAAATTTCTGTTTGTTAAAGCCATCCAGTTGTGGTATCTCTGTTACAGCGGCACTAGACAGATCAGACACCACCCTTTCATGTTCCACTGTTTTTATTCTATGAACATACGGAGAGCTGACATTAAAATAGTGTCATGGATTGAATTGTGTCCCCCAATAATATCTGTCCACTTGGCTGGGTCATGATTCCCAGTATAGTATAACTGTGTACCGTTTTGTAATCTGGTGTGATTTCCTTATGTGTTGTAAATTCAATCACTATGATCTAATAAGATGGATTAGCAGCAGTTATACTGATGAGGTATACAAGACTGGATAGCGTCTTAGGCCAATCTCTTTTGAGCTAGAAAAGAAAGACGCTAACAGACACACGAGAACGTCATACCACCAAGAAAGAAGTGCTGGGAGCAGAGCGTGTCCTTTGGACCTGAGGGTCCTGTGCAGATAAACTCCTAGACCAAGGGAAGATGGATGACAAGGACCTTCCTCCAGAGCCAATGGGGAAAGTGTTCTCCTGGAGCTGAAGCCCTGAATTTGGACTTGTAGCCTATTGAACTGTGAGAGAATAAACTTCCCTTTATTAAAGCCAGCCACTTGTGGTATTTCTCTTAAAGCAGCACTAGACGAGTAAGACAAATAGTATCAATTAAGTGGGACAGAAAAGTGCATTCTCAAGGCAGGTGGAGATGTCTTGTTCTTTCCCTCCTAGGGCACCTCAGTTGGCACAGTATTCCTGACCTTGGACCTCGCCGGAACCCTCTCACACAAAGATAGAAGTGGGAAGGGGCTGATGTCAAGTTCTTCTGTCTCTGGGCCTAAGATCCAGGGCATTTGATTTTGTCATGGGCTTGGAGCTCGGTCATGGCCTGTGTACAGTTCATTCATTTACTCAACAAATATTTATTGAGTCCCAGCCTTATTCACTTAACCGCTAGAATTTTTAGGAACTTTTTAAGCACTGTCTAGAAACTTGAGTTATAGCAGTGAGAGAACAAAGTTCCTGCCCTCATGGGGCTTACATTCTGGTGGAGGCAAGTGATAGATAAAGGTGTGAAATCCTGAATCCTAGGCTTTTCCCACTATTTCTGCTGTAACCCCAGAACAGCAGTCCTGGAGTCAGTCTAGATTAAATACCAAATTTATTCTCGAACATCTTTGATCACAGCAATTCACACGCTGCTAACACATTCTTCTGCATGTGCAACATAATGCACCCACTTCTTGCAGAAACTGTTCCTTCCTGTGCAGGGCACTCACGTTTTGCTTTAAGGCAATATTTTGAGTCACACAGAATAAAGACCTGCAAAGTTGTTTTCCTATTAAGCATCAATTACGGGATCCCTGAATGAGCCCTAGTGGTGAAATAGTTAAGTGCTCAGCTGCTAACCTATAGGTTGGCATTTCAAACCCACCTGTGGCTCAGTGGGAGAAAGACCTGGCAATCTGCTCCCGTCAAGATTACAGCCTTGGAAACCCTATGATGCAGTTCTACTCTGTGCTAGAGGGTTGCTATGAGGCAGATTCGACTTGAGGGCACACAACAACAACAAATGGGATCTCTAGTAGCTTAAGAATTGTTTTATTTATTTATTTATTATTTTATTTTTTATTGTACTTTAGATGAAGGTTTACAGAACAAACTAACTTTTCACTGAACAGTTAGTACACATATTGTTTTATGACCTTGGTTAACAACCCCACGACATGTCAACATTCCCTTCTCGACCTTGGGTTCCCTATTACCAGCTTTCCTGTCCCCTCTTGCCTTCTAGTCCTTGCCTCTGGGCTGGTGTGCCCCTTTAGTCTTGTTTTGTTTTATGGGCCTGTCTAATCTTTGGCTGAAGGGTGAATCCCGGGAGTGACTTCATTACTGAGCTAAAAGGGTTTCCGGGGGCCATACTCTCAGGGTTTCTCCAGTCTCTGTCATGCCAGTAAGTCTAGTCTTTTTTCTTTTTTTCTTGTGAGTTAGAGATTTTTTTTTTTTTATTGTACTTTAGATGAAGGTTTACAGAACAAATAGTTTCTCATAAAACAGTCAGTACACATATTGTTTTATGACATTGGTTAACAAACCCACGACATGTCAACACTCCCTTCTTGACCTTGGGTTCCCTATTACCAGCTTTCTTGTCTCTTCCTGCCTTCTAGTCCTTGTCCTGGGCTGTTGTGCTCCATTAGTCTCATTTTGTTTTGTGGTCCTGTCTAATCTTTGGTTGAAGGATGAACCCCGGGAGTGACTCCATTTCTGAGCTAAAAATGTGTCCGGGGGGCATACTCCAAGGGTTTCTCCAGTCTCTGTCAGGCCAGTAAGTCTGGTCTTTTTTTGTGAGTTAGAATTTTGTTCTGCATTTTTCTACAGCTCTGCCCAGGACCCTCTGTTGTGATCCCTGTCAGAGCAGTCAGTGGTGGTAGCTGGGCACCATCTCGTTGTACTGGACTCAGTCTAGTGGAGGCCATGTTAGTTGTGGTCCGTTAGTCCTTTGGACTAATCTTTTCCTTGTATCTTAAGTTTTCTTCATTCTCCCTTGCTCCCGAAGGGGTAAGATCAGTGGAGTATCTTAGATGGCTGCTTACAGGCTTTGAAGACCCCAGACACTACTCACCAAAATAGAATGTAGAACGTTTTCTTCATGCACTATATTATACCAACTGAGCTAGATGTTCCCCGAGACCATGGTCCCCACAACGCTCAGCCTAGCAATTTGCTCCCTCAGGGAGTTTGGATGTGTCTATGGAGCTTCCATGACCTTGCCTTGTAAAACTTGTTCTAGCTTCCCCAGAATTGTGTACTGTCCTACCCTTCACCAAAGTTACCACTTATCTGTTGTCTGTTTAGTGTTCCTCCCCACCCCTCCCCTCCCTCGCTAAGGATTGTTTTTGAAAGTGGTTTGCATGTTCACTGTTTGTGAAGCGCTGTACTAAGTGCCTAGTTTGTCTTCTTTCATTTAACACAGCCATTTTATGAGGTAAGAACTGCTATTATCCTTATTTTCTGTCTGAGAAAACTGTAGCACATACAGTGGTGAAGTAAAGCAAGCAAGATCACATAGCCAGTCCATGGCTAAATCACGATTTGATTCCATAGAACTTTTTGGCTTTGCTCTCAACTGCTGTGTTTTATTCCCTTTCTTGATCGTCTCTTTGTGGACTTAATTTGCATTTTTCTGATTAATAATCTTTTCGTATATTCCTGACCATTTATGTATGCTCCTCCATGACTTATATTCTTTCCTTACTTTAACTTTTTCCCTTAATTTTTTGTCTTCTGATATTTTGAATAATGATCCTTTATTTGTTCCGTGTGTTGCAAATACCTTCTCTAGTTTGTGGCTTGTCTTTTTACTTTCTTTATAGTGTCTTTTGATAAACAGAAGTTCTTAATTATAATGTCATAAGAGTTATCAATTATATACGGTTAGTGGTTTTATGTCTTATTTAAGAAATCCTTTGCTACTCCAAGGTCATAAACACATGCTCCTCAACATTGCACATTTTGGCCTTTTACAATGACATCTTTAATCTATCAGAAACTGACTTTTGTGTATGGTCTAGCGATCCGATACCATATTTCTTTATATAGGTAAACAATTGCCTTAGCATCATTTTTTTTTTCTTTTTCTTTTTTTTTTATTGTACTTCAGGTGAAGGCTTACAGAACAAATAGTTTCTCATGAAACAGAAGTACACATGTTGTTTTATGACATTGGTTAACAACACCACAACATATCAACCCTCTAACTTCTCAACCTTTTTTTTTTTTTTTTTTTGGTGAAAATACACGTAGCCAAAGATACACCGTTTCAAAAAGTTCTACATGCGCAGTTCAGTGACTTTGACTACGCTTTTCCAATTGTGCTGTTATTATCACTTAAGATGAAGGCTTATAGAACAAAATAGTTTCTCATTTAACAGTTACTACAAATGTTGCCCTATGACAATGGTTAACAGTCTCACAACACATCAACAATATCCTTACTCAACCTTGGGTTCTCTATCACCAGCTTCCTTGTCCCCTTCTGCTTTCTGGCCATTGTCACTGGACTCCTGTACCTCGTTAGTCTCATTTGGTTTTATGGGGCTGTCCACTCCCAGGCTGAACAGTGAACCTCAGAGGTAACTTCACCACTGAGCTAAAAGGGAGTCTGGGGGCCATACTCTCGGGGTTTCTCCAGTCTCCTTTAGGCCAGTAAATCTGGTCTTTTTTTTTTTTTTTGTGAGTTAGAATTATGTTCTACATCCTTCTCCAGCTCTGTCCAGAACCCTCTGTTGTGATCCTGGTCAGAGCAGTCAGTGGTGGTAGCCGGGCACCATCTATCTGTACTGGACTCAGTCCGGTGGAGGCCTTGGTAGCTGTGGACAGTTAGTCCTTCGGACTAATCTTTTCCTTGTATCCTGTTCTCTTCATTCTCCCTTGCTCCTGAAGGGAGGAGACCAGTGGAGTATCTTAGATGGCCGCTCACAGGCTTTTAAGACCCCAGACACTACTCACCAAGGTAGAATGTACAGCATTGTCTTTATAAGCTGTGTCATGCCAATTGAGCTAGATGTTCCCTGAGACCATGGTCCCCAGAGCCCTCCGCCCAGCAATTCAGTCCCTCAGGGTGTTTGGATGTGTCTATGGGGCTTCCATGACCTTTCCTCGTACAAGTTGTGCTAGTTTCCCCTGTATTGTGTACTGTCTCACCCTTCACCCAAGATACCACTTATATATTGTCTATTTAGTATTTCCCCCCACCCCTCCCATCCCTGGTAACCAACAAAGATTATTACATTTTGTGTGTGAACTTTTTCATGGGTTTTTACAATAGAGGTCTCATACGATATTTGTCCTTTTGTGATTGACTTATTTCACTCAGCATAATGTCCTCCAGTTTCATCCATGTTATGAGATGCTTCACAGATTCATTGTTGTTCTTTCTCGTTGCATAGTACTCCATTGTGTGTATGTACCATAGTTTGTTTATCCATTCATCTGTTGATGGGCAGCTAGGTTGTTTCCATCATTTTGCTATTGTGAACAATGCTGCCATGAACATAGGTGTGCATATGTCCATTCGAGTGACGACTCTTATTTCTTTAGGATATATTCCTGGGAGTGGGATTGCTGGATCGAATGGTATGTCTATTTTTAGCTTTCTGAGGAAGCGCCATATCATTTTCCAAAATGGTTGTATCATTTTGCATTCCCACCAGCAGTGCATAAGAGTTCCCATCTCTCTGCAGCCCCTCCGACATTTGTTATTTCCAGTGTTTTTGATTCGTGCCAGTAATGCTGGGGTGAGATGCTATCTCATTGTGGTTTTAATTTGCATTTCTCTAATGGCTAGTGATCGCGAGCATTTCCTCATGTGTCTGTTGGCCATTTGAATGCCTTCTTTGGTGAAGTGTCTGTTCATTTCCTTTGCTCATTTTTTAATAGGATTATTTGTCTTTTTGTTGTAGAGGTGTTGGATTTTCTTGTAGATTATGGAGATTAGACCTTTGTCTGACTTGTACTGTCCAAAAATTTTTTCCCAGTCTGTAGGTTCTCTTTTGACTCTTTTGGTGAAGTCTTTTGAAGAGCATAGGTGTTTGATTTTTAGAAGATCCCAGTTATCTAGCTTATCTGTTGGGTTTTGTGCATTGATGGTTATGGTTTGTATCCTGTTAATACCATGTATAAAGGCCTGAAGTGTTGGTCCTATTTTTTCTTCTATAAACTTTATAGTTTTAGGCTTTATGTTCAAGTCTTTGATCCATTTTGAAGTAGTTTTTGTATACGGTGTGAGGTATGGGTCCTGTTTCATTTTTTTGAAGATGGATATCCAGTTTTGCAGGACCATTTGTTAAAAAGACTGTCTTTTCCCCATTTGATAGACTTTGGGCCCTTGTCGAAGAACAGATGACCATAGGTGGATGGATTTACACCTGGGTTCTCAATTCTGTTCCATTGGTCAATGTATCTGTTGTTGTACCAGTACCAGGCTGTTTTGACTACTGTAGCTGTATAGTAGGTTCTGAAGTCAAGCAGTGTGAGTCCTCCAACTTTATTCTTCTTCTTCAGTAATGCTTTATTTATTTGGGGCTTCTTCCCTTTCCATAGAAAGTTAATGATTAGTTTTCCTTCTCTTTGAAGAATGTTGTTGGTATTTGGATCGGGATTGAATTGTATTTGTAAATTGCTTTGGGTAGAATCGTCATTTTCACAATGTTGAGTCTGCCTATCCATGAGCATGGTATGTTTTTCCATTTATGTAGATCCCTTTGGGTTTCTTGTAGCAGTGTTTTGTAGTTTTCTTTGTATAGGTCTTTTACATCCCTGGTCAGATTTATTCCTAAGTGTTTTATCTTTTTAGGGGTTATTGAAAATGGTATTGTTTTCCTGATTTCCTTTTCATCGTTCTCCTTACTGGTGTATAGGAATCCAACTGATTTTTGAATGTTTATCTTGTATGCTGCTACTCTGCTGAATCTTTCTATTAGTTCCAGTAGATTTCTTGTGGAGTCTTTAGGGTTTTCTGTGTACAGTATCATATCATCTGCAAACAGGGACAGTTTAACGTCTTCATTACCGATTTGGATGCCCTTGATTTCTTTTTCTTGCCTTACTGCTCTAGCTAGAACTTCCAGCACAATGTTAAGTAGGAGTGGTGATGAAGGGTATCCTTGTCTTGTTCCTATTTTCAAGGGGAATGTTTTCAGCCTCTCTCCATTAAGAATGATGTTGGCCATTGGTTTTGCATAGATGCCCTTTATTATGTTGAGAGATTTTCCATCTATACCTATTTGATTGAGAGTTTTTATTATGAATGGGTGTTGGACTTTGTCAAATGCCTTTTCTGCGTCAGTTGAGATGATCATGTGATTCTTTTATTTCCTTTTATTTATGTGGTGGATTACGTTGATTGATTTTCTAATGTTGAACCATCCTTGCATACCTGGTATGAATCCTACTTGGTCGTGGTGTATTATTTTTTTGATATGATGCTGAATTCTAGTGGCTAGAATTTTGTTGAGAATTTTTACATCTCTATTCATGAGAGATATTGGTCTGTAATTTTCTTTTTTTGTGACATCTTTTCCTGGTTTTGGTATCAGGGTTATGCTGGCTTCATAGAATTAATTAGGAGGTGTTGCTTCCTCTTTTATGCTCTGAAATAGCCTGAGTAGTACTGGTACAAGCTCTTCTGTAAATGTTTTGTAGAATTCTCCAGTGAAGCTATCTGGGCCAGGGCTTTTTTTGGTTGGGAGTTTTTTTATTACCTTTTCAATCTCTTCTCTTGTAATGGGTCTGTTCAGATTTTCAACATCACTTTGTTGTAGTTTGGGTAGGCCAGGTGTTTCTAGAAATTTATCCATTTCCTCTAGGTTTTCAAATTTGTTGGAGTATAGTTTTTCATAATATTCTGTTATAATCCTTTTTTTTTCAGTTGAGTCTGTTGTAATGTCCCCCATTTCATTTCTTATTTGGGGTATTTGTGTACTCTCCTGTTTTTCTTTTGCCAGTCTGGCCAGTGGTTTCTCGATTTTGTTGATTCTTTCCAGGAACCAACTTTCAATTTTGTTGATTCTTTCTATTGTTTTTCTGTTCTCTATTTCAGTTATTTCTGCTCTGATCTTTACTATTTTCTTTCTTCCAGTGGTTGTGGGATTTATTTGCTGTTCTCTATTTGTTTGAATTCTGTAGTTAAAGTTTTGATTTTGTCCCTTTCTTCTTTTCTGATATGTGCATCTATTGCTATAACTTGTCCTCTGAGGACTGCTTTTTCTGTGTCCCAAAGGTTTTGGTGTGATGTGTTTTCATTCTCATTTGAGTCTAGGAATTTTTTGATTCTATCTCTGGTTTCTTTTATTACGCAGTGATGTGTAAGCAGGGTATTATTCAGTTTCCATGTAGCTGATTTTTTTCCCTTGCTCTTTCTATTGCTAATTTCTACCTTGATGGCAATTTAGTCAGAGAGATACTTTGAATTATCTCAACCTTTTGGATCTTGTTGAGGATTGCCCTGTGGCCTAAGATGTGGTCTATTCTGGAGAATGTTCCATGTGCATTGGAAAAGAATGTGTATTTTGCAGCAGTTGGATGGAGTGTTCTATATATGTCTACGAGGTCACGTTGGCTGATTGTGCCCTTTAGGTCTTCTGTATCTTTGCTGAGTTTCTTCTTAGTTGTTCTGTCCTTTATTGAAAGTGGTGTGTTGAAGTCTCCTACTATTATTGTATAACTGTCAATTTCTCTTTTTGGTGTTGTTAGAGTTTGTTTTATGTATTTTTGAGCCCTGTCATTGGGTGCGTAGATGTTTATTATGGTATGTCTTCATGATGGATCGTCCCCTTAATCATATATAGTGTCCTTCTTTGTCTTTTACGGTAGATTTTGTTTTAAAGTCTATTTTATCTGAGATTAGAATTGCCACTGCAGCTCTTTTTTGGTAGTTGTTAGCTTGATATATTTTTTCCCAACCTTTGACTTTTAATAAATTCATGTCTTTGTTTCTAAGGTGTGTCTCTTGATGGATCCTATTTTCTTATCCATTCTGTCATTCTCCGTCTCTTTATGGGTGCATTGAGTCCATTTACATTCAGTGTAATTATTGATAGAAGTGAGTTTGTTGCTGTCATTTTGTAGTGCTTTTTTTTTGTGGTGCTGAAGTTTTCTTTGTTCTTCTTACTCTCTTGTGCAGAGTTAATTTTGTTTGTGGATTTTTTTTTTTTCATTTCTTTTGTTTTGGTAGGTTTTGTTTTTGCTGAGACTTTCTGTTTTTCCTCCTTTTTTTTTTTTAATGAGTATGTTTGTTAACTTTCTTTGTGGTTACCATAAATTTTACCTTTATCTTTCTAAGTTTGAAGCAGTCTACCAGTAGTTGGTATCGCCTTGCCTTCCCCTCCATTAGAAGGCTCTATACCTATGCTGTGTATTCCCTCTTTTATTGTTGTGTTGTTGTTGTCATTTACTGATTAACTGCTCTGATTCCCTGTTGTATTTCTTTTGGTTTTGGATAGTCCTTGAGAGTTCATTTCCTAGATTGGTATCTGGCTGGTATGACCCTGCATCCTAGGTTCTGCCTGTGAGCTGAAGCTGTTTGTCCTCAGATCGAAGAACTCCCTTTAATAATTCTTGTAAGTTTGGTTTGACTTTTACTTATTCCCTTAATTTCTGTTTATCTGGAAATGACCTAATTTCACCATCAAATTTGAACGAGGGTTTTGCAGGATATATTATTCTTGGCTGGCAATTTTTTTCTTTCAAGATTTTATATATGTCATCCCACTGCCTTCTTGCCTGCATAGTTTCTGCCAAATAATCTGAGCTTAGTCTTATTGTTTCTCCTCTGTATGTGACTTCTTGTTTTTCACGAGCTGCTCTCAGGATTCTTTGTTTGTCTCTGGTTTTGGTGAGTGTGAATATGATATGCCTTGGTGATTTTCTTTTGGGGGTCTCCTGTATATGGGGTTCGTTGAGCTTCTTGGATGGCCAGCTTTTCATCTTTCATGATATTGGGGAATTTTTCTGTCAACAGTTCCTCAATGATCCTCTCTGTTTTTTCTGTTTTCTCCCCCTGTTCTGGAATGTCAATCACTCGCAGAGTTTTGCTTTTGACTGTGTCCCACATAACTCTCAGGGTCTCTTCATTTTTCCTAGTTCTTTTTTCTGAGTTTTCCTGAAACAGAGTTATATCCAAGTGTTTTTCTTCAATTCCACTGATCCTGTCTTCCACCGTTTCAAATCTGCTTCTCAGCCCGTCTATGAAACTGTCCATTTCTGACATCTTGTTGTTTATCTTTTGGATTTCTAATTGTTCTTTTTGTATAATTTCTAGTTGGGAATCTATTTTTGCATTTTGTTCCTGCATTATTTTTTGAGTTCTTCCAATTTTTTGTCTGTATTTTCCATGAATTTGTCTATTTTTCCTCACGTTTGTCAGCTTTTTGCCTCAGTTCTTGGAGAATTCTGAGTATTAGAGATTTGAATTCCCCATCAGGTACTTCTAGTGCATTTTCTTCCAGAGGAGTGTCATCTGGTGTTTTATTTTGGATGCCTACTGGAACCATCCTGTCCTGTTTTTGTAAATGTTTTGATATTGTCTGCTGTCTTCAGGGCATTCAGTAGTTATTTTTCTTGTTTACTGATTGTAGATTTGTTTGTTTCATCCCTTTTTTAAAAAAAAAATTGACTATGTCTGAGCCGGTGGACTGTGAATTCTTTTTTGTTTGCTCATCTGTGGGCACAATACTTTTCACTTCCTTCTTCAACTGGCAGGGTCAGTCACTCAGATATGGTACGACAGGGCAGGTCTAGCTGAAGAGGAGTGACTGGGTTGTTTGTGGCCCTTACTACAGCCACCAGAGTGGGTCGGTAATCTGTGCAGGGCAGGTTCCAGTAGGCCATGCCTGTGCTTCTTGGTGGTGTGATGTAAAGTGCATGGTGCAGGTAGGCAGAATGCGGCAGGGAGATTGTTATGTGTGGCGCTAAGATGGTTGTGGGAGAGAGGAGAGAGGAACAGGAGCCAAAAACATACAAACAAACAAAAAAGAATGCTAGGGGAGCTTGCCAAAGGAGTGGAGAGATGAGAGACTATGAAATGGAGAAAAACAGAAAGGGGAGGAGGAAGAAAAGAAAAGAATGAGTAAATAAGAATCAGAAAGGTTAAAGAACCTCAAAGTTCCCATGATCCCACCAGTGCAGCTATGAGGTCTGGGGAAGTCGCTCTCAGGTGTTGCAGTACAGCCTGGCTAGAAGGTGTAGAGGTATACAATGCCAGGTATTCAGGGAACAGAAAGAGAAGGAAGACATAGAGAGACGAGAAACTGAGCAATGAAGAAAGACAAAAAGGGAAAAAGAGGAAGAAGAAAACAAAACAAATTAAAAAAAACAAACAAACAAACAAGAAAGACCCCCAAAGAAACAGGAAAAAAAAAATGTAAAAAGAAATGCCCTCAGGGATCCCTCTGCAAGTCTGTGGAAGCCAAAGGGGTGTCTCCCTGCCACGCAGCTCAGCCTGGTCAGAAAGGGCTCCCAACTCAAGAAAAGGAAAAGAAAACAAACAAACAATTCAAAACAAACAAAAGAACGAAAGCCCCGGGTTCCCTCCAGTGTGGCAGCCCAAACCAGGAAGAAGCTGCACACTGGAACGGAGCTCTGCAGCCCCTCAGGAAGAAGCAAAGATGGCACAGGGAGCAGGTACTTGAGTGAAGGGAGGGGGAGGTGGTGAGAGGCAAGTAAGAAATCAAAAGAAGCAGAAAAAAAAAGCAACACTAGCATCCAACAAATGGCACTTAGAGAGCCACCTGTTTGGGTGTGTGGAATCCAAGCAGCCTCTGTTTCCCGGTCAAGAGACTGTGGCTGCAGGAAGCAGAGGAGGCTGAGTCAGGGTGAGGAAGTGTGGGGGGTGGGAAAGCATATATGGCAAATTACCAGTTGTTTTGTCTCCCGCTGGATGCTCTGTGAAGCTGCTTTCTCGTACCCCCTGTTTGCTGGTCTCCGATAGGAGTCCAAGATGGTGGATCCACGCTGCATTAGCTGGTAGGGGACCTCTGCATGAATCTCTCCTCGCTTTCTGTTCTCTGTCAGTTTTCTCACTCCATTTGGTGCTTGGCTGAGTTCTTTATCTCTTCATTTCATGTTTTAGGGTTTCAGGATTGTTGTATTCTCTGTTTGGCTTAGTTTTTTGGATCTTTGCTGTGGAGGGACGGCATGGTGCTTCTGCCTAGAGCGCCATTTTGCTGGAACTCTGGCATCATTTATTGAATAGTCCACCTGTCGTAGGTGGGTTTCCCAAAAAGCAGAGCCTCAGACAGTAACTTGGGTTGTTTATTTGGGAGTTGCTTGCAGGAAGCTACAGTGAGGGTGTGAGGAGAGCAAGACAAGAAAGAACACATTGACAAGGTTACTAGTGTGGAAAACGGGTTCAGTTCCACCAGGACAAGGCCAAGATGTGAATAGAATATCCCCAGAATTGTCACCTGAGAGATGGGAAGCAGGAAAATCTGAACACCATCTCCCCTTTCCTCTTGTTATTGTTGCTAGTTGCCATCTAACTGACTCCAACTCAAGGTGACATGAGGTTTAACAGAACAAAACATTGCCCAATCCTGCACCATCTTCATGATCATTGGAATGTTTGAGTCCATCGAGACTATTGTGTCAATAGGCCTTTCCTCCTGTTTGAGGCTTATTACCAGGTGTGTTAACACCACACGTCTGAGCTTCCCCTAAGTGCAGACCTAGAATTTTCCCATGGAATCAGACACACCCATGGGGCAAAAATGGAAAGGACTTTGAGGTGGGACAATACCAGTGTTAGGGGCACAGTGTCACGCAGCTGTCCATTTTAGCTGTAGCTGTAATTAGAGGTGAGCAGAGGGATGGGCCCAGGGCATCTGAGTTGTCTGCTATGCCTTCCTGACACCCTGTTTCTTCACCTTATAGAAGAGACGCAAGGAGGCCTGCCCAGCCTGCCCCATGGAGCTTCTCTGCCTCACTCTGTGTCTCAGGATGCCACCTGTATGGATGGCATCAGCTGGTTACCTTGCCCTCTGGCTAGCGGGAGTTCTCAGAGGGAGAAAAGAAGGCAGGGAGGAGAGAAGGGTCAGAGCATTTGTTCCCTCTCTTCCACCGCTGCAGGGTTGCCTCAGGCAGCAGTCTTTTAGCAGATGGTCACCGCTGCTCTCCAGGCAGCAAGTCTACAGAACAGCCTCCTCTGAGAACCAGCAGCCACTTGCTCCGCTCATCCCTTCAGGCCTGCATGGTAACAGCTCCCCCTAAACCTTCATAAAATGTCACTTGATGACTCACCCTGATGTTTATGTCCAGTGCTTCCTTCAGGAACCCTGACTGATACATGCAGCTCAGAGCCTTTGAGGGAGGCCAGCACCACTGCTGGTCTCTGAAATGGTGGCTCACATAGGTGCTGGATTCCATCACACGCCCCCAGGGCACTAGCCACTAGCTCTGTGTTTACACTCACTCAGGGGCATGGAGGGGATGTGTGTGTATGTGTGTGTGTGTGTGTGTGTGTGTGTGTGTGTGTGTGTGTGTGTGTATGTGTGTGTGTGTGTGAATTTACCAAGCCCCTGTCTTTGGGAAGCTTCCTGTTGAGTCAGCGAGATAAACAAAGAGGAAAAAGGCCCTGCTGAGGGGCAGAAGAGAGTGCTCAGAGGAGCTTTGGGACTGGAGTCATCCAATATTAGAGTCAGATGCCCCCTCCTCCACCCCTACCCCAACCAAAACATAAGTTGCCATCGAGTTGATTCTGACTCATGGTGACTCCATGGGTGTCAGAGTAGAACTGTGCTCCACAGGGTTTTCAACAGCTGATTTTTCAGAAGTAGATTGCCTGGTCTTTTTTCTCGAGACACCTCTAGGTGGACTTGAATCACCAACTTTTTGGTTAGCAGCCGAGTGCGTTAATCATTTGGTTAATCCTCTGCACCACCCAGGGATGCGCCACCTCATGTCCTCTGAAACCCGACCCTGTAGGCCTTCTGGGCAGCATGCTGCATCTAGCCTCTCCTCTCTCTTTCCCTCCGTTCTGGCCCAAGTTGGGCTTTTCCTTTATTCTCTTTCATGGTTGCAGTTCCAGAGGTTTCTGCTGACTGACGTCTCTTTTATAGATAGTCATATGACTAAAAAACAGCCTTCAGATGCATAAATATCATTTTGACAAGAGAGTGAATGAGGAGAATGGGGGAATTCATGGTCTTTTAACCAAGCACAGGGATTTTGTGGTGATGCTTTTCCCCTTTTCCTTCTGAAATCTGCAGAAGCTGTTACACTAATAGCTGTGATTTGCATAATTTTTGGAGTACAGCTGAATAAAAAGGCAGGCCGCAGGCAGACAGGCTGACTCTGCTGGTGTGGGGCAGGGCCTCATATTAGGAAAAGGACAAATGCATGTGTCAGCCTTCAAAGCCTGGGGAGGGTGAGGCAGCGTGGAGGAACGAGGACAGTGAGCCAGAGGGTGGCTTCTAAGACACGCCCAGTGAGAGGGTGTCTAAATCAGATGCAGGGAGGAGACAGTCCTCTGCCTGCCCCTGAGGGACCCCTGGCCCCGGCCAGTCCCACCAGGGATGAGAATGCTCAGAGCGGAGTTGCACAGATCTGGGCTGTCTTGGTTGACACCGAGGTCTCTCTGAATTGGGATTCATCTGCTAATGGAGTCCTTTGGAGAATCAGTCATTGTCAAGTCTATGCTATAATTCACGTCAAGCTCCCAGAGTGACTGAAGCCTCCACCTTAAATGGGTTGAATATTTACCCTTGTCGTACCACCAAGGAGGATCTGTGTGGTACAGAGAAAAGCAAAAGGCCTTTGGGGTTGGCAAGAGCAGGGATGAACTCCAGGCTCCCCATGTCCCAGGCTAAGCAAGTCACTTCTGCCAAAAAATAAATGTGGCATGGCTTTGTGAGGATCTTGTGACAATTCCCAATCATAAAGGAAATGAACCTGGCATAGCCTGTGTGCTCACTAAGTAGTTGCTATTGTTCCATTTCATTTTATTAACAACCCCTTAATTCAAAGTTTGTGATAAGGGGTCTGGGTTGGGATAAAATTCATCAGTGTCTTTTCAAAGGCAAGTCATTGTTATAGATGTTCTCCCATGCTTCCAAATTTCATGAATTCCCGCTAGAAAGTCTTACTGTGTGGACCACCTGCTGCTTCCTTTTCTGGTCCCCACTTTGGAAGATTAAAGGCCCCTGGTTGGAGGCAGGCTGGTTGTAGTAGGTTCTTCTGCAGTGGCTCTCGAGGCCACAGCCAGAGAGGTGGACAGGAGGAGGCGGGAACCATGCCCGACTCCAGCCAGAAGAGCTCTCGAGAGCAGTTGACCACAGTGCAGATGTGGAGGCTGGGCAGGTGGGATTCAAGCGTGGAGGGACATGCTCTCCTCTCCCCGCACTGTGTCGGCTTGCCTCTCTGCCTCCCTGGGCTGCAACTGTTATTAACGTTCAGATTTTGGAGATAATGGTTTTAATTAAACTACTTTGCTGTTTACTACTGTTTCGGGAATTTGCTAATTAATCTTTATGTAATTGTTTTGCAATGGTTGTGCAGCAAAAGTTCTTAAATGATAAGCTGAATTTCTCACAGAGAACCTGATTTCTATTCAGAATCCCATGGTAATAAGCACCAATGGAGTCAGAAAATTAACCAGTTAAGCCTCTCCCATATGGAGTCTTCTCTATCATCAACTCGGCAAGTTGACCTTGCTGTGGGGATCCCTGCGTTTGCTTCTGCATTTTGATGGTGTCAAAGGAGCTGCTAATGTCCATGCATTAAGATACTAATTCTGACCCTATATTTGGAGAAGGTATCACTTAGAGAGAGTTTATTCCTCAGAGGTGCCTAAAACCACCCTCTATCGTATCCTAGGAGCCCTAGGCACAGTGTTTAAGAGCTGGGCTGCTAACCAAGAGGTCAACAGTTCGAATCCACTAGCCCCTCTTTGGAAACCATATGTGAAAGTTCTAGTCTGTCCTATAGGGTCGCTATGAGTCAGAATCGACTCGACAGCAATGGGTTTGGTTTTTATTATATCATAGACTCTTTTTTTGTTGGAACCAATGTCAGTGAAAATTTGTGTGAATCAAGTCTCTTGAACTTCGGGAAGTGTTTAAAGGCGTCTGAGAGCATCCCACAAGATGTAATCAGGAGTAGAAGATATAATAGCTCCTAGGATATGATAGAGGGTGGTTTTACACACCTCTGAGGAGTAACTCTCTTTAAGCAATATACTCTCCAAACATAGGGTCAGAATTATTATTTTAATGCATGGACACTCATGGTTCCTTAGATACCATCAAAACGCAGACACAAACATGGGAATCTCTATAGCATGGCCAACTTGCCAAGTCGATGATAGACAAGACTCTATATTGGGAGAGACTTACATGGTTAATTTTCTGACTCCATTGTTGCTTATTAACAGTGTTTCATGGACATGGAAGGTAATTGCTCTTTAATTTCTAAAATAAGAACAACAACAGCACCCACATAAGCCTGTAGCTGTTTCCTATCTGCTCTTTCTGACTCCGGAAGGGAAAGGCTACAGGAAGGGTTAGTTCCCCTCCTGGACACTAGTGCCAAGGAAAAAGCCCACCGTCTGACCAGTGCTCGCTGTGCCTGGAAGTCAGGGCCATCTGCTAGCAGAGAGTTCCCCTAAGCTGTGTAGCACAGGGTTTAGGGCACGTTCCGTGGAGCCAGACTGCCTGGGCTCAAAGCCTGCCTCTGCTACTTCCTAGCTGCATGGACTTGGACTAGTTACTCAATCTCCCCGGGGCTGTTTTCTCATTTATATAAAGAGGTTTTATAGACACGAATGCCTTCTAGTGTTATGATTGACTGAACGAGATGAGGCATGGGAAGATCTTAGTTCAGTGCCTGGCACACACTGACTGTTGTAAAAGGACAATCCATTAGGCCACTTTGTCCATCTTTTTGTTTTCAGCCTCTGCCCAGGGCATGCAGAGCCACACTGGTGGCTGCCCTCTGTGATGCTAACGTCTAACTCTCTCTCAGCTGTCATCTTTCCAGCACCAAAGGTCTTTCCTACTGTGGTTTTTCCACTTTGGGGGCATCTCACCTCATCTGTTCTCCCGAGTGTTTTCAGGGACCTCTGATGTTAAACAGACATTGGCCACAGTAGAGACGATATGGTGTAGGGCAATGGGTCCTTGGCAACTTTTCTGACACCCACGGCAGGCCTAACTCATTGATGGCGGCACTCTGATTTACCGGGTCTAGGCTCCGCTCAGGACACACTGCTGAATTCCTTCTGAACACAATGCTTAGGCAGCCAATTGAATACAGTTGATGTCTTAGCCCAGGAAACAGAGCCCCAAGCAAAGTTGACATGCTGATGCTTTACTGGGGGGGGGGGGGGGCAGAATCCCAGCCAGCAAGAGTGAGGGATACAGGGAAGAGAAGCAGGGAAGAGAGAAAGCAAATACGAGGTGATAAGTTACCAGACTGCCAGGGTTTCTCAAGAGAGCCCGCTTGTTGCTCAGTTACAATGTGAAAACACTATTTCTTAACAGTCCATCTTAGGGGAAGAAGGTCAAGCAGTTTAACTGCTGGCTTCCTTTCATCTCCTGTTTCTCATTGGTCAGAGTTCATCTGATGGGCCAGCAGTGTCTCCACATGTCCAGGTTGAGTTCACTGGCCCCATCATTCCGGGTGACCGTTGAGGAAGTCAAAGGCTTTGGGAATCCAGCTGCTGCAGCCAGTATACTCCTCAGGGGGGCTGAGGCCATGGGGGTGTTAGGAGAGAGGGCGGCAGGCAGTGCTGAATGGAGCCATGGCAAGGGGCCAAAGCTCGGGAAGCTGGAATTGCTGAGCAGATCTGGGTGGTTCCCGCACTGGCTCAGTGCAGTCGGCACACAGTGTAAAAATCTGTTTTGGGGTCCAGGGTTTGGTTGAGAAACACCCCGGAGTCTTTAGCCTTCAGAGTCTTCTTCATCCTCATCCCCCTTCCCTGGAGGGCCAGTGAAAATGAGGCAGACCCTTAACGAGATAGATTGACACAATAACCATTCAACAACAGACTCAAACAGACCAACGACCATGAAGATGGAGCAGGGACCAGGTAACATTTCCTCATGTCATACGTAAGGTGGAGATGAGCTGGAGCCAACTCGATGACAGCTAACAACAATTCCTAGTTCTATGTTTGCTAAGGTACAGGGGCCACATCTGCCCAGGGTATGCAGTACACACTAGTCCCTAGCCTCAAGTCCCACAAAACCAGGGTAGACCCACGTGACAGAACAGTGGGACCAGTGGTTCCAGAATGTAGATACCCTATGTCAACTTCCAAGCCCTCTCTATTGTTATTGTTAGGTGCCATCCAGTTGGCTCATGACTCATAGGGACCCTATGTACAACAGAACAAAACACTGCCCTGTCCTGTGCCATCCTTAAAATCACTGCTATGTTTGAACGCGCTGTTGCAGCCACTGTGTCAATCCATCTCATTGAGGGTCTTCTTCTCTTTCACTTACTCTCTACTTTACCAAGCATGATGTCCTTCTCCAGGGACTGGTCTCTCCTGATAACATATCCAAAGTACATGAGATGAAGTCTTGCCATCCTTGCTTCTAAAGAGCATTCTGGCTGTACTTCTTCCGAGATAGAGTTGTTCTTTCTTTTGGCAGTCCATGTGTCTTAGTCATCTAGTGCTGCTATAACAGAAATACCACAAGTGGATGGCTTTAATAAAGAGAAATTTATTTCTTCACAATGAAGTAGGCTAAAAATCCAAATTCAGGACATCAGCTCCAGGGGAAGGCTTTTTCTCTCTGTCGGCCTTCTTCTCTTTGGTGTTCCCCCAGACTAGGAGCTTCTCTGCGCAGGGACCCCAGTCCAAAGGACGCACTCTGCTCCCAGCACTGCTTTCTTGATAGTATGAGGTCCCCAACTCTCGGCTTGCTTCCCTTTCCTTTTATCTCTTGAAAGATAAAAGGTGGTGCAGGCCACACCCCAGGGAAACTCCCTTTACATTGGATCAGGGATGTGACCTGGGTAAGGGTGGTGTTACAATCCCACCCTAATCCTCTTTAACATAAAATTACAATCACAAAATGGAGGCCAACCACACAGTTCTGGGAATCATGGCCCAGCCAAATTGATAAACACGTTTTTTGGGGGACATAATTCAAACCATGACACCATGGTATACTCAATGTTCTTCACCAACAACATAATTCAAAAGCATCAATTCTTCTTCCGTCTTCCTTATTCACTGTCCAGCTGTTGCATGCATAAGAGGAGATTGAAAATACCATGGCTTGGTGGTTGAATGGATATGGGGTTTCAGAGGTGGATAGGAGGAGTGTGCTGTCACAGTATGGGGAAAGCAATTGGGGTCACATAGCGATGTGTGTGTAAATTTCTGTATGAGAAACTAACTTGAAATGTAAACTTCATTTAAACTACAACAGTGAAAAAAAGAAAATACTGTGGCTTGGGTCAGGTGCACCTTAGTCCGCAAGGTGACATCTTTGCTTTTTAACACTTTAAAGAGGTCTTCTGCAGCAGATTTGCCCAGTGTAATACGTCATTTGATTTCTTGACTGCTGCTTCCATGGACGTTGATTGTGGATCCAAGTAAAATGAAATCCTTGACAACTTCGATCTTTTCTTCATTTATAATGATGTTGCTTATTGGTCTCGTCGTGAGGATTTTTGTTTTCTTTATGTTGAGGTGTAATCCATACTGAAGGCCATAGTCTTTGATTTTCAACAGTAAGGTTATGCCATCTATATATTGCAGGTTGTTAATGAGTCTTCCTCCAATCCTGATGCCCCATTCTTCTTCATATAGTTCATCTTCTTAAATTATTTGCACAGTATCCAGGTTGAATAAGTACAGACTGAATATGTATGCCCTCTCTGCTGCACCGTATTCCCTCTCTGAGTCTATCATTAGACTCTTGTCAATAAGGTCTTGCCTTTTGGGCCCCCACCCCCTTTCAGGTTCTTTGTTTGTCTCATTTTTACCTAAGGGGCTCTGGCCAAACTGTCCTCTTTTTAGCTCCCGTCAAAGAGAGAAGTTTGTGTAAGAAGACACATCCACCCATCCTCACCTGGCTAACTCCTGCTCACCCCGCTAGCCTCAACTTCACAAAGACCTTTCTGGGCCCCACAGTATAAAACAGGTCTTGGCTGTCCTGTCTTGTTGCATCTCATAACTTCCTTCCATCTGTAGCAGTATATTTATAAGTATGATTTTTAAATTCACATCTGTGTTCTTCACTAAGCTGTAAGCCCCATGAAGGTCGAGGGGGAAAAAAATGTTGTATTCACCACTGTGTCTCTACCTCCTACCCTCTGGCTCATAGTAGGTTACACAACATACACCCATACATACAAACGTGATGAAAGAATAAGTGAATAAATAAATGAACAACTGAACACCTCTGTTCTTTTTTATCCTTTGTCTCCATGAGCCTTGAGGCTGACAACCTAATAGTTCCCCTAGCCTGAGTGGTGCCTGCTAGCATTTTCTCTAATGGTTGTCATGGTGGCCTTTCAGAAAGTACTTGACTTAATTATGCCCTAAACTGACCCTCTGGATGGAACTGAAGAATAACTGAAGAAAGAAATGGTTTGGAATGGTCCTATTGGGTCCAATTATCAGTAAAGACAGTGGCTGAGAATTAGGGCTGTGTAAGCTTGAGCTCCCCAGCATGAACCACACTGTCTGCTCATCATATCTGACTGGCGGCATCTGAGAAACTGGTCTGCCTGTTATTGAGGCTCATTTATCTGACCCAAAGGGGTGGCAGAAATAGGCTTAGAGTTGTGGGAACACAGTGGGAATTCTAGGACATCGAGATCAAGTGACAATAAGGGCTATCAATACTTTTCCAGGCTTTTTGGGTGCAGGGATTGCTTGGGTAGCACCGATTCAAGGTGTAGAGGTAAGGAGGTAATTGCCAAAGTTCCCTCCCTCTGATCTAACGATAAATGTGTGGGCTGCATAGAAAGAAAGGAGAAAATGTCGTCATGGTCCTGGGGGGGGCCAGGGGACAAAATCGGGTGTGGAATCAGAATTGCCTCCTTGTCTGTTAGATGGCAATGAGAGAACCTACCTCATGGAGGTATAATTAGTTCCTGGAGAAGAGTATAGATATGCCCCTTGGCAAATCAATTGCCCCTTAGCCAGCGGACCCCAAATGCAGGGGGTTATGGGGTGCACCAGCCCTATACTTATAAAAGGTGACACAACGGTCTGAAATTTCGGGCTGTTGACACTCTCTGCTCCCTGCCCCGTGGGGCTTCATGCAACCAGTTCAGTCTGTTTTGCAAGAAGCACTCTGTTCTTTCTTTCAAATCTTCTGGGACTTTATGGCAAGCTTTCCATACCCTGTCTTTGTCCCTCAGTTCAAAGAAGCCTCTAGAGTTGACTCATGTCTGGATCCCTTTGCTATGAGCAGCAGAAGACCCAGGAAGATCTGCTCTTCCTATTCCTCTTCTCCAAACCCTGACTTCAGTGGGAACTTAAGAAATTTAGAGGCTGTGCCCGTACCCTTGTATGACTCCCACGGCTGGGTAGAGTCGTATTTGTTTGGTTTTGTTTCCTTAATGCTGGGGAAGACAGAGACACTCGTTTTTGTCTCCAATTAGGTGGGCCATTCCTTGCTACTTGCAGTCCTTATTTAGGAAAAATCCTTTTACAGCAAACCCTCAGGAGAACTCCTTAATCTCAGGTCACATTTGAAAGTGGTTGAATAGGTATGCAGATATGAGGACTGTAGAGAAACTATATTGTCTTTATAGGGTCCTTGTCATCACATCTTCTTTTACATTAACTGGAAGTGTTTGTAATTTAGGATAAGCCATAAATGAGATATAATGGATTCCTCTGCTTGTGGGAATGCATTTCTTGCTGACCGGGGGTTCTGTGTTCAATGCCGTCTCCAATGAGATGAAGGATGTTATGGATTGAATTATGCCCCCTAAAAATATGTGTGGTAAATCCTAACCTCTATGCCTGTGGTTATAACTCCATTTGGGAATGGGTTGTCTTTGTTATGGTAAGGAGGCAAGATTAGTGTAGGGTGTATCTTGAGTCAATCTCTTTTGAGATGTAAAAGAGATTAAACAAGTGAGTAGAGAAGAGGTGGGGAAAGATTGATGCCAAGCCACATGGCTTGAGTTAGATCTCTAGAAGTGGTATTGTTGTGTCAAAGGAGAAATACAGTCATGATTTTTACCTCATATCGTCAAATTTCCCTCCATTGATTTATACTATGTTGAATTCACTCAACAGTTTATCAGAATGCCTGTTTCCCACAGAATCATCAAAAGAGTATTTTGTCAAATTTTTAGATTTTTTTCTCTGACAAGCGAGAAAACTCAGTTCGTTTTACTTTACTTTTTTATTGTGTGTGTGTTTCTTTTTTCATTATTATGAATTTGTTTGAACTTCTTTTCATATTTTTAAGAGATATTTGCATTTATTTCTCTGTGAAATGTGTGTTCATATTTCTAGTTCATTATAGGGTAATTGGCTTTTTCTCCCCATTTTGAAAAGATCTTTCTAGATTAGATATATTAATCCATTGTCTGCCTTGTAAGTTGCAAATATTTTATCCTACTTTACTGTTTAAATATCTACTTTGCTTAGGTTATTTTTCTATCATGTTCATATTTTTTTGTTTTTATGTATTTAGATTTGTCAGAATGTTCCCTTATGTTTCTGGATTTTACATGTTAGTTAGAAAAAAATAATTCTTTTCTTGTCTCATTTTTAATTTAAAAATAGCAATTTAATAAACTATTAGCTCTTTTTTTACATTAAAAACTCTGACTTATTTAGAATTTTCTGGTATACAGTGGGAGGAATGGATCCAATTTTATCTTTTTAAATATAACTATATAGTTTTTCCATACTACTTCTAAATAATTTCATCTTTTTTCTACTAATATGGGATGTTGTTTTTACTATATACTAAATTTCCATTAATAGTTGGTTGCATTTTCTGGAGTTTTGATTCTGTGATCGGGTTCTTTTTGAAGTCTGATGGAGACTAGACACATTGAAATAAATCTGAATCCTTATCACAATGGAATTGATTATCCGAAGGAGGAAAAAAAATTAGACATGCTTAAAGATGCCATCCAAAGTCTTTAATGTTTGTTTAATTGACACAGAATTGCCTAACAGTGGTATCACTGGTACAAGGGAAGTCTGGAGTTTGGAGGAAAAAAACCGTTGAGTGGTCTGATGGGCAAGGAGGATACTATACTGCTGTGCGGCTGTTATCTTTTGGGATGCGCTATGCAATACTTTGAAGAACAAACAAATCTGTCTTGGAAGAAGTACAGCCAGAATGCTCCTTAGAAGCAAGGATGGCAGGACTTTGTCTCATATACTTTAGATATGTTATCAGGAGGGACCAGTCCCTGGAGAGGACATCCTGCTTGGTAAAGTAGCGGGTCCTCGAAAAAGAGGAAGACCCTCAACGAGATGAATTGACACAGTGGCTGCAACAATGGGCTTAAACATAACAAGGATTGTGAGGATGGCACAGGACCTGGCAGTGTTTCGTTCTGTTGTACACGGGGTCGCTATGAGTTGGAACTGACTCAGTGACACCTGACAACAACAACAATGCAATACTCAGCAGGAATGCCCTGGAATGAGTTAGGTGTGAGAGCCTTCTGGACTTCTGTCCCCTTTTATGAAACCAAAATATTGCCTGCCCATAGCATCTTCTGATCGTCTCTCATAGCCATTCATGCTTCAGACAGTAAGCTCAAGAGGAAGGAGCTACTGCTTTATGGATATTTATTAATAACTACTGGCATATTAGAGCCCTGGTGGTGCAGTGGTTAAGAGCTTGGATACTAACCAAAACATCAGCAGTTCGAATCCACCAGCCACTCCTTGGAAAACTTATGGGGCAGTTCTACTCTGTCTATAGGGTAGCTATGAGTTGGAATGGCCTCAGTGACAATGGTTTTTTATTGACATATTACATATTTTTGGAGAGGTGATCCAACCACTTTGGGACAATTAATCTAGGGACAAAAGCAGTTGACAGTAGAAGTGGAATAGTGAAGTATCTAAAAGATTGAGTGTGGTTTTACATCTCTTGTCATTTCTAGTGTTTAAGAATCCATTACTAACTCACAAGCACAACTTTGCAGAAAAGAGCTCTTCAGGCTTGTTGTATAATTTTTTTTAGTATTGCCACTCCTGGTTTTACTCTAAATGTAAATTCTAGAAATTCTAATATTCCTTCTCTTTAATATGAAAGGCAAACAATCTTTGTACACTGTTCCACTCCTCGCTTGTCTCCTCCTCATATATTTTCTTAAAATTATAATTTTATTTTAGTTATCCTTTTGGTTACCTGCATTAGCATAGGTAATATACACAAATCTCTGTTTCTTGGCTTCTTGAGAGCTTGGAAGTGTATGAATTTATAGGTTTGAAATTCTGTACTCTGATTCAGACTACTCAATGGAACCAAATGTAATTGAGGAAAGTTGAATAAAGGGATAAAAAGATGTGGACAAGATTTAGGAAAACCAGAATCAGCAAGAGCAGGGAGATGCTTCCCTTTCAGGCCAGAAGAAAGAGTTGATGGATGGAGAAAGTGTCCTGACAGGAGCTGTAGCCTTGGATAGAGGGACACAGTTAATCCATAATGATCTGGGGGGGCATACACTGAGGGAATAAATATCTTGACTTCATTATCCTTTTCCTCTTCACTTTCCTGCTGGTTCCTGCCATTGGTAAAGTCCACTGAAAGCCAGAGAGCAAGAAAACATATAGAGGTTGGCCTCCTGGGTCACAGAGCAGGATAAAAAAGGATAGGAAGGACCAAACTAGATACACCCCAGCTCAAAATAATTTTTCTTCAGAACGTATAAAACATTGAGTCTTTACCTTCTCGTGCCTAGAATTGCCAATGAAAGATATGTGTGCAGCCTGAATTTTTTGTTCATTTCTGGACATTTTGATAAACTTCTCTTAACACTTGTGGTTAGCTACCATCAGGTTGGCCACTGACTCATGGTCACCCCATGCACAACGGAATGAAATGTCATTTGGTCCTGGGCAATGATCATGATAGGTTGCAGATAGGACTGTTGGTATCCATAGGGTTTTCATTGGCTGATTTTTGGAAGTAGATCGTCAGACTATACTTCCTAGTCCGTCTTAGACTGGAAGCTCTGCTGAAACCTATTCATCATCATGAGGTCTCCAAGGCACCATGTATCAATCCTTGCTGTAGACACAGTCTCACTTGACACTGATTGTCGACTTGTCCACATCTGCCATTAACTTGTTTACAGCCAAACAGGGACAAGTGTCTTCCCAGTAATCACAGTGCCTAACACAACGGCAGGTGCTCAGCATTTACCTAGACCCTGTTCTCCACCTCACCAAAAAGAGATTTGATGGAAATTACAGATTTATACTGAAAATTACAATCAAGTTATAAAAAAACTGGGGCAAAAAAATTTTAAGTGGAGTAGGGGCGTAACACCAGTTAAAGGAGTGGGCAGTGGGTAAGAGATTACATACAGGCCCTCAGGGTCTATGTAGCTATGAAAACTGGACCACAAATTTGGCATGTAGCCTCCAGAAGACCACAGAAAAGAGTACGGTGCATTAGAAACAGCTCCTTTTTGTAATGTGTTCTCAAAAACGTACACAAAAGATATTTAAAATAAACTATAGCATTACACTTCTGTTTGTGGTAGTGACTGAATGGGTGGTGTTCCATTGCCAGAGACTGAAAAATACTGTAAGATATCTAGATCAATCTTGCCTTGTGAGCACAATGCATTTCAAACATTTCATTTACTCTTGTTCTTTTAATTTATAATTCAAACATGTTTGAAAGTCCATTTGAGAGGGAGCGTCACACATTCAGTACAATTGATCAGTTCTCTCTTGGTCTTAGTCATATTACATTTATACGACTCATATTTTTGTTGCTAGTATCAGCAGTTTCAAATTTATTTTTTTCAAAATCACGGGTAAGAAACACATAAATAGTTGCACAAACACTCGTTCCCTGGACTGAACTCACGGGAGGTGGGCAGTGATGTACCCATGAGAGCTTCTAATGCCTGTCAGCTTATGCCCAAATGTCCAAGTCCAGGCTACGAAAGGCTTCATTCTGTCAATAAGTCATCTATTAAAATCAAAAATATGAAAGTTAAAGGAGCCTATAATTGCAAAAATCGCATTTTTCTGTAAGAAAAATTAATTACAAGTATTCAACCCAAGGATGAAAGAATGTTAAAATCGGGAAACTTCCTTCAAAATTGATTCTTTCTGTTTCACTTTTGGTGGGCACCTCAAGACAAAAAGAAAGCCAAACCCATTGCTGTCGAGTCGATTCTGACCCATAGCAACCCTATAGGATAGAGTAGAACTGCCCCCCAGGGTTTCCAAGGCTGTAATCTTTACAGAAGCAGACTGCTACATCTTTCTCCCAAGGAGTGGCTTGTGGGTTGGAATCGCTGACTTTTTGTTAGCAGCCAAGTGCTTTAACCACAATGCCACCAATTATTCCCACGTTCAACAGCAAAATGTGAGACCTCTTATTTTAGTTAGGGTACCACTTGCTGCTTTAACAAAGAAATCCCCACATTCTGTGTCTTAACAAAATAAAACTTGATGTCAAACCCACCTAAGGGTCTAATGCAGCTTTCCTCCTCCAAGGCTCCTTTCAGTTGTGGCTCCACCATACTTCCAGTCTCAGAATCCTCTGCACCTACCCAGAGGGAAGGGAGGAGGGAGCATGGAGAAGGCACCTCTGAGACACTGAGCCTGTCAACGACACTCAGCACTTCTGCTTACATTCAATTGGTGAGATCTCACCATCAGGCTTGACCTAGATGCTTCGGGGCTGAGAGCTGCGGCCTCTCTCTGGGCAGCAGCTTCCCAGAAACAAACTCTACACTATGAAAAGGGAAGCTAGACTGTTGGTGGACAGCCAGCCATTTGGCCATTCCACCCACACAGGACATACAGAGAGATGGCCAAGATTCAGTTAGAAATGTCCCCTGAGATGATAATGTAGAGGAAATGGAATGATAGGATCTCATGAACCTTGGGGGAGATTAGTGCTATTATCTCAAGACTTCTGTCAGACTAGCTGATGGCCTTTCCTTTCTCCGCTCCACCTCACCCCACCTCAAAATCTTAAATTTTAAAAATTGAACTTAAAAAATCTGAATTTTATCCCTGGCCATGAACAATCTCCTCACCACTCTGTACTCAGTTTCAGTATCTGAAAATAGGACAATTTTACTTACTACGCAGGGATATCATGAAGACAGAAGGACACAACAAATGTAAAAGAGCTTCGTAAACTATGGGCGCTGTGAGCATACATCTGAAGTTAACTACAAACTAGTGGCCCTCACAGACATCCATTCTTCACTATCATTTGCACGTCTCCCCTGGTTACTGTTTTTGTGTGATGTAGATGAAACACTCCTCATTTTCATAGTATCTCAACTACAGGGGAAAATTATAGTCATTAATGTGCACTATTAAATTATATCGAACGCTAGACTCAACATTTCTTCTGAATACCAAATAGGTTGTGGTTAAAAGGAAAACCTGATGTAGAGTTAGGGTTATATTTAGAATTCTCCCTCTGGACTCCCCTCAGCTGTGCCCCATCTTCTCCAAATTGGTATATAAAGTTGATATATTTGGAAGGCAATTAGAATGAACAACGCGAAAGGGATTTGGGTCAGTTGTAGGGTATGATCTCTCTGGCAGTGTCAGGCTATGGGCATATAGAATCTCAGACCAGTAGTGGAAAGAAAGGAGTGTTCACGTACAGTGCAACCTAGATGTTGCAGGTCTTTCATGGGCATCCTCGGGTTTTACTCACACCACCCTTGAAGCCCCCAAATGCAAGGCCCCTTCAAAAGGCTGTGGCAGTCATGTGTTTGCTGAAGGCTTCACAGGGAGACCCAGAAGAGTCTGTACGTCAGATAGCTTCATAACCGTCCGTTCCCTCAGACATTGCAGCCACCATCACTCCCCCTTCCTTCCATTCATCCCCCAGCCACTAAAGTCCCCCTGGTCCCATCCCCATTCCCACGTTCCCCACTACCTTATTTTTTGTTTCTCTTTCCCTTGTAGAGCATGCAGCTGTCTCAACTCCTCTCGACCTGTGTCTTCACACCCATCATCGACTCAACAAAAGGCCCTTCATGACACGATGCGCCTTCCTCGGGGGCAGCTGGGGGTGGTAACTTACACGTGTGTGTGCATTTTCCTTTCTGTCACACCGTGTGTCACACAGTGCAAGGCGCAAACACCCCAGCCATGACAGAATCAGACCTTGCCTGCGAGGTGCTCTCCTTCTGGTGGGCTCAACAGCTAGCTTTCTATCCAAAGGTCTAATTTTTCTTCATGGTTTTAACATCCATCTTCATTTGTGCCCCTAAAAGCACTGTTCAAGATGTCAAGCTTCATCATCTTTGTAAGCCCATGACTCAGGGCCTGCGAGGAGATTATCTTCTACAACATCACATGCTGAGCTCAGGCAGAATCCACAATCCCTCACGTCCTAAGAAAAGTACTTTAGCTTCTACAACAGAAAACTCACAAGCCATGCAAGAGTGTTTCAAAGGCAGGGAGTCTGGTTCACCAAGCTTTTCCTTCTCGCTCTTTCTTATCCTTTAGAGATGAGCTTGCATCACCAAATGGGGCCCTGTTTCCCTATAGGAGGCATCTGGAAAGGTGAAGACCAAAGGTGTGGCCCTGCCCTGCAGCAAGAACCACCTTAGCGGCTGAAGCTTCCTGCACCTCCAGTCCTCTGGGCAAGGAAACAGAAACCATGAATCCTGCCTTCCCTCACTCTCACCCCCAACCAGCCTCACTTCCTGGGAAAAACAGACTTTCTGCACTGAGTCTGAAATTTGGAACCACCTGTGGTGGAAGGAGACCTGGTGGCACAGTGCTTAAGGGCTCAGCTGCTAACCAAAAGGTTGGCAGTTCAAATCCACCAGCCACTCCTTGGAAACCCTATAGGACAGCTCTCCTCTGTCCTACAGGGTCGCTATTGAGTGGGAATTGACTCAACGGCAACAGGTTTGGTCTTTTTTTATGGTGAAGGGAAGAGGTAGCTATCCAGCCGAGAGCCCTCAGCCCACATCACAAATTTCCTTAGCACCTTCTCCTTTCTGACAGAGTCACTGTGGAGCTCAACAGGGCCATCCATCTAGGCAGTTCTGCAGCTTTAATCCAGGGTCTGCCTGACAGCGCTGGAGCACAGCAGAGCAGCTCCCCTGCTGTGATAAAGTACTGATCAATGTTTCATTTATTCTTTCATCTGTTGGTGGCTCTCCTCCCTCCCTCCCCTTCTCTTTCTCCCTCCCTCCCCTCCTCCTCCTCCCCCACTGCCTCCTGTGCACACCCCATCACAGTCAGAGGCCAGGCCAGCGAGATGGCTCCTTCCAGACGTCCTCTTGCCCGTCTGCATGGCCAGGGTACAGTTTCAACGTAGAGACTTGGTGATTGCTGGAGGCACTCAGTCCCACCAGACTGTCCTACAGGGAGAGGGAGGAGGGAAAGGCCTTGGGTCCTAACCCAGTAGAGAAGTCCAATAGGATGGCTTCATCGCAGCCTTCCTGACCTTCGGGGACTCTCCCCTCTTCCTTTTGGTACAGTTTCCAGTACAATTCAAGACAGGAGTTGAAAAGGGTGCATCGGTAGTCGGCATGCCAAGGAGTCAGCCAGGGTTAATGGCATTTCAGCACTCTACCTCTGGGGTTTAGATTTCCTATCCACCTAGACCCGGGTTTCTCATCCTCGACGACAATGATACTTTGGGCAATATAATTCTTCGTTGTGGGGAGCTGTCCCGTGCATTGCAGGTTGTGTGGCAGCATCCTTAGCCTCTACCCACAAGATGCCAATAGCATCCTACCCCCAGATGTGACAACCAAAAATGTCTCCAGACATTGCCAGATGTTTCCTGGGAGGCAAAAACTGGTTGAGAATCACTGACCTGGATGGTCAACTCCTGTCCTTTCAGGACCTCTTTCTTTTGCTTCATCATTATCAGCTCCTCATCCTCATCATCACCATCCACACCATCACTGCCTTTGCTACCAGCAGCTGCAGCAACAGCTTTATTAGTCATCACCCCTACTATTTATTCATGATGATTGAGGCACTAATTAATGGCTGTAATGACCCCCAGGTGCCTGGCATGTTCCTTGCAACTCTAAGAGGTAAGTTCTATTATTATCCCCATTTTAGAGATGAGAAAACTGATGGTCAGGGAGTTTAAGTAACTTTTCCCAAGGTAAGCTAGAACACAACCACTCCACTGCCTGGTAAGCTGGAGCTTTTAAGAACTAGCCTTATCTACCATAAGCTTTTCTTTTGCCTCATTACCTGTATCTCCCTCATGTTTCTAGCAAAGGTCTGACGCAAGTTGGCAATCGCATAAATCTTTGTAAAGAATAGGAATCAAATCATTCAGCTTAGTTCAAGTAATTCAGATTAATTTGCACATCGTCTGTCAAGGCAGTAAAGTATTGTTTTGTGACACAGAGCTAAACCTAGAATTTTGGCTCCAACCTTGTCCAGCTATGTGAGCTTAGACAAGCCACTTGACCTTTCTGAGCCTCTGATTCTTCATCTGTAAATGAGCTGACACATGTAAGGAAGTAAGACCGACACTTGAATACAGTACTCAGTACAAGCTACTGTTTCTATTGGTGATAGACACTCTTGGTCCCCCAAATTCTTTGTCTCCTCCTGTCCCATGCTCCCTCACCCAAAACCACTCAGTAAATTTATCTTTCTCTTTGTTTTCTTTGCAAAAGTGATTGGGAAGGTGCTGTGTGTGTTTAGGAGAGATCAGAACCCAGGCGGTCTGGGTCAGGCAGGAGGACAGATGGCTTTGTCCCTCACTGTTTCTTCTGAGAAATGGCAGCCCGACTGGACAGAGCCTTGCCTGGGTGTCAGAGGCCCTGAATCTATCCTGGCTCTGCAAGGACCAGCTGCATCGAGGCTGGGCAAGTCATGTCCCCCCTCAGGGCCCCAACTCCCTTACCTGTACATTAGGCTAGATAATCTCGAAACTGCCAAATCAGCATGTTCCATAACAAGCAATTTGTACCAACATATTATTATTATTATAATTGGGGTCATTCATTTCAGCTTTGGATGAGTTTCTTCCCCTGGGCTGCCTGCGGCTGCTTGAGGCCAGAGAGCAGCCCAACTCCCTCCCTGGAGCGCAGCAAGCTCTCGTCTCTCTATGGATGGCATGCACTCTGCCCACCTCTGTCAGCAAAGACCCTGTCCCTCTCTCCCATAGTGCTCAAAGACCCAGGATTGGCACCAGAATTTTAATGTGTGTATATATGTGTGTACATATATATATATATATATATATATATATATATTTCCCTTTTTCCTCTTACAGCAACAAATTCTGTCAGGCAGCCTTTTCTTAGGTGGTAAGCAGGTCATGCAATTAGAATTCACAAACATTTAGTGTGACTTCATGGAAACATCGGAAGAGCTGATTGGCTGGACCTGTTTTTAAATACATGTCTTCTTGACCAGTAACCTGAAGATTGGTCCTGCTGAGAGAAAAAGGGCTGAATTGCAGGTCAATACCTCTTTTTATCAACCTCCTGACTTCAATTAGTTGCCTTCACAAAGTCCTAGATTAGAGCTGAGGACCGGTGATAAGGAATTAATGAAGGTGCAGAGACAGGAGAGGTAAGCCATTGACAAGATGATGGGACTGCAGGAGCGGGAGGGATTGGGAAGTGGACTGAGAGAAAGTGTTAGTGTCCTGGGTGGTAGCAAAGGGCAGATTGTCTGTCGGTCCACCTGTCTGTCTATACGTCTATCCATCTGACAGCATTGCCTTTAGGGCTGTTTTGCAGAGGTGCTGGAAGCAGCTCGCAAGATCGCCTTTGTTCATAACAGAGTGTTATTGGAAGCATGGGCTTTAGAATCACAGGAACTCACTTCCTGTTCAAGGTCTGCCCCTTGCTCACCTGGCTTGCTTCACTGGTAAATGAGGATAATGATTCCTGACTTATTAGGGGGCTGCTTGGCTGTTTCGTAGCTGGGCTCCCTTCCAAGGAGGGACTAGAGATGGACAAGGGAGAAAGCCAAGTGACGTGCTGGGGTCACACTAAAGCCAAACCTGCTGTCCTGCTCCCCTTCAGAGCTCCCAGTGGCACAGTAGATGCTTCCCTTGCTGGGTTGGGGGCAGTCAACCAAAGCCATCTAAAGTCATTGTGTGGACCCCTCCCGCCTCGGCTCACTTGACACCTCATACTTGCCCATTTCTTTCACTCGCATTCCTTTAGGGGGAGTTGGGTGGTGTCTTAGGCTGGGTTCTCTAGAGAACAAAAACCAATAAAGCATATAAAGAGAGATTTATATCAAATAAATGTCTCACACGATTGTAGAGGCTGGAACATCCCAAATCCATGGATTAGGATAGAGGCCTCTCCCGATTCATGTAGCTGCAGGGGCTGGCAAACCCAAGATCAGCAGGTCGGAAAGCAAGGCTCTTGCTCACAGACTGTGAATATTAACGAATCCTAGGCTTGGCAGTCAGGACCACAAGGCTTCTCCTGACTCAGGTAGCTAGCTGCAAGGGCTGTAAGAATTTAGTGTTTTGTCTAAACGGCCACAAGAGGCTCGTCAAGGGTATACGAGATGGTGACATGGTGTTCTGACTTCCTTCTTAAATGGCGTTGCTCTGGTTTCTGTGTAAATGCCAGGGTAGCTGCAATTACGTCTCACCTCTCTAGGCCTTTTCTCTATCACTGGCTCTTCTGGCCAGGCCTGAGCCTTTGTCTTGCCCTTCAGCTGAAGCTGTGCCTTCCTTTTTGCAGGAGGATGTGAATGAGGGCTTGGGGTGGGAAGATTTTCCAATGGACTCTTTTTCAAACATGCATATGTACCAATCCCCTCTGCCCCTGCCTCTTGTCTGGAATACTTTTCCCTCTCATCTGGCCACATCTACCATCATCTACAATAAAGCTTGTCCGGCCTCTGTCAGTCCTAATTGGTCTCCTTGTATCCAGGTTCCGCACCAGAATGTGGACCAACTGATACACTCACTGTACTTGTGTGCTCTGTTTCACAATCGTTGACAAGCTCATCCCGCCCACCAGACTGAGCTTCTCTGTGTCCAAAGATAAATGAAAGACCCAAACTGATACTCAGGGTGTGTAGGGTCAGGCCATGGACATGGGACTCAATGGGCCAAGTAGGAGAAGTTGGCAAAGGGATCTGCTTAGTGATGTAGATGATTGGCTGTCAGCCTCTCAAATGTCAGCTGTAGCCCACCTAGCTTTCTCAAACACAGTTCACGCAATAAAGGTTGGACAGGCCCAAGGGAAGACTTGGGGCATCAATAGGTGCCATTCCTGCTAGATAATCAATAGCGACAGAGGGTCTGCCATTCACGGATACCAGTACCAGTTGCTGTCAAGTTGATTTTGACTCAAGGAGTTGATTCTTATTTATATACGTCAGAGTACAACTGTGTTCCATAGGGTTTTCAGTGACTGATTTTTCTGAAGTAGATCACTAGAACTTTCTTCCAAGAAGCCTCTAGGTGGACTCAAACCTCCAACCCTTCAGTTAGCAGTTGAGTGTGTTAATTCTCTGCTCCTCCCAGGGACTCCATCATTCATGCATGGTCCTCCTTAAATGATGGTACCTAGAAAGAAAGCAGACAGGCTTGTCCAGCACTGTATGGTGTTGACTTGGATAGTGCCTGGATAGTCTGTATGACCTGACAATTCCTGCAAGGCTCTGTGACAAGGCTGAAGGGCCACCCTTTGGGGACACAGTAGTCTCCCAGAACTGATTCTTCTGCCCATGTGGTCACTGGTCCTTTCCTCCAAGACACCACTGACTTCTCTCTTTATCATGCCCCTTTCACTGCCCATCCACCCCAGCATGCAAGAACTGAAAGTCTGGCTCCTCATCAATTTTTCTTAATCTACTCCCATAGGATAAACTTACAAGTAAGTTCTTCAGGCTTTAGAAACTTAAAAAATTCTGGTTCCTACAAATCAAAACTTTTGGGTTTTCGAAGATTGTTTTGAAGTTCAAAAACCCAAATTGCATTATTTTGCTCTGGTTCTTCTAAGCATTCCTTCTTGAGGCATGGGGGTGGAGGCCATAGCTCCCTGCACTGGTGTGTGCAGGGGACTGTCGGGACATGTAGACACATGTGAACTGGCAGTGAGAAACATGGTGGTTGATCCTTCAAATACAGTCCTCATTGGCTTTCAAAGCTTTTCTTGCCAGTAGGACTCTTAGCACTGTTTCACACTGAAGCCTCATTCGACCAGATCTTTAAAGTTTTAAATAGCAACCTGACAAATCTTTCAGGACAGGAGTCACTGAGTAGAATCAAGTATATCCTTCCTGTGTCAGTGCTTGTGCTACCTGTGAGGACTTCAGCAGTCATTCCAACAACTAATTAAGACACATTTCCTTTAGGTAGAGACAAGTGTCCGTTGCTTCTAACCAGGAGATGGCTACAGAAAGCCTAAGGGTGATGATGTTTCTTATGCTCGCATAGATGGGATTAAGGCTGTTGAACACTTGATTTGGCTCAGTTTGTTCCAGTGCAGTGTAGGCAAGTGTGTCTGTCCTTAAAGGCAGCAACCAGGACTTTTCTCCTCATTGTTTTATCCCCAGTGCCCAGAATAGGGCCTGGAACATACAGAATGTGCAATGGACATCTTTAATGCACCAGTAGTGCTTCCGGATGGGAATGTATTATGGATTGAATTGTGTCCGCCAAAATGTGTGTCAACTTGGCTAAGCCATGATTCCTAGTATTGTATGATTGTCCACCATTCTGTGAGCTGATGTGATTATCTTCTGTGTTGTAAATCCTAACCTCTACGATGTTAATGAGGTAGGATTAGAGATAGTTATGTTAGTAAGGCAGGACTCAATCTACAAGATTAGGCTGTATCTTCAGTCAATTTCTTTTGAGATATAAAAGACAGAAGCTAGCAGAGAGACAGGGGGACATTATACCACCAAGGAGGGGAGCATGTCCTTTAGACCTGGGGTCCCTGTGCTGAGAAGCCCTTAGGCCAGGAGAAGATTGATGACAAGGACCGTCCCCCAGAGTCGACAGAGAAAGAAAGTTTTCCCCTGGAGCTGGCACCCTGAATTCGGACTTCTAGCCTCCTAGACCGTGAGAGAATACATTTCTGTTTGTTAAAGCCATCCACTTGTGGTATTTTCTGTTATAGCAGCACTAGATGACTAAGACAGAGGGAGTACAAAGTGGCAAAGGGAAAGGCCTTGGTGTTACATCAAAACGCCTGTTTTCTAGTTCAATTTCTGTCTTTAACCTGTTAGGTGACCTTTAGAAAATACTTTTCTCTCCTGGGCCCCAGTTTCCTTATCTGAACTAACTCATTTCTAAGTTCTAAACAACTTTCCTTTCTGACATTCTATTACTTCCTGACAGACTGAACTCTGATACTTTGCAACTCTAAGGAAATGCGTTAGGAGTGAGAGATCATTTGGTAGGAAAATGCCATTCCCTAAGATATTTCCAGGGAGAGATTCAGGTACAAAGCCACTGGGCTCACTCTTCATTTTTGGCCTACTCTAAGCGGCCTAGGCTCCCAAGGTGTGAACCTTCAGTGAAAGGCCAGCAGGGTGGAGACAGGAATTTGCTGTGACAGGAATTTGCTGAAATGGGTCAGGGGGTTTGAAAGGGAATATTTTATTTTGTGAATCTCTCTAACATCTAGTTGATAATTTTCCAAAATCATTTGGAGTTTTTATCTTTTCTCTTGTCCTATATTCTAAACAAAATCTAAATGGCAGGAAAGCATGGGGAGACCAAGGAAGTGTCCCATCTCTTGTGAAACGTCACTTTCTCTCTTATATTTTTCCAAGTGTGGTCTGAAGCCGTGGTGTGCCATGAACAGGCCTATCTGATCCAGTTGAGAAGGCATCTATTGCACAGGCCGTAACTTGTGTGTGCAAAAAAGAAATGTGGCTTTTTTTTTCTTTTTCTTTAACTGAACTTATTTTCTGTCTCGACCTCCTGTACTTTCAACAGCTGACACTTAATTTGAGTCATGTGAGAGTGAACTCAGTCATTCCACGTGCATTCCCCTCCCCTCCTCTCTGGGATTGCGTCTAAGTTTCAGGAAGCTGCTATCATGCACGGAGTCTGCATTTTGAGCATAGTTATGTATGAATGTTGACATCACTGACATACCCTCCATGTTCCCACGAGTCTGGTCTCCACACTCGCTGCACCCTCTTGGGGTGTGTGTTGTTGCTGTTAGGTGTTGTCAAGTCAGTTCCGACTCATAGTGACCTTATATACAACGGAACAAAACCCTGCCTAGTCCTGTGCCATCCTCATGACTGTTGATATGATTGAGCTCATTGGTGCAGCCACTGGGTCAATCCTTCTCCTTGAAGGTCTTCATCTTTTTCACTTACTCTCTACTTTATCAAGCATGATGTCTTTCTCCAGGAACTGGTCCCTCCTGATAACATGTCCAAAGTACATGAAACGAAGTCTTACCATCCTTACTTCTAAGGAGCACTCTGGCGGTACTTCTTCCAAGACAGATTTGTTCGTTCTTCTGGCAGTCCATGGTATATTCAATATTCCTTGCCAACGCTGTAATTTAAAGGCATCAATTCCTCTTCAGTCTTCCTTATTCATTGTTCAGCTTTCACATGCATTTGAGGCGATTGAAAACACCATGGCTTGGGTCAGGGGCACCTTAGTCCTTAAAGTGACATCTGTGCCTTTTGACGCTTCAGAGAGGTCTTTCCAGCAGATTTACCCAATGCAGCACATCATTTGATTTCTCGACTCCTGCTTCCATAGGTGTTGGTTGTGGATCCAAGTAAAATGAAATCCTCGACAACTTGAATATTTTATCCATTTATCATGATATTGCTTATTGGTCCAGTTGTGAGAATTTTTGTTCTCTTTATATTGAAGTGTAAGCCCCCTGAAGGCAGTGGTCTTTAATCTTCATCAGTAAGTACTTCAAGTCTTCTTCACCTTCAGCAAGCAAGGTTGTGTCATCTGCATATCGCAGGTTGTTAATGAGTCTCCCCCCAATCCTTATGCCCCATTCTTCTTCTTATAGTCCAGCTTCTCTGATTATTTACTTAGCATACCCATTGCCATCGAGTTGATTCTGACTCATAGCGACCCTATAGGACAGAGTAGAACTGCCCCATACAGTTTCCAAGGAGCACCTGGTGGATTTGAACTGCCGACCTTCTGGTTAGCATCTGTAGCTCTTAACCACTACGTCACCAGGGTTTCCATTTGCTTAGCATACAGATTGAATAAGTACGGTGAAATGATACAACCCTGACACACACATTTCCTGACTTTAAACCACACAGTATCCCCTTGTTCTGTTAGACCGACTGCCTCTTGATCTATGTACAGGTTCCTCATGAGCACAATGAAGTGTTCTGGGATTCCCATTCTTGGCAATGTTGTCCATCATCTATTATGATCCAAACAGTCAAATGCCTTTGCATAGTCAGTAAAACGCAGGTAAACATCTTTCTGGTATTCTCTGTTTTCAGCCAGGATTCCTCTGACACCAGCAATGCTATCCCTTGTTACATGTCCTCTGCTGAATCCAGCTTGAATTTCTGGCAGCCTCCTGTTGATGTACTGCTACAACCGCTTTTGAATGATCTCTAGCAAAATTTTACTTATGTGTGTTGCTAATGATATTGTTCAATAATTTCCACTTTTGGTTGGATGGGGTGTGTGTAGTTGAGAACATATGACACTTATATGGGATCTCACGCGTCTTGCGGACCTGCAGGAAATGTGGGCGAGGGACTATCTCAGGCCCTCCTCAGCCCACAGCCTTGCAGTTCTAATGCTGCTGTATCACGCTGGTGCTGGAGGCTCTGTGAGACTTGCTGCTTCCCCCGTCTCACTGTCACGTGCAGCTCAGACCCCCTAAGCTTTGAGCTCTTGGAATTAGTCTAGCGGTTCAGTTCCTCCCCTTAAGGAAGTCAGCCTAGAGTATAAGACAGAGTCATCTACGCGACTACGCCTTCACCCCAGCAACACCTTGTCTTACTTCTCCCAGATTTTCCTTTACCCTAGCCTGAAAGGTCTTTGTCTATTCAAAGGAGACTGACACTTCAGTGGGGCAGGAAAAACCGGCCCTAATGTACCTCTTATTTTTTCTAAATTTTTTGTTGTGGCATGCACTTTTTGCTGATGGTCCTTCTAAACTTCATTCTCTGAAACCAGTATCTCTCTGTCCTGGGTGTCTTCTGCTTGCCCTTTACCTACCCTACTCTGTACCCTGTAAGGCTGCCATGTATGGGCTTTATCAAGGGGCTCCCCTACCTTCTGGTCCCTGGTGAAATTTAGACAAAGGGGAGCCCAAGCAGGAGATACAGTGGACGGAGGGGCATAGACTTGTGTATTTATTCCACCAGCTCCATCCCTGTCATGAGATATCTGGCTCTCCTGACCAAAAGTCTCAGCTCCTGCCAGGTAGCCCTCTCCTTCCTCTCTTTCCTGCTGGTTTAGAGTAGTGAAGGCGTCCTGGTGCTACTTTCTATGGGTCTCCCTACACATAAAGATTACCCACACTTCATAAATAGCCTCTTTGTTAAACATTCCTCCAATTGCCCCAATGTGAGTGCACTGTCTGTCTGCTTCCTGCAGAGCTCCTGGTGACACCAAGCCATTGGTTTCAACAGCCTGTTTTGAAGCTGAGAGGTGAGAATTTACTTTCTTTATCTTTACCCTTCTGCTATAACAATCCTTTCCTAAGGTAATGTGCGCCTCTGGTCTGATTTGAATCAGGAAATTAATGAGGAAAATGAGATTGGGAAAGCAAAGCCAGACAAAAATAAAGAAAAAAAAGGATTACCAACAAAAAAGAAAATCTGAGTTAATATTTTAAATTATTATACTATTACCCAATTCTCTGTCAGTATTTTGTTGTTCTTTTTTTCATTAAGGATGACAAACTCAGGAGGAATGTTATCACATTCATTGTCGAAAAGAACATTTCAAGATCTATCCTCAAGTACAATGTTGTCAGTGATAGGATAATATCCATATGCCTACAAGGAAGACAAGTTAATATGATATTATTCAAATTTATGCACCAACCACTAGCACCAAATATGAAGAAATGAAGACTTGCATCAAATTCTCCAGCATGAAATTGATGAAACATGTAATCGAGATGCATTAATAAATGACTGGTGATTGGAATGTGAAAGTTAGAAACAAAGAAGAAGAAATATGGCTTTGGTGACGGAAACAACGTTGGAGATTACATTATAGAATTCTGCAAGACAAACAACTTTTTCATCAGAGACACCTTTTTTCAACAACATAAATGACCACTATACACATGGACCTAGCCAGATGGAATACACAGGAATCAAATCAACTGCATCTGTGGAAAGAGACAAAGGAAAAGCTTAATATCATCAGTCAGAACAGGGCCGGGGGTGACTGTGGAACAGACCACAAGTTGCTCATATGCAAGTTCAAATCGAAGCAGAAGAAAATTTAAAAAGTCCATGAGAGCCAGAGTACAAATTTGAATATATCTTGCCTGAATTTAGATATTGCCTCAGGAATAGATTTGATGCAGTGAACACTGATGACCAGAGGCCAGTAGAGTTGCAGGATGACATCAAGGACATCATACATGAAGAAAGAAAAAAGTTGTAAAAGGGCAGGAAAGAAAGAAAATATCAAAATGAATGTCAGAAGAGATGCTGAAACTTGCCTTTGAATGTAGAGAGTAAAGCAAATGAAAGAAAGGATGAATTAAGAGCTGAACAGAAGATTTCAAAGACTGGCTGAAGAATACGAAGTAAAGTATTATAATGAAATGTGCAAAGACCTGGAGTTAGAAAACCAAAGGGAGAGAAAACGCTTAGCATTTCTCAGGCTGAAAGAAGTGAAGAAAAAAATCCAAGCCTCAGATTATAATACTGAAGAATTCTATAGGCAAAAAAATTAAATGATGTAGGAAGTATTAAAAGAATATAGAAGGAATACAGAGTCACTGTGCCCAAAAGAATTGGTTAACTTTCAAACATTTCAGGAGATAGCATATGATTAAGAAATGATGCTATTGAAGGAAGAAGTAAGTCCAAGCTTCACTGAAGGCATTCGTGAAACAAGGCATTGGTGGAAAACAAGGCAAGGAATTAACAGAATATCAACTGAGATTCTTCAACAAATGTATACAACACTGGAAGAACTCATTTGTACCAAGAAATTTGGAAAACAGCTACCTGGCCAACCAACTGGAAGAGATTCATACTCGTGCCCATCCCAAAAACAGGTGATCCAATGGAATTCGGAAGCTATCGAACAATATCTTTAATATTACAAGCAATTAAAGTTTTGCTGAAGATAATTACAAAATGACGGCAGCCATACATTGACGGGAAACCTCCAGAAATTCAAGCCAGATTCAGAAGATAACTTGGAATGAGGGATATCATCACTGATATCAGATGGATCTTGGCTGAAAGTAGAGAATACCAGAAAGATGTTTACTTGTGTTTTGTTGACCATGCAAAGGCATTTAACTATGTGGATCATAACAAATTATTGATAGCATTGCAAAGAATGGGAATTCCAGAACACTTAATCGTGCTCATGCAGAACCTGTATATATTCCAAGAGTCAGTCATTCAAACAGAACAAGGGCATACTGCATGGTTTTGTTAGAAAAAGTTGTGCACTGGGGTTGTATCCTTTCACCATACTTATTTAATCTGTAAACTGAGAAAATAGTTCAAGAGGCTGGACTATATGAAGAAAAACAAGGCATCAGGATTGGAGGAAGACTCATTAACAACCTTTGATATGCAGTAACACAACTTTGCTTGCCAAAAGTGAAGAGGACTTGAAGCACTTACTGATGAAGAGCAAAGACTATGGCCTTCAGTACGGATTACACCTCAACATAAAAAAATAAAAATCCTCACAACTGAACCAATAAGAAACATCGTGATAATATGAAATGGAGAAAATATTAAACTTGCTAAGAATTTCATTTTACTTGGTCAACAATCAACACCCATGGAAGCAGCAGTCGAGAAATGAAATGATGTATTGCACTGGGCAAATCTGCTGCAAGATACCTTTTTAAAATCTTAAAAAGCAAGGATATCACTTTAATGACTAAGGTGTGCCTGACTGACGCCATAGTGTTTTCAATCACCTCATATGCATATGAAAATTGGAAAATGAAAAAGGAAAACCAAAGAAGGATTGACTCATTTGAATTACGGTGTTGCAAAGAATACTGAATATAACACGGACTGCCAGAAGAATGAAAAACATCTGCCTTGGAAGAAACACAACCAGAATGCTCCTTTGAAGTGAGTATGGTGAGACCTTGTTTCTATTACTTTGGACATGTTATCAGGAGGGACCAATCCCTGGAGAAGGACGTCATGCTTGGTAAAGTAGAAGGTCAGTGAAGAAGAGGAAGACCCTCAATGAGATGGATTGACACAGTGGCTGCAACAAGGGGCTTCAACATACCTACTATTGTGAGGATGGTGCAGGCACAGGTTACGTTTCGTTCTGTTATACACAGGGTGGCTACAAGTTGGAACCAACTTGATGGCGCCTGACAGCAACAGCAAAGTGGGATCAGTTAGCTTAAAAAGGACATAGGATCTTTTACTTCATCTAAGAGAACTTTGTTTAAAAAAAAAAAAGTGTAAGAGTCACTGATCTAGTCCAATTCTCAAATTTTCTAGATGACAAAACTACAGCCCAGAAAAGGAGAATGTAATTCATCTATTTATTCCATACTCACCTGCCACACTATGGGAGAAAGATGTGACAATCTGTTTCTGTAAAGATTACAGCCTTGGAAACAGTATAGAGCAGTTCTACTCTGCCCTATAGGGTCACTATGAGTCAGAATCAACTTGATGGCAATGGAAATTTTTGGGATTTATTCCATAAATAATCCCTAAATAGCTCCTGAACACAGGCTAAGTCCTGTTGTTGTAGTGAGGCCCTTCATTGCCTCTTTCCAAAAATGTAGTTGATATGATTCCTGTGTGTTCCGTCAGGCAAGATCCATGAGTATAGTCGCAATTTATGTTGTTGAAAAAGGTATTTGCAACGAATAAGTTGTTGGTCTTGCAAAATTTTATCATGCGATCTCCAGCGTTATTTCTATCACCAAGGCCATATTTTCTAACTACTGATCCTTCTTCTTTGTTTCCAGCTTTCACGTGCCAATCACCAGTAATTATCAATGCATCTTGATTTCATGTTTGATCAATTTCAGACTGCAGAAGTTGGTAAAAAATTCAATTTCTTTATCTTTGGCATTAGTGGTTGGTGCATAAATTTGAATAACAGTCGTATTAACTGGTCTTCCTTGTAGGCGTATGGATATTATCCTATCACTGACAGTGTTGTACTTCAGGATAGATCTTGAAATGTTCTTTTTGATGATGAATGTGAAGGCTTTCCTCTTCATTTTGTCATCCCCTGCATAGTAAACCATATGATTGTCTGATTCAAAATGATCAATACCAGTCCATTTCACCTCACTAATGCCTAGGACATTGATCTTTATGTGTTCCATTTCAAATTGAGGACTTCTAATTTTCCTAGATTCTTACTTCTTATGTTCCATGTTCCACTTGTTAATGGATGTTTGCAGCTCTTTCTTCTCATTTTGAGCATGCCACATCAGTAAATGACGGTCCTGAAAGCTTTACGCCATCCATGTCATTAAGGTCGACTCTACTTTGAGAAGGAAGCTCTTTCTTTCATATTTTGAGTGCCTTCCAACCTAAGGGGCTCATCTTCTGGCACTATATCAATGTTCTACTGCTACTCATAAAGTTTTCACTGGCCAATTTTCTCAGAAGTAGACTGCCAGGTCCTTCTTCTTAGTCTGTCTTTGTCTGGAAGCTCCACTGAAACCTGGCCACCATGGGTGACCCTGCTGGTATTTGAATACCAGTGACATAGCTTCCAGCATCACAGCAACACAGAAGCCTCCACAGTATGACAAACTGACAGATGAGTGGTAGTGTGCCAAGTTCTAGAGATATAAAATTAACTGATCCCTCCCCTTGGGTAGCTCATAAAGTGGTGGAAGAAAAACCCTGTAGACTATACATACAATCACTCATACTTTGTTTGTTATACCTACTATGTGCTGAACTCTATACCAGGAGCAAAACCAGCCATTATTCATGCTCTGCTGGAGCTTGCTTCCTAGTGAGGACATAGACATTGAACACATAATCACAACAAAGAAGTGGAAGGTTTCAACTATGATTTAAGGCTTTAGTGGAGTTCGCTACGCAAAGAGAAGAGGATTCTAGGGAAAGGACAGTGTATGCAAAGGTCCTGTGGCAGGAGGGGTCATCGTAAATATATGAGACTGGAATGGAAGGTGATGAGATGTATGTCCAGACAGGTTGAAGTTGCAGGTGTTGTGGGTTTCATAAGGAGTTCAATAAAGTGGTTAGTGGAGAGAGAATAATTATAATACACAGAATGAGTGGGCAGAAGAATGACGCCCACTTATAGGATCAACGAAAGGTCTGTGAACAGGTGACCTGGGTTTTAAAAGATGAGCAAGAGTTTAATTGGACAACTTGTCCTCCCTTCAGCTAGTATGTTGTTAGGTGCCCTCAAGTCAGTTTCAACTCATAGTGACCCTATGTACCATCCTCATGATCATTGTTATGCTTGAGTCCATTGTTGCAGCCACTGTGTCAATCCATCTCCTTGAGGGTCTTCCTCTTTTTCAATGACCCTCTACTTTATCAAGCATGATGTCCTTCTCCAGGGACTGGTCCCTCCTGACAACATGTCCAAAGTATGTGAGAAGAAGTCTCGCCATTCTCCCTTCTAAGGAGCATTCTGGCTTTACTTCTTCCAAGAAAGGTTTGTTCGTTCTTCTGGCAGTCCATGGTATATTCAATATTCTTTGCCAACACTGTAATTCAAAGGAGTCAATTCTTCTTCCGTCTTCCTTATTCATTGTCCAACTGTCACATGCACATGAAGCGACTGACAACATCATGGCTTGGGTGAGGTGCATCTTTGTCCTGAAAGTGACATCTTTGCTTTTTAACACTTTAAAGAGGTCTTTTACAGCAGATTTGCCCCAACGCAATGTGTTGATTGATTTCTTGACTGCTGCTTCCATGAACATTGATTGTGGTTGATTGAACAGCGTATGAAAGGCATGTGAAAGGCAGAGGACAGGGCATGTTCAGAAAAGGCCCTGTAGCTGGAGGGCTAGAAGGTGAGGGTGGAAGATGAGGCTAAAAAGGCAGGTAGCCAGATTGTGAGAGCTTTCTACACCAAACTAGGGCAACCTGGAAGGAAATATGCAACCAACTTGTGGTTACAACACCCAAACAGTGAGTGGTAGGGCTGGGTCTAGAATTTACATCCAAGAGCATAGCTTGTCCAACATTCTCCCTTTAGGAAGAGGCTAAGGCATCTTCCAGCTCTGACATCCTCTGATTTTCTAACATGATTTGTAGATTCAATCATCCTAGCCTTGATGACTTTTGGTGGGTAATGTGGGGAGTGTAACGTGTTGTATTCACGCAGCATAGTGTGCCAAGTCCCAGGAGAAACGAAGAAGAGACGTTTACACCATGTTTAGAGGTAAAAGTGGTACCAGATTTTACCACTGAATTGTTTCTTCTGAAATAGGTGCAATAAGTATTTTCTAACGTATTCAACTGTTTTTCAGATCTTTGTTCATTCCAAAGCCAACTGGGAAAGGGAGAATTCCCCACACTGGAAAAGCTTGTGACAAAACCCTTGATTTCACTCTACACCAGTGCCCTATATCCAACTAGATGAGCGTGTGAAGCTCTGTCTCAAGCTGATTTTTATCCAGCCTTGCTACAAAAGTTTACGCCACCTCTGTAACCAAATAAAAGGAGACACGAGGTAAGAAACATACACTTATTGGAATTCTGAAGTGCTGTTGTGTCCACTCCTGAATCAGGGTGTTTTGATGAGTGCTCCTTTGTCGCTAGATTTAAAAACATGAAACATGGTTAGTAAGACTGTCTCTGTTAACCAGCACTCACAGGTGGTCTGCTGCCTTTCTTAAAAGTACCCTAGTTCTGAGAAATTAAATTAAATATGAAGTCTCTCTGCCACTGAACAGTTCATTGGAACCCTCCTAATAAACATTCACTTGAATGTGCCACTCAGTGGAATTTTGTGTAATTCTAGACAAGGAAAATTATTTCAGAGATATGTTCCTGCATTCAACTGTGTAATGAATACAATTATTCTTATCACCCAGCACTAAGATTGCTAGTGTTCCTGCATTTTAAAGACTGTGTTTGTTAAAGGGGCGCATTGGGGGGCCTGCCAGCCTACCCAGCCACTGGTTCATTTGGGACTCGCCTTATCTCCTTTCTGCTGCTAGATTGTAGGACAGGAAGATAATGAGCTCTTTTTTTTTTTTTTTTTGGCTATGTCACAAAAGATAAATAGAAACTTAAGCCCCAAAAGAAATTTCTCCATTAAGACAACTTTTGAAAACGTATGGCACAAAAATGTCCGCCACACTTCCTCTCTAAAACGGGCATGGGAGGAGAGCTTGCAGGAACTTCTTGCTTAAAAATAGAGTCAGAATGTTCTTCATGATACATTCAAGGCATCATTGTCCTCACAAACTATTCGAACTCGGTACTCACACTGCCCAGACTGGGGGCCGAGGAGGCCAGCCAGGATTGCTGAAGTTCAACTTAGACACTATTTGAAAAGAAATGCTATTTCATTCTGCTGGGCTTTAACTACACAGAATAATTAAATGCAGTGCTAGTGAAGGGGGAGCGGCAAATGAAGTCCCTGCTGAGCCTGTGTCAATGAACTGATAAGAAAGACTATAATTAGCAGGGCTGATTTTCATAAAACTGTATATTTTCTTACATAAGTTAAATATACTCCCTACAATGTTATTTTTCCATCTCTTTGGAGAGCACACTTTCCGCCCAATCCGGGCTGAGTTATTAATGACTGACTGAGTTTTCATGTGCATAGAGTCATATGATTCACAGATTCCTAAATTCCACAGGCCAGAGAGCACACGCAGTTTATCATACTCATTGGTGCCCAATAGCACTTGGAACGTCAACTAAGCTCTTTGAATCACCCTTGTCAACCAGGATGTTCCAACATATTTACATGATACATATGTATCTGTAGCTGTATCTATAGTTATTGTTAGCTGCCATCCAGTTGGCTCCAACGCACGGCAACCCTACATACAACATAACCAAACGTTGCCTGGTCCTGTGCCATCTGTATGATAGTTGGCATGTTTGAGTTTATTGTTGTGACTGTCGTGTAGTGCCTTCCACCCTAGGGGCCTCATCCTTCTGCACTATATTAGACAATATTCTATTGTGTTCCATAGAGTTTTCATTGGCTGATTTTCGTAAGTAGATTGTTAGGTCTTTTTTCATAGTCTATCTTAGTCTGGAAGCGCCTCTGAAATCTGTTCACCATGAATGACCCTGCTGGTACTTGAAATACCAGTGGTACAGCTTTCAGCATGCAACATGCGAGCCCCCACAATATGACAAACTGACAGATGGATAGTGGATATCTATAGTCGTAGCTATTAAAAACATAAATTCCTTTCCCTGGGATCTTCCGTTACTGCCAATCTCAAAAGAGTCAATTGAAGCATCATTCCAATTTTTTTAAAATAAATCAGGTCCAGGAAAGTGCCTCCAAGTTATAGCGAACTAGTTGGGTGTGGAGGCCTGGGGCAGAGTGTGTGCTGAGTCCTGCCTGCAAGCTGCAAATCCACAAAGGCTCTGCAGCTCTAACCTGAATCAAATGCAGGGCTGAGCCCCACAGATGGTGCTAGACAAGAATCCTTTCTTTGAGGTAGAACTTTAGCAGAAGATACTGACTGGTACTGTCAGAGTCACCCTTTGGTTTAGACCACCACAGAACGATCCTGATGATAACTTAGACAACAGAATCTATGTTGTGATATGTTGCTGTTGTTGCTAAGTGTCATCGAGTCAATTTTGACTCATGGCGACCCCATGTGACAGAGGAGAACTGCTCCATAGTGTTTTCTAAGCTGTAATTTTTAAGAGATCAGATTGCCAGGTAACCAAGGTGAGAGAAGCAAGATTCAACTAGTAGGTTCCTTGCTCTAATTTACGAGCACTCAGTTTGTAACACAGAGCTCATTCTCTCCTTCCAAACCCTGCCTCCTCTTGTCTCCTGATTACGTGATGAGCATCTTTCCCTTCTGGCCTTACCAAGCCTCAAAGTGCTGGTTCACCCCTGAAATGTTCTCACCCCCAAATCTGGCCAAAGTCTTTTGGGCTAGGACTCTTCTCTGTTATGACTTCTTTGTAGTTCCCTTGCTTTTAATTTCTCCCCTTTGCACAATTATCTTAGTTAAATGACAGAGTCCTCTTAAAAAAAAAAAGTGTGATCATGTCATTCCCACATCGTAGTGCCATCTGTTGTCTTCCCACTACCTGCAGGAGCAAGTCCAACCCCCTTAAGAAAATCCAAGTCTTTTCACAATCTAGTCCAACCTGCTATTTATTCTTTCTCCTCATCCCCCTCTATCCACTTGCCTTTCTCCAGTGAGGTTAGCCATCTTTGGATTCCTATTGTGGAATATAAGACGTATGAACGTTTGAGCACAGTTCCAGTTATCCCCAGCTGCCAATAATTAAGGCCAATATTAAGCAGTTATTGTATTAACCCTGACAACAGACTTGAAAATAAAGTCCTGGTATACAACATTTACAATTCCCCTTCTCTGTGACAGATATGAGTTGGTGTTAGGCATGCACCAATTATTGGAATGTGTGCTATCTGCTTCCGGTCTGTATTTTCATGCAGACTTGTATAGTCTAGCAACATGCTACCAAGCACAAAATGCTTTCGTTTTTCATTATAAATTCAATATACTTCTCAGATGATTCTTCTTTGAACATTTTATTGTGTTTTAGGTGAAAGTTTGCATAGGGAATTAGTTTTCTGTTCAATAATTCATACACAAGTCGTTCCGTGACATTGGTTGCAATCCCTGCAATGTGTCAACACTCTCCCCATTTACACCCTGGGTTCCCCGTTTCCATTTGCCTGGTTCCCCTCTCCCTCCTTGCCTTCTCATCTTTTGGGCAAATGTTGTCCCCTTGGTCTCCTATAGTTGATTGTTCTAAGGAGCACTTTCCTCCCAGGTGTTATTGCTTGTTTTATACACCAGTCTATTACTTGGTTGAGAGGTGACCTCTGGGAGTGGCTTCAGTTCCAAGTTAAAAGATTGTCTTAGGGCAATAGTCTCGGGGGTTCCTCCAGGCTCTATCAGACCAATAAGTCTGGTCTTTTTTTATGAATTTGAGTTTTGTTCCACATCACCCCCAACACACACACTCTAACCGGGACCTTCTATTGTAATCCTGGTCAGAGCGGTCAGTAGTGGTAGCTGGGCACCATCTAGTTCATCTGGTCTCAGGTTAGAGGAGACTGTGGCTCATATGAGCCATTAGTCCTTTGGACTAATTGCTTCCTGGAGTTTGGTTTTCTTCATTCTCCTTTTAAGCTGATTCTTTGCATATTTTAGAAACCATCAAATAAAGATTTGGGAAAGTATGTTCCATAGAACACTAGTTCACTAGAAGTTCAAGACTTCATTGGAAACAAAACAAAATGAAAGACTCATTATGAAATATGTTTTGGAACTCCTGGTTTAAAAAAAGTTTGTGAGTTAAATGGTTTGTTTTCTACAGGACTTGCCAAAGGCTTTAATATACATCACAAATCTTTAAGGGGTTAGGGGCATTATAATTTAGAAACTCACAAACTCAGTGTTCTCAGAAAAAAAAATTTTTTTTTTTTTAAAGCCGTTTTCATACTGGTTTTCGTCAGTGTTTATTTTGGAATACACCATCGTAGAGTTTTCTGTTGTCATTTTTGTATGCCTTTGGAAAATTCTTCTATGAACTACAGCTGCAGAATAAAACCCAGATCATCAAACAACATTCCCATACATTTACTTTTCTATTCTCTGCATTGTGTTAGAACCAGTTTTTGAAATGGGAGTTTGGCCGTTTGCTGTCAGATCTTAAAAGCTGATTCATAGAAGGATGATTTTAAACAGGCCTTCAGACTGATTACTTACTGTTCAAATGCCTGCTGAGAATTTGCATTTCTAAGAAGTTCCTGGTCCACGTTAATGTGGCCAGTTAGGGAGCAATTCTGAGAACCACTAATAGAGCAGTGGTTCTCAAAACTTATTATATGTAAGAATCACCTGGGATCTTGTTAAAATGTAGATTCTGAGTGAGTACATCTGGGATGGAAATGCAATTTCTCAGCGGGGGCTTGAACTGGAATGAGCCTGTTTGAAGCCCTGATTCTAAGTGATGGGAATGTCAGGGCAAGCCAAGGAATACACCAAGGAAAACACATGACTAGTTCCCTAAGGAGAGGAGAGAGAGAAGAGTTTCTTGTGATGATACAGGGTGGATCTACGTGTTAGTAAAAGAAGAACAGGGCGTGGAGGGAGGATGTGGTAAAGGAGTCGCAGGAATGGCAGGGTCTGGATGGGGACTTGGACCAATCATGGAGCCCTTGGTGTCAGGGCCTACGGAGGGTAAGAGCACCCGGGGGAAATCTCTAAACTGCACCCCCCCACCATCTCAAGATGAATAGACATTGATAGCCTCTAAGCATCAGCAGAAAGGCCTTTTCCGCTCTTGCCCAGCTGTTTCAATCAGGCACCTTTCATATTTGTGGCACCTCAGAATATCATTCCATGCCTCATCTGGCTCCCCCTTGGACTTGTGCTCGGGACCTCGTGTCCCCCTCTGTCCCCACCCCCTGCTGTGCCTCTGCTGGTCAGAGGACATATCATATACTTCACATGAGTTATTTTATTTAATCACAGTCCCTAACAGGTAGGTAATGTTATAATCACCATTTTACCAATGAGGATGTGGAGGCCCAGAGAAGTGGAACGAATCATTTGCTGAAGGTCTGTCATTATTAAGTGGTACAACTAGGATTTGAACTCAAGCGGCTATACTCCAGAGCCCACGGCGTGAGCATTTCTCAGCCTGCACAGAATCTTACCAGGTGCATGTCTCTGTGAAAGTCATATTTTTAGGCCTCAGCATTCCTATCTGCTAAGCGGACTGCTGAAACATGTGTCCTCTATAGTACTACTGGGGCCACTGAAAGACTTCCTACAAGTAAGGAAAGTTAATGCAACCAGGGAGAGATGAGAAAGGTGATGGTAGTCTTCCGGAAACACTCTCAGACTCTAGGACTCCCCAGGTCCACCTTCCATTCTAATTTGTTCATTCATTCATCCAAAAATCCAATATATACTGAGCACCTACTCTGTACAACAATAATCTCAATAACAGTTAACATTTGCTAGGTCTAACAAAAGTCAGGCCATTTCCTTGTTGCTTTTGTGTATCTCATCCACTAAATTGCTGAAAATCTGTTCTGGGAGTAATGGTGAGAATGAAAGAATTGGTTTCAAGAGCCGAGCGCCCAATGCGTCTCAGGAAGAGAACTAGAGAGAGCTCTCTTGGTCTTAGGAGCGCCCCTTGATACACATACAAAGATGAAGGCAAAGCTCTTTGAGTATGGGCCAAAATGGACCGTACATGAGCAGAACGAGGAAGAGAGAGAGAGAAGGTGCTCTGAAAAATACTTGTATAGGAGTTCAGGAGGTTGGCAAGAGTGTGCTATGGAGAGGTAGAAATCCAAAGGAGAGAGAGAAGCTCCAGCAATAGAGCAGACAATTAGATGAAATACGAAATGGTTACAACAGTAGAATTGGCAAAGGCGATTTTAAGGGCGGACACGTCAAACCTCAAACTTGGAGTGTTTGCTGTCGTGAGTAGAATGTAAACCCTTCCGTTGCCCCAAACCTTCAGGAAACTCTACCACAGAGTTTTGAGGCAGTAGAATTTGGGGCAGTTGAAAGGATCAGCATCGTTTCCAGCAAGGAAATTTGGTTCGGAAAAGGGGAAGTACTCACAAAAGTATAATGGAAAGGAAGACAGAAAATTCAATACCAATCAGAGAAACTAGCAGTTACTATGAGAACTGGAAGTTTCCAAGAATCCTTAGGATAATGGGCGTGGGCGTGGGGTGGAGTGGTAATAATGGAATTTCCACTCGTCTGGGAAGGGGGTTAACACCACCTTCTATTTGAATAACAGAAGAATGGGCTGACCTTAAAAGATTTTTGGATTATTCTCTGGGACAAGTACCCTTTCAAAGGAACCATATTTCAAGAATAAGATTTAAATCAAAAAACAGAAAACAAATAAATAAATACAATAAAATAACCCATGGCTGTTAACTTCCTGAAGGACTGGAAGATCCCCTTGTGGTTGGAATATGTAGACTTGATCTTTGAGTCTCAAACCAGAAGAGGCCTTGAGGGATGGGCAGAAGCACAGAATGTTCCTCCTCACCCCTGGGACACGATTTCAGTTTCTCGGGCAGCCTCAAAGCGTGCCAGAGCGTTGGGGGATGGAAACCACACAGAGGCTGAGTTACTGAGTCTGAAGCAAGGGCTAATGAATGGAATGGGGTGTTCATAAACCTGGAGAGCACCAAAGAAGGCTTCCAGCATTGATATTCTGAGAGCACTTGGAATACTCCAGAGGCACAGAGAATTACCTAGGTCTTAAATAAGAGACTCAAAATCAATGGAAAGACCAGGTCCACAGAGAATTTATATCAGAGTGCTAAATGGGGGTGGGAGAGTAGGGAGGGGTATTGTAGGCCACATGAAGAAATCACTAAACTCAGAAAAAGTTTCAGGACACTGCAAGAAAATACATAATCTAAGTGTTCAATAATATGATAGAAAACGCCTTTGGAAAAGTTGATCCAACAAAGGAAATAATAAGCTGGCTTTGGCGTGTGTGGTGGATATGACACAGATACCAGCATATTTCTGTGGGACAGAGTTTTCAAAATCAAAAAACAGAAGGTAGTGGATTATCTACCACATTATCTGACATACACATTACCTCCTCATCTCCCTTGGGACACACACACACACACACACACACACACACACACACACACACACACACACACACACTCCTAGAATTTAATTTTAAAAATCCCACATACCTTTTTCAAAGAACTTTAATATCTATTATCTCAGCTAGTCTCTACAGCAATCCTATTAAACAAATACAGATAAGTTTATTATTTTCCATTGACAGATAAGGCACTCAAAGTTAAAAGAAATTAAATGACCTTTCTGAAAGATATTCCCCCTCTAGGCTCTTCCTATTAACCTATTAGGGCACTTTGGGTTGCAAATAACATAATCACAATTCATAATGGGAGCCCTGGTGGCGCAGTGGTTAAGAACTTGGCTGCTAATCAAAAGGTCGGCAGTTCAAATCCACCAGCCGCTCCTTGGAAACCTTATGGGGGACGTTCTACTCTGCCCTATAGGTCTCTAAGAGTGAGCATCCACTCAACGGCAACGGGTCTAACTCATAATGACGTAAGTAAACAGAGGAAATAATTGGCTCAGGTAACTGAAGTCTAAGGGTAGATCGTTCTGACTACAGGGATGGCAAGATCCAGGCCCGGAAAGGATGTCTGTCTGTCTCTGATCTCTGATTTCTTTGCACTGTCTTTATTTTCAGGTAGCTTCTCTCCTCTTGGAGCCCTGGTGGTGCAGTGGTGAAGAGTTTGGCTGTAACCAAAAGGTCAGCAGTTTGAATCCACCAGTCACTCATTGGAAATGCTATGGCGCAGTTCTAGTCTGTCCTACAGGGTCGCTACGAGTCAGAAGCGACTCAGTGGCAACGGGTTTGGTTTCTCTCCTTTTGGTGGCAAGATGGCTCCCAGTGGCTCCAGAATTATCTCCTGTTATCTGAGCAACCTAAATAGAAATCATATGCCTCTTTCCCACACAGAACATATTTTGTTTTTGAGGTGGATTTGTAACGGAGGGTTTTTTTCCCCAACTGGCTTTTCTGGTTGGGTAAGACAGTTTGTTGATCAATGATGTATTCTAATTTCCTTGTGCCCTCATTCACCCAGACATCACTAGCTGATAAGGGCATATTCGCCCAGTGTATTCAGAAGCTGCTTCACAATCCTTTTTAACACAGGATTATAGGAAGTCATTTCCAATCAGTGGGATATAGTGTGTGAGTTGAAACCTTAAACATCTTGCAGGCAAGAATGTATACAGGGCTGACATTGTCTCTTAGATTGTTCTTTTTGTTGAACATTCATCAGTCACCTGAAATTTTTTTTTCAGAAGCCTCTCTGGTTGTCAAGGGTAAATATTTCCCTCGTAACAGCTTGCTAGTGTTAGGTGCCCTTGAGTTAGTTTTGACTCATGGCGACCCCATGTACAACAGAAGGAAACACCGCCCAGTCCTGCACCATTCTCACAATCGTTGCTATGCGTGAGCCCATTGTTGAGAGTCTTCCTGTTTTTCAATGACCCTGCTACTCTACCAAGCATAATATCCTTCTTCAGGGACTGGTCCCTCCTAACAACATGTCCAAAGTGTGTGAGATGAAGTCTCCTCATCCTCGCTTCTAAGGAGCATTCTGGCTATACTTCTTCCAAGACATATTTGTTCGTTGTTCTGGCAGTCCATGGTATATTCAATATTTTTTACCAAAGCCATAATTCAAATACATCAATTCTTCTTCGACCTTCCTATTCATTGTCCAGCTTTCACAGGCATAGAAAGCGATTGAAAATATCATGGCTTGGCAGTCTACAAATAAATGCAATCCCAATCCACATACTAGCAAAGTTCTTTAAAGAGAAGGAAAAAACAATCATTAACTTTATATGGGAAGGGAAGAGGCCTCAGACAAGAGAAGCATTATTGAAGAAGAAAAATAAAGTAGGAGGACTCGCACTACCCAACCTCGGAAACTACCTTACAGCTCTGGTAGTCAAAACAGCCTGGTACTGGTACAATGACAGATACATTGACCAATGGAACAGAATTGAGAACCCAGATATAAATCCATGCACCTATGGTCACCTGATATTCGACAAGGGCCCAAAGTCCATCAAATGGGGAAAAGGCAGTCTTTTTAACAAATGATGCTGGCAAAATTGGATGTCCATCTGCAAAAAAATGAAACAGGACCCATACCTCACATCATACACAAAAACTAACTCAAAATGGATCAAAGACCTAAATATAAAACCAAAAACTATAAAGATCGTAGAAGACAAAATAGGATCAATGCTAGAGACCCTAATACACAGCTTTAACAGGATACAAACCATAACTAACAACATACAAACTCCAGAAGATAAGCTAGATAACAGGGATCTTCTAAAAATTAAACACTTATGTTCATCAAAAGACTTCACCAAAAGAGTAAAAAGAGAACCTACAGACTGGGGAAAAAAAATTTGCCTATTACAAATCCAACAAAGTTCTAATCTCTAAAATCTATAGGAAAATCCAACACCTCTACAACAAAAAGACAAATAATCCAATTAAAAAATGGGCAAAGAAAATGAACAGACACTTCACCAAAGAAGACATTCAAGCAGCTAACAGACACATGAGGAAATGCTCGAGATCACTAGCCATTAGAGAAATGCAAATCAAAACCACAACAAGATACCATCTCACCCCGGCATTACTGGCACAAATCCAAAAAACAGAAAATAGCAAATGTTGGAGAGGTTGTGGGGAGATTGGAACTCTTATGCATTGCTGGTGGGAATTATGGTACAGCCATTTTGGAAAATGATATGGCGCTTTCTTAGAAAGCTAGAAATAAAAATACCATCTGATCCAGCAATCCCACTCTTAGGAATAGATCCTAGAGACGTAAGAGCCATCACACGAATAGACGTATGCACACCCATGTTCATTGTAGCATTGTTCACAATACCAAAAAGATGGAAACAACTTAGATGCCCATCAACAGATGAATAGATAAACCATCGTGCATACACATAATGGAATACTATGCAATAAAGAACAACGATGAATCTGCAAAGCATCTCACAACGTGGATGAATCTGGAGGGCATTATTCTGAGTAAAATAAGTCAATCACAAAAGGAAAAATATAGTATGAGACCACTACTATAAAAACTCATACAAAGGTTTACACATAAAAAGAAACAATCTTTGATGGTTACAAAGGAGGGTAGGGGTAGGGGTGGAAAAACACTAACTAGACAATAGATAAGTGGTAACTTTGGTGAAGGGTAAGACAGTACACGATTCTGGGGAAGCCAGCACAACTTGTTCAGGGCAAGGTCATGGAAGCTCCATGGACAAATCGAAACTCCCTGAGAGATTGAATTACTGGGCTGAGGGCTGTGGTGACCATGGTCCCTGGAAACATCTAGCTTGATTGACATAACATAGTTTATAAAGAAAACGTTTCACATTCTACCTTGGGAGTAGGGGTCTTAAAAGTCTGTGAGAGGCCATCTAAGATACTCCACTGGTCTCACCCCTTTAGGAGCAAGGGGAAATCAAGAAAACTAAAGACACAAGGGAAAGATTAGTCCAAAGGACTAATAGACCACAACTTCCACGGCATCCACCAGACTGAGTCCAGTACAACGAGATGGTGCCTGGCTACCACCACTGACTGCACTGACAGGGCTCACAACAGAGGGTCCTGGACAGAGTGGGAGAAAAATGTAGAACAAAATTCTAACTCAAAAAAATACCAGACTTACTGGCTTGACAGAGACTGGAGAAACCCTGAGAGTATGGCCCCCAGACACCCTTTTAGCTCAGTAATGAAGTCACTCCAGCGGTTCACCTTTTAGCCGAAGATTAGACAGACCCATAGGACTAAAGGGACACACCAGCCCAAGAGGGGACAGGAAAGCTGGTAATAGGAAACACGAGGACAAGAAGGGAGAGTGTTGACGTGTCGTGGGGTTGTTAACCATTGTCATAAAACAATATATGTACTAACTGTTTAATGAGAAGCTAGTTTGTTCTGTAAACCTTCATCTAAAGCACAAAAAAAAAAAAATCATGAAAACAGCTTCCAAAAAAAGAAAATATCATGGCTTGGGTCAGGTGCACCTTAGTCCTCAAAGTGACATCTTTGCTATTTAACATTTAAAGATGTCTTTTGCAGCAGACTTGCCCAGTGCAATACATAGTTTTGATTTCCTGACTGCTACTTCCATGGGTGTCAATTGTGGATCCAAGCAAAATGAAATCCTTGGCAATGTCCATCTTTCCTTCATTTATCATGATGTTCCTTATTGGTCCAGTTGTAAGGATTTTTGTTCTCTATCCTGAGATGTGATCCATGCTGAGTGCTGTAGTAGTAACACCTCAATGGGACAAATGTAGTGGGACTGACTTCCTGAGTAGCTAACTACACCCCGCACCCTTCTCCTGCACCCTGTCTTTAGCCCTGTCCTCTCCGCAGTGGACCCAGATATTTACCTTTAGATTCCATGAGATTTTCCTCAGTTTCAGTCCATTCAGCCCAGCCCTACTTACAAAACCATGCTTTCAGAAATATATTTCAGAATGACATCTTTTCAAATTGTTGTTGCTGCTATTAGCTGGTGTCGAGTCGGTCCCTGACTCGTGGTGACCCCATGCACAATGAAACAAAACGTTGCCCAGCACTGTGCCATCCCCATGATTGGTTGCAGATTGGACCATTGTGATCCATTGGGTTTTCACTGGCTGATTTTCAGAAGTAGATCGCCATACATTTCTTCCTAGTCTGTCTTAGTCCAGAAGCTCCGCTGAAACCTGTTCAACATCATAGCTACGCACAAGCTTCCACTGACAGACGGGTGGTGGCTGCACTTGAGGTGCATTGTCTGGGAATGGAACCCACATGGGAGGTGAGAATTCTACTTCCAATCACCTCTGCCCTCCTTTTCGAATTAGAGCCTGAGTATTTACCACTATGATATATCCAGCAAAACTTGACTTGGGAGGCCTGCATCAACTGGCTCTGATGTGGGCATTTTAAAGTAAAGACAGAGTGCCAATGCCATATTAAGTAGTAACTCTCCAGAAACTACGGCAGTATTAGGATTGTTGCCGGAAAATGAAAGCCACACACCCTCTCTTTTCCTCTCCTTCTACTCCCCCCAGCTCACACAGTGACTGATGACAATGGTATGTCTGCCAAGAGTGACAGCTAGGGTCTCCAGTCTGCCTTGCCCCAAACCAGCATGTTGGTGGCCAGGATGAACGCTCAGCATGAGTAGCAGCAAGGGAGAACCAGCGTGCGCTCCGGCAGCCAGCTGCGAGTTACTGCTGCATTAATAGGATGCCGACCAGTCGTTGGAAAAAGGTTTGTTTAACTATGCGTGATGAGACAGCTTTCTATATCTATGAGGGCACAAGAAAGCCTTCCTGGAAAGAGACCATGGCCTCCTGCCATATCTTTGCTATTTAGGACTAACACACTAGGAATCTGTGTCCAAGGGGAACATGAAGACTTTAAAGCCAGTGGGGATTTGGGGATTTGGTGAGAGCGTTCTCAGTATCCTCACAGTCTTGACTGGGGTTATGTGAGGCTTGCCTCTGCCCTCAGGTGGCTCATGACCTCGTGAGATCTCAGAAGGGAGGCAGGTAAGCAAAGAGTCCACGATAATGCAGGCAGTCGTAAATGCTTGTGATAGTGGAGGTATGTGCAGAAGATCATAAAAACACCAAGAAGGAAGCTGTGGGTTTTTGTAGGGGGAGCTAGGGCTTCTTGGAGCTGAGTCTTGGGAAGTGAGTAGGATTTTGACAGGCCAAGAGGCTCTTCGAGGCAGAGGGAATGGTGTTACTGATGCAGAGGCACCTCAGTCTGGGGCAGAAGGTGAGGGCTGGATCACAGTGGGCCTGGAGCACCATGTTGAGAAGATCTGGCTTTATTTCTGTAGGCAAAGGAAGCCACAGAGGGACCTGATCAAAGCATGGCTTATGAACACAATACCTCTGAGGGCTCTGCCAATGGCAAGAGCTGGTCTTTCTTCTTTTCCTCCCTGACCTTGTTGCCTCTCCCAGATCAACTCTCGTGTGCTGAGCCATCATTTTTTACTAACAACCTTGACTGAGTGCCAGTCCATGTCTGGGTCAAGCTCAGTCCGTGAGACTAACATGGGTTATTTGAAAGGGCAGAGTGGATATGATTGACCATTTGATTATGTCTTAGTCGTCTAGTGCTGCTGTAACAGAAATATCACAAGTGGATGGCTTCAACAAACAGAAATTAATTCTCTCACAGTCTCATAGGCTACAAGTCCAAATTCAGGGCATCAGCTCCAGGGGAAGGCTTTCTCTTCTCTGTCAGCTCTGGAGGAAGGTCCTTCTCATCAATCTTCCCCTGGTCTAGGAGCTTCTTAGCACAGGAACCTCAGGTCCAAAGGACATGCTCTGCTCCCAGAGCTGCTTTCTTGATGGTATGAGGTCCCCAAATCTCTGCTTGCTTTTCATTCCTTTTATCTCTTGTAAGATAAAAGGTGGTACAGACCACACCCCAGGGAAACTCCCTTTACATTGGATCAGGGATGTGACTTTAGTAAGGGTGTTACAATCCTACCCTAATCCTCTTCAACATAAAATTCTCCTGGGAATCATGGCCCAGTCAAACTAACCAAAAGGTCAGCAATTCAAATCCACCAAACGCTCCTTGGAAACCCTACGGGGCAGTCCTACTCTGTCCTACAGGGTTGCTATGAGTCAGAATTGACTCGATGGCAATGGATGTGGTTTTTGTTGATTTAGTACCGTTCCTAGCATAGGATAACCAAACCAAACCCATTGCCGTCAAGTCAATTCCAGCTCATAGAAACCCTGTAGGACAGAGTAGAACTGCCCCATAGGGTTTCCTAGGAGTGGCTGGTGGATTCAAACTGCCAACCTTTTGATCAGCAGTTGAGCTCTTAACTACTGCACCACCAGGGCTCCTAGCATAGGATAGAGACTCAAAATTATGTTTTGAATAAATAACCTCATACCACTTCTTCATGAATCAGACCCATCACTTCATGTCATCCTCCACCTCTGGGAAGACTTCTGTTAGGGACTGAATTTTGTCCCCCAAAAATATGTTTTATGAATCCTGACCCCTATATTGGTGAATGCAATCCCATTTGGAATAGGGTTTTCTTTGTTATGTTAATGAGATGATATTGGTGTGTCTTAAGGAAATTATTTTTGAAATACAAAAGAGTAGATCAGGCAAAGATGAAAGCAAGCACAAGTGGAGGGGAAGGTATATGCCACAAGAAGATGGCCAAGGACCACCAGAAAAGCTGAGAAAAGGATTTTCGCCCAGAATGGACAGAGAGAGGAGAGAGAGAGACTTCATCTAGAGCCAGTGCCCTGAATTAAGCCTCCTAGACTCCTAAACTGTAAGAAAATAAATTTCTGTTTGTTAAAGCCACCTACTTGTGGTATTTCTGTTATAGCAGCACTAAGTAACTAAAACAACTTCCCTGAAAGATCAAGCCTGAAGTCACTAATGACATCTGCCTGCATCGCCCCTTGACAGGTAAGTCAACCTGCAAACGCCAAGCCAGGCTCTGCAATGGGGACAAGGTAAATAACATTTCCTAGACAAGAGAGCTCATGAGAAGGACATCATGCTTGCTAAAGTAGAGGGTCAGCAAAAAAGAAGACGCTCAATGACATGGATCGACACAGTGGCTTCAACAATGGGCTCAAGCATAACAACAATTATGAGGAAGGCACAGGACTGGGCAGTGTTTCATTCTGTTGGTACACGGGGTCACTATGAGTCAGAACTGACTGGATGGCACCTAACAACAACAACAAACCTAAGTCAAATTATCAGTCAAGTGTAAGAGAAGAATAAAGATACTTTTGGGCACACAAGGACTCAGATAATTTACTTCTCATGTAATAATTTCTTCTCTAAAGAAATTATTTCATAGCCTAAATAAATAAAATATTTCTAAAGAACTTATTCCAGCAAAACAAGAAAATAAGCAAGGAAGAGGATTGTGGGTACTGAAATTAGTGGGTCCCACACAGGAGAGCAGAGAAGGAATCTCTTGCACTGAGATGTGTGCAGCAGGCCTGAAAGGTTTGCAACAGAAGCACAGGGGACCCTGGAAAGGAGATCTCTGCCAAGAAGGTAAATGTAACAAAACACCAGGCTAGGAAAAAAATGGCAAGGATAGGATAGAGGTTTTATTGTTTTACTGTTCATTTTTCTTCTACTTTTTCATTGCCTTTTTTTTTTTATTTACATCTTGTGATTTTATGTTCAAGTATGAAACAAATCAAAATGAAGCATAACTTTAAGAAATTAATAAAAAGCAAGGAAAAACAAGCCCATTTGACCTTAATGCTAAGAACGTTCTATTCTGGCCCAGAGTAACAGAACCGGACTCACGGAGAATGAAACGTACCTTACCTTAACACAGTGCTTTATTGAATAATTATATTATGCTTTTATTTTTTTCACTTATTGTCTACCCCACTAGTCCCACCCTGAGGTGCTTTTGCCTGTCTTGTTCATCACGGTAACTTTAGCACCTATGATAGTGTCTATCACTTTGAATGGATGAATGAATGCTTACACAGTGTTAATGTAAACAATGTTTATTAGATTTCATATTGCTGAGCAAAGAATGGGAGAACTGATTGAGGTGGAAAGATGTGTGAAAATGTTAATAATCATCAGAGGTAGAAGGAGAAACGTAGCTGACAAAAGGTGGAACATTAAGGGGTGAGGATGGAGTAGACGAGAGCGGTAGAGGAAGAATTAGGGTTGCTGGTATTCTCATCTACAAAGTAAAGAGTTTAGAGTTACCAGAATAAGTAATAAGGTTTAAATATATTATTTAAAGTTATATTATTTCAAGTTTTGGGGTATTATGAATAAAGTAGCTATGGATATTTATGTACAGGGTTTTGTGTAGACTACATTTTAATTTTTTTGGGTAGATCCCTAGGAATGGAAATGTCTAGAAAAGGTAAATTTATAGACAAGAGGAAAAGTGGTTACCTATGACTGAGGGTGGGAGAGGGGATTGACTATGAATGGACATGAGGAACTTTCTAGGATCACAGAAATGCTCTAAAACTGGGTTGTGGTGATGGTTGTACAATTGTATAAATTTACTAAGACCACTATTATACACTTAGAATGAGTGTATTTTATGGTGCATAAAATTATCTCTCAATTAAGCTGTTAAAAAATATGATAAGTAAAGCTTCTAGAAGAAAATAATAGGAGCATATCCTTGTAACTTCAGTGTTGACGAACATTTTTTATCAGGGCATAGTAAGAAATAACCAGAGATGAAAAAATTAATTTTAATCAAAATTAACATTTTCTGCTCATTAAAATATATCATTAAGGAAATAAATAGGCAAGCCATAGACTGGGAGGAAAAAAAAAAAAAAATATATATATATATACATACGGCAAAGGCCTATAACTCAATAATAAAAAGACAAAGATCCAGTTTTTTTTAAAAAACAAAGGATCTAACCAAACACTTCATAAAAGAAAATACACAAATGGCCAATACACACATGAAAAAGTATTTACTATCATTAGTCATCAGGGAAATGTGAATTACAACTATAAAACATAGCTACAATTTAAAAGACTGCCCGCACCAAATATTGGCAAAGAAAATTGAGAAACCAGAACTCTCAAACATTATTAGCAATCATATAAAATGGTACATCTACTTTGGAAAAATATTCTGGTAGTTTCTTATAAAGCTAAGCATATACCTATTCTATGACCACTCCCAGGTATATATTTGAGAGAAATAAAAACATATGTCCACAATAAAAAGCTTTTACAAGAAATGTTCATAGCAGCTGTAGTCATGATGACCAAAACCTGGAAACAGACCAGGAGTCTATCAATAAGAGAATAAATAAACAACCCGTGGTGTATTCATACAATGAGATGCTACTCAGCAATAAAAAGGTACAGCTTATTGATGTAGGAAGTGTCATGAACAAATCTCAGAAACATTATGCTGAGTGGAAAAAAGCTTTTCAAATAACAGTATTTATTGTATGGATTCTTTTTGTATGAATTATAGAATAGGCAAAACTAATCTACAGTAGAAGAAGTCTAAATAGTTGTTGCCAGGAAGTGGAAGTGAGGCAAGGACTGAATGGGAAGGAAAAAAGGAAACTATCCAGGTCAATGGTAATGTCTTATATATATCAATACAGGCTTGAGTTAAATAACATGCCTTTGTCAAAACTCATTGAGTGGTACACCTAAGATTTGTGCATTTCATTTTATGTAAATTTTACATCAAAAGGAGAAAGAAAAAGTGAACCATAAACAAATATTTAAAATGAGCCCTGGTGGCATAGTTGTTAAAGCACTCAGCTGCTAACCAAAAGGTCGGTGATTTGAATATTAAACTATGGTTTAATAGTTTATGCTGAAGTGTTTAGGGTGGAGTGTACTTATGTCTCCAACTTACTTTGAAATGTGTCAAAAACTAAGATGGATTGGTGGTGGTTGGAGGAATGAATGAATGGATAGATACATGGTAAAGCAAGTATAGTAAAATGTTAATTGCAGAATCTAAGTGGTGTGTATATGGGTGTTCACTGTAAAAGGCTTTCAACCTTATGTATGTTTGAAAAGTGTCATAAAATTTTGGAAAAAAGTAATTGGTGGAAGAACTAAAAAACAATATAACTATCAAGCACTGAGAAGAGAAAAAGGAGTAAGACATAGGTGAGCTATCTTATTTCTCATTTTAGAAAGTCAATAAATATTGCATCAACTTAATAAATCGAGAAATAGATGTATGTTCCTATTATTTAGAACAATGGAAATAAAGAACAGAGGAGAGAAAACAGTTTTAAGAAATTATCTTTGAGGCACGAGGTGGGGGTGCAATAAGTTTGCCTTTCCTAATAGTCTATTCTTTACCTTTTGATTTGTTACCATACAATATATTACTTTAATAAGAAGGAACACTGAAAAATGTCTCTGAACCCACAGACACATTTATCAGCAGAAGGACTGCTGTGGGTCCTCAGCCCAAAGCCCTCTGCGCATTCTCTGGGCCTGGAGTGATTGATGATGTCTCAGAGTGTCACTGCTGGAAGGAATTCAGGATCAGAACCACTTTCATCTTGTGTCAAGAGTTTGAACTCCCCAGCTGCCTGGTATCTGCCAGGTGAAGCACACAGCTGAATGTGTTCAGATTAATCCCAAAATGGACCATCCTTGGAATGGGGAAGACAAGTTTTCAAAGACAAATTACTCATTAGGTTTTAATGGATTCCCAAAGTTCTTTCTTCTTTTCCAAAGTAAGACGTGCTACACAACACGGCAACTCAGAGTTAATAATCATCTCAATCAGAATAGATGTGAACATTTAAGGTGCATTGCATTTGATCTTAATATAGACTTAATGTCATTACAGTGAAAAATATTGAATTATCTGCTTCTACACTTGACGGTAGTCTGTCTGAACAACTTGTTTCCTGTTACCTGCTCTATGGCACTAAAAGCTGACAATTATTTGATTATAAAATTCCCTAAGCCCCGTACTTCAGGTTGAGGCTGGACACATTTAGTAGTGATCAGAAACTGCATTGCCATGGACAATCACCATTTATGCATCCATCCCTCCATCTATCACCCATCCATCCATCTAACCATCCATCCACCCACCCATCCATCCATCCATCCATCCATCCATTCATCCATCCATCCATCCATCTGTCCGTCCATCTGTTCGTTCGTCCGTCCATCCATCCATCCATCCACCCATTCATCCACCCACACACCCACCCATCCATCCATCCATCCATTCACCCACCCATCCATCTATCCTTCCATCCACCCATCCAAAAAATACTTATTCAATGCTGAATATGGAGCTCGGTCATTCTAGAGGCTAAAAAAACAAACAAAAAAGAAAAAAAAAAAAACTCCTATAGACATAGAGGCAAGATCCCTGTCCTTGGGTAGCTTACTTTCCATTATTAAGAGAGAAATATTGTAGAATCACACTTATATGAATAACCAAATGTAAACCAAAAAAAAAAAAAATGTAAAGAGATTAAAATTTATTAGTGGTTACATGGGATAGAAGGGAGGGAGAATGGAGAGTCATTGTTTAGGGGGCGCTGAGTTTCAGTTAATGGTGGTGGAATAGTTTGGGAAAGGATAGTGGTGATGGTTGCACAACATGATGACAATAGTCAATGTCACTGAACTGTACCTATAAAAATATTGAATTGGTAAATAATTTGTTACATATATACTTAACACAATTAAAGAAAGAGATAAAATATAATTAAGTTTGAACGTCCTAGAGGGTATTATTATGGTTAGATATGTTTGAAATTATTAAGGGAGTGGGGGAGATAGAGTAACAAGAGAAGGCCTCCTTGGGTAGGCAGCATTTTAGGTAGACCTGAAGGTTGAGAATCCAGCTATGAGGAGACCATGGGGTAGTGTATTCCATGCAAAAGGAACAGTAAGAACATAGCTAAGAGGTGAGACAGAGCTTCAGATGAGAGCTCTTCAAATGAAGAAAGAAAACAGGCAGCTACAGCTGGATTTTAGAGTAGTATGAGATGAAGTGGAACAGAGGGTCAGGGACAGATCTTACAGGGCCAAGTAAGTCATGGTAAAGAATTTGGATTTTATTCTCATATGAGTGAGAAGCCATTGGAGGATTTTAAGTAGGAAAGTGACTTAACAATATTTAAATTAAAAAAAAAAATTCTGAGTGCTTTGTAGAGAAGAGGTTATAGCAAGGCATGAGTGAAAGTTGTAAACTGTTTTAGTTACTCAGGAGGAGACAATGGTGGCTGGAAGCAGGTGGTGGTGATGGAGGGGTGTTGAATGATTCTAGATGCTGCCGTTGCTATGCGCCTTTGAGTCGCTTCTGACTCGTAGTGACCCCGTGTACAAGAGACTGAAACACTGCCCTGTCCTGCTCCTTCCTCACAATCTTTGTTATGCTTCAGCCCATTGTTTCAGCCACTGTGTCAAACTATCTTCTTGAGGGTCTTCCTCTTTTTCACTGACCCTGTACTTTACCAAGCATGATGTCCTTCTCCAGGGACTGTTCCCTCCTGATAACATGTCCAAAATATGTGAGACAAAGTCTTGCCATCCTTGCTTCTAATGAGCATTTTGGCCATACTTCTTCCAAGAAAGATTTGTACTTTCTTCTGGCAGTCCATGGTATATTCAAAATGCTTTCCAACACTATAATTCAAAGGTGTCAATTCTTCATCAGTCTTCTTTATTCATTGTCCAGCTTTCACATACATATGAGGCGACTGAAAATAGCATGGCTTGGGTCAGGTGCACCTTAGTCCTTAAAGTGACATCTTTGCTTTTTAACACTTGAAAGAGGTCTTTTGCAGTAGACTTGCCCAATGCAATGTGTTGTTTGATTTCTTGACTGCTGCTTTCATGGGCGTTGATTGTGGATTCAAGTAAAATAAAATCCTTGACAATTTCAATATTTTCCCTGTCTATCATGATGTTCTTATTGGTCCAGTTGTGAGGATTTTTGTTTTCTTTATGTTGAGGTGTAATCCATACTGAAGGCTGTGGTCTTTGATCTTCATCAGTAAGTGCTTCAAGTCCTCTTCACTTTCAGCAAGCAGGGTTGTGTCATCTGCATATCACAGGTTGTTAATGAGTCTTCCTCCAATCCTGATGCCAGGTTCTTCTTCATATAATCCAGCTTCGATAGAATAGGTTTAAAAAAGGAGACATTTTGGAAAAATGCCCTACCTTAAGAAAAGAACTCAAGTACAGAAAGTTGAGTTAATTGTGTCTCTCAGTTTAGGACACATTATCCTCACTGCATGTGTGGTCTTTCCTTCCACCCCTCCCTCCTTCCTTCTTCTCTTCCTTTTGTCCTTCCTTCCCTCTTCCTCTTTCCCTCCCTTCATTTCTTTTCCTTTATTCATGTTTCACATTTTCATTCCCCTTTGTGCCAGAGGCAACCATTCTATTTTTTTTTTTTTTTTAATTGGGCTGTAAGTTAAAGTTTACAACCAGTTTCTATGCCTTTCTACCTTCTCATCCTGCCTCTGGACAGGAGCTGCCCATTTAGTCTTGTGTATCTACTTGAACTAAGAAGCACACTCTTCACGAGTATTATTTTATATTTTATAGTCCAGTCTAATCTTTGCGTGAAGAGTGGGCTTCCGGAATGGTTTTAGTGCTGGGTTAACAGAGAGTCTGGGGGCTGTATCTTCTGGGGTTCCTCTAGGCTCAGTTCGACCATTAAGTCTGATCTTTTTACATGAATTTTGAGTTCTGCACAACACTGTTCTCCTGCTGCATCAGGAACTGTCTGTTGTGTTCCCTGTCAGGGCAGTCATTGATGGTAGCCAGGCACCTTCTAGTTCTTCTGGTCTCATGCTAACGGAGTCTCTGGTTTATGCGGCTCTTTTGTCTCTTGGGCTAATATTTTCCTTGTGTCTTTGGTGTTCTTCATTCTCCTTTGCTCCATGTGGGTTGGGACCAATTGATGCATCTTAGATGGCCACTTGCAAGCTTTTAAGACCCCAGACGCCACTCATCAAAGTGAGATGCTGAACATTTTCATAATAAACTTTGTTATGCCAGTTGACCTAGATGTCCCCCAAAACTGTGACTCCCAGACCTCCACCCTTACTACTCTGTCCCTTGAACTGTTTGGTTGTGTTCAAGAAACTTCTTAGCTTCTGGTTTAGTCCAGTTGTTGCCGACTTCCCCTGTATTGTGTGTTGTCCTTCCCTTCACCGACTTCCCCTGTATTGTATGTTGTCCTTTCCTTCACCTACGATGAGTCTTGTCTACTATCTAGCTAGTGAGTTCCCCTCTGTTTTCCTCCTTCCCTCGTAACCATCAAAAAACTTTTTCTGTGTTTAAACCTTTTCTTGAGTTCTTATAATAGTGGTCTCATACAATATTCATCCTTTTGAGACTGACTAATTTCACTCAGCATAATGCCTTCCAGATTCATTCATGTTATGAAATGTTTCAAGGATTCATCATTGTTCTTTATTGTTGCATAGTATTCCACTGTGTGAATATACCATGTTTATCCATTTGTCCATTGATGAGCACCTAGGTTGTTTCCATCTTTTTGCTATTGTGAACAGTGCTGCAATGAACATGGGTGTGCATATATCTATTTGTGTGATGGCTCTTATTTCTCTAGGTTATATTCCAAGGAGTGGGATTGCTGGATCATATGGTACTTCTATTTCTAACTTTTTAAGGAAGCGCCAAATCAATTTCCAAAGTGGTTGTACCATTTTACATTACCAGTAGCAGAGTATAAGTGTTCCAGTCTCTCCACAGCCTCTCCAAAATTTACTATTCTGTGTTTTTTAGATTAATGCTAGCCTGGTTGGGGTGAGATGGTTTCATTGTAGTTTTGATTTGTGTTTCTCTAATGGCTAATGATTGTGAGCATTTCCTCATGTATCTGTTAACCACCTGAATGTCTTCTTTGGTGAAATACCTGTTCATATTCTTTGCCCATTTTTTAATTGGGTTCTTCGTCTGTTTGTGGTTGAAATTTTGCAGCATCTTGTAGATTTTAGAGATTAGACCCTGATCAGATATGTAGTAGCCAAATTTTTTTTTCCCAGTCTGTAGGTTCCCTTTTTATTCTTTTGGTGAAGTCTTTTGATGAGCAGAAGTGTTTGATTTTTAGGAGCTCCCAGTTATCTAGTTTCTCTGCTGGTGTTTGTGCATTGTTAATTATGGTTTATATTCTGTTTATGCCACATATTAGGGCTCCTAGCGTTGTCCCTATTTTTTCTTCCATGATCTTTATTGTTTTAGATTTTATATTTAGGTCTTTGATCCGTTTTCAGTTAGTTTTTGTGCATGGTGTAAGGTATGGGCCTTGTTTCATTTTTGTTTTGCAGATGAATATCCAGTTACGCCAGCACCATTTGTTAAAGAGACTGTCTTTTCCCCATTTAACAGACTTTGGGCCTTTGTCAAAAATCAGCTGCTCATAGGTGAATGAATTTACAACTGGATTCTCAATTCTGTTCCATTGGTTTATGTATCTCTTGATGTACCAGTACCAGGCTGTTTTGACTACCATGGCAGTATAATAGGTTCTAAAATCAGGTAGTGTGAGGCCTCCCACTTTGTTCTTCTTCAGTAATGCTTTACTCATCCAGGGCCTCTTGCCTTTCCGTATGAAGTTGGTGATGTGTTTCTCCATCTTGTTAAAAAATGTCATTGGAATTTGGATCAGGATTGTATTGTATCTATAGATGGTTTTGGGTAGAATTGACATTTTCACAACGTTGAGTCTGCCTATCCGTGAGCAACGTATGTTTTTCCACTTATGTAGGTCTCCTTTGGTTTCGTGCATTCTAAGGTTTTTAATGCATCACTACTCTGTTAGTATCTATTCTTTCGACTATATACAAGTATACTGCTTTTTGTTTTTTTCCTTCTTTTTTTTAGTTTTCTAATATCCAGGGTTAACCATGAAAAATATTATTTCTTTTTAATTCTCATAGTTTATAGGTGAGTTTCTTTTTTTTCTCCTTTGGAAAATATGCATATATATGCATGTATGTATGTATATTTAATTATTTTTATATATTATTTTAGAGTTCCTGTGTGATTCAAATGCTTAAGTGCTTGACTACTAGCCAAAAGGTTGGTGGTTCAAACCCACCCAGAAATGCCTCACAAAAAAGGCCTGGCAATCTGCTTCTGAAAGGTCACAGCCTTGAAAACCCTATGAAGCAGCTCTACTCTGCATACATGGAGTTGGAGTTGACTTCATGGCAACTAATAACAACAATAGATCTCAGTAGATGCCAATAACTCCCACTTTTATGTCTCCGGCAGAGACCAGGGCTAGGAGCTCCAGACTTGCATACCCAACCATGTCTCTGACATCTCCATTTGGGTTTTCACACATATCGCAAATCGAATTTCTCAAACACAACTTCTTAATTTCCTCACCCGCTCCCTCCCAACCACTCCCTCCCCTTTGTCACATCTCAGAGAATCAAGCCCCATCCACCAGTTGCTCAAGCTGAAGGCTTAAATGCCACCCTTGTTTTTTTCTCTTTTGGGAGCCCCATCTCCAATATCCAACAGCTGAGGAAGTCCTGTCTTTTTTATAACATTCAAATTTATGTCTGGGAACCGTCCACACTTCTCTCTTTCATGCAGCACCTCCTCCCTGAAGCAGCAAGTCTCCTGCCTGGACATCTGCAGTCATCTGCTTCCTGTCTCTTCTGCTGTGTTCACTCTCTTCCTTCTGCAGCACATCCTCCTCGGAGTAGCCTGCATGACCTGTTTAAAATGCAAACTGTGTTGCATCACTCAGCGCTCAGAATTCTGGTTGCACTTAATGTCAAGTTCCAAATTACACAAGTCACACATGATCTGCCCACCTGACTCTCTAGCCTCCCAGAAGCCACTCTCTACTTTGGTCACTAGAGTCCAGCCAGCACAGTTTTCTTTCAGTCTTCAAATGTACCACGGCCTTTCCTGCCCCAGGGCCTTTGCACTTGCTATTCCTGTGCTGGTAGAATTCTCTTGCAGTCCACATCTCTCCAAGCCTGGCTCTTCTTCACTTCTGAGTTTCACGATAAATCCTCTTCCCAGAGAGCCCTTCCCTGACTACCCAATTGAAGTAGACCTGCCCCCACAATATGCAATCATGCACTGATTTATGTCAGTTCTTGAATTGATTCATGCATATTTCTTGTGTGCTGCCTGTCCCTCCACTGGACTGTTAGTACCATGTGCTCAGAGACCTTTTCTTTCTTGATCCTTGTCTGTGACAATGCCTGGCACTTCACCTGGCCTTCAGTAATCATTTGTTGTATGTTTACTGTTGAAAGGATGAATGGAAACTCAAGAGCCATTTGGGATCTTTTAGCACACAGCGGGGACTTTGCTGGGCTCTGTCTGCTAAGCTTCCCAGCACAACAGATGCTGTGGGCCGGGTGGAGCTGCGCTCAGTCACATTTAATCTGGGTTCCTGAGAGTTCTGCTCTTTGCAGTGTCTCCTCTTCACAGCGACACAGTTGAGGGGAGTAGATCCATTCAGAATGACAAGCAGAGCTCAAAAGAGCTCAAAGATGGGGACCACACCCACTAGGCACAAACCAGGAGCTCGCCTGCCCACACGCTCAGCACAGTAACAGCAGCTTTGTGAAATCCCAACACGAATTTTAAGATGGGGCTAGATATTTTATTTTCCCACGTTGGTCTCTTTCTGAGAGGGAAAGAGGCAATAGTAATAACTATGCCAGAACCGCAGACAAAAACTGGGACTGTGCCCGCCAAACTGGACATCTCTTAGGAAAAGCTGCTAACTGATTGTTAAAGAGAGGGGATGTCTGCCCATCAAAATCTCAAGAGGAGAGCTGGGCCCCAGGGGGTATGAGGCTGGGTGTCAGGGCACCTGAGTTCTATCCATGGCTCCTTCACCTGTGAGCTGCTACCGAGGGCAGATCACCTGGCCTCTGCCAGTCTTGGGATCCTCACTGGAGATAATAATACCTGTTATTAGCCAGACAGTTAACTGGGTATACTAATAGCCAGGGATCTGGAGATAATAGTAGCTGTTCCATCACCCCTCCACTTTATATGATGGCACTTCATAAACTATAGTTCTAGAAATGTATGGTGATAGGGGTCATTTTTATTACAAGGTTGCAGAGTTTCTTTCAGCTCAAAGCTACAGTTTCACAACCTTTAACTGAGAATTCTTTCCACTGGAATCCCAGCATTGTTTGTACAGGATGGAGTCTCTGATTGGTGCAGACAGTTAACGTGCTTGGCAGCGAACTGGAAAGTTGGAAGTTCGAGTCCCCTCAGAGGTGCCTGGTGATCTACTTCCAAAAAATGAGCCATCGAAAATCCTGTGGCGCATAGTTACACTCTGACACACGTGGGGTTGCCATGAGTTGGAGTTGACTGGACAGCAACTGGTTTATATTATACGACAAGGAAAGGTATGGTCTTTTAAAACATTAGTCATTTCTTTCTTTGGTGTATTTTCTTATAGTCTTTTTCTAATATATCTACAAATATACATGTATGTGTATATATTTCAATATTTGTTTACGCATTTGGGAGTTATACTATTTGTGCAGTTTATTCAGTGACAGGAGAAAAAGACAAGATATAGGCATAGAAAGCAAGGTATTTATTAGCTGAAAATATTGCTGACGAACGGAATAACTAATTTTTTGCGTGTGTAGTTTATAAAATAACTTTAACAAGCAGTTCGTAAAGAGGTGTTAAAAAATTATTCAGAGCATTGCCAACATCTTCCAGGATGATTAGTTTGGAAATGTCACACTCATTTGGATATATAAATCTGATACTTGTTTAAAAATCTACCTCAATATTTTTTTATTGTGGTAAATATATCTGTAAGCAAACATTTGCCAGTTCAATGTTTTTCACATGTACAGTTCAGTCAGTGATATTCATCACATCCATTGTGTTGCTCAGCCATCACCATTATCTGTTTCTGAATTCTGCCTTCACCCTTAATGGAAGCTCAGTGTCCTCTAAGCAATGAAGCAACGACTGATTTTAACCATTCTGTATCTATTTGGATCAATGATGTGTCCCTTTTTTTTTTTTTTTTTTTTTTTGCTCTTGTAATGTTTTGAAGAAAGGGAGAAAATTGTAGTACCAAAATGTGTTTCTGATAGCTTTTTCTGTGAAGGGTTCAAACATTTTTATGTCCCTTAAAAATATCTGATGCTTACACATCACGTTCCAGCAGTACTGGGTGAAGGGCCACCTCATGCATCTTCTCAAGCATCAAAAATGGCTGGGTTTGGTTTCATTTGAAGATTTTACGTCAAAATCTTTCCTGAATAACAGATGTGCTTTCTGGACATTCACTCATCTGTGACCACTCATTAACCTTGGGCTTACCACCCTGGTTTGTCCAGGACTGAGGCATTTCCTGGGATCTGGGACTTCCAGGGTTAAAATCGGGACAGTCCCGGGTAAACCTGGATGGTTAGTCTCCCCACTGAGCTGGTTACTTTGGAGCACAAAAATGTCTTGCTGTTTAGAGGGGCTCTTGGTCCAGCGGTTGTTCAGATTGCCGAGTGAGCACAATGCATCCTCCTCAGACTCCACCAGGGCCCATCACCCTTGGTGATGCCTCTACTTGATGCTTCTACCTCAGAGCTGACCAGGGGAGGCTTCATGGGAGCACCCAGTACAACATGGGTTTGTCTCCAAGAACTTTCTTTCTCTGGTGGGCACCTGGTCCTCACCACCCAGCAACCCCTCCCAGGTGCCCATTGGACCCTGGGAAAACCTCATCTGGGAAAATATGAGAGGAAATGGGCTGATAGCTCAAAGCAGAGGTCAGTGTCACCCAAGCTGTTCCTCTGAACCGCTGGCATACAGTGTGAGGGCACTTTCACAGACAGGAAGGACACTCGGAGTTAATTTGGAGTCATTGGATGTAACCAGCTTGGGGAAATGAGTGCTTCCTCTGTGTACACCTCCGGCTCTCCTTAAGCAAGCAGCTCCCTGGAATGCCGGGGGCTGAGCTGTCTCTGGCACCTCCCCCAGGGCAGGAAGGAGCCAGGCACCTCAAAGTTTACTCTTGAATTATTCATGTGTTATTAATAGCAGCACTGATGACTACAGGAAGACAGCAGTCATGACATGGTGACAGGGAACCATCCTGAGACAGGGAGGGGTAGGGAAAACGGCTTTGAGCCTGGCCAGATCAGCAGGCACTGGGCCATGCCTCCTCCACACTCCTCTTCTCCCAGACAGGGTCGAGGGCAGTGCACACCAGGCCCCAGCCCAGGAGAGTCCCCTTGGCCAGCTAAGCTCTGTAGCCTTTGGAAACCTCCCTTCACTGGTAATGCAGCATGGTGGTTAAAGGAACAGTGAGAAAGAACCTAGTTCCAATCCCAGCTCCACCACCCCTGAGCCCTGTGACCTTGGACAAAAGTCCTAACTTATCTAAACCTTCCTCATATCACAGAAGGCTAAATGGAAATGGGAGCCCTGGTGGTGCAGCGGTTAAGAGCTTGGCTGCTGACCAAAAGGTTGGCTGTTCCAATCCACCAGCCACTTCTTAGAAACACTATAGGGCAGTTCTACTCTATCCTATAGGATTGTTATGAGTCAGAATCGACTGGACAGCAAAGAGTTTGATTTTTTTTTTAAACGGAAATGAGAATAGGACCGATGCCACAGGGCTGGCTGCCACGAGGATTAAATTAGATTACTTGCTGAGCACAGTGCCTGGCATACAGTCAGTCCCCAAAAAACTGTAGCTACGCAAGTCTTGTTGCATGCTGTTGAAGCCCATTCTTTGCTGGCTTGCACTTTTCCATTCCATTATGGAGGTCATCATCCTTAATGATTACAGCTTTGGAAACCCTATGGGGCAGTTCTACGCTGTCCTACAAGGTTACTATAAGTTGTAATCAACTTGATGGCAACAGGTTTGGTTTATGCTGGTCATTTTAGCTGTGATTGGACTTGATCTACTGGCTTTGAATAGACAAGTCGAGCTTCTCAAGGTGAATGCACTTTACTATCTTCTGTTAAGTCCTCCCTGGGGGTAGGGACTTATGAACACATGGGACTTTTGTGTTGGTTGGTGAGAGGGTGAGAGGGTAAGAGGTAGGGTCCTGTCCACTCACCAGCTAAAGCTTCTGCCCACTTCTTCTACCTCACTGAGAGGCAGGACATCAGAATCAGAATCAGCCACACCTTGTCTCCTTCCCAGAGGAACTTGCTAGCATCCCTGGGGGAAGTGGCTTTGCCAGATGCAATGCCTTGTTTACCGAACTCTAGCTGTCCTGTGATAGATTCCAGAGTGGTTAGATTCCCGTCTTCTCATGTGTAAAAGGCAGAGGTGGTGGTGATAACACATTCTTTGCAGGGTTGCACTGGGAGTAAATGTGGTAGCCCACATATATAACTTACATCTGTGTTTTAGGTCCCGGATGGTCTAAAACTCAAGATTAATTATCATTATTATTCCATTCATACAATTTCTATTTTGATGTCTAATTCATCCCCAATTTTTCTCGATTAGAAATTTTTCGAGGCAGGTGATGAAATCCCTTGAGGAGGGACATTTTGGCAACTCCCTGAAGAGGTCTTGAACAAAGGGCTGAAAAATTCAGGCCTTTTCCCCAATACCCCCATGCCACAGTTTGGAGACTGAAAAAGGGTGAGCAGAAATCTTCAAAAACTTGTTCAGGATTTGAATTTGAGACTTGGGCTTCACCAAAGCTCAGACATGGCCAAGAAGACCAATCACTGAAAAACCTTGGTCCTCAAAGGGAAGTTTCTGATGATGCTCAGGTGGGAAGGATCTCCCACTTTAGGCTGAATTCCCCAGAGCAGTCCTTGAAATGAGCTCATGCTATTTATTTGGAATGATTCAAAGAGAAATTGGTAAGGGAATGGGAAAGCAAGACAGGAAAGGATAGGACAAATAGGGATGGGATATTAAGAAAAGGCCCATGGGAAAACCTGGCTCAATCCTAGGAGGGAGTTCCTGAGACTCACACCTGAGAACTGTCCCGATCAGAGACAAAGGGACACTTATATTCCCTACCCATCCATTCCACCACCCGTCTGTCAGCTTGTGATGCTGTGGTGGCTTGCATGTTGCTGTGATAATGGGAGCACTGTCATTGGTATTCCCAATATCAGCAGGGTCACCCATGTTGGACAGGTTTCAGCAGGGCTTTTAAACTTAGACAGACTAGGAAGAAAGGCCTGGCAATCTACTTCTGAAAATTAACCAGTAAAAGTGTTATGGATCTCAACAGAATACTGTCTGATTTTCCTGCTTTGGACGTGTCACCAGGAGGGATCACTCGCTGCAGGAAGGTACTGTGGTTAGTGAACTAGAGGGACAGAGAGGGTGTGGGAGACACTTCATGAGATGGAATGGCACAGTACCTGCAACAATGGACTCAGACATGCTGGTGATTGTGAGGATGACACAAGACTGGGCAATGTTCTGTTCTGTTGTATATATGGTTGCCATGATCCCAACAAGAAAAAAAGCTTACACCAGTACTACTCAAATTATTTCAGATCATAGAAAAGGAAAGGATACTTCCAAATTCATTCTATGAAGCTAGCATAACCCTGATACCAAAACCAGGCAAAGACACTACAAAAAAAGAAAATTACAGACCAATATCTCTTATGAATATAGAAGCAAAGTTCTCAACAAAATTCTAGCCAATGGAATCCAGCATCATATCAAAAAAATAATATACCACGACCAAGTAGGATTCATACAAGGTATGCAAGGATGGTTATACATTAGAAAATCAATCAACATAATCCACCGCATAAATAAAAGAATCACATGATCATCTCAATCGACATAGAAAAGGCATTAAACAAAGTTCAACACTTATTACTGACAAAAACTCTCAATTATATAGGTATAGAAGGGAAATTCTTCAACATAATCAAGGACATCTATACCAAACCAACAGCCAGCATCATTCTTAATGGAGAGAGGCTGAAAACACTCCCTTTGAGAAAAGGGACAAGACAAGAATGCCCTTTATCACCACTCATAGTTAACATTGTGTTGGAAGTCCTAGCTAGAGCAATTAAGCAAGAAAAAGAATGAAAGGGCATCCAAATTGGTAACAAAGAAGTAAAACTGTCTCTATTTGCAGATGATATGATACTATACATAGAAAACCCAAAAGACTCCACAAGAAAACTACTGGAACTAATAGAAATATTCAGCAGAGTAGCAGAATACAAGGTAAACATACAAAAATCAGTTGAATCCCTATATACCAATAAAGAAAATGACAAAAAGGAAATCAGGAAAATAATGCCATTTATCATAGCCCCTAGGAAAATAAAATACTTAAGAATAAATCTAACCAGGGATGTAAAAGACCTATACAAAGAAAACTGCAAAACAATGTTGCAAGAAACCAAAAGAGACCTACAAAATGGAAAAACATACCATGCTCATGGATAGGTAGACACAACATTGCAAAAATGTCAATTCTACCCAAAGCAATCCACAAATACAATGCAATCCTGATCCAAATACCAATAGCATCCTTTAATGAGATGGAGAAACTAATCATTAACTTTATATGGAAAGGGAGGAGGCCTCAAATAAGTAAAGCACTATTGAAGAAGAAGAATAAAGCAGGAGGACTCACACTACCTGACTTCAGAACCTACTATACAGCTATGGTGTTCAGAACAACCTGATACTGGTACAATGACAGACACATTGACCAATGGAACAGAATTGAGAACCAGATGTAAATCTATCCACCTACAGTCACCTGATCTTCTACGAAGTTCCAAATCCATTTTAACAAACGGTGCTGGCAAAACTGGATGTCCATCTGCAAAAATAACAAATGAAGCAGGACCCATACTTCACACTACACACAAAAACTAATTCAAAATGGATCAAAGACCTAAATATAAAACCAAAAAATGTAAAGATCACAGAAGAAAAAATAGGTCAATGCTAGAGGAACTAATACACAGCATTAACAGGATACAAACCATAACTAATAATACACAAACATCAGAGGATAAGCTAGATAACTGAAATCTTCTAAAATTTAAATACATAATGCTCATCAAAAAAGACTTCACCAAAAAAGTAAAAAGAGAATCTACAGACTGGAAAAAAAAATTTGGCTATTACAAATCCGACAAAGTTTTAATCTCTAAAATCTGCAGGAAAATCCAACACCTCTACACCAAAGAGACAAATAATGCAATTAAAAAATGAGAAAAGGATATGAACAGATAATTCACCAAAGAAAACATTCAAGTGGCTAACAGTTACATTACATGAGGAAATGCTCAGGATCACTAGTCATTAGAGAAATGCAAATCAAAACCACAATGAGATATCATCTCACCCCCGACATTACTAGCAGGGATTAAAAAAAAAAACAAAAAACAGAAAATAACAAACTTTGGAGAGGCTGTGGGGAGATTGGAACTCTTACGCACTGCTGGTGAGAATGCAAAATGGTACAACCATTTTGGAAAACAATATGGTGCTTCCTTAAAAAGCTAGAAATAGAAATACCGTATGATCCAACAATCCCACTACTAGGAATATATTCTAAAGAAACAACGGCCTTCACACGAATAGACATATGCATACTCATGTTCATTGCAGCATTATTCACAGTAGCAAAAAGATGGAAACAACCTAGGTGCCCATCAACAGATGAATGGATAAACAAGCTATGGTATATACATACAATGGAATACTACACAACCATAAAGAACAATGATGAATCTGCAAAATATCTCACAACAGGGATGAATCTGGGGGGCATTATGCTGAGTGAAATAAGTGAATCACAAAAGGACAAATATTGTCTGAGACCACTGCTATAAAAACTCGTGAAAGCTTTACACTCAAAAAGAAACAGTCTTGGATGGTTACAAGGAAGGGGAGGAGTAGGGATGGAAAAACACTAAATAGACAATAGATAAGTGGTAACTTTGGTGAAGGGGAAGACAGTACACAATACTTGGGAAGCCAGCCCAACTTGTCCAAGGCAAGGTCATGGAAGCTCCACAGACTCACCCAAAATTCCTGAGAGATCGAAATACTGGGCTGAAGGCTGTGGGGACCATGGTCTCTGGGAACATCTAACTCAGTTGTCATACTATAGTTTATAAAGAAAATGTTCTGCATTCTATTTTGATGAGTAGCATCTGGGGTCTTAAAAGCTTGTGAGTAGCCATCTAAGGTACTCGATTGGTCTCACCCCATCTGGAGCAAGGGAAAATGAAGAAAACCAAAGACACAAGGGAAATATTAGTCCAAAGGACTAATGGACTACAACCACCACAGCGTCCACCAGACTGAATCCAGCAGAACTAGATGGTGCTCAGCTATCACCACGGAATGCTCTGGCAGGGATCACAACAGAGGGTCCCGGACAGAGCTGGAGAAAAATGTAGAACAAAATTCTAACTGACAAAAACAGACCAGACTTACTGGTCTGACAGATACTGGAGAAACCATGAGAATATGGGCCCCTGACACCCTTTGAACTCAGTAAGAAGTCACTTCTGAGGTGCCCCCATTTAGCCAAAGATTAGACAGGCCCATAAAACTAAATGAGACTAAGTGGACACACTAGCCCAGGGGCAAGGATGGCGATCTCATCCCTGTGTGTGAACAGACCTGTGCTGCTCCCCTAGAGTAAAGTGGTGGGCTGGGGGAACCCAAGACAGGCATGGCCGGCATGCTCACTCTTCCCAACAAGGTATAGTTTGTTCCTATCCCTCTTCAACTTCTAGCCTGGGAAATGGCCAAGGAGAAAGATATAATAAAGGACCTACGATTTGGCTCAATCAATCTCTTGTTGACACCAGGGGTCTATCTACGGAAAATAGATATTTTTTAATTTTAAAAAATTAATGTAAAATTAGTTTGAAGTTACTGAGTGATCTCTCACAGCTGGCGGTGGAAGCTGCAATGGCCAATAGAAACTGCTCACTGGTGCCCTTCCTCAAGCAGCACCCAGGGCACGTGCCCTACCTTCCATCCCTTAGTTACACCTCTGGTGGATCCCCTCCTTCCTCCCACTAGCACCTAGTCCTCCTCTCCTCCACTGGACTCCTCCTTGTTCACCAGTAAAACTCATTGCCTGGAGGGTGGCCATGGCATGACCTGGGGCCCCAGTCCGATAAATAGAGCTCTCTCTGCCGTTCTGGAAATGGGTCTAATCATGGTAGGCTTCTCCTAACGAGCAGCTCTGACCCTATCACAGTCACTCCTATTGAATCTTCAGCATCATAGCACACGCCCTAAAAAAACCCATTGCTGTCAAGTCGATTCTGAGTTGTTATAGCAACCCTATAGGACAGAGTAGAACTGCCCCATAGGGTTTCCAAGGAGCAGCTGGTGGATTTGAACTGCCAACCTTTTGGATAGCAGCTGAACGATTAACCACTATGCCACCAGGGCTCCAAAACAGAGCATGCCCTGAAAAATTTTCTCTAATTCCAGATTTCTTTTCTCCCAAATTTTGATAGGTAGATAGAAAGAAATAATAATAAATGCATTGTTGTAAGAAAAACTTTGAATCTTGCTAAAATAATAAAGTCTAAAATTACAAAATGTTGGCGAGAATGTGAAACAAGCTGGAATTCATATGCATTTCTGATGGGGTTGTTTGTCAGTACAACCACTTTGGAAAACGGTTTGTCAGTATCTCCTAAAGCCAGGAATTGCGTTCTTAGGTACAGTATATGCCCGACAGAAATGCATACATATGTGCACCCAAAACTGTATATAAAACGTTCATAGCAGCACAATTTATAATAGCAAAAATGCGAACTGCTTAAATGCCCATAAACTATGAGACAAAGTATAGCGTATTGACACAATGGAATACTGGACACAATGAAAACGAATGCTGTCACGAATTGAATTATGGCCCCAAAAAACTTGTGTATCAATTTGGCTGGGCCATGATTCCCAGAATTGTGTGCTTGGCCTCCATTTTGTGATTGTAATTTTATGTTAAAGAGGATTAGGGTGGGATTGTAACACCAGCCTTACCCAGGTCACATCCCTGATCCAATGTAAAGGGAGTTTCCCTGGGGTGTGGCCTGCACCACCTTTTCTCTCTCAAGAGATAAAAGGAAAGGGAAGCAAGCCGAGAGTTGGGGGACCTCATACCATCAAGAAAGCAGTGCCAGGAGCAGAGCGCGTCCTTTGGACCGGAGTCCCTGTGCAGAGAAGCTCCTCGTCCGGGGGAACACCGAAGAGAGGAAGGCCGACAGAGAGAAAAAGCCTTCCCCTGGAGCTGATGCCCTGAATTTGGACTTTTAGCCTACTAGACTGTGAGGAAATAAACTTCTCTTCATTAAAACCATCCACTTGTGGTATTTCTGTTATAGCAGCACTAGATGACTAAGACAAATATGTATACCAAAATCTGGATGAATCTTACCAAGGGCACTAATAATTCCATTTACTTGAAGAGCAAGATCAGGCAAAACTAATCAATGGTGATAAAAGTCAAGGTAGCTGTTAGCCTTCTGAGGTGATGACTCCAAGGGGGTACAAGAGGGACTCCTTGGGATCTGACCATGTTCTCTTTCTTAATCTGGATACTGGTTACACAGGTGTGTCCAGTTTGTGAAAATTCATTAAGCTGCATACTTGTGATCTGTGCACTTTCCTGTAAATGCATGTTGTAGTCAACAAAAGTTAAAAAAGGGGACATAAGTAAATAATATGTAAATGTCTACGCATCTATGCCTGGGTACTATTTTAAGTAACAAATCATTTCAAAGCACCTCACAATCATGGTGCCATCAGCTGAGTAAAGCTGAGTTAGAGACGGTGGAGGGAGGAAGTAGAGTTGGGAGGCTGCTTCTCGAGTCCAGGCAAGAGGACAAGGTGTGGGTGAGGAGGTCAGCTCTGCCTATCATCTCAGATGCTATGAAGGGATTTCCTTGACTACACTTTAGTGTCAGGAGCTGACTCATGAGGTGTCAGTGAGGAACACGGCCCCATGTCTTCTTGAAGTCATTGCTCTTCTTCAAACCAGCCTGCTAAAGGTCCCACAAATGTATTGTTCACGACGACGGCTTGAAATCAACACTATTGTCCCTAAGTAGGAGAAAAGAGCAGGCCAAACATTTAATCACTGATTTTTTTTCTCGATTATTTCTGAACTATTGTGTAGACTCTCATTTATTATACTGCACCCCACGCTGAGTTGTCTTGAGAAGACAGCCATGTACAATGACATCACTATGGGGTTGTTGGGGTTCAGAGCACACTGGGTGACACCGTCAGAGGGGGGTGACACCAAAATGACTGTCTATAAAATTTTTCTGCAGTGTTTTGTCAAAAATTTATTATTTTTTTATAAAAAATATCCCCGTAGTTATAACAACAAAAACCATTCTTTTTAAGCCCAGCTTACATGTATCAATACACTCACAAGGCTAAAACTCTATGCTAATTTACTTTTTGAACCTTCTAATGCACTCTAGTCAGAGTTGTCATTATTACCCAATTACAATGATGCTTCGAATCACATGGTTTCATCTGCACGCGCTACAAGCACACGTTGTTGCCTGTGTTTTTATAGTCACTGATTTTGTCAAATTTTCTGGTATTTTAGCTACAATATTTTGGTAATTAGTACTTGTGGACTTACATCAATAACTTTTTTTGAGATTGAAGTAGTAATTAAAGGAAAAGAAGGAGAAACATCAGAAAAAGGCTTCTGCTCAGTTCCTAATAATGTAGTTAATAATGTAATTCAATGTAGAAAAATTTTACAAAATAATGTTGTTGTTGCTATTCATATAATCCAAGAAATATTATATTTAAGCAATTTATGACTATATTTATCACATATTATTCTATGATTAGATAGATAATAAACATTACTAAGGACTGTGTATGGTCTGTTACAGGAAGAGGTCCATGGGGGAGGTGACACCATGAGTCACCTCATTGGGTGACACTAACCCTAGTGATGCCAGTGGCCATGACAAGACACAGTGACTGGGACAGCTGAGCAGAGAAAGCAAACAGAACAGAGTTCAGCAGCTACAGGACACCGCAGAGTGGATGAGCAAGCTGGTTGTTCCTCACCGTATTTCTTGAACTTACGAGGGGACAGTCCCCAACATCCTGAGAAAGACGAGGGCTACCATGGTCTGCCACGTTAGCCTCATCATTCAGCAAGAGGAGCTTGCTCGTAAGTGGAAACCATGGCTTTTCCATGGCCTGTGTGACCTTGAGCTAATCATTTAACTTCTCTCAACGTTAGTTTTCTCATCTGTAAAATGGGAACATTAATACCAACTTTGAAAGGTTATTATGAAGATTTAATAGACCAGGGGGTTAGCAAACTTTTTATGTAAAGGAACAAACAATAATTATTTAGGTTTTGTGTGCCACATGCTCTCTGTCCCAACTACTCAACTCTGTCATCGTAGGGTGAAAGCAGCCTTAAACAATATGCAAGTGAATGAGTCTGGCTGTGTTCAAATAAAACTTTATTTACAAAAAGAGGTGGCAGTAAGGATTAGTCCATAGGCCATAGTTTACCAGCCCCATTAAGTAGAGTGCTTGGTATGTCTATTTGCTCAATAAACATTAGATCCCTTCTTCTCCTTTACCATTGTGTTGTTATAGGGGTTCCATGAAGCAGGATAGGTGAAGCATCTAGTTCAATATCTGACCTTGATCTGGCATTCAGCATATGTTGGATCCTTTGCCTGGTTCCCTCTACCTATTTCTCATTTGAGTAGACCACCATAATCTATTTGTCTGACTAACTCCCATACTGTGCCCCAACAGTGTTTGTTGGCAATACAGAGTCACCTTAGAAAGGTTGACTGGTGAGGGAGGCAGGAGGCGGCAGGAGGAACCTCAGGAAACTACTCATTTCCATTCCAAGGCAGGAGATCAATAAACTCACTAACACCCAACCACAGCCAACCAGCACAACACAGGCACATTACTTAACCTCTCTATACCTTGGTTTTCTTATCTATAATCCAGGTATAACAGTAATCTAAACCTCATTGAGGATTAAATAATGTCAGCAAGGTACTTATAATAGTGCTTGGAATGTAGTGAACATCCAATAAATACAAGTTTGTGAATATTATTAAAGCAGTAGAGAACCTGGAGAATCTGCCCCAATTCTCGTTGAGCTCAGAGTTCCAGGCTACCTGGCTGTGGGTGGGGGGTACCAGCTGACCTTGAGTTGATTCCAACTCCTGGCAACCCCATGTGTGTCAGAGCAAAACAGTGTTCTGTAGGGTTCTCCATGGCTGATTTTTCAGAAGTAGACGGGCAGGACTTTCTCCCAAGACACCTCTGGGTAGACTTGAACCTCCAATCTTCCTGTCAGCAGTGAGCATGTTAACTGTTTGCAACACCCAGAGATTCTGAAGGTTGGGTAGGCAAATCCATCTCAAACGCTCCGCTTTCCCTCTGGTCTTTTCTGTTGGTGTGGGTAGAGTCGAGGTTAGAGAAACACAATAATAAAAAAAGCATTAAAGGTGGGTGTGTAAGCAGCTGTGCTGGCATGAGCTGGCACGTTTCCTCCTTCACTGCCCAGACCTGGAATGTGCTCCATGTTTTAACTCTCCTCACCTGTGCTGTTTATATGTGTGGCTGCAGCGGACGCTACTGCCCTGCACTGAGGCCTGCAAGGTTGCAGCAGCCCCAAAGTGAGTGTGCTGTGATTGAGCGTGTAGGGGGAGGGCGTGAGTGAGCACAAGAGCAATTTCTGATCACTGAGACGAAGAACGAAAACTGGTGTTTAAAATATCAATTTCCCCCTCACCATTCCAGGTAATTTCATCAAGGAGGCCCAGGAGGAGATAATTCATAGTCTGAGGTTACCCTCAAAGGATACATTTCATCCTCCACAGCCAACGTTTTATTAATTAGACAATTGGGTGCATGCAGAACTTATTTTATGGAAATTGATTACTGGAGCCCTTAAATGGGCTTTGCCTTTCCAGCAGTGAGCAGTAAGCCAGCTGCTCTTTGCTTGAGGTAGCCCAAGGTTCCTAAGACTTCCAAGTGGGTGGGATGGCAGCTGGCAAGCAGAGCTCCGAGGAAGGGCAACATCTGCCCAAGACTACACTGCCCCGGGCCGGGGCAGTAGAGCAAAGCTGGTGAGAACACAGGACTTCCAGCAAGACAGAGCTGAGATCAGATCTCAGCTAACCCTCTGTGTGGTCTTGTAAAAGGTAGATAACCTCTCTGAGTCTTGGCTTCTTCACCTGACAAAAGGGTAAAATAATGCCAGCTCATTGGGCTGTTATGAGTATTAAATGAGATAGGGAATTTGTAACAAGCAAGAGAATATTAAACCCACGAGCATTCCCTTCAGGGGAAGGACCATGTTTGTTTGGGGAAAGGTTAAATTCTTTGATAAGCTATTTGAGAGCCCAGAATTTGAGGGCAAGTGATTTGCCTAGAAGGTGATCCCAGGAAGCTCAGGAGGTCAAAGTGTCAAAGCGAAACTCTCAAAAGAGCTTGAGAATCAAGGGAAATGGAAGGAATGAGAAACTGTGAACAATCTGAAATTTCTAACAACAGAAGGATGGTTAAATACAGTGAGAAAAACTACGTAGTCTTCAAAAATGGGTGTATAAATAATAGTTGATGTCATGTGAAAAACGTGTACTATATTAAGAAAGTTAATAAAATGCTGTATGATACATACATAGGAAATGATCAGAGGGAAAAGCTTCAAACTAATGAAAGGATTAGCCTCTGAGTAGTGGGATTATGGATAAAGTTAATGCTATTTTCGATAACAATTTGTGCGTCCAAATACTCAATGCAAGGCATATAAAACTTACTATTGTGTTGCATTAAAAACGTGGAAGAAAAATAAACAAAGTTTACCAACAACAGCAACAAAGGACAATTAAGCGTCATCAGTGGTACCGATGTTCTTCTAACCTGGAAGACACTAATACGTACATTTCTTGAATTTAAATTTCCATTTGATGAATTTAAAATTTTTGAAGCTGTCCACTTGGCTGGAAGGGGATGGAAGGGGAGACACTGGACCCCCTGTAAAGTCTAGCATTCACCACGTTGTGCTTTTCTATAGGCTGTTATGTGACATTCTTGGCACATTTTCATAAACGCACTGCTTCTCATCAAACTATGCACCCTACTCATCAGAAAGAATGATTCAGACTAAATCTCTACCCTGAAGACCACCAGCATCACTACTCAGCCACAGACACAGGAGTCTTCTCTAGGCATCCTGGACTCCTAGTGAGCCCATGGACAGGATTTGTGGATCTAGCCAGGTTCTGACTTCGCATGCAAAATAATTACGTGTGGTCTAAGCGCAAGTGTCTGGGGAAACTTACAGAGCTTTATCAAATCTCATTGTGACCCCAAAAGCTTGAGAACTGCTGCTAAATGAAGTGATTCAAAGTTTTGTAGCTCTAATATAACCAAAACACATCCAAGGCCATCTCCAAATAGGCCTCCTTTCATAAATTCATTTAATCTCTACATGAGAAAGGGTTAATAGCAGCAGCGCATCTCATCAAATTAGTTTTTACTTTTAATAATATATTATTGTGTTTAAGGTGAAAGTTTACACAGCAGATTAGGTTTCCACTTAGCAATTTCTGCACAAATTATTCAGTGATATTGGTTACGTTATTCATAATTTGTCATCACTCATTCATTCCATTCTGGTGGTACCATTTCCAATATTCTAGTTCCCCTGTCCCTTTACCTCTTCATCTGTTTTAGAGTAAGTTTTTACTTTTTGATCTCATATAGATGGTTTTTTAAAGGAGCTCATTATTCATGGGTGATACTCTTTAATTTATAAGCCAATCTGTTATTTAGCTAAAAGGTGACCTCAAGGGATAATTCTCGATTAAGGTTTAAAGTGTACCTCAGGGCAATAGTCTCGGGGAGTCCTCTAGTATTGACTGGTCCAGTAAGTCTGGGCTTTTTAAGAATTTGAGTTCTGTTCCACATTTTTCTCCCATTCTGTCAGGATCCATCTATAGTGGCCTGTGATCAGAGTGGTCAGTAGCAGTAGCCAGGCTCCATCTAGTTCTTCTGGTCTCAGGGTAGATGAGGTCATGGTTCAGGTAGATTATTAGTCCTATGGACTACTTTTCTTCTCTGAGTCTTTAGGTTCCTTCTTTCTCTTTTGTTCTGGATAAGTAGAGACCAATAGTTGTATCTTAGATGTCCTCTCGTAAGCTTTTAAGACTCAGACACTACTCACCCCACTGGGTTGTAGAACATACACTTTATGAGCGATGTTATGCCAATGAACTGAGTTGTCCCACAAGACTATGGTCCTAAGCCTTCAAATCCAGAAAACCAATCTCATGAGGAGTTTGGTTATGTCAAAGAAGTACCCATAAGTATGTCCTCTATGTGGTTTATTATATATGTGGATATAATGCATGCGCGCACATACCTGTATGTACATATGCCTAGAGATACACCTATCTGTGCACTCCTGTATTCATACCCATACACATTTATGCCTGTATACATATTTGTGCAATCACTCACATATTTTTTGTTTGTTGTTGGTGTTGTCATATCCTTTACCACAAATGTAATTTTCCCTTGTGCACTTCTCAGTGACATCATTTACTTTGGTCAAGCTGTGTGCACTTTAGCCACGTTCAATGCTACCTTTTCCATCACCAAAAGTAACAAGTGTCTGCTTCTCCCTCTTCCCCTTCACCCATCCCTCATAACCACGTATGAACTTTAGTCTCTGTATATACACTTGAGTCCTTGTTTTCATATAAAAGTGATATCATACAACATTTGTCCTTCTGTGATTGACTTATTTCACTCAGCATAATGCCCTCCAGCACAGGCGTCTTGATGCCCACAGACCGAACATAAAATTAGGAAACTTGCCGCTCGTTTCCCCACTAGCTGAAATTTAGATGGTGCGTTCCTTGTGCGAGCTACATATTTGGAAAGAGATCACGAGGAAAGTGTCATCATTTCAACTCAGCCCTGGGCAACTGGACCTGTGCCCACAGAGTTACTGGATCAGCAGCACACAGACTTTCATCATGGCAAAGCCCTCCCTTCCAGGAGCCTGTGGCAGGCCCAGCCTTAGAGATATTCTATCACTGATGTGCTGGGGCTGCCATATTCCCAGGATAACATCATGATTCATCCAGTTCCACACAGCTCCAAAATAGAACATTTATCTTAGCCTGGCCAGGTAGCGTAGGGATGAAGACAAGAGAGGGGGCTCCATTGTTCAATAATAATTTACACCAGATTGGGAAAATATTTTCTATCTTGTAAAATAATGTTCTGCATGAATAGAGACACGCATGTACTGGAAGATGGGGAAAGAAGGAGAAGAAAACAGAAGCTGGTTCACATAGGAATAAATTTAATCCAATGTAAATGTATATTGACAATAAATTTCTCCCAGTCATTTCTCGGACTCTGAAGGAACTTTTTGCATATGCACATCTACTCTTTGGCTTAGATCCGACTAACCCAGAAGCAGACTCTGTGATGAAGATTTGAGTGTAAGTAGCTTATTTTGGTTTTATGGATTGAATTGTGAGACCCCCGCCCCCAATATGTATTGGAATCCTAACCCTATGCCTGTGGATGTCAATCCCCAGGGAGAGTAGGGCTTTCGTTGTTATGTTAATGAGGCCGTATCAGTGTAGGGTGTGTTCTGAATCTAACAACTTCTTTTTTTAAATATATTTCTTTTTTTTATTGTTGTAGTTTAAATGAAGTTTACATTCCAAGTTAGTCTCCCATACAAAAATTTATACATACATTGTTATGTGACCCTAATTTCTCTCCACATACTGTGACCTCACACTCCTCCTTTCCACCCCTGATTCCCCATGTTCATTCAACCAGCTCCTAACCCTCTCTGCCTTCCCATCTCACCTCCAGACAGAAGCTGTCCATTTAGTCTCTTGTATCTACTTGAGCTAAGAGGCACGCTCCTCACAAGTATCACTTTATGTTCCACAGCCCCGTCCAATCCCTGTCTGAAGAGTTGGCCTCAGAAATTGTTTTAGTTCTGGGCTGATAGAGAATCCAGGGACCATGCTTTCCAGGGATCCTCCAGTCTCAGTCACACCATTAAGTCTGGTCTTCTTACTAGAATTTGAGTTCTGTACCCCACCTTTCTCCTGCTCCATCCAGGAGTCTCTGTTGTGTTCCCTGTCAGGGTGGTCATTGGTGGTAGCCGGGCACCTTCTAGTTCTCCTGGTCTCAGGCTGATGAAGTCTCTGGTTTATGTGGCCCTTTCTGTCTCTTGGGCTAATACTTGCCTTGCATCTTTGGTGTTCTTCATTCTCCTTTACTCCGGGTGGTTGGAACCAATTGATGCATCTTAGATGTCCACTTGCAAGCTTTTAAGACCCCAGACGCCACTCACCAAAGTAGGATGCAGAACATTTTCTTAATAAGCTTCGTTATGCCAATTGACCTAGATGTCCCCTGAAAGCATGGTCCCCAGACCCTACCCCTGCTACTCTGTCCCTCAGAGTGTTTGACTGTATTCAGGAAACTTCTTAGCTTTGGTTTAGTTCAGTTGTGCTGAGTTCCCCTGTAGTGTGTGCTGTCCTTCCCTTCTCCTAAGATGATTCTTATCTACTAACTAGTTAATAAATAACCCTCACCCTCCATCCCCACCCTCATAACTATCAAAGAATGTTTTTTTCTGTGTTTAAACCTTTTCTTGAGTTTTTATAATAGTGGACTTATACAATATTTGTCCTTCTGTGACAAGGGAGACAAGGGAACAACCCTTGAGAATTTGCAGATTTGCATGCTGCTGGCCACCTCAGCACTTCTCCTGGTCTGCTTCTTGGGTATGGCCTATTGTCCTCCTAGTGAGATTGTACCCAGATTTTTGTTGGGAGGGTGATTGTGGCATCCATAAATGTTTGGTTAGTAGTCATACGTGACAGCTGGGACTCCAGAGGGATAGACCAGGAAGAGCTGTAGGCTGGAAGTCAGGAGAGCTAGTATATTCCTATGGTCAGTGCCTTAGTCATTTAGTTCTTCTGTAACAGAAATAACACAAGTGGATGGCTTTAACAAAGAGAAATTTATTCTCTCATAGTCCAGTAGGCTACAAGTCCAAATTCAGGGCGTCAGCTCCAAGAGAAGGCTCTCTCACTTTGTAGTCTCTGGAGGAAGGTCCTTGTGATGCATCATTCTTCCCTTGGTTTGGGAGCTTCTCTGCGCAGGAATCTCAGGTCCAAAGGACAAGCTCTGCTCCCGGCACTGCTTTCTTGGTGGCGTAAGGTTCCCGTGTGTCTCTGCTCACTTCTCTCTTTTATATCTCAAAAGAGATTGGCTTAAGACACTATCTAATCTTGTAGACCTCATCAGTATAACTGCTGCTAATCCATCTTATTACATCATAGTGATAGAGTTTACAACACATAAGGTAATCACATCAGATTACAAAATGGTACACAATTATTCAATACTGGGAATCATGACCCAGCCAAATTGACAGATATTTTGGGGGGACACGATTCAATCCATGACAGTCAGACACCATCTTGCTGTGTGACTTTGGGCAAGACACTTTTTCTCTGTGTCTGCTTCCTCACTATAAAAGCTTGTTTACAGATTCTTTCTAGTTCCATCCTATGAATTAATGCTTCCCTAAGTCAATGACAGAGCCCTGGTGGCCCAGTGGTTAAGAGCTCAGCTGCCAGCCAAAAGGATGGCAGTTCGAATCCACCAGCTGCTCCTTATGGAAACCCTATGGGACAGTTCTACCTTGTCCTATAGGGTTGCTCTGAGTCGGAATCGATTCAACGGCAGTGGGTTTTTTTTTGTTTGTTTGTTTAAGTCAATGACAGTCATCATTTAAGACATGTTACCCTGCTACCCCTGGGTTCCATTCTATGGGCAGTCTCTTTCTTCCTATAGTAATAATAATAGTAACAGCTGGTGCATGCATGAGTTTATTGTGGGCCAGGGACTACTCTTAATACTTGACATACATTACCTCATTTAACCCACACCACAATCCCAAGGTACAGAGTGGTGAAGTAATTTCCCTAAGGTCATATGGCAAGTAAATGAAGAAGTCAGAATTCAAATTCAGAACATCTGGCACCAGACTTAACCGCTACGCTATACCGTTTCTATATTAGCTATCCACATCTGGAAAAAAAAACACTGAAATTTTATTTTCCTTCTTTCAGATCTCTGGTCTTTTTATGGCATAGTTCAATCATCTCTTCTGAAATATCACAAAGTGCTTATAACAAGTGAATCAGCACGTCTTTATTAAATATTTTGCGCGTGTAAGTCTGTGTGAGTGTTGTGATGCTAGGTACCACAGGAGGAAGAGGAGACGCTAATTGTCTGTCCTCAGGAAGCTTATTCAAAGTTGGCCTCATGCAGCCTCCATTATGTCTTTACTAGAGGAACAAAAAAAAAGTCCAGAACTGCCATAAAAGGTTAACTTGCTATCTTCTTTTTGATAGGGTCACTATGAGTCAGAATCAACTTGATGGCAACGAATTTGGTTTTGGTTTTATTCCTGGAGATGAGTATTTCTTGCCTAACCAGTGACCATCAGAATCCTGGGGACAATCAGGGAGACTAAGGGTGGGGGAAAGAGGATGTGACAGCATCCCACACAACCTCTGCAGACGCCAGAGTTGGCCCACCTCAGGCTCCAGATAGAGTCCCTGCTTAAGTACTACTATCTCCATGATTCTAAGTTCACTCTGTTGGTCTGAAAGACTCACCAACTCACCCTCCTTGGCCTTGCCACCTTCAACATTTGGCCCAGGACACTCATCAGAGGTTGCCTTCGGAAATGCTGATCGGGGCCCAGTCACACCTCCTCCACTAAATTGTAAGTTCTTCGAGGGCAGGCGCCGTGTCTTCATCTTCCCTGACTTTGACACACACTCTGGATAGACTTTTACACACAGTAAAACTTACTTATCAATCAACACATGAATGAGTGAGAAAGATGTATTAGGATCTTTTTGGTTGTAAGAGTTGGAAGTCAAACTGAAACTAAATCAATTGCTGTCAAGTGACCCCATGTGTGTCAGAGTAGAACTGTGTTCCATAGGGTTTTCAATGGCTGATTTTTCAAAAGGAGATTGCCAAGCCTTTCTTTCAAGAAACTTCTGGGTAGATTCCAGCCTCCAACCTTTTGGTTAGCAGCTGAGTGTGTTAACTGTTTACACCACCTGAGGACTCCCTAGCTGAGCTAGAAAACGGAGTGTACTCCATGTGCTCATGTCGAGGAGTAGGTTTAACTCCAAGGCCTCAAACACTGTCTCTTCCATCTCTTTTCTCTGCTTCCTTTGGGTGGCTCTTTTCTCAGGCTGGTTCTACTCACACAGCGGCCCCCAGCAGCTCCAGGCTTCCATCTTATCAGCTAAGCAACTCCTGATTAGAGAGAAAACATCTTTTACAGTGATTTACACTAATTTCTCTGACTTTATCATGGTGCCTGGGGGATGGAGGTCACTGATAACCAAATATGGGCTACCAGCCTCCTCCTGGAGCTAGGGGCAGATCAAATCATGCCCAGACCTTAGGATTGAGAGTAGAGAAGGTGCCTTTCACCAAAAGACAATCAAGTTGTGTTACCAGAAGAGAGGATGGACCAAGCAAAACCCCAAACATCCTCCACAGAAAAGAGAGTTCAGAGTTAGCACCAAGCAAGTTGTCAAATCCAATAGTTGTCTCCAAAGATCTTCTACAAGAATCTGGCCTCACAGATATCTGGACTGTCCTCTAAAAAATAAGATTTCTTTTTTTTTGGTATCTACCAAGCATGGAGACAATGCCTTAGCCTAGTGGCAGCCACTGGGTAAGAGAATGAGTGAACTATGTATTAAATACTCTCCCAAATTCAGGCTCTTTTAATGTGTCTACTATTTCTGAAGCACTTGCTGATAAACATCAAAGACCACAGCCTTCAGTATGGATTGCACCTCAGCATAAAGAAAACAAAAATCCTCACAACTGGACCAGTAAGCAACATCATGATAAACAGAGGAAGATTAAAGTTGTCAAGGATTTCATTTTACTTGGATCTACAATCAACGCCCACGGAAGCAGCAGTCAAGAAATCAAAAGACGCTTTGCTTTCAGCAAATCTGCTGCAAAAGACCTCTTTGAAGTGTTAAAAAGCAAAGATGGACAGTTCCGGCAAAATGGCGCTCTAGGCAGAAGCACCATGCAGTCCCTCCACAACAAAGATCCAAAAAACTAAGCCAAACAGAGAATACAACAATCCTGAAACCCTAAAACATCAAATGAAGAGATAAAGAACTCAGCCAAGCACCAAATGGAGTGAGAAAACTGACAGAGAACGGAGAGCAAGGAGAGATTCATGCAGAGGTCCCCTACCAGCTAACGCAGTGAGGATCCACCATCTTGGACTCCTATCGGAGACCAGCAAACGGGGGTATGAGAAAGCAGCCTCACAGAGTGTCCAGCGGGAGACAAAACAACCGGTAATTTGTGGTGTGCGCTTTCCCACCCCCCACCCCTCTTCGCCCTGGCTCGGCCTCCTCTGCTTCCCGCAGCCACAGTCTCTTGACCGGGAAGCGCCAGCTGCTTGGATTCCACATACCCAAGCGGGCAGCTCTCTGGGTGCCATTTGTTGGCTGCTGGTGTTGCTTTTTTTTTTCCTGCTTCTTTTGATTTCTCTCTTGCCTCTCACCACCTCCCCCTCCTTTCACTCAAGTACCTGGCTCCGTGCGTCACCTTTGCTTCTTCCTGAGGGGCTGCAGAGTGCCGGTAATTTGTGATATACGTTTTCCCACTCTCCACCCTTCTTCACCCACACTTGGCCTCCTCTGCTTCCTGCGGACACAGTCTCCTGTCCAGAAACACCAGCCCACACTAGCTGGCTCTCTGAGTGCCATTTGTTGGTTCCTGGTGTTGCTTTTTTTTTCTTTTTTCTTTTCTGCTTCTTTGGATTTCTTGCTTGCCTCTCACCGCCTCCCCCTCCTTCCGCTCGAGTGCCTGGCTCCGTGCACCATTTTTGCCTCTTCCTGAGGGGCTGAGGAGCTCCATTTGAGTGTGGAGTTGCTTCCCGGTCTGGGCTACTGCGCTGGTGGGATCCCGGGGCTTTTGTTTGTTTGTTCGTTTTTAATTGTTTGTTTGTTTTCTTTTCCTTTTCTTGAGTTGGGAGCCCTTTCTGGCCAGGCGGAGCTGTGTGGCAAGGAACTCCCCTTCAGCTTCCACAGATGTGCAGAGGGATCCCGGAGGTTATTTATTTTTTTGTTGGCTTTTTTCTTGTTTTTTTTTTTTTTTTTTCTTTTCTTCTGTTTTTTTGGGGGGGCTTTTCTTGTTCTTTTTCTTTTAATTTGTTTTGTTTTCTTTTCCCTCTTTTTCCCTTTTTGTCTTTCTTCATTGCTCAGTTTCGCTTCTCTCTATATCTTCCTTCTCTTTCTGATCCCTAAATACCAGGCACTGTATACCTCTACGCCTTCTAGCCAGGCTGTACTCCAACACCTGAGAGTGACTTCCCCAGACCTCATAGCTTCATCGGTGGGATCCCTGGGAATATTGCAGTTCTTTAACCTTTCTGATTTTTATTTATTCATTCTTTTCTTTTCTTTTCTTCCTCTTCCTCTTTCTGTTTTTCTCCATTTCATAGTCTCTCATCTCTCCATTCCAATGGCAAGCTCCCCTAGCATTCTTTTTTGTTTGTTTGTATGTTTTTTTGGCTCCTGTTCCTCTCTCCTCTATCCCATATCAATCTTAGCTCCACGCATAACAATCTCCTGCTGCATCCTGCCTACCTGCACCGTGCGCTTGACATCACACCACCAAGCAGTACAGGCACAGCCTACTGGAACCTGCCCTGCACTGATTACTGACCCACCCTGGTGGCTGTAGTAAGTGCCACAGACAACCCGTCCCAGTAACTCCTCTTCAGCTAGACCTGCCCTGCTGTACCATATCTGAGTGACTGACCCTGCCAGTTGGAGAAGGAGGTGAAAAGTATTGTGCGCACAGACGAGCAAACAACAAAGAACACACAGTCCGCCTGCTCAGACAGAGTCAAATTTTTTTTTTTTTAAAAAAGGGACAAAACAAACAAATCTACAATCAATAAATGAGAAAAATAACTACTGAATGCCCTGAAAACAGCAGACAATATCAAAACATTTACTAAAACAGGACAGGATGGTTCCAGTAGGCGTCCAAATTAAAACACCAGATGACTCTCCTGTGGAAGAAAATGCACTAGAAGTACCTGATAGGGAATTCAAATCTCTAATACTCGGAATTTTCCAAGAACTGAGGCAAAAAGCTGACAAACATGAGGAAAAAATAGATAAAGTCATGGAAAATACAGACAAAAAATTGGAAGAATTCAGGAAGATGATGCAGGAACAAAATGCCAAAATAAATTCACAACTAGAAAGTATACAAAAACAACAATTAGAAATTCAAAAGGTAAACAACAAGATTTCAGAAATAGATGATGTCATAGAAGGGCTGAGAAGCAGATTTGAAACCGTGGAAGACAGGATCAGTGGAAGTGAAGACAAACACTTGGATACAACTCTGTTTCAGGAAAAGTCAGAAAAAAGAACAAAGAAAAATGAAGAACCCTGAGAGTTATGTGGGACACAATTAAAAGCAAAAATTTACGAGTGATTGCCATTCCAGAACAGGGGGAGAAAACAGAAAACACAGAGAGGATCATTGAGGAACTGATGACAGAAACCTTCCCCAATATCATGAAAGATGAAAAGCTGGCCATCCAAGAAGCTCAACGAACCCCACATAAGATAGACCCCAAAAGAAAATCACCAAGGCATATCATATTCACTCTCGCCAAAACCAAAGACAAACAAAGAATCCTGAGAGCAGCTCGTGAAAAACAAGAAGTCACATACAGAGGAGAAACAATAAGACTAAGCTCAGATTATTCGGCAGAAACCATGCAGGCAAGAAGGCAATGGGATGACATATATAAAATCTTGAAAGAAAAAAATTGCCAGCCAAGAATAATATATCCTGCAAAACTCTCATTCAGATTTGATGGTGAAATTAGGTCATTTCCAGATAAACAGAAATTAAGGGAATATGTAAAAGTCAAACCAAACTTACAAGAATTATTAAAGTGAGTTCTTCAATCTGAGGACAAACAGCTTCAGCTCACAGGCAGAACCTAGGACGCAGGATCGTACGAGCCAGATACCAATCTAGGAAATGAACTCTCAAGGACTATCCAAAACCAAAAGAAATACAACAGGGAATCAGAGCAGTTAAGCGATGGATGACAACAACATCAAAACAATGGAAGAGGGAATACATGGCATAGGTATAGAACCTTCTAATGGAGAGGAAGGCAAAGCGATACCAAGTAATAGTAGACTGCTTCAAACTTAGAAAGATAAGGGTAAAATTCATGGTAACCACAAAGAAAGTTAACAAACAAACTCATAAAAATAAAGATGAAAAATAAGTCTCAGCAAAAACAAAACCTACAAAAACAAAAGAAATGAAAAAAAAATCCACAAACAAAAGTAACTCAGCACAAGAGAGTAAGAAGAACAAAGAAATCTTCAGCACCACAAAAAGCAAAGATGTCACTTTGAGGACTAAGGTGCGTCTGACCTAAGCCACAGTATATTCAATCGCCCCATATGCATGCAAAAGTTGGACAATGAATAAGGAAGACCAAAGAAGAAATGATGCCTTTGATTTATGGTATTGGTAAAGAATATTGAATATACCATGGATTGCCAGAAAAACAAACAAATCTATTTTGGAAGAGAAGTACAACCAGAATGCCCCTTAGAAGCAAAGATAGTAAGACTTTGTCTCGCATATTTTGGACATGTTATCAGGAGGGACCAGTCTCTGGACAAAGACATCATGCTTGGTAAAGTAGAGGGTCAACAAAAAAGAGGAAGACCCTCAAGGAGATGGACTGACACAGTAGCTGCAATGATAGGCTCATGCGTAATGACTGTGAGGGTGGTGTAGGACCACACAGCGTTTTGTTCTGTTGTACATCACAGGGTTGCTGTAAGTCGGAACCAACTCAACAGCAGCTAACAACAACAACAACAACCATTTCTGGAAGAAAAGTATCATTTCCCACAATTTGTTTATGAGAATATAGAGATTGAGAGTGAGCGCACACAAGTAGGACACAATAGAACCAGGATTTGAAACTTAGGCATCCCTGGAGAGCCACCTCTGAGATGAGGAGATGGTGGGAGAGGCCCCAGGTCAAGCTCCAGTCGCCAAGCAGTCTACTCCTGGCTTTGCAAAGCTGCTGCTGGTCGCAGCTGCACGTATACCCCAGGCAGCTGCGCACCAGCATTAACACATCCTTTGCAGGAACATTTCTTAGCATCAGCGAGTGGAAATGGCTTATTTGTCCCCCGATGGCCCATATCATGGCAAAACAACCTCACCCTCCATTAGTGGGCAAGGAGAGCTTGTCCCCCGATGGCCCATATCATGGCAAAACAACCTCACTCTCCATTAGTGGGCGAGGAGAGCTCAGTCAGGGATTGCTTTTTAAAAACAAACAGTGTCGCAATAAAGAATTTCAGAGGGAACCCACTGTCCCCTTCTTGCTCTGTGTCTCCCCATTGCTCTGCTAATTTCTGTTATCTCAAATGGAAGACTCAGCAGTTCCTTGAACAAATGAAGGGCGTCCAAGAGGGGGGGCTGCTGTCCATCTCTCAGGCTTACTGTGCTGGGCTAGCCTGCCTCCCTCTCCAGACCAGGGGAATACCCTCTGAGGGCAGGAGTCCTGTCTCCTCTGTCCCCACAGCTCCTGGACTCAGGTCAGGTCAGGGGTGCTCACAGAACCCTGGCTAGGGAGCCATTCAGAAGTACAGATGAGACATCCAGGCAGTAGCCCCTCCCCAACCCCAGCTAGCAGGACTAGCTGAAATGGTCAGCTGAGGAAGAGGTGTGCTCAGGGACCAACTGCAGGCCAGAGACTCTGCGGAGATCCAGGAGATCCAGCACACGGGTGGGAAGCAAGACAGACCTGGCTCCGCCCTCGGGAACCTCCCCACTTAGCAGAAAAGACACACTTGGAATAGCAATAGCGATGGTGACTGTAAAATTGTGATCAATGCTATGAAGTAAAGGGAGCAGGGGGGTGGGGAGCAATGGCAGGGGGTAGCAGGGGCTCTGGCCTAGATGGAGGGGAGAGGATGGGCCTGCAGGTGTAAGAAGGTCATCCAACGGTACTTCCCTGGGGAGCGCACAGAGAAGCAGCAGAGGAAAGTTGTTAAGAGCAATATTGTTGTTAGCTGGGTACTTCCCTGGGGAAGGCACAGAGAAGCAGCAGAGGAAAGTTGTTAAGAGCAAGATTGTTGTTAGCTGCTGTCAAATCCAGTCTGCCCGATGACGCCTGTATGCATAACAGAACGATTCCATGCCAGCTCCTGCACCAACTTTATGGGCCCTGGTGTGTTTGAGTCCATCACTGTGGCTATTGTGTCAACCCATCTCACTGAGGGCTTCCCGCATTTTTCTGAGTTCAAAGCCTGGCTCGGCATTATCCTGGGCAATTCACCTCATCTGTGAAACAGGGGCTGTGATAAGAACAGTTGATAATAACAGTTCCTACTCCCTGGTTTGTTATGGGCATGGATGACTTAATAGCGGTTAAGTGCTTAGAAGAGTGTTTGGCCCATTTCATATATAGACGTGTTTGCTGACTACAGAACTCACCAAGCAGAGGTCTGAAGGATGAACTGGAATTAGTAATGCCGGGAGTGATGAAGGAGTTCTAGGCTGAGAGAAGAACATGTGTGAAAACTCGGAGGCTGGATAGAGAGTGGTGCATTGAGGTTCTGAGGGCATCCCCCAGGTGCAGCACCCAGGCCATAGGCCTCTCTTTGAGACTCGCAGAGCCCCAGGGGAAAGACCACGCTGGGAGCACAGCACAGACCTTCCTAATCCACTGCTTTCTGCATTGTGGGGGTCTGATGCCACCAACTTCTGAGGGATGGAGAACCTCGCTGAGAAGAAGCATTTCCTCCATATCCTATATTAACCCCCTTTTTGTTGAAGGAAAGATCTTTATTTAAAAAATAAAAATAAAAAAAAGAACACTGAAATTCTGTAGAGGGCCAAGGAGCAAGACATTTTGGCTCACTTAATTTTACTTATTTAATTTAATGTAAAAAATAAATATATTTACTTTATGCTTGGTAGAAGTTCAGTGAAAAAGAGGAAGACCCTCAAGGAGATGGGTTGACGCAGTGGCTGCAACAATGGGCTCAAGCATAACAACAATTATGAGGGTGGCGCAGGACCGGGCACTGTTTCGTTCTGTAGTACATAAGGTCGCTATGAGTTGGAACTGACTCGACGGCACCTAACTACAATTTAAATACAGCAGAGAAGAGAGTTGCAGGGATGTTATGAACAAGGAATACAGATGTTTCAAATTCAATGTGTAACCCCAGAACACGTGTGGTTTTTCATATATTCCAGGTACAATCGTTCCCTGTCATGCTGATATTTTAATCTTGCTTCCACTCCATTTGTCTTTACAATGTCAAGTGGAAAATGCCAAACACTCAGATATTAAATCAGATGTGCCTGACCTGAGACGCACGTCTTATATAAAGCTGCCATCAACCTGGTGATCTGATTTCTAAGACGTAGCATGTCTGAAGATTAAAAGGGTGGGAAGGGGACCCTTTAGAGCCCCCAGCCTTATTAGGTTGCTATCAACTCCAAAGTGCATTTATTTCATTTGTGCACCTGTCTTGGCCCATGGCCTTTTCTGGAAACCGACATAAATTAACTCACAGGTCTAAAAGTTAAGGTTCGACTTGTGTTTAACTGTTTATCGCTTTTCTTCTCACTGGATAAGGTCAGCTTTCCAAAAATGTATAAGCTTTCTGCAGCTCCCACTGAGCTCCTTGGATGAGGAGATTGGGGAACATGGAAAAACAAATGGCACCCTGAACATTCTGAAAAAGGTCAGGGTGAAAGGGATGCTGGTCGTGGTTGAGGCTTCTACAGCTGATCGCGGAAAGCCCTCTCAGCTCCTGCCCTCTGACCCAAGGAGATGGGTACATTCCCGGATTTGTGCATCGATTACCTCATGGATCATTCAGTTCTCACGGGAGCAACACCAAGATAAAGGGAAAGACATTTATATGAAATATTTCATTAAGTAAAGCTCATCACCTTGTTGAATGACCACCGGGAGGGTAAGCATAATAAATGATTTATAATGGGGGTGATCTGAATCCAAAGCTTGGTGTTTGTTGCCATGATTACATTGGACCATTTTAATGACTACTCAGGTTTGAATCTTCATGACCTCAATGTGAATCAATTGGAGACCAAACTTCTCCCTGCTACCAAACTTGGAAGCAGAATCTCTTCACTAATCCCAAGTCCCACCAAGGTGAAGGTCTATGCCGCTTTACCAAGGACTCATCTGTAATGAGAAAGAATGGTGGGGGCGGGGGGAGAGGTGAAAGAGTGTCCCCAGCACCTAGGACATCTTCTTCCCTTCATTTTGCTAAACAGTAGGCAAACATTCCCTCAGCACTTGTAAACATCTAGCGCTTCCATCAGTGGGATAAATTGCGTGAACGCAGAGTGAGCTCTCTGACATAAGGAGTGTGCAAACAGAGACCAGGTAAGTACTCTTCGAAAGTCACGCCATACCTACTAGCCAAGGTCCCTTTCTACTCAGTGCGTCTGTGATACTTTGATTCTTTCCAAGTAGCACTGAGTGCAGCACACTGTCTGTCTTGGAAAGAGATACAAACAAACACTGACCGAGGACCTGCTCTATGATAAGCACTATGATCAGCACAGGCAGGCAGAGTAGATACAGTGACGAACACAGAACGTCATCTTCAAGAAGCTAGCAACCAACGGGGAGATTTTCTTTTCTTCCTTATAAGCAGGTGGTGAGCACCAACCTCCTTCTTGACCTCTAGAGCCCTCCACCGTCTGCAAATCCCTCCTAATCCTCTTGCTTCATCTGTCACTCGGAAGACCCCATGTCTGGTTCAGAGAGGGTTCTGTGCCTCAATCCCAACAGGCGGCGGTTGATGGAGCACGCAGTGAGGGGAAGGAAGGCCCAGGCCAAGTCTGTGTCAGCAGTGGGCAGCATCGTCATTCACAATAACCCAACAACCAACTTGCAGAGTTGGCCCAGCACTTGGCCCAGTCAGGGAAGCTGGCCAATTTCCTCAACTCTATTTCCCAGTACAGCATCCTGACCTTTAGCTAGTTCCCAGAATCCCCCAAAAGTGTACAGCACTAACCTTCTGCTGACCACTGTGTTAACTCCAAGAAGATTCGGCAGTCTGATCACAGCATCAACCCGCATCACCTACCGCAGCTGGGCCCAAATGCATTTCCTGCTTTCTTGGTCATTTCTTTGTATACTGATTTTTAAGGCCCTGACATTTTTCAATATCAACATTTTGTAAGATATGCAAATGGATTATTTTCACGTGTGGAGCTGAGGCAGAAGGAATTCTTAACGTGCACCGGTATTAAGTGTTACACTCTTTGAAACTGGGTCATAATTAGAGCTTTTTGACCAAGATAAAATTGAAGATAGGATTGAGATATGATTTTAAACATCTTAAAGTCCCCAACTGTACAAACTGCCCTTATATATGTTCAACCTTACTAATGATCAAGAGGAGTAGATTTTAAACAATCACGGCTTATTTTATGCCAAAAACCATCAGACCTGAGACTGTTGATTGTTTCAATTAGCCAGAAAAACTAAGCTAAGTTAGCCAGCACATTCTGTCAGGCCCCTCGGGCTACGTAGATAATAATATTAGTAACTAGTTAATTATTTATCCAGTGCTTACTAATTGTCAAGTACCCTCTATGTATTTATATACATCATCTCATTTAACCTTCACATTGTTTCTGTGAGGAAGACTTTCTATGATCTCATTTTACAGATGGAGAAACTGAGGCAAAGAGAAGTTCCATACCTTTCCAAAAGTCAAACAGCTAATAGATGGTGGAGCTAGAATTCAAAACCAAGCAGTGTGACTCCGCAGCCCATGCTCATAAATATGAAACTCTTTTTTGTGTGAAGCATCTAACTCTGATGCTTGTTTTCTCAAGTTCTAAATGAATTGGACATTGTAATGAGTGACTGAAGTCCAGAGTGGTGGGCAGTCATTTTGCACAGGCTGTTCAGTGTCACTTTGCCCAGGCTCTGCTGACCCTGCAGACAACCTTGCCTATGACAGCCTTGTTTATCAGGGCAGATATCCAGCTAGAGTGACACAGGATCTTGGACCCACAGCCACCTTGGGCATCAGTGGAAGCCCCTAGAACTCCAGCCTGCATGCAGAAATTCTAACGCCATGCTTGTGTGCACTCACTGCCTGCCTGCACTCAGTGCCTGCCTGCACTGACTGCCTGCGTGCCCTCACTGTCTGCCTGCACTCACTGCCTTCCTGCCCTCACTGACTTCCTGCACTCACAGTCTGCCTGCACTCACTGCCTGCCTGCACTCAGTGCCTGCCTGCACTGACTGCCTGCGTGCCCTCACTGTCTGCCTGCACTCACTGCCTTCCTGCCCTCACTGACTTCCTGCACTCACTGTCTGCCTGCACTCACTGCCTTCCTGCACTCACTGCCTGCCTGCACTCAGTGCCTGTCTGCACTCACTGCCTGTGTGCCCTCACTGCCTGTATGCATTCACTGTCTGCCTGCACTCACTGCCTGTCTGCACTGACTGCCTGTGTGCACTCACTGCCTGCCTGCACTCACTGCCTGCATGCCCTCACTGCCTTCCTGCACTCACTGTCTGCCTGCACTCACTGGCTTCCTGCACTCACTGCCTGCCTGCACTCAGTGCCTGTCTGCACTCACTGCCTGTGTGCCCTCACTGCCTGTATGCATTCACTGTCTGCCTGCGCTCACTGCCTGTGTGCACTCACTGCCTGTGTGCATTCACTGTCTGCCTGCACTCACTGCCTGTGTGCACTCACTGTCTGCCTGCACTCACTGCCTGCATGCCCTCACTGCCTGCCCGCACTCACTGTCTGCCTGCACTCACTGCCTGCCTGCACTCACTGCCTGCCTGCACTCACTGCCTGCATGCCCTCACTGCCTGCCCGCACTCACTGTCTGCCTGCACTCACTGCCTGTGTGCACTCACTGCCTGCCTGCACTCACTGCCCGCCTGCACTAACCACTTTGACACACTGATTCCAGAACTAAGGGAGACTTGCACTTGAACAGGCTCTACCGTTTAGTCCATGCATCTTTGGCCAAGTTACCTTCTGAGTTTCATGTTCCTCATCTGTTAAACAAGGTTGTTTTAGTCAGATTTTATTGTAATAATGCTGTGTAACAAAAATTCCCAAAACCTCAAAGGCTTACAATAAAAACATTAATATTTTATTTGTGGGTGTGCAGGTCAGCCATGGCTTTCCTGGCTTGGTTCTGGAGTAAGGTTTGTGTGCAGGAATGCCCCATATGGAGCCCTAGTGGCACAGTAGTTAAGAGCTCAGCTGCTAACCAAAAGGTCAGCAGTTTGAATCCACCAGTTTCTCCTTGGAAACCCTATGGGGCAGTTTTACTCTGTCCTGTAGAGTGGCTGAGTTGGAATTGACTTGAGGGCTATGGGTTTTGGATTTGATGGCCCATATGTTTCCTCATTCTGGGACCAGTGGCTAGCTGGGTCATGCTCTTTTCATGGCTGAATGCAGGAGTGGAAGAGGATGACTGGAAACTCACAAGCATATTTAAAGCCTCTGGCATATCACCCTGGCCAAGCAAGTCATATGGGAAAGCCCATTGTCACTGGGACAGAGAAGCATACTCTCGGTAACCAATCCTCAGTAGACTCTCAGTCAGGCAGGGGAAGGGAGGAAGGGAAGAACTGTGAACAAATACCACCAATTAAAAACAGAGAACACGGTGCTGTCCCCCAGGGTTGTGGTAAAACTCACATAAGAAAAAGAGCTTAGTTTAGTGCCTGGTACATAGTAAGTTTTCAGTAAAAGTGAACTAGTAGGATTAGTTACTAGACAACAGAAAAGGAAAAAAAGAGCCACCAATTGCAATCCCCTGCCCAAGAACTTTTGCTTTGACAAACCCCTGTTGAAGGAGAAAGCCGAAGCATTTTATGCTGCGGGGGCCCATACGTTACTTTACGTCAAAGCAACTTGACAATTTATAATAGGTTCATCCTTCGAAACAGTCATTTTTAGAAGCTTCCAGAAGACTATTTTGAAGGAAATAATCAGAGGCCTAGGAAACAGATATGCGTGAAGATGTTCTTCAATGCATTTTTTACAACAGCAAAAAATAAGAACAGCAACGTGTCCAGAAATAAAATATTTAAATCCACCCAAGGGAGAATTACAGAGTTACTGTTTAAACAGTCTTTTTTCTAAAAATACCTAATGAGACGGGAAAATGCACCTAATATAATGCTAAGTAAATAAAGCATAAAATAGAAATACACAGCATAATTTCAATTTTGTCAAACAATAGGATGTGTATCAATGAGAAATGATGGGAAGGAGGTTTAAAAATGTTAGCACCGGCTAAATGCAGATGACGAGCAGAGGATGGATTCTTAGTGCTTTCTATTTTCTTGTTCTTTTCCTTCTACATTTTCCAAACTTCCCACAGGAAAAAAAAAAAAAATAGTTGAAATGTTTTAAACTGCTAAGCTGGTCCCTGGGATGCTCCAGCCATGGAGATGCCCAACCAAACCCTGCCGAGAGTCTGGACCATGTCTCCTGGAGCCCAGAGTTCCCTGGAAGCATTAACACTGCCTTGGCTCTCGGCCATTTATCTCTCCACCCTCTAATTAGACACAATCAATGCAAATGGCATTCACATCCACTGTTGAATCAACAGTTCTGTCAGAAGGACACCACTGGCCTATCAGTGATGCTAATGGTCTTATTTAAAGAGGATGAGATTCCCTTTCATTCGATTATTTTCTAGGTCTTGAACATTGCATTTGGGGCAGGGATCAAGCTAACCGTGTTTCCAAGGTCTTTGGGAAACAGAGTGGAGACATCTGATGATGGAGAGCTAGGGTTCCCAGTTTGGGTCCATTTATTATAATAAGCGATTCTTCCGGTACACTGCATGACTCAGAAGAATGAATTTGGCTCATACTCTTGTAAAGACAGTCAGCACTGAACGTTATTTAGAAATCACACTCAGGGGATCTCCCCAGGTCCAGAAACTGGGCACTGTTCCCAGGGTCTCAGACCACTTCTGATCTCCTTCTAGAGGGACACATACCCTCTCTCTCATCCCCAACAACTACCAGGCAAATAGTCTTTGCCCTCAGGACTCAACTCTATTTATGGGCAAAGCCAGGTAAACGCATCAGTCAGCTACTTCTAGGCAAAATCTCCCCAACCTTCCCCACAGTACTAGCTTTCCTGCAGCCAAAACTGGGCCATTTGTCCTGGTGTCAGATCCATCTACATACGCAGGATGACCTCCCTTTACAACTCCCAAATTTGCTCTGAACAAATCTGCTCAAGTCCCTCTATCTGGACAGAAACCTCATATGCCAGGTTTCTGCCCGGAGCACATTTTTTACTTCCAAGTTATAAACTCTGAAAAATTGGTTTCATAATGGGAAGGCTGACAGCGTCTCAGCCATTGAAACTTAAGCAGTCACCAGCCTCATGCTGCCAAAGATATTTATTATCATTTCCTCAAACAGACACTATTTAATGCCTGTCACTTTTTTTTTTTTTTTTTTGCTTACAAATATCGGGGCTGTGTGATCTTTGCTGCAGCTCTGGAAGTGTGCCCTGATGGTGCATTCCAGGGAGGCGGGGTGCTTACAGGCAGAGCAATGCAAGCAGGGGGTTCTGCTCTGAGCTCCCTGGGGGAGGGGACGGCCACAGTCACTGCATTGAAGCTCAGGTCGTGATGTAATGCAATGTGGACGCTCTGCTCTGGGGTCTTGTTTACTGAAAGCTCAGCAGGACCAAACAGAAGTTTCCAGCATGGTCATCTCCCCGAAGGCAGATCCGAATGATTTAGACCCCAAGGCGTCTCCACACGCTTCTTTGCACACTTGCTGCCTGGCCCTGTTTCAGCTGCTGAAGCGGATAAAGTTGCAGGCTGGCTCCTGAGATGTGTTTGGAGACATCTCCCTCCCACAAGAGCATCTATAGAGACCACCTGGAACGATCTATGAAAACTCATTGTTTAAAAAACATTAACTCAAATCCTCTCCAAGTTTTCTCCGCCAGAACCCAGCACAAGATGTACTCTGCCTCTGTTCATGGCCAGCATAATTACCCGGCTGTCTCTCTACCCTGCCTGGTCACGAGTGCCCCCCAAAAGACGGTCCTCTCAAAGTCTCAGCATTTGGCCCAGAAATCCTGAAAGGTCAGGAAGCTGCAGTTCTCCTGTCTTACAGCCTCAGGTGGTACTCTTTTTGTGCTCCCGGCCGGGACTCAGAAAGCGACTTCATTCCCCTGGGAGGACTTGCTCCTGAACCCTGCCCAGGGCTTCCCTCCCCTTTCCACCAAGCTAAAGCTCCATCAGAGGCAGGTGGGGCCCAGGTCTGCAAACAGATGCAGAGAGCCCATGCGCTGGAGTGCACAGTCAGACGCCAGCCCACAGGAGGAGCACAACCAGCCTTGCAAACCTGACTCCGCCTTAGAAAATAGTAACAGGGCCTAGTCTACGACTCAGCAGTCATGTGGCAATGGTCTCTGTGTGCTCTTTCTGAAAAAATAAAGATGGAGCGAACTGATGTGTAGGGACATCTTCTTTGCCCTGTGGGGTGGGCTGGGTTGATTCCCTTTCAACCCTCACAGTAGCGACTGGGGATCCCAGAAGCATACATCCTCTGTCCCTTGCCTAACTCTAGCCCAACCTGTTGCCTCCAAGTCGATTCTGACTCATAAGGACCCTATAGGACAGAGTAGAACTACCCCACAGAGTTCCTAAGGAGTGGTTGGTAGATTTGAACTGCCGAACTTTTGGTTAGCAGCTGAGCTCTTAACCACTGCGCCACCAGGGCTCCAGCTCTAGCCCAGGCTGACCTTTTGTAAGACAGATAGACTTGGTGCAGGCCTGCCATGCATTCTGGTGCCCCAGAGTCAGAGCCAACAGGGAGAGGTTTTATTAAGCACATCAGTGCCCACTTGGAAGCCAGCTAAGGCAGCCATTGGCTCCCGGTATAATTTCTTCCTGGCTCTTGGCATGTAGCTGTCAGAATCCTCTTTGGCTGGAGGCATAGCTGAGTCATGTCCCAGGGGCTCACGGACAGCATGAGGCAGGAAGGCATCAACAGCCTCCTCACACGTCCCCACCAACATGCCAGAGGAGAGTACCAGCCCTCTAGGCCCCCTGAGTAGCAGGAACCCAGCCTTATGCTCCTCCTGGGTGCTGCCCCACCCCCTCGCCAGCCCTGCGAGGAAAACCGCAGCCCATATCTGCAGGACTGCTCACTTTGGAGTCCCCATTAGCACCTGGCCACCCTGGTGAGCTCCCACACCCTCTCCCTGACCAGATCTCCCCTGCAGATGTTTACAGCTGATAACAGCTGCCATCTCTGCCTTTTCTCAGCCCCTCTGCTCCCAGAGCTGACTTTCAGCCAAATCATGAAGCTGGCCATATTTGTCTCTGATCTCCCAGTGCCCCTCTTCCCACCTGACTCTCTACCTCCTGCTCTAGCTCCCTGAAGGAATCTGCTGCCAATGAGAGCTCAGTGTGGAAGAGTTCCAGAAGGGCCTCGGATGCTGTTCCCAGGGTGATGGCGGCACCCACAAACCCAACAGCTAGACAGCTTGTCTGCACCCACCTCTTGCAGGGGGCGCCAAACTCATGATGGGGCATCTTCCCTTCCCTCACGCCCGCATGCCTCCCTGTTCTCCATGGCCCCTGATTCAGGTCACAGACCTGAAATATCCAGTCATTCACGAAATGGCAGGCCTGCGGGACATGTGAAGGAGCCTTCTGGGTGCCGGGATTTTATAACTAGCTAAAGCTCGCGGCCGCCCAAAGGAAAAATCGCATCAGATCAATTCGTGTCAATTCAGAGCAACACTATTTATTTTCAGAAGTTGTATAATTTCTGCTCAGAATACTGTCAGCAGCTTGCTGTTTCCTCACCTTGACACGTGTGGGTTCCTGAATCAACTTCTAAAAAATATTCCCTGGAGTTCACATTTTGTTCACTTGCGACCTTTCTTTGAAGGTGCTTTGTGGCTCTCAAAGCCCATTTGAAGAAATCTCCCGCCACCCCTGCAGCAAAGGTACCAAATAGAAGCCTACTATATTTCCTTCAAGAAGCAGGGAGAAGGAGCACAGAAATAGAAGCCCCCTGGCCTCAGTGTGAGTCCCAACTTTCCATTTCCAGCCTTATGGTTTCCACAATTCAGAGCCTCAGTTTTTCTCATCTGTGAAATTGGGGTAGCTCTTGGCATGTACCTGACATTATAGAGACCAATATTTAAATGCACTTGGGTAAACCTTGAAGGTAAACAGAAATACGGTAGAATTCTCCTCCACCCCACATCCAGGCTTTCATATTAAATTATTAATTTGAGCAGATTGAATTGGATGTTCTGACACCTGTATTTAGATTTTTTTTCTTTGTTCCTTCTTGTAGACCAGAATTCAGGGCTTCTCATATCCAGACCTTTGCAGGAGACAATACCAAAAACCAAACCCATTACAATGGAAACTATCCCGATTTATGGCACTCCGATGTGTTACAGAGTAGAACCGTGCTTCATAGGGTTTCCTTGCCTGTTATCTTCACAGAAGCAGATCACCAGGTCTTTCTTCTGTGATGCTTCTGGGTGGGTTTGAACTGCTAATCTTTATGTTAATTGTTGTTAATTGCCATCTAATTGATTCTGATTCAGGTAACTCCAAGTGTTAATAGAACTGCTTCATGTGGTTTTCTTGGCTGTAATCTTTATGGAAGCATATATCCAGGCCTTTTCTTCTGTGGTGCCACTGGGTGTATCTGAATCACCGATCTTTATGTTAGCAGTCCAGGGCAAACCTTTCGTGGCACCAGGGACCTCTGCAGGAGATAGCACGTAGAGTGAATGAGTAGCTACTGGGAGAAGAAAACAGGGAGCGTTAAGGTGGATAGGGAGCCTTGGTGGTGCAGCGGTTAATAGCCCAGCTGCTAACCAAAAAGGTCCTCAGTTTGAATGCACCAGCTGCTCCTTGGAAACCCTATGAGGCAGTTCTACTCTGTCCTAGAGGGTCGCTAGGAGTCAGAATCGACTCGACGGCAACAGGTTTGTTTTTTTTATTTTTAAGGGGGATAGACTTGGAGCCACCTGCTCAGTTTAAAGCCATTTAGATTCATTTTTTTAGAATTCCGTGAGATTGGACTCAGCAAGAGGTCACAAGTGCGTGTCTTGCCTAACCTAACCCGTTGCCAGAGAGTTGATTTTGACTCATAGCGAACCCACAGGACAGAGCAGAACTGCCCCATAGGATTTCCAAGACTGTAATCTTTACAGAAGCAGACTGCCACATCTTTCTCCCACAGAGCAGCTGGCGGGCTCAAACCACCAACCTTTTGGTTAGCAGTCGAGCACTGAACCACTGTGCCACCAGGGCTCCTCAGTTTGTGACTAGATCTATACAATGATTTTAGGGTTTCCTGCTATTGATGTGTCTTGTTACTCTTAGGACTTTTTTGTTGGTTTGTTTTTGTTTGGGGCGCTGAGAAGCCCATGTTACCTCCTGGCATGTCAAAGTTAGACATTTGGCATCTTTCAAGGTGAGTTGTTGGATTTGGCTCCAGGAAGTCTGAGGAGGTAGAAAACATCCAGAGGTGCTGTTTTGCCCAGATGCCAGAAGTAATTTTTGAATCCAGAATAAAAGGTGCATCAAAGACTTCCCTTCATGCTGGTTTTTGTAGACACATATGAATCCGGGTCAAAATGCTCTACTTGGGTGAGCTGGAGGGGCCTTGTTCTCTCCCGTAGAGTAGCTTGGCTTTTTGAGGATGATAACATTTCCCAAGTTCACATGAACTTATCTCGCCGTTTTCCTTTCTGGTTTCCATGGAGCCCACAGGGGACACAGAGACAGCAGGAAGGATCTGCATCAATGTACCATGCACTCCACAGGCTACAGCTACACGTGGATGAGGTAGGCGCTCACTCAGCCTTGCCCTCCTCTTCTTCCGTTCCACAAGAGCAGTGGGAAAGGCCATGCTCTTTAATTGTTTTTATTTTAAGTCCTGCCTTCCCTTGGGATCAGTTTTAAAGTATGTTACCAAATCTTGTCGTTTTTTTTCCAACTATGCCCTGCTCCATGTCCCCCTCAGAATTTATGCTCTATCCCCTCGTGGTTCAAAAAAGACGTGGACAGGTCCACACAGCCAAATAGCAGCGGGGAGGGGCTCATGGATCCAGAGATACCCGGGAGCAAACGCTCCGCTTCTCTGTCTCACAGCCCTCTTTCCAGGTCGGCTACGTTCCTGTTCTTTCCCATCAGCTCCATTCCAAAATGCCCCAGGAACGGGCTTTGGCTGGCCCAGAAGGCTCCAGTGGTCGTCTGTGGACCAATCACTATTGATCAGTGTTGGGTCCCAAAGGGCTGAGGGCCTGTAACTGGCGGTCCTCCTAGAAGCAGAAGGTTGGAAGGAGCATTTTCCAGGAGGTGGGGTTTGGTTTGGTCAGACAAGGATTTAATGTCACACTTCATCAACAAAGCGAAGTGACAACCTACAGATAGGGAGAAAATTTCCGGGAACTATAAAGTTAATAATGGTCTAATATTAAAAATATATACAAAACGTCTACAACTTCACAACAAAAAGACAAATAATCCAATCAAACGATGGGCCGAAGACTTGAACAGACATTTAACCAAAGAAGATATTCAAATGGCCAACAAGCACACGAAAAGATGCTCAACATCATTAGCCACGAATGAGATGCAAACCAAAACCACAGTGAGATATCACTTTACCCCATTAGAATGGCAATGATCAAAAAAAACGTTGGCAAAGTTGTGGAGAAACGGGAACCGTCATCCATCGCTGCTGAGAACGTCAAATGGTACAGCTGCTGTGGAAAACAGTTTGGCAGTTCCTCAAAGAGCTGAATAGAGAACTACCATACGACCCATCAATCCCAAACCCGGAAGTGAAAGCAGGAATGGAAACAAAACATGTACATCAATGCTCATGGCAGCACTGTTTGTAACAGCCGAAAGGTGGAATCAACCAAAATGTTCGTGAACAGACGAATGGACCAAAACAAGCAAATAAATAAAACAAAGTGGTATACAAAATAATGGAATACTACTCAACCATAAAAAGAAATGAAATCCCCATGTATGCCACAACATGGATGAACCTAGAAAACATATGCCGAGTTAGTCGCAAAAGGACAAATACCGTACGACATGACTCACGTGAAATTAGCAAATACATCGAAACCAAAGATTAGGAGTGATCATTGGGGTGACAGTGAGGCGAAAAGGGAATTTTTGCTTAGGGGGCACTGAGCTTATATTAACGGTGGTGGAATAATTTAGAAAAGGATATTGAGAAAGGTTCCACACACATGAAGAATGCAATCAATGTCCCTGAAGTACTCACGTGGAGACTGTTGACCTGGCAGAGGTGGACCTGAGGAGAGGCAGGTATGGCACCTGCCCTGGGCACCACTTGAAAGGGGCCACCACCAAGCACTTTCTATTAACCATCAGCGTCTCCATCGCCAGCAGTGAGGGATCATTCAGCAAGTTAAAACCAGTACTTTGTATTTGAGAGCCTTGGTGGCTCAAGGCAGACCGTGGTCTTGCCCTGCTGGGTGGGGAAAGAGCAGGAACAAAATGACTGTGAGCGCATCATCAGTGAAAGCAAGGAAGGCGTAGCTGTCATTTTCATGTAGTGCCATAACGTGTTAATAAAAGATTAACGAGCTCCACATGTACTTTTGAGCTGATAGTGTGGTAAAGTTATCTAACAGGTGGGTACCGGATGTGTGGACGGGGGCAGGATTTCAGTGCTTGCCACGGGTGCTATTTTCTGTAGACACGCCTCTGAATTGGTGAAGGTTATATTGTGTATGATTTCACCACAGTAAACAAAGATAGAAAGAAAAAAGGAACAAGCAAACTCACTAGGCTCCAGGAGTGCCCCCCTGCTCTGTTCCAGGAGGGTGTGAGCCGTGGGCGTGGGGAGGGTCAGAATGGTCTGTTGTTTTCTCCCCGCCGAAGCCAGGAGCACTGTGCGCACAATGTCATCCCACAGGTCACAAATAACGGGCGTATAACAGAAGAGTCATAATGACTCAAACTAGGCTGGAGAATAGGAGTGACGAACGCTCTGATGGGAGCATTTCCCCTCCACGCCCCTAGGAGGAGAGGATATTGTCACAGATGAGGAAACAGCCTGGGCTGATGGAGTGGCTTTGCCAAGACCACCGTGCCAGCTAGTAGGGGAGCTGGGACTTGAGCCCCTGGACGGGGACTCATTCCATTAGGCTCTGGAGGAGTAAAGAGGCATGCAGAGCGGTGAAGGAAAGAAAGTCCTGAAGAGGGCAGGCTATTCCTGCCCAAGGCCTGGAAGCAGAGATACCTCAATAGGCAAGTGTGATCGAAAAGGCTGGTTAGCTGGGTTGGGGAAGGTGGTCCTTTGGGTAGGTGATGGGAGACCAAGATATCATCTTCATATTACACACACACGCACATACCTTGGGGACCATGCAAGCAGACATCTCCTTGGCTTGGAAAATGGACCCCTAGTAGTGTAGGACCTGCCTTTACCAGGAGGACCACCATCTTTCAACTACGTCCTTTTTCATTGTGTTGTGTTGCCTTCCAGCAAGAATCAGACACCTGCTTAACATTATGCCTGGGTGGCTGTCGGTGAGAGCTGCTCAGGGCTGCCAGAGGGCCTGCCTCATGGGAAAGAGCAAACAAAACCTAAGCCTCAAAAACAGAGCTGTCCACCAATGAAATTCTCTCCTACTGGTGGGACCAAATATTTAGTCACCGGGGAAGTGGCTGATCAGACACACTCCCGGCAAGGTCACGAGGTGCTCCGCAAACAAGGACGAAGGCAAGTCTCCGCAAATGTGCTCCTCACCCCAGACCCTTTGCAGACCCCATAAGAGAGGGAAGTCTTGCTGCTCTGCTTTCCTGCAGATCTATGACCACAAAGCACGCGTTTGCTTTTATTATGCTGGATCCCAGCCTGGCCCTGAAGTCTGCTGCTTGCACAGACAACATTCATTCATTCAGACACAAATGAGATCAATTCTTATCTGACTCACAGGTCAATAGGATTTTGGGAAGCCGCAGAGTCCTAGAGATTACATTATTTTAAAGACTGCAGAGTTAAATACAACAGAGTCCAAAATGGGAGGATTATTCGGCTGTCACACAGATGTCTGCCTCTGGGAAAAAAAAAACCTCGCCTCTCCTCTCCCCCGCCCTCACCCGGCCATGCTTTTGTGCCTTCAGCTCCGAGCTCTCCTGGTGCTCTACTTCCCAACTGTTCACTTCCCAGACACCACAGGGTTTGCTCCTGAAATGTGAGGTCTGAAGCCTGGTGTCCTTAACTGCAAGTCTTCATCTCCCTCCCAGCTCCTGGCACTCCGCAGTGCTCCATGACCCAAGGAAGGGAAGGAGGGAGAGACAAACGGGGAGCCTGTGGGAGTGGGCCTTTCCTACCTGCCACTCAGGCCTGGGAAAGAAAGGGCCCCATCCCCCTCCACACCTCACCTACTGCTCTGAGTTCCGAGTCTGTCCCAGGAGGGCATCACTGCCTCCTTTGCCCATGTGTCTGTCCCAGCTGAGACCTCCGCTGGCTCTTGGTCTACTTCTCTGGGTACCCACGTAGACCCCGCCTCAACTGTCCTGGGTCTTGGTCTTCTCCTCTGGGTGCCCACACAGACCCCACCTCAACTGTCCTGGGTTTGTATGTGCCCACCAGGGTCTGCCTTCCCTTGGGGTGGGGGCGTGGAGCAGCCAGACCTCCATCTACATGTGTTGAATTGGGCTGATTTGTTCCTTTCTAGAAAACTAAGCCATAGATGCAGTGGGTGCAGCCCCCAAATTCGATTTCAAACAGAAAAGAGTCAATTCTCACGTTGGAAGCAATTTTTAGGGAAGTGGCATCAATAAAGAGGGGAAGAAGTGGCTACTTTACAGCAAAGCAAGGGACATTCAGAGCAATTAATAATTGTGTTTCCCCTGAGACAAACTGGGGGGGGGGGGGGGGAGAATAAGCTGAAATTATTTCTTTCTTTCATTGTTCTTCCTTTACCCGAGCGTTGGACTGGAACCCTCCCAGCGACTTCTTAACTCAGCATGTCCTGCTGATCTATTAAGTTGAAGGTTAATCATTAGCAGAGCTCATCTTTCTTCCCTGAATTTAATTTCGTTAGTTATACTTTCTTTCCCTGTTAGAATACTCTCTGATGGATTTGCTTTGAAGGTAAATGAGCATCAGCCTTGTCCCTGCATCTACTCTCTGCTGAAACTTTCCTTCTAACAGCAGAGACAATTGTCAAAATGTCCAATTCAGGCAGTTGGATTTCCATGCAACGAGAACAAGGTCTCTCAGGAACTCTCTCTAAGGCAGCCAAAGCCACGGTGGTTTCATACCAATGCACAGAACACAGCCTCTAGGCTCCATATCCTATGGAAAGGCATCAGAAACCCACTGGCAACAGGACCCTGCTTTGCTTCAGTTCATCAAATCCAGCCCCGACTGTCCACTTCCACCATCCATTTTGTTTCAAAGACTCTTCATGGTCCCCCTGGCCTACTAGCATTTACTAACTGATCTCTCTGTCTCCAACTCCTTCCATCTCCCCAAAGAGACTGCTTGAGTGAAGGAACCGTGTTTTATGCATCTTGGTATTTAGATCACCTACTCAGAGGTATGGCAGCTGAAGTCATTTGATCAATGTTTGTTTAATAAGAGAATGAGTTAATGAAAGAAAGATTGGAAGAATCTGAAAGCAACACCCCAAAAAGGATAGGGAAGGGTAAAAACAAGATTCCTATTGCCCCACTCACTTTAGACCTGGATAGTAAGGAGGCAATGTTGCTAGAGGTAAGAAGTGAGTCTGAAAACAGGCAGATCTGGGATAAAGTCATTTCTTCATTCATTCCTTGTCCATCCATTCTTTGTTGTTGTTAGGTGGGGTCAAGTTGGTTCCGACTCAGGACCACCCTACTTACAACAGAACAAAACACTGGCCAGTCCTGCTCCATCCTCACAATCATTACGCTTGAGCCCATTGTTGCAGCCACTGTGTCAGTCCATCTCATTGAGGGTCTTCCTGTTTTTCGCTGACCCTCTACTTTACCAAGCATGATGTCCTTCTCCAGGGACTGGTCCCTCCAGATAACATGTCCAAAGTACGTGGGACGAAGTCTCACCATCCTTGCTTCTAAGGAGCATTCTGGCTGTACTTCTAAGACAGATGTGTTCTTTCTTCTGGCAGTCCGTGGTATATTCAACATTCCCAGCCAACACCGCAATTCAAAGACATCAATTCTTCTTCAGTCTTCTTTATTCACTGTCCAGCTTTTGCACTTCCATTCTTTAATTCTCCTCTATGTCGGGCACTGTTCTCCACGTGGAAGGCTTTCATAGCTGTCTAAGAGGAGTGTTGTGGCCTCCTTCCCTTTAAGGAACAGCTTAGTGCCTGCTAGAGCCCAGGCCCCGCACCAGGTGCTTGTATCCTGTGACAAGGTTGAAATAACGAACAGCCAAGTCCTTGGCCTCAGGAATCATCACAAAGGGGAGACTGACATAAACCCACTAAGCCTACAGCTCTATAGATCTACGCTGTGTTAAATGCTTTAACAAAAAAGATCAGAGAGCTCGAGAAAGAAAACTAAAGTAGGGAGAATAATGACATTCAGTTTGAGGAAGAAGGGGAAAGGTCCTTGACACAGGTTGTGAGAGAGACAGGGAGGCAGATGGAGCCAACTAGGTCAAGTCTTAGAGGAAGCAGGGTTATGTCATAATAGAGATGGGATCATGCCACTTCAGGCCGTCCTAAGCCAGTTATCATCGGGTCCACTCCAACTTATGGGGACCTGCTATGGATTGAATTGTACCCCCCCAAACATGTGTTGTAAATCCTAACCTCTATACCTCTGGTTATAATCCCATTTGGAAATAGTGTTCTTTGTTACTTTAATGTGGCGGTATTAGTATAGCGTGTGTTTTAATCCAATCTATTTTGAGATATAAAAAGAGCAGATTAAACAAGGAAGCAAGCAAGCAGAGATGGAGGAAGACAGATGCCAAGCCACAGGAAGATCACTGAGGACCAGAAGCTCAAAGAGACAAGGACCCTCCTGGAGAGCCAGCAGAGAGAGCCTTCCCCTCCCCTAGAGCTGACACCCTGAATTAGGACTTCTAGCCTACTAGACTGGGAGAAAATAAACTTCTGTTTGTTAAAGCCTTCCACTTGTAGTATTTCTGTTACAGCAGCACTAGATAACTAAGACAGGACCCCATGTGCATAAGAGTAGAACTGTGCTCCATAGGGTTTTCGATGGCTGATTTTTTGAAAGTAGCGCACCAGGCCTTTCTTCTGAAGTGCCTCTGGGTGGACTTGAATAGCCAACCTTTTGGTTAGCAGCCAAGCACGCTTACCATTTATACCACTCCGGGAATCCTCAGTCCTTCCTGTTGTTGTTACCGTTAGCCGCCAGCAAGTTGGCCCCTGATCATGGCGAACCCACGCACGACAGTATAGGATCATTTGTGCTCCACTGGGTTTTCATCAGCTGATTTTCATAAGCAGGTTGCCAGGCCTTTCTTCCTAGTCTGTCTTAGCCTAGAAGCTCCAAAACCTGGCCAGTATCATAGCCACACAGAAGCCTCCACTAACTGATGGGTGATGGCTGCTTTTGAGGTGCACTGGGCCGGGACTGAATCCAGGTCTTCTGCATGGAAGGCAAGAATCCTATCACCAAACTACCACTGCCCCACCCCAGACCTTCCAGGAACTGTAATAGGAATGCAGTGCAAAGATCCACCAGGGGGCACTGCAGGATAAGTTACTGTTCAACACTCCTGCACCTGTATCTATGATTTGCATAATTAATGGAGGTCTTAGAACTCTGGGTGGTGTGAAAACTTTCAGACTAGATGACCAGGGCAGTCAAATGCTAATCCTGAATAATAACAGCTGAAAGGGACTGGGCTAGAAGGCCAGAAATAGAGATTCTAATTGCTTGTATTTCCTTAATCCCAGGGGCCTGGGTCCCAAACCAGAATTGTCCCTAAACTCTTCCTGGTGAAAGACCCTGCCCTTGCAACTGGGGATGTAACCACGTCCATGGGAAGTAGAGAGAACAGGGCCTCCTGGTCTGTGTCTCCAGCTCCAGTAAGTGCCAGAGCTGTTTCCAAGGAGAGACACAAGGCATTGGGATCAACCCGTTCACCTGTGGTTTTGGAAAGAGCGCTGATAATATCCTCTTCCCTCTCACAGCCTCACCCTGTCGTCTCCCTCATTCCATTCTGTCCTCATATTAGGATGAAGAGTGGGTAGTGCAGATGGCGCTCACTGCTCAAGAGGCAAGAGCCTGGAATTCAGATCCAGGCTTTGCCAGGGACTCCTTCTGGGACCAGTTGCCCAAGGAACCCCACAAAGATCTTCCAACTCTCCTGCGAAATCAGCAGGAAAAAGAGTCTCCAACCCAGTCTGTGGGCAGAGCAGCCTCCCTCAGGCAGAATCAGCTCCAGTCCACGCCCTCCGGCCTTCAGGGAGCCATCAGGGTCTACTCCAGGGTGAACCCCGATCCCCAACTGCAATCATGCAGCTGCCTGAAGCTTGAGCCAGTATTTCCTGGGCAGAGGAGAACCGCAATTCCAAAGAGAGTTCACAGAGAGGAGAAGGTATTTTCTCTGGATAGATTTCCCCCAAAGCGCCCCGCAGAAGGCTGGCCACCAGTCACCTGGCCCCCTGACTGACAAATGTCCTTTGGACGGCAGGCTGGTTAATCTCATGTTGGGGGCAGACAGAGACAGTGTAAGAGGGACATTCTGACAAAAGTGTTTATCCTCCACCACAGGGCGTGGTCAGCAGCTGTTCAGCGCGGCCATCTGAGCTGACAGGCTTTCAGCCGAGGGAGCCCCGGCCTTTGTCTGGCCTGCAGGGTGCAGAGGTGCTGCCCACCCTCTGAGGATGGCTCACAGGTACTGACGGGCTGAGGTGTTCAAGGAGGGAAAGGCCCAGGAAGGCAAACTGCACAGCGGATTGACATTTGGTACACAGGAGGTGCCCAATCAATGCATGCTGGAGGGATAAAGAAGGGAGGAAGGGCGGGTGCACCAAGGAGAGGAACTCAGCCCCTTTCTCACTGCAGACATTCGTCCAGCCATTGAGCATTTCTTGGGGGTTGACCATGAAGCCAGCACTCTGCAGGAACCTGGCATGTGTAAGGCAAGTGTGAGCCAGTCCCCTAAGGGGACACACAAGCAATATAGCCCAGGACTCTTTTGCAAATGATAAAAAACATGATGGACAGTCAAGTAAAACAAACAAATAAGATCTTGGTTGGGGCATAAAGCTGCAAACTCAGCGTCTGATTGCAGACATGGCAGCTTCAGGTGTTAAAAGTGCCAGGAATCTCTCTCCATCTTCCCCTTCGCCTTCCCTCAAAGTTTGTTCTCAGGCAGGATTTCTCACATCCCACCAATTTAGCCACCTCAGCAGAAAGTGAGCCTAACACTCCCAATATTTTAAGCAAGAGTTCAATAGACCAATCTTCCTTGGGCCAATTGATGTCACATGCCCACCCATGAGCCCATCCTTGGAGCTGCTAAGTGGAATATGATTGGCCAGCCCTGAGTGATATGCTGTTGGTGAGGGTGTTGAGTCAATTGCATCCAAACTCCATGGATTGAGTTTGGGGGAGGCAAGTTTTCCCAAAATAAATCAACATGTCGTGCTACCATTACTAAATGTTTTGATCAAAGATGCTACAGGAGAATCCTGATCCAAAAGGAGAAAATGAAGAACAGAATTTCAAATTCTCATGGAATCCAGACTTTCTGGAGCCACTGCGGCTGAATGGACCTCCAAAACTACTGCTCTGAGATCATCTTTAAAACTTAAACCAGAAATGTCCCCTGAAGCCTTCTTTAAGCCAAACAATAGTTTAGCTTAATTGGTAAAGAATGTCTGTCTTGAGCTTTGCGTTCTTTTAAAGAACTACCTCTATGGGATCAAATTGACAATAGCCGCTCAAAAGGTTACATAGGCAGCTTGAGGGGACGTGAGTTTACATTAATGGGAGAGGAAAAATTTGTAAAAGGAGGGTTAGAACGTTGCACAACTTGAAGAGTTTAATCAGTGTCACTGAACTGCACGTGTAGAAATTGTGGAATTGGTATTATGTTCCACTGTGTGTGTTTTCAACAACAACAAAAATAAAATAAATTATTTAAAAAAAAATCAGTACAGCATGAATAAGAGAAGGGTGCATGGTTCTAGACTGGCCACACCAACAGTTACTTTGGACATGCAGACATATCAGTTCAGGACAGGGTGGAAGCTCAGTGGCGGGAAGGCTTAGTTGCAGGAGGGAAGACGATCAGAAAAGGGTTCAGAGAAGAATAGGCAAAGAGATGCTTGAGTCAAAATGTGAAAGATGAGTATAGGTCCATCAGACAGAAGGAGAAAGAAAAGTCATTGCAGACGGGTGCGATGGTGTGGGCAAAAACCTGGGCATGCACACACACACACAAACACACACAGTGAGTGTTAGCCATGTAGTTGCAGGTTTTCAACCTGATGTTTTACGAACTTTGCTTCAATTTAATTACCACAATAACTCTATTGGAAAGTGTTGTGCTTTCGAGGGCACACTCAAGCTGTGGCTGCTTTGGAAATAGAGACTGGAGGTGTGGAGGCCTTGGGAGGGGATGTCAGGGACACCCAGCTCCCTCAGCATCCCCACCAACCTGCTTCCCGTACCCCTTCCTGTACTCTGTAGCTCAGAAGGTGAAAAGTAACATTTCTCAGATTCCATAGTAGCTGGGGTTCCCCATCAGACTATGTTCTACCCAGCTGATGCACCATGGAAGGCAGAGAGGAACTCAACAGTAAATATATACTTCTCATTTTACAGCCTACACAGCAGCAGCTTTCCCATGGAGGGGGGTCCATCCTGGAGCTTCAGATTTTGTAGGTCTGGATGGGGTTTAAGAATTTGCCTTTTAACAAGTTCCTAGGTGATGCTGATGCTGCTGGTCCAAGGGCCGTACTTTGAGAACAACTGTTTTAGAGTACAGAAAGCATGCCGGGTTGATTCCAACCCACGGTGACCCTGTAGGACAGAGCAGAATTGCTCCATAGGGTTTCCAAGGAGTGTCTGGTGGATTCGAACTGCTGACCTTTCGGTTAGCAACCAAGCTCTTAACCACTGTGCCACCAGGGCTCTGATAGGGCAGTAGAGGGTGCGTAAAGGCAGTGAAGGCAGTGAATCTGCAGTACCTTTACACGTAGGAGCTCTTATTTGGGGATTGAACTCAAATGTAAATGCAGTGCTAAATGTGGGGGCCCAACTACACTATGGGAGCTCAATGCCCTATCCCTAGTCTCAGATAAGAATCCATGTGTCTGAGAAGGCTTAAGACACTGAATACTGGAGCATATCTCAAGCTGTGTCCATATCTGTACAATCATAAGGTCATTGACTATATACCAGTAATCCTAAGTTATGACATTTGAGGGGTGACCAATAATTTGCCTCCAGCCCTGCCAGCTCATTCACCTGTATCACAATCAAAGGCCCCTGGATGAATCTTTTATGATATCCCAGTGGAGTGCGTACAGAAGGATGCATCTGCTCTTTCTTTCCCAACCCCAAGGAAGCCCCCTCTGAAAGCGATCACTGTGCACCGCATCATTTTCTCTCTTCCAGTTCAGTCTATTTATCCACCTTGCATGATCCTCCACCTCCTCCCCCCTCCCTCCACCCCAAAACTGGGTCAGCTGGGAGCCAGGCATCGCAAGCACAGCCAAACCACACTTCCGGGAGTTCAGGAGGCAGTATGCAGCCTCCTGCCACCCCACTGTACTAAGACGCCCTCGACAGAGATGGCTCTTGGTTAATGTAGGTCACCAGGAGGCTGGGATGCTGCTGCCAGATCATGGAAAACCAGTGCATGTCCAGAGGCAGGATTTCTGGTTTGTCAGTCAGCGTTCAGTGACAGGAAGCAGAAATTGCTCTAGCTATTTCCAGCAGAAAGGGGTTTAATACTGGAGATTGAGTGCTACCAAATCAGGGGAGACCTGGAGGGGCAGGCTCTATAGGACTGAGACCTGGAACACTGCCACAGAACTGACCCACCAGGGGAATTCCTTGCTACTTTTGCCACAATCAGACAGGGGAAATCAGCACGCTCTCTCCTAAGCACTAGTTCCAGATGACACCACCTTGACAGTGACATGGGGGATCAAGAAATATCTCTACACCTGCTATATCCATATCAGCAAAATGGATGCCTCGTTTCTTTCTACACTTAAGTTGGTTGCAAATCAAGTCTCACGTGAACGCATCTGACTGTTGAACCTCAATCACATACAGATCCCCAGCCGCAACGAGTCTTAGAACTGGAGCTCTTAGCTTGCCCACTCTGCAGTAAGGGGACACCCACTTGAAAGAGACTGGAACCGATGCTGAGTGAGCTAGTCTACCGTACCCCCACACCTGGTCTCACTACTATACATGACACCTAGTGTCACGACCGTACGCCCACACCCGGTGTCACTACTGTACCCCCACACCTGGTGTCACAGAACTCTCAGTATTCCAAGTGAAAGAAAACTTACCCCAAACTGGCTAAGAGTAGAGGGACTTTATTGCCTCGCGTACCTGAAAATTCTGACAGGTATGCTGTCCTCAGGTGTGGTTTGATCCAGGGACTCCGAAGAAACCCCTTCTCTCTCGGCTCTGCTTTCTTCTCTGGTGTCTTATTTTCAGGTGTCGCCTTGTGGTTAGATGACTTTCAGATCCTCCATGCTCACATCCTCCCAGCATCAAGTCTAATGGGAAAGAAACCGATGCTCCTAATCGTTCCTACGTGCATCCTGGGTGCCCTCTGATTGGACCAGATTCGGTCACATGAGGTGCCATGCATTAATTGCCATCTGTAGGGGTGCTGAAGGCTGTGATTGGCCATAGCTGGGTCACATGCCCTGCCCTGGAAACCAGAGGATCATGGTGCCTAAGTGAGGCAGGTGGACTGAATGTGGGAGTGGGGGTGATTTCCCCAGAAAAGTATGTGTCTATCCTGGAAGATAACCCAACCCAACCCTCCTCTGGGACCTGTGGCCAGCTTGGACCCCGACTTGTTCGTGGGCAAATGCCTCCACCTTGCTGACCACCTCTTGTCTTCCATCACAATAAGAGGGTTTGTCAACTGGCCATCTCAAAGCTTCCTGACCAATCTGACTTGCTCCAAGCTGCGATTCTTTCCCAGCTATCCTCCTCCACCCACTGCCTTCGCTGTTTCTTGGAAAAAGTTAGGTCTTGACTTGTTCCTCCTTTCTCTTGCGTGTGGAGACCATCTGAACACAGCCGCTTCTGTGTTTCCAACCTGCTCCCACTGTCTCACTCCCAGCTCCCACTCCTTTACTCTCGGATGCATTCATTTTGTTTTGCTTTGATTTTAATTACACTTTCCAGGGAAGCATCACCAGAGGGTCTCATCAACTAGTAGATTAGGGTCAATAAGAAAGTTAAATGATCACACAGATGACTGACCTCCATAGAGTTCCAGGAGACATAATCCGACTCCCTGAGTGGAAATAACTTGAGTTCCATTTGCAATTATTTATTTCTGAAACGGATCATGTTACTCGCAGTTAATTAATTACCTGCGACATGCCAGGTGACGTGAGGAATGCTTCACGTACATTATCTTTATCCTCCCAACAACCCTAAAGGGTGTGCATGCATTACTGCTGCTATTTAAAGAGTAAAAATGTGGGACTCAGACAGACATTGTCAAACAACAAGTGACTGCTGAAAACTGACCACGTGCCAGTCGCTGCTAGACGCTGAGAGAGTGGGCAAAGGCAAGTGAGACCCAGCTCCTACCTCTCAAAAAAATAAGCTGGAGAGACCAATTGAGACAACAAAGATGGTCATAGTCTAAGACAGCAGATACTGAAGCCCCTAAATGCAGCATGTCTGGCCCCCCATTAGCTGAACTTCAGAGAACACTTCCTGGAGGAAATGGGACTTGAATCAGGGCTCGGAGGTTCCCCTTGCAAAGAGCATCATGAAGTTCAAACACACTTCATGAAAAGTGCCTTCTGCCTCTAATGTGATGATTATACCAGAAGACTACAAAAATGGGGGCATGGACCTCTCCGCAGATGCATGTTCTGGAGAGCCCCATCTCTACAATCTACAATCCTGGATGGCCACCTAGCTTCTACTTAAAAGACCCTGCACAACTTGTTCCAGCTACAGAGCTCTGGGTCAGCAACTTTTTTACATTATATTTAGAAAAAGTAATAAAACGATTCTTCCTGCAGGCTTTGCCAACTGGATGGCGTTATTTCAAATTAAAAAACAAAACAAGAAAGGAGAACAAATGACCCACTTGTGGGAAGGAAGGCACACAAACTGTCCAGGGTTCCATTTCAGGCTACTTATCGCCTGCCCCCCAACCCAGGCTGTGCCTTGGACTCTGACCCCTGGTAATTCCCTGAAGTTGCCAGTGTGCGACATTCCTGGCTGCAGCCCAGTGGCTTAGCACAGGGTCTGCAGAATCACAAAAACCTACTCTCAAATCCTAGTCTTGATATCTTGAAGCTCTGTGGCTGGGAAAACCACTTACCCTCTTTCTGCCTCTCTTACTCATTGGTAGACTGAAAAAGTTAACAGTACCTGTCTCCTTGGGTTAAGATGGAGTGAGATAATGCATTGAGGTGCTTGGATGATGTCTGGTATGGAGTAAGAGCTTTGTAAAAGAAAGTGATCATGATTACGGTTGACCCCTCTGCTTGCTAATTGATTTCCCTGGGGCTACCACTGTTTCATAAAACACATGTCCACTGTCCCTGTCTAAACAGAGAAGGCAGGCGCAGGGAAAGCAGAGCTCAACATGAAGGACTCTCTAGTGCTGAGATGTGGATGGGATTTCCTGGTTGAAACAGGCTATGAAAGAAACATCACTGGAGGGAAATCCAGCTCCCACCTCACATGCAGCTGCTCTCACTGCCAGAGGGAAGTTTCCATGGAGAACTCTCAGGGGGCTGGAGTCGGCGCGGGGAGGTTGATTCCTGTGAAAGGTTTTCTTTTGGGTGCTGAAGGCTAAATGGTCCAGGTTTCCCTGGCGATAGGGGCAGTCCTGTGAAAGGGTAGCACAAGGTCACAATCGGGGTACCCCACATTATCCAGCATGGACGCAAAAGGATTCTGGGACCCAGTAACACATGGAAGGCAGGCTACTTTAATTTCCTAATATGCAGCTGTGCATGAGGATGTACATATATTTTCCTGTAATATAATCTTTGCAGACATGATTATCGTCATTAATTCCAGGTAAACTTAATCCAGAAATATCCTCCTCTCAGAGTAGTATCTAAATTATGGAACACTCATTTGACTTCCAAACATTAGTTTTGGGAAGTGGGGTCTCAGCCTCCGACAGCCTTCATCCATGCTCACATCCGCTGAGCTATCTGGTTCTTACTGGTCTTTAGTTATTGTTCTCACATCCTGAACGCACAAGGCTCTGACCACAAGGCCTCTTTCAGCCACGTTCTCCTCTCTCCAGGGTCCCGTTGGAGCTGTGAGCTAACACAGTGTCTGCCCAGTCCTGAGCTGTGAGGGGCTAGTGTCTGGCCGGGCCTGGCTGTGGGATACCACAGCTTCTGCCCAATCCTGGCTATGAGAGGCTGCAAATACTGCCCAGGCCTGGGCTGTAGGACCTACAACTTCTGCCCAGTCCAGGGGTGTGACAGACTACAGTGTCTGCACAGTCCTGGGCTGTGAGGGACTGCATTGTGCCTAGCCTGGTATGTGATAGACTAGAGCGTCTCCCCAGCTTGGTTTCTGAAGGACCACAGTGTCTGTTCAGTTCTGAACTGTGAAAAATTAACATGTCTACCTCATCCTGGGCTGTGAGGGATGGATATGTCTACACTGTGAAGAATTAGCATCTGCCCAGTCCTGGACTTTGTGGGAGTGCCACAATTGTCCAGTCGTGGGCTGAAATGGACTATGGTGTGGCAAAGTGAGGGAATACAGGGTGTGCATAGTACTGGACTGTCAGGGACTCCAATTTCTGCCTAGTCCTGGGCTGAGGGACTACAGTGTATTTCCAGTCCTGGGCTGAGGGACTATGGTGTCTGTCCAGTCCTGGGCTACAGGGACAACAGTGTTCGTCCAGTCCTGGGCTGGAAGGAGCTAATATGTCCACCTCGAGGGACTGCAATGTCTACCTCTTCCTTGGCTGTGAAGAAAGATAGTGTCTGCTGCTGTCCCAGGCTGGGAAAGATACGGTTTCTCCCCATCCTAGTCTATCAAGACTACAGTTCTGCCCAGTCCTGGAGTAGGGTAGACTAGAATGTTTGCCAAGTTCTGAGATGTGAGGGAACGTAGACTCTGAACAGTCCTAGGCTCTTAGAGACCAACGTTGTCTTCTCAGAGACCATTAAGATGTCTACATCTCTTCCTTCCCCTCAGCAATCTTCAACCCTCCCAGCTCAGCCTAGACCAGAGTGTTCTACGGTAAGGACAGTAAATTCAAAAATTAATTTGACTGGGCAGAAATGTCACAAGGTTTAAAGAAATATGTATAGAAAGAGGAGAGTGTGAGAGGAACTCAAGATCGCCCCACTGGAGTCCCTGGATTTCCTCCCTCCTCTTCACTGCTGTCATTAGAGCAGGGATTACCTTTCCGGATTCAGGTAGAGGGCAGAGTTCACCGGGGAGCCCTGGGCCCATGGAGGACAGGTGAACCCAAACCTGGGTTTCCATCTCACTGGCTGCTCTCAGCTGTGTGGCTTGTGGAGCTGAGAGCCATGGTTTTCTACCTGAAACACAGATTCTCCTCTCTGTCTAAGGGTCTCACAGATTCCCACTAGGGAGTACAGTGGGGGAGGGCCATGGTGGGCAGAGCCAATCACAGGGGAGAGAAGTGAGCCACATGACAGGGAGAACCAATCACAGGGGAGGCGAGTGGGCCACATGACAGGGAGAACCAATCACAGGGGAGGCGAGTGGGCCACATGACAGGGAGAGGACCAGTTGGGTAGGGGAGGAAGAGGGCATGTTTGGGACGGCCACACTGTGTTCTCTAAGGTCATCCTGATCCGAACATTCACCATTACTCTGGATTTGAGGAGAAAATGGTCCCCCAGGTAGTAAAGTGAGGTTACTGAGGGAGATAAGAATTTGGGAGGAGATAAGATTCAAAGAAGCTATTCTAATGAAAAACAGAGGGTAGCTCAAGGCAGGAAGGGTTGGATGAGTGAGGAGGGAAGGGACTGCTGGCAGAGAAGGGAGTGCTGATGAGGCCAGGGAAAGGGTCCTGTGACCCCTGGGTGGGGTCACCGGGACAAGGAGGGTTATTTACTTGCTCTTCTGGCCCTTCCTGAAATAGAGAAAGTGCAAGGGTCCTCAGAAACCATTTCAAGAAGAATATCTTCGTGAGTCAAATGTTGTTGTTGTTTAAGGATCCGTGGGTGGCACAACAGTTAAGGACTTGGCTGCTAACCCAAAGGCTTGTGGTTTAAACCCACCCAGCCATTCACTGGGAGAAAGACCTGGCAATTCTGCTCCCATAAAGATGACAGCTTAGAAGACCTATGGGGAAAATCACGCTGTATGGGGGGATTACTCCTAATAGCAAACAATTGGAAACAACCTCAATACCTGCCTTTAGAGATTGCTGAAATAAATTACAGTACAATGGGATGCTCTGCAGTCTTTTAAAAGAAGGGGGAAAAGGATGTGAAGTGGCACAGGAAATGATTCCTGTCAAAGGAAAAGAAGCAGTGCCATCTGGGTCCCAAGTCTGCCCACATCTCTTCATCACCATGGCTACCTTCCTCTCGTACCTGCCTCTTACGTAATCCCTCCCTGGGCGCACTGCCCCTTCCTCCTCTTCCCATCAACAGCACTCTCTGACCCCAGCCCGAGTTATCTTTTATCAAAGATGATAAATTACATCATCCATCCCCCGGCTTAAATCCTCCAATGGCTTCCTGTTGCATTTAGGATCCAACAGAAGCTCTTCACTCTGACCCCCAAGGCCCTACTTGGTCTAGGCCCTCCTACCTCTTTGGATTTCTCTCCTCCCACTCTCCCCCCAAGCCCAGGTCACTGTGTTCTAGCCACGCTAGCCTTCTTTCTGTCTGTTAAATAAACCAGTTGCCATCAAGTTGACTCCAACTCAGGGCGACCCCATGTGTGTCAGAGCAGAACTGTGTTCTTTAGGATTTTCAAGGGCTGACTTTTCAGAAGTAGATTGCCAGGCCTTTCTTCCAAGGTGCCTCTGGGTGGACTCGAACCTCCAAGCTTTGAATTAGTAGCCAAGTGCATTGATCATTTGCACCCCCCAGGGACTCCGTCTGCCGAATGCTCCAAGCTCATACCACTTTAGGGCCTTTGCACCAGCTGCTTCCTGGCTGGGAGTGTTTACCCTGTAGATCAGAAGTCAGTAACCTATGGCCCGTGGCCTATTTTTTAAGAATCATTTTTCCATTTTTAAAGGGTTGTAACAGCAAACGAAGAAGAACATGTGACAGAGCTCATGTGTGGCCCACAAAGCCTGAGATGGTTACTACCTGGCACTTCACCAAAAAAGTTTGCCAACCCCTGACCTAGATCTCTGTGTGGCTGGCTCCTTGTCATCTGGGGTCAGCTCAAATACTGACGTCCTCTTTCTTAACCTCCTTCCACCTGAAGCAACCTTCTTCCCCTGGCTTGAGACCCCACCGTTCATCAACAATAACAGCAAAAATCATCATTGACTGTGTACCACACGCCAGGGAATGTTCTGGGCTCTTGAGACTTAGCAAAGGAGGTTGCAGATTAGAGGAGGGGTAACACACAAACCAGTATTAGGGCTGGGGGAACAATGACTCAGGGAGGGGAGTGAGAGAGCGAGTGTGGTGTGCGCGCACACACGTTGGAGGGGTGAGGCTGTCTTGTACGCACTTGTCAGGAAAGGCCTCTCTGCTAAGGTGCTATTTGAACTAAGACCTGAAATAGTGAGGGACTGAGCACATCACACAGACAAACAATTGTAGTAAAAGAGCAGCTAAGAGCCTGGTGGTGCTGGGGGCTGTAGTGGTGGCAGGGATACTTTAGACACAACAGATTCACTTAATTCAATCCACTTAAAGTGTGCGGATCACATTTCACATACTTCTGCTGTTTCTCTCTAGAGAGGTTTCTGGCCTTAAGTAGTTACATGTCCCCTTGAGCTGGTTTATGTTTGTATTGAGCAGTATTTTGACAAACAGCACGTAGATCTCTATCTTTTTGGTTTATTTGAAAGAAGTAAGAAAAACTAAATAAAAATAAGTGCAATCGGTCCTGCCTGCCAGAGATGGTTAACTCTTGCTAAAACTATTTCATAAGGTTTTCGCTGGCTAATTCTTTTGCAGAAGTCGACCGCCGGGTCCTTCTTCCCAGTCTGTCTTAGTCTGGAAGCTGAGCTGAAACCTGCCCGCCATGGGTGACCCTGCTGGTATTTGAATACCGGTGGCACAGCTTCCAGCATCACAGCAACATGCAAGCCCCCACAGGACGACAAACTGATAGAAGTGCGGGGGGCAGGACCGGGCAGAGTTTCGTTCTGTTGCACACAGGGTCGCTATGAGCTGGACCAACTTGACAGCCCCTAACAACAACAACAATAGCTATTTTCAGCTTATTCCAAAACCCAGGTACTCTCTTTTCTTAGAGGAATAGGAGAACGCCATCTTTTATTTCCCTGGAATTTGTACATCTCTCTCATCCCATCATTTTTTTTTCCAGTTTTCATTTATGTTGTGTTTATTTTCTGTGGCCTCCAGTAGAATGTCAGGAAACAGGTCTGCTTTGTTCACCTTGGAGCCTCCAGTGCCTGGAGTAGCTTTGGGGATATTGTGGATACTTGGTAATCATTGAAGAATTTGTGTGTGTGTGCATGTGTGTCTATAAACGCTGTACACCAAGAGTTTATGTTGGCTTTCTCAGTGCTGTAAGATTATGGGTTATTTTATTTATTTGTTTTTTTTCTAAGGGTGCTACAATGAACATATATTACACACTGCGTATGTAATGGCTTGAAAAATATCAATGGAAAAAAGACTGCTGTGCAGAGGGGAACCCACAGTCTACTGAGCCTGTCAGAGCAAAAAGGAAGGGCTCTCAGAAGTCAGGCAGACCACCCCCAACAGCGGCCTGTAAGGGCGAACCATTTACCCAGTCATGCAGCTAACTAGACGCAGAGCCGAGACGCATAAGAGGGCTCCTGAAACCAGAGCTGGGGTTCACCTCTCCATCACGGGATCCTGGCAAGCTTTTTCACTCCTGCCATGAAGCTCTGGATCCCAAGCATGACGGGAAGTCTCAGGGCAGCAGACAGAGGCAAAATCCTGGCAACCCTGACCCGGAACTGAAGTCCATCCCTCTGCATCGCTCACTTTTTCTGTGCACTGTGCTCTGACTTCCAACAGCAAGGCCTGCAGCTTTCTCTGGATGCCAGGAATGCATCAAGTCCACAGTGCTGGGGGATCAACACCCCCAGGAGTCGTCCAAAAATGACTCACGGGTTGGTGGATAAATATCCCCGCTCCCTCACCCCTCAGGTGGGGTAACTCTGAGATGTGTGTGTTACAATGCCTCCCAGTGTTCCCCAGTGGGATCAAGCTCCAGGTACTCACAGTTGTCCCTGGCTTGACAGGACACCCTGTCTAATTTCCTCCACCCCCTTCCAGATAAACTACCTGCACTCAAATTCTTGTCCCAAGATCTGCTTCTGGGGAAAATCCAGTGAAGACCATCTTAGGTGCAGAAGAGACATGGAGGTCCCGAAACTCGTGTCTTCCTGCCGTTCTCTATCCATTGCTGTTTGAATCATGAGGAAAATTTGCGTTAATCCAACAGATATTTTTTGACCATCTGGCATTTCTCAGGCACTTTATCAAAATGGAGAAAGAAGCAAAGAAGACACAGCTCTCAAGGAATATACAGTCTACCTGGGAACATGTGGCTTACGCATCTTAAAGGTGAAACAACAGCCCCACACAGGAAATACTGCAAGACATTAACTATATTAGTAGTGACTCGTTTATTAGCTTATCCATTAATGTGTGCATTTACTGAGCACTGAACTGGGCACCAGAGGCTCCAAATGAATGACGTGTCACCTGATCATGCAGTGGTCCCAGAGGATGTATGTTGTTGTTAGGTGCCATCGAGTCAGTTCCAACTCATAGTGACCCTACGTACAACAGAACAAAACACTGCCTGGTCCTGCGCCATCCTCACAATCATGGTTATGCTTGAGCCCATTGTTGGAGCCACTGTACCAATCTATCTCATCGAGGGTCTTCCTCTTTTTCGCTGACCATCAACTTTACCAAGCATGATGTCCTCCTCCAGGGACTGGTCCTTCCCAGTAACATGTCCAAAGTACATGAGACCAAGTCTCACCATCCTCGATTCCAAAGAGCATTCTGGCTGTACTTCTTCCAAGACAGATGTGTTCATTCTTTTGGCAGTCCATGGGATATTCAGTATTCTTCACCAACACCGTAATTCAAAGGCATCAATTCTTCAGTTTTCCTTATTCATTGTCCAGCCTTTGTAGGCATATGAGGAGACTGAAAATACATGGCTTGGGTCAAGCACACCTTACTCCTCAGAGCGACATTTTTGCTTTTTAACACTTTAAAGAGGTCTTTTGCAGAGGATGTGAGAAGCATGTACAAATTATTGGTACCAGAGTTGGAAGTTTGGATGGAAGACAAGCACAAGCCAAGCCTGAGAGGGTCCAGAGGGGGCGAGAGGGATTCGTCATGCTGGGTGCCTGGAGCAAGGGTAGTGTTATCTTTCCCTCTCTGTTATTTCTTTGCTGCATGAGTTAGGGTAAGTCTATACCATGTCTGTGCAAAGGCCCCCATGGTCCTGTGGAAGCAGCCCATCGTGGTTGTGAAGCTTCACTGAAAACTCACACTCACACAAACTCAATGTTCAATTATCAAAAACAAGGATTAATGAGATAGTATGTGTGAGATGCAAGGTTATATAAGTTGTATAAATTCAAGGAATAATTATTACTATCATTTCTGATGCATCCATTCGCATGTTCCTAATTGCTCAATTCTTTAGCATTTTCATTTTAATTTTTTAAGTTCCACATTCCACCCCTCCCATCCAGTATGGGACAAGCAGACGCTTTTATAACCTTGTCCTGACCGATTGCCCAGGAATCTGGTCTCTTTCCCAAGCAACCAAGGAGGCCTCGGTTTTGGAATTGTGCCCAGAGCCCTGGACTTGAACAACCTCTGTGAAGTCCCGGAAGTGAACAGCCGTGGACTCAGCCCAGCCCCCACTCACTCCCGGCCTCTGGCTGCCCTCCCACAGGCTTTGGGGTGATAATCGCCTCCAGAATGACTGGGCTGTGAACACTCTTCTCTCCAGACAAAAGCCCCTGAGAAGACACGGCTCTCCCCAGGAGGGCACGTTCCTTGCTTCTCAGCAAGAGGAGTTTTATAAATTTTTATTAAATCTCACTATGGCTTTGACACCCCACATTTGGAAGGATCATTTTATTAGCTAGTTTCCAGTATCCTGAGGCCTTTACAGAGCCCTGGCAGTGCAGTGGTTAAACAGCTTGGCTGCTAACCAGAAAATTGGCCGTTCAGATCCACAGCAACTCCCTGGAAACCCTATGGGGCAGTTCTACTCTGTCCTGTAGGGTTTGTAAGAGTCGGAATTGACTCAACGGCAACAGTTTGGTTTTTTGGTTTGGAGGCCTTTATAGCCCCCACTTCACCCCATTTTCTTTTTCTTTTTTTTTTTTAACACTCTGTAAGAATGATGCTCATTTAAAGGGACCACGTGGCCAATGTTCTGGGCAAGCAAACTTCCTTCTATAAAGTATACTTATTCCGGTAATATGGTGTGTTGGGATATCTAAATTTGGAGTCCCTTTGCATTGTTGAATATTTGCATTTTTAATCAATAGCTTTTTATCGAGTATCTATTCTGTTCTTAGAGTCCCTGGGTGGTGCAAAGGGTTAACATGCTTGGCTGCTAACCAAAAGATTGGCGGTTCGAGTCTACCCAGAGTTGCCGTGGAAGAAAGGCCTGGTGATCTCCGAAAAATCAGCCACTGAAAATCCCATGTAGCACAGTTCTAGTCTGACACACAACGGGTCACCATGAGTCAGGGTTGACTCGATGGCAACTGGTTTTTTAGTATGCCCTGGTGGCACAGTGGTTACGAACTTGGCTGCTAACCAAAAGGTCAGCAGTTCAAATCCACCAGCTGCTCCTTGGAAACCCTATGGGGCAGTTCTACTCTTTCCTGTAGGGTCGCTATGAGTTGGAATCGACTCAAAGGCAGTGGGTTTGGTTTTGGTTTTGGTTTTTGTTTGCTCAGCTGTAGGTACTCAAGCAAAAACATATAAAGCAGGTACTTGCTTTTGAGGAGTTCCCAGTCTGGCAGTGATGTTCCTTGTGATGTATCTGACCTCTCTCCACGTCAGCGGTGAGTCTCGTCCTACCTTGACTGTACTTGTTGAGCACCTGTCTCCTCTGGGAGCTGTGCCATCCTGTTCCCCACCCCCTGTTCCCTGCACAGTGCTGGGCACAGAGTTAGCACTCAGGAGGCATTGGCTGAATGGATGGAGAAAGTCGTTCTGTGGATACCTGTTCCCAAAACACAGCACCACACTCCTGGGCATGCTGCTCCAGGTGAAGGCTGGCTCGGCAGCAGGGGATTGGTGGCAATGATGACAGACTACTCCCCCACCTGGTGTTCCATGTTGTCCCCAACCTGTTGGGTAAACAGCACGGTTGTGCTCCCTCCCCCACCCGATGACCCTGAGGGAGAAAAGGCGTCCTTGTACAATCCTCTCCTTTCAAAATTAACTGTATTCAAGTCAGCATTGTATGTTCACAGCAAGAAATTGGGCAGGAATGCTTATCACTCAGAGTTATTTTTCAGACAGAAGGACACATCCAAATAGCAATGTCAGGGCTGGCAGCTCACCGCTAAAGGAACCATTTCTGCCAGCTGCTTCTGGGTGTGGGCAGTACCTGACCAAGGCCGGCCCCTGTAGGAGGCCTGGGACTGCCCAATGTCCTGGATTACCCTTTTGCTGCTCCTCCTGTGTGCCAGGCACCCCTGGGCCCTATCTCAGGAATTCCACACAGTCCTCACATGCCTGTGAACATTGTTGCACACTGTCTCACTCGTGTGCAGATAAGCCAACAGATCCCCAGAGAACATCTAACCAACTCATAATGACAGCTGACAACTATTAAGTGTTTCCTATGAGCCTGTTGTTGTTCACTGCCGTAGAGTTCACTCTGACTCGTGGCAACCTTATGCACAGCAGAACAAAACCTTGCCTGGTCCCGTGCCATCCTCACCATGGCCAGCATGTTCCAGTCCATTGTTGAAGCTGTTGTACCAATCCATCTCTCCGACAGTCTTCCTCGCCCTTGATGCTCCTCTACTTCACCAAACACGATATCCTCCTTTAGTGATTAATCCATCCTGATGATGTGTCCAAAGCAAGCAAGTCAGATGACGTTCTGCTGTGCTCCACGGTTTCACTGCCTAATTTCCAGAAGTAGGTCAACAGGCCTTGCTTCCTGGTTTGTCTTAGTCTGGAAGCTCTGCTGAAACCCGTCCACCATGGGGGATCTTGCTGGTATTTGGAATACCTGTGGCATAGGTTCCAGCATCCCAGCAACACCCACCCCACCGTAGTATGACACATTGACAAATAGGTGGTGCTTAGTCGGATACCTGCAGCCCCACATTCAGGGCTGGAAAAGGTGAGGTGTGAGTGCTGCCTAGGACACACAGTTTAAGAAGACACGCTCTCAGGGCCCTGCCGGTGCACGGTCAGCCAGCTTGATCTTTGTGCTTCAAGCATCTCTCTTGCCTCAGCTTAGTATCTCCCTTGCCATGTGAAACAGCCCTGCAAGGTAGGGATTACTCTGCTCATTTTATTGATAAGGAAAGTGAGCTTCTGACAGGTGACAGCTCAGCCAAGGACACAGAGCTGGTAGGTTGCAGAGCCTGGGGTTGGACACCCAGTCCCGTGTTCCTGACTATCATACAGCCCAGGCTCATGCTGGAGCGTGATGGAACTATGAGACCCCAGGGCCTCTCTCCCGTCACATGCTGCCCCCTTGAACTGGCACAGATGTCAGTGAATGGGGTTCTGCTCCACCTCGGCCCCTGAGGAGACCTGAATGTGCAAGGTGAAGCCGGCCTCCATTCATAAGCTGCTGCTAGCCCAGCCTCACCTAGGTCAGCCAGCTCTGGTTGATCTCCCCGGCAGCATGATGGAGGCATGCAGAGGCATCAGAGCACCCGTACAAAGGCCAGGTAGATGGGCACTGCAGGCTGAGGCTGCCCAGGCCTGGCCTGCCCACCACACAGCACAACAGAGCAAGGCTTCCGAGCCAGGTCGTTCCTTCAGGGCTCACCGCCTTCAGTGACTTGCTGAGTGTGCTTAGGCAATTTACTTAATCTCTCTGCACTTCATTTTTCCCTTCTGAAAATGGAGGTAAAAATATTTCCTGCCCCAGAGGATTGTTGGAAATACAGAAGTTGGTACATACGGAAATGCTTGCAAGAGCACCTGGCACTTTGTAACTATGTTTGGTGTTATTATTTACTTAGCTAATAGATACATTTGGCACACATGCTGTAAAAATTTGAGTTAATGATCAACATTTACAAATCAAAGAAGCTTGCATGATAACATGGATTCCCGTCTTCTCGTGAAAAATCAGATGTGGCAGTGCTGGGCTGGCACCTCTGAATGGCCAGCAGCTGACTCCTGTTGGCTGGCTCTCCCTCCCAGGCCTCCCCGGGCTTGTCTGTGCTGCTCACCTGGCCCCTAGCAGGCGTTTGAGCCTGTACCATATGATTTCGTGCATGCCCACTGTGCACCTGGCACAAGAGCTGGTGAGACACAGTCCCTGCTTCTGAGGTCCACACCATCACAACTGGCTACCATGTGAAGCAGCAAGAAAAACAGCAGGTTAGAGTACGAAGTTGGAGGATGTACCTGGGAATGAAGGGCCTTGGGAGGAGAATGGCGTCCCCAGGCTGAGGCTGGGACAGAGATGCTCTGTCTAGTGGGTCCTCTGATGGTGGACGCTGTAGGTGTCAGCTCAAAACTCTAGCCAAGAAGGACACCAGCTTGAAAGGAGTAGTCTACTCTCTGACATGCCCTCACCTGCTAATTTTTAGCACTTGGGACTATCCAGAGCCCTTGGGCACACATCCAGGTCATTTCCAAGGACAGCTCATGCAGGGAACAAAAAAAAAAAGGTGGGGGAAGGGGGCCAGCACAATCATCTAGCAAAGGGCCTCATTCATTGAGTTGAATGAAATCCAGCTCCTTCCCCAGGCCACAGCTTGGCCCGAGCCCGCCTTTCAGACCTTGTTTCCTACTAGGCCCCACCGTATGCATCATGTTCCAGGCACACACGCTGCCCTCCTCCCTGTTTCAGGAACTCCTCCCTCCCAGATTCTCGTGTCTGGCTCCTTCTCAGTTACAGTGTCCCCTCCCTGGCCACTCCCCACACAGCCACAGTGTCCTCCGTGGCTCTTATCACCACCAAAAACCAAACCCGTTGCCTCCAGTCAGTCCTGACTCATACCGACCCTACAGGACAGAGTAGAACTGACCCATAGGGTTTCCAAGGAGTGGCTGGTGGATTCAAACTACTGACCTTTTGGTTAGCAGCCAAGCTCTTACCCACTGCGCCACCAGGACTCCCTTATCACCACCAGGAATTTATTCACTGATTTCTGCCCCCACAGACGGCCAGCTCCAGAGTGACAGAGACGTCAGTGCCTGGTTTACTTCTCATCGCCCAGCGCTGAGAACAGTGTGGACACATGGTGGGGGCCCAGTAAGCGGAGCCACACGCTTAGGAGAATGACCAACACGTTGAAGGTGTCCAATAACTATCTACTGAGTGCATGAACGAATTGAAAAGTTTCACTTGAGAGACACAGATGTACCCAGCCAGTGAATTAAAAGACTTAAGTGCCACACCCAAACCAAACCCACTGCAGATGAGTCAATTCCAGCTCATGGTGACCCCATAGGGATTCCAAGGCTGTAAATCTTTATGGAAGCAGACTGCCACGTCTTTCTCCTGCAAAGCCACTGGTGGTTTTGAACCACTGACCTTTCAGTTAGCAGTGGATCACTTTAACCTCTGTGCCACCAGGGCTCCTGTAAGTGCCACAAGACAAGTGCAGATAAGGGTGGGAGGCACACGACAGAGGGAGTTACTCATTCCATCCAAGGGAACCGGGGCTTCCAGGGGAAGCTGGCACTTGGCTGGATCAAGGGAAATCAACAGAGACAAGGCCGCCTCACAAAGTACCCTGAACCAACGTCTCTCAAGCAGCCTGGAGTCGGCTCAAAGATGTCTGTCAACATTTCTTGAAAGAAAGCCTTCCAATTTTCCCGATTCTGAAACACAGAGTGTTCCTTTTGTCTCATGGCAATGGAAACAAAGCTGACGTTGAAACAGTAAGCAACACTGTACATTTCTCTGCCATTTTGAAGCACGTTCAATACAATTGCATGCAACTGGTTATCACAGTGCTGAGCCCAGTTGATTTATATTCCACTTTGGGAAGCTCTGCTTTCTATTTTCTACGCAGGTGAGCCCCTTCTGTCTGATTAATGCTTGATGGCATGTGGCATTTGTGGCCAGTGCTGGAAAGTCAGACAAGCCATTCTTGCCCAGGAATACGATTCCCAGTGACAATTCTGTTTCTATGAGACAATCAAATGTTATCTTAATGCCACTTGGTTTCTTTCTTAGGAGTGTCAAAAGCTGCTACGGTGAGAGAAATGTTTAACATTCAGCGCGCACACACACACACACACGCGCGCACGCGCACATACACACACGGAAATTGATGAAGAAAACATGGTGTAAAATATCTCTGCCTTTCAAACTGTGGTTGGATAAAGCTTCCCCTCGGCCCCATGTGTGATCTGTCTCCCAGCTCTTTTTCTCTGCCTTAGGTCCATTTTTCCTCATTTGCTGAGCCGAGGATTTGGTGGGGGGCGGTTTTCCAAGGAAGTGTACTCTGGAGAACCCCAAAGGAAGTGAGGGGAGCAGGAGCTGGAAGGGGAAGAAGCTGAGTAAGGATGGAGTCTCAGAAGTCCGCTTCAGCCTGATCCTGAGGAGGGCTCTGAAATATGCATTATGTCTGGGAGCTGGTGGGTGTGGCCGAAACACACTTCTCTGCTCTTGAAGGAACAGTGGCCCTGGCGTTGGGGCAGGATTCCAGCTACCTGAAGTGAAGGATACAGAAGCCAGCGGGAGGGATCTGAGGGACCCAACAAAGCACCAACAATGTCCCTTAACACCCTCGTTCTCTCGATCTGATATATTTTTTTCAATTTCAAGGAGCAGGCAGGTGAACCCCAACAGCCTTTGTATTGCTTTGGACTCCCCCCAAAGAACCCTACAGCTGACAGTATCTTCATTTTACTGCTGCAGAATCTGAGGCTCAGAAAATCAAAATATCAAATTTAACTCAGGCCATGGGACAAGCTGTTGGCAGTGCCGGGTCTAAAGACACTGTCCCATGTGGTCTCTGAGCCGTACTCAGCCCAGCAGCTCTACTAACTCAGATACTGGCGGTGAGAAAGCCATTCCATCTCCTCAGCCATATGGGGAGTCTATCCAATAACATGCTTGTTGGAATGCAAACCCGCTTATGACCTTCTTAATGATGTCATACACCTTCATGCGGCCCCTGGGACATCCCTCTCCCTGGCCCAAATGGAGCAGTAGATCCGTGATCTGACAGCTTCACTTTAATACATCTAATAAAATTAAATGGCATCATATAAAATTAAAGCCATAATTAAAAATTGATTAAAATGTACCGGCTGCCAGCCTCAATATCTACTGTAGTATCTTAAACAATAGTTGTATAGCTTCATTGATTGGAAAAAAAGATAAGTGCAAAATAAAACCAGCAAGCTAGCTATCCGTGGATGAAAGCAGCAAGACTCGTCAAATCGCAAACACCACAACAAACTGTCAGATCTGGTGTTTTAGAAGTGTGTTTTGGCAAGCGGAAGTCAGGGTGAGAGAGATTGACCTCGACCGTGAACATGCCTCCAGATGCCCTTCCCGAGAGAACAAACGTTTGCTTTACATGGGGATGGCGGTGGGACTTTATCCCTCTTGGGAAGGTTTCCGTTGCATACGAAGTCCAGTCGTGAGTACTGAACAACAACAACAAAAAACTTAACATTTTTTCCTTTCGATGGAAAGGGGTCCGGGAGGGTGGACCGACAGTCCCGACTCACCCGGTCATCTCTCTCCACGTGCTGTGCCTTTGTTAGCAGGGAATTGGACAGTGACTGCAACAGCCCATTTTTTGTTTCAGACAAATTAACAAGGACATCACACCCTAAGTTTCCAGAAACGTCTTCGTTTCTTTTCTGTGTGTACACTTCCTGAACGTTTTGATTTTTTTTTCTGTGTGGATAGATAGTAAAGATGTTTTCTGTTTGCCATTATCCGTTCTGTTAAGGCAGAAATACAAGGAAACATTTTATATCTGCTTTTTTTTTTTTCAGAATATTCATTATATTGGATTTATGCAAATAAGGAGCTGGAGAATTCTAGAGGATGCTGGACTTCGGGTTTCTTTCCTGCATCTGACCTTGGACCAGATGGAGAAACGATCAAACAGAAATGTAGAAACAAAGCTAGACCTCAATCAACTCAGTCGCCTAATTCCTCAGTTGAGTGATAACTACCGTTTGTTGAATGTCACCTGTGCCAGCCACAGTGCTAAGCACGTTCTGTAAATTGTCTGGTGAGATTGGCACTGATCATCCCCATGAGATGAACAATGAGGCCGAGGCCCAGCGTGCGGCGGATCTCCCATGGTCACATGGCCAGTAAGGGCAGGGCAGGGACGCAAACCTTGGCAGCCTGATTCCCGAGCCTGGGTCTTTGCCTCTACGTCATGCTTCCTTGCCCAGCCTCTTGAATATTGCCCGTCCCTCAACTTCTGCTTCTTCTTCAATCCAGAGCTGTGAAAAACTGGTGTGCCAAGAATCACTGAGGTAAGAGACGCTGGTGCTAGAGAAAGAATAGGGAATGTTCACCAGGCTGGACCAAATCAGGCAGGAAAGGGGCCAGCCTTTCTATCAGTCTATCAGTACATGATGCCGCCTTTCATCAGAGCGTGGAAGAGTCTTCACACAGACTTGTGTGTTGCTTTGGAGTTTTCAGAATGCTTCACATCACCATTTTCTCTTCAGTGTTTGAGGCTAAGGGGACAATCACATGACCGTAGCCGCTCACCATGGCAGTGGCGGGCACAAGGCGAGCCCCCGCCCTGACACCATAGATTTCAAATCCAGCATGCCACTAAGTCTTCGGTGTGTTTTGACTTTTCTAGATCGCAGGGACAATTGGTGATGGCATTCTGTGCCAGCAATAGATGTTTGCAGCTCTGGAAAAATGCTGCAGCCTGGGGTCCATGGTGAGAATCATTAGGCCAAGATGAGTCTTTCAATTTGGCAGCTCAACTGAGATTTCACTGAAAATCCAGGCCTTAGAGTAAACACACACCATGAACTGACAAAAGGTGGGATTCTGATTTCATTGAAGGAAAAGACATGGTGTTGAATGGACCAAGAGAGAATTGAAGGTGGGAACTGGCCAGATGTTAAGCTAATGATTGGACAGATATGACTTTAAGGCGGGCTGTCTTCTAAGATTACCTGGAAAAGTGCTCTTTGAAGCTATGGCATCTTGGAAACAGATTCGTACTCATCTCAAATGTGCACCACTCTGCCCCTTCATACTTCTCATCTCTCTCCTAAAACACACACACACACACACACACACACACACACACACACACACACACACACACCATTAACTGTATTTCCTACCTTTGAAAATTTTCCAGGTGAATTTATCAGAAGCTGGCATTGTCTGTTCCACAGGGTAACCTCAATGCTCTATTGTTTTAAGGCAGTTGCCCTGTTTTTAAAACTACAAATAACTTTTCTTTTTTTATTGTACTTCAGGTGAAGGCTTACAGAACAAATAGTTTCTCATGAAACAGTAGTACACATATTGTTTTATGACATTGGTTAACAATCCCACAACATGTCAACCCTCTAACTTCTCAACCTTTTTTTTTGGTGAAAATACACATTGCCAAAGATACACCATTTCCAAAATTTCTACATGCACAGTTCAGTGATGTTGACTATGCTCTTCCAATTGTGCTGCTATTCTCACTTAAGATGAAGGCTTACAGAACAAAATAGTTTCTCATTTAGCAGTTACTACAAATGTTGCCCTATGACAATGGTTAACAATCTCACAACACATCAACAATATCCTTACTCAACCTTGGGTTCCCTATCACCAGCTTCCTTGTCCCCTTCTGCCTTCTGGCCCTTGTCACTGGACTCCTGTACCTCGTTAGTCTCATTTGGTTTTAGGGGGCTGTCCACTCCCACGCTGAGCAGTGAACCTCGGAGATAACTTCACCACTGAGCTAAAAGGGTGTCTGGGGGCCATACTCTCAGGGTATCTCCAGTCTCCTTTAGGCCAGTAAATCTGGTCTTTTTTTTGTGAGTTAGAATTATGTTCTACATCCTTCTCCAGCTCTGTCCAGAACCCTCTGCTGTGATCCTGGTCAGAGCAGTCAGTGGTGGTAGCCGGGCACCATCTAGCTGTACTGGACTCAGTCCGGTGGAGGCCTTGGTAGCTGTGGACAATTAGTCCTTTGGACTAATCTTTTCCTTGTATCCTGTTCTCTTCACTCTCCCTTGCTCCCGAAGGGATAAGACCAGTGGAGGATCTTAGATGGCCGCTTACAGGCTTTTAAGACTCCAGACACTACTCACCAAGGTAGAAAGCAGAGCATTGTCTTTATAAGCTGTGTCATGCCAATTGAGCTAGATGTTCCCCAAGACCATGGTCCCGACAGCCCTCTGCCCAGCAATTCAGTCCCTCAGGGAGTTTGGATGTGTCTACAGGGTTTCCATGACCTTTCCTTGTACAAGTTATGCTAGTTTCCCCTGTATTGTGTACTGTCTCACCCTTCACCCAAGATACCACTTATCTATTGCCTATTTAGTATTCCCCCCCCCCATCCCTGGTAACCAACAAACATTGTTACATTTTGTGTGTGAACTTTTCCATGGGTTTTTACAATAGAGGTCTCATATAATATTTGTCCTTTTGTGATTGACTTATTTCACTCAGCATAATGTCCTCCAGTTTCATCCATGTTATGAGATGGTTCACAGATTGATTGTTGTTCTTTCTTGTTGCATAGTACTCCATTGTGTGTATGTACCATATTTGTTTATCCATTCATCTGCTGATGGGCATCTAGGTTGTTTCCATCGTTTTGCTATTGTGAACAATGCTGCCATGAACATAGGTGTGCATATGTCTATTCGAGTGACGACTCTTATTTCTCTAGGATATATTCCTAGGAGTGGGATTGCTGGATTGAATGGTATGTCTATTTCTAGCTTTCTGAGGAAGCGCCATATCATTTTCCAGAATGGTTGTATCATTTTGCATTCCCACCAGCAGTGCATAAGAGTTCTGATCTCCCCACGGCCCCTCCAACATTTCTTATTTCCAGTGTTTTTGATTCGTGCCAGTAATGCCGGGGTGAGATGCTATCTCATTGTGGTTTTAATTTGCATTTCTCTAATGGCTAGTGATAGCATTTCCTCATGTGTCTGTTGGCCATTTGAATGTCTTCTTTGGTGAAGTGTCTGTTCATTTCCTTTGCCCATTTTTCAATAGGATTATTTGTCTTTTTGTTGGAGAGGTGTTGGATTTTCTTGTAGATTATGGAGATTAGACCTTTGTCTGACTTGTACTGTCCAAAAACTTTTTCCCAATCTGTAGGTTCTCTTTTTACTCTCTTGGTGAAGTCTTTTGAAGAGCATAGGTGTTTGATTTTTAGACGATCCCAGTTATCTAGCTTATCTGTTGGGGTTTGTGCGTTGATGGTTATGGTTTAAAGCTACAAATAACTTTAAAAAAAAAAAATCAAATTTGCTGCCATCAAGTCAATTCCGATTCATAGCTACCCTATAGGACAGAGTAGAACTGCCCCATAGAGTTACCAAGGAGCTCCTGGTGTATTCAAACTGCCAACCTTTTGATTAGCAGCCATAGCACTTAAACACTATGCCACCAGGGTTTCCAACCAATAACTTTAAATGTATAAAAATACAAGTGCTACAGGAAGTCACAGTCCACTGCCCTGGAAACCCCTGGATGACCTGGTTAAGGACCAGGACAATGACCATCAGGGTAAGGAGATGAATCTTAAGAGGGTCATTCAACCATGGCTCTGGACCAAATGCTAACCCAAAATCTGTTGTTGTTTGGTAAAGAAGGAGACTGCTGTTAGCCTTGGCTCCCTCTGGGCGAACATGATCGTCAACCTGGGGGTGGAGGAAACGTTCCCTATCCTGTCATGACTTCCGATTCCCTGACCTACAGAACTGAATTGTGAGTCTCTGTGTCAGGCAGGAGTAAGGACTAGAGGGGGCAGAGAACATCCACTCAGCAAAGCGCTTTTCCAAGTCATTGCATCTCATGTGAATCCTTCCATTAGACTCATTGGCTCATGCTTGGGTTCAGGTCTCTTATTTTCAGGGAATTTCCATTTTCACAGCATCCCACAGGGCCTGGGTTGGCTTCAGGCCCAGCTGGGTGGAGAAGTTGAGATCTGTGGCGGACACCTGTGATTTTTGTTTTGCCTCCCACACCCTTTCCTTCTGGAAGCTGCCCCTTTCCAGCATTGTGGAATACTCAATCCAAAGGCCCCTACTCCCTGACCACATGTGTGGGAACAGTACCCTGGTTAGCCAGTTAGAATGCTCCAATCCTTTTGACACAGTGGCTGTCCTGGGGGTGTGTATGATCCAAACAGGACCACTAGGGTCCTTGGGGAGAGGTGCTTTGGGTGTTAGAAGAAGAGCTGTCTCTCTCCTTCTGAGACCCTGGGCTCTCAGGACGATAATGCTCAGAGCTTCTGAGGGTCAATTTTGCATCAAACAGAGAGAGCCTGTCAGAGAATAAACCCAGTGAGCAAGAAACAGAGCTAAGAGATGGAAAGAAGCTGAGTCCTGGTGATTTTATTTGAGTTCCTGAATCCAGCTATGCCTGAAGCCCCTGGATTTTGACTTACATTAACTGATCATTTCCTTTTGCTTAAGCCAGGTTGTTTAGTTGCAAATGTCAGAAAACTAACTCAGAGTCCAGGTAGGGACAAGCTATTTCTCTCTCAATTCTCCCATTATCTGGAATTTCTCACACCTTAATCGATTCCTTCAAAGCACAACTCAGACTTCATCTCTTCCAGGAAGACTTCCCTGACTACTTTAACTTCCAGAGTTCCTTATTTCTACTGAACTTAGACTGTATGTCTGTTATCAGGCAGGGTATAACCAGGTAACAGAAGGCACCCCAGAGAGTTCAAACAAAGAGACTTTAATACGAGCAGGACCAAAAGAACCAACAAAGAATGCTGAGACATCCAGAACCTAGCAACCACAGGCAAGTCATTCCATCTCTAGGGATGAAGGCTGTAGTGAGGGCTTGAATCACTGAGAAGGGACTGTCCCATAGGAGCTGTGGTCATGGATGGATCAGCCACTGTAAGAGACTTGGAAGGAGTAGAGAAAAGACATACCTTGACCTCTCTCTCCTCCTGCCCTTGCGTGTTCTGACAGTGCCTTGCATTGTTAAAACCGAGTAGAGAGCCAGAGGGAAGAAGCCCAGGAGATGCAGCCTGCAGGGCTGAGCCTCAGAGCACAGAACATGTCAGAGAAGGATGATGACTGGATTTGGATGATTGGGTAACAGAAGGCCTCATGAGGCACTGGTGGCTCAGCGGTAGAATTCTTGCTTTGGATGCTGGAGATCTGGGTTTGGTTCCCAGCCAATGCACCTCATGTGCAGCCACCACCTATCTGTTAGTGGAGGCTTGTGTATTGCTATGATGCTGAACAGGTTTCAGCAGAGCTTTTAGACTAAGACAGACTAGGAGGAAAGGTCTGGCAATCTACATCTGAAAATCAGCCAATGAAAACCCTATGGATTACAATGCAGATCAGGACACCATTGCACATGGGGTTGCCAGGAGTAAGGAGCTGACTTCACTGCAGCTAACTACAGCAACGTCAGAGGGCCTCATCTTCCAGTCTGGTAGCTGACCATGTGTGGCTCTTCATGGGGTAAATAACTGGACACTCCTGAGGCCTTATGAGTCCAGCGGCTAAGTCCCAAAGACAGAATCCATGGTAGAAAGAACAGGCTTCCGCTAGGAGAAGTTTGCAAGGCACCTAGCACCTCAGTTTCCCTATCTAGTGCGGAGAAGAGTTGGCAAAAGAGCACTTCCAAACGGTCCCCAACGTTTTTAACAGTTTTAAGTGAATGCTTGCAAACCAGCTCTTCATCAGAAGGAAGAAAGGACTCTGTAAGCAGCAGCACTGAATCGTTTACTCCTCATGGTCTGGAATGTAATTCCTGAAATCAACTGAGGCAGGCAAGGGCAAGAAGGAGAAAGAGATGCCGAGGCCAGAGAGCCAGAGCACATGCTATTCTCTGAAGTGGTGTGAGAAACCGGTCCCGTTCCAGTGGGATTTCCAGGTAACTTCCCGCGTCCCTGCATCTGGGGGTTGGCGCCTTCCGGTTCGGTGATGTGGCTTTTTCGTAAGCATCTGTCCTCTCTTCCGTCTTGGACCGGCTGCCTGTGCGTCTGCCATTTCTCTTCCGCAGCGATTTCCTCCCCTCCTCCTGGCCAGGCAATAACTTCCCCAGCTTGTCATTTGGGAGCAAGGCCCGCCGTTGGCCTTCTCTTTGGGTAGAGCCATTCTGTGCAGCCTGAGCTGGAGAGAAAAGGATGGAGAGGCAGGGCAGAGATCCCCAGCCTAATTTTGTGGCTGGTCTGCGGCCCCATCAAGCAACATTCACGGAAAGTGACAAGTAGAAATTAGTCTCTATTGATTTTATTTCCATAACATCTGAAAAACAATCCTTACCAAAGATGTCTTTCAAACATCTCTCTGGAAGAAAATATAGGGTTCTGTCTCAGAGAAAATACGTTTCTGAATACACATCCAAAACAATTTCTAAGGAAAACAGAATCAAAATCAACATTTCCACAGTTTATGCCATTCCCTGCCTTCGTGAAGATATGCAACTTAATTTGCAAGCGTTTCGCCCTGCAAGGGAAATTGCCTGCGATGCTGACTGGATCAGAACCACTCATTTCAGACTCATTATACATTACACAATATCCCAAATGTCAGCTCACACCCACCAAGCAGGCAGAGCAGCAGGGCTTTCAATAATAAATTACTTCTATTTACTTCAATACAGTGGAAAAAGAATTCAGAGCATTAGGAATTCTTTTGCACCTGAAGGTAATTACAAGTAACTATACCGAGCCCAGGATTGCAGATAGCTTCACTTAGCTAGGCTGAGGACATTAAAGGGATTTTAGCGGAAAAAGATAAGGTTCTTGCTGGAGCTTAAAAAACTGTAAGTATATAACTACACATACACACACACACACACACGCACACACACATGCACAGCAGATTCCAAACGTTTTCATAGTGTTTTCTACTTGGAAACCAGGTGCATTACATTTATATTAAGACAACTGAAAATTTTCAGCAAAGGTGTTTGAAATTAAAAGAGAGGAAGAATGTGCATTTGTAGTTGAAAGTCATTAAGAAGTTAGGGAAAGCAGAGGCCTCTTATTCATACAAAGGGATTTTTCAGTTCAATTAACTTAATTGGAAAAATATACAATGAAAAATCTGACACGTGACTGACAAGCTCACATAGTTTTGGAAATGTTCCCATCTGCTCCAAAGGAGGCAGGGGCGGGGGCGGGGTAGTGAAGAGCAAAGGAGATCCACAGTCATAAGGGTCCAGAGGATACTGAGTAATGCCTGATTGGTTCTAAACCAGGGTGGCAGGGGTAGGGGAGGGAGAGCAGAACTTGGCTGGAACACAGACTTCTCCTCCCAAGCTATCCACCAAGGAGATGCACGGCCTATCGGAGCCAGTTGCTAGGATGAGTGGCCTTGAAGGGGAAGTGAGAAGCCAGAGGAGGAAGCACTTCCCAGGGAACAAATAAAGACACCTGAGTAAGAGCTGTATTATTTACTTGCTCAGGGCGTGCTAGGTTATGCTGGAGTAACAAATAACCCCAGGTCTCAGCAGCCTAATATAACAGAAGTTTATTTCTTGCCCACGCCATGTGTTCAAGCACAGGTTGGTGGGGACTCTGCATGTGTAGTCATCTGGGAACTTGGGCACCTGGCTCTATCTTCACTTCTGTCTCCATGACCATCACAGTCAGGCAAGACCACGCTGTTCCCTGGAAGCGACACACATGACTTTCGCTCCCATTTCACCAGCCAAAGCATGCCAGCTGCAACACCTAACTTCAAAAAGGGATGGGGAAGGGCAATCCTACCAAGTGCTCTGAAGGACAGGAGGTCTGGACTATCTGTCATCAGCCTTAGGACCACCACTGCACTCAGCAGAGATTTCAGCCAAGCAGGTGCTTAAGGACACTTGTTTCCTTGGCACTGTGCTGAGAGCCGAAATAGGAAAACAAACAAACAACAGCAAAAATAGAATACTTCTCTTCAAAGATCTTTTCTCTAATCGGTTATGATCACAGGAAAAAAAGTAAATAAGCGCCATATATAAAACAAGAGTCAAATGCACCTATACAAGAGGTTTTACTTGAACTATGTATGACATTGCTGGAAGAAAGCTGCACCCCACAAGTATGAGAGTGGTCTGGAGAATGAGAGAGAGCCCAGCTGACAAGGTCAGGCAAGGTGTCCTGCAGAGGGCCTCCCGAGTACAGCCCTGAAGAAGAGAAAAGAGGGACTCTGCATGATTCTCACGGCCTCTTACTTAATCCTGCAACACTGTAGGGCACACAATATCATTACCATTTTACGCACTAGGAAAGTCAGTCTCTGACAGAGCAAATGACTTTCCTAGGCTCACACAGCTTGTCCAGGGAAAACCTGGTAAAAAATTAAATCTGGTGATTTGGGAAACAGGGAAAAGCTAAAATGAGATTGCATAATTTAACCCCAAGGGGAAAACAGGAAAAAAATGTAAAGCAGTTACAAGGTTACAAACCATAGCAGCCTGGGCCTTGTTAGCACGGAAGCAAATTGTCCTCATGCTGCAAAAAACGAACGCTGACAGCGCCTAAGGCTTCAACGCATCAAGCATGGGAGAACACAAACGAAACACTTAAAAACACCTTAAAATATGCTCAATTCTATCTGTGTAAGAAGGTAAGGAGACCTATAAAATACAGAAGGCTTTCCATCCAAAGTAGTTAATGTATTTTGAATAATTTTGGTGTTAAGGAAACAAATTCTCACTTACCAGTAAAATATGACTATCCAGAATGACGTATTCATGAGTGTTTCAGATTCCGGAACATTAACTATGCATAGGACCTTCCTCGAGCCACCGAGTAAGTGTAAGGTGAGAGCTGGGTCTACTTCCCCCGTGTCCTGTCCCACATTCACTGTCTTACCCAGATTGGCTGCATAAGAGGATTGTGTTATTAATGGATACTCCTGCTGGTTAGTCCTGTTTTGAATCTGGTGCTGCACTCTCTACAGAGTGCAACTCAGTAGGAAGGTTGCCAACTCCTTACCCCACTGCTATATCCATGCATATTAAGTCTCATCCAAGCTACACACACATACACACACAACATACACTCACATATACGTTTGCTTGTAGACCCTAGAATTATCTACTTACATTTTCACTATTAAAGACTCTTTCTTATGAGTCTCTTAAAAGAACAGCTTAAAATGGGGAGAAGAAAGCCTGAGTTACCTTCTTGGCTCTCATTTTGTGACATAGTACATGTCCCTTTCCTTCTCTGGGTATCGGTTTCCCCATCTTTAAAAGTAGACTTCTGGTTTCCAGTCTGACATACAAAGATCTTGGAATTCATCGTTCCTGCCCTCAAAACAGGAAAAAAGCTTAACAAATTGAAAATCAACAATTCTTATATGCATAAGAGAATTGAGGTCACGGGACAAACTGCTTCCCTGCAAGCTGGAGAGACTGACAGACTGATGCAGAGAATGACAGCTTACAGGGAGCAGCTGAGGAACAGAAGTCCACAACTGGAGTCAGTATGGGTAGGAACACTTTAAAAGGTAATTGGTGAATAGCTTGAGGCTCAGTGTGGACTACCTTAAGAGTTAAAAACTCCAGGGGCTCCAGTCTTGGGGGTGATCCCACACTTTTGTGAGTTTTACCTCCAGGAGCCCCACCAGGTTCTAAGGATGAAAATTGGAGAAAAATCCCCTCAAGCTTCTAGCAGGGGGAGGATAGAAGTAACTATTTTGAGATACCCCCAGAGCTCTCTCTTCTCCTTAACAAGTTCTGTCCTAAAGGGAAACGATTTTGCAAGAGACTAATTAACTTGGGTTTTACCAAAGCCTAACAGACTTGAAGTACAATGCTGTCAGTGTTAGGACAACATCCATATACCTACAAGGAAGACCAGTTAATACGACTATTATGCAAATTTACACACCAACAACTAAGGCCAATGATGAAGAAACCGAAGATTTTTACCAACTTCTTCAGTCTGAATGCAGTCTGCAATCAGGATGCATTGATAATTACTGGCGATTGGAATGCAAAAGTTGGAAACAAAGAAGAGGGATCAGTAGTTGGAAAATAAGGCCTTGGTGATAGGAATGATGCTGGAGATCCTGTGATAGAATTTTGCAAGACCAATGACTTCTTCATAGCAAACACTTTTCTTCAACGACATAAACAGCAACTATACACACGGATCTTGCCAAATGGAACACACAGGAATCAAATTGACTACATCTGTGGAAAGACGACGGAGAAGTTCAATATCATCAGTCAGAATAAAGCCAGGGACTGACTGGGAACAGACCATCAATTGCTAATATGCAAGTTCATGTTGAAACTAAAGAAAATTAGAACAAGTCTGTGAGAGCCAAAATATGACCTTGAGTATAGCCCACGTGAATTTAGAGACCATCTCAAGAATAGATTTGACACATTGAATACTAATGACTGAAGACCAGACGAGCTGTGGAATGACATCAAGGACATCATACATAAAGAAAGCAAGAGGTCATTAAAAAGACAGGAGAAAGAAAAGGCCACAATGGATGTCAGAAGAGACTCTGAAGCTTGCTTTTGCACATCAAGTACCTAAGCAAAGGGAAGAAATGATGAAGTAAAAGAGCTAAACAAAAGATTTCAAAGGGCAGCTCGAGAAGACAAAGTAAAGTATTATAATAACATGTGCAAAGAGCCAGAGACAGAAAACCAAAGGGGAAGAACACACTCTGTATTTTCAAACTGAAAGAACTGACGGAAAAATTCAAGCCTCCAGTTGCAATAGTGAAAGATTTCATGGGGCAAATGTTAAACCACTCAGGAAGCATCAAAAGAAGATGGAAGGAATACACAGCATCACTATACCAAAAAGAATTGGTCGACATTCAACCATTTCAGGAGGTAGCATAAGATAAGGAACCAATGGTTCTGCAGGAAGAAGTCCAAGCTGCACTGAAGGCATTGGCAGAAAACAAGGCTCCAGGAATTGACGGAATATCAATTGAGATGTTTCAACAAACAGATGCAGCCCTGGAAGTGCTCACTCATCTATGCCAAGAAATTTAGAAGACAGATACCTGGCCAACCGACTGGAGGAGATCCATATTTATGTCTATTCCCAAGAAAGGTGATTCAACCAAATGTGGAAATTATTGAACAACATCATTACTATTGTACACAAGTAAAATTTTGCTACAGATCATTTGAAAGCGGCTGCAGCAATATATCAACAGGGAACTGCCAGAAATTCAAGCCAGATTCAAAAGAGGAGGTGGAACCAGAGATATCATTGCTGATACCAGGTGGATCCTGGCTGAAAGCAGAGAATACCAGAAAGATGTTTACCTGCTCTTTACTGACTATGCAAAGGCATTCAACTGTGTGGATCATAACAAATTATGGATAACATTGCAAAGAATGGGAACTCCAGAACACTTCATTGTGCTCATGAGGAACCTGTACGTAGAACAAGAGGCAGTCGTTCTAACACAACAAGGGGATACTGCATGATTTAAAGTCAGGAAAGGTGTGTGTCGGGGTTGTATCCTTTCACCATACCTATTTAATCTGTATGCTGAACAAATAATCAAAGAAGTTGGACTCTCTGAAGAAGAATGGGGTATGAAGATTAGAGGAAGACTCATTAACAACCTGAGTTATGCTGATGACACAACCTTGCTTGCTGAAAGTGAAGAGGACTTGAAGCACTTACTGGTGAAGATCAAAGACCACAGCCTTCAGTATGGATTACACCTCAACATAAAGAAAATAAAAATCCTCACAACTGGACCAGTAAGCAACATCATGATAAACGGACAAAAGATAGAAGTTGTCAAGGATTTCGTTTTGCTTGGATCCACAATCAACACCCATGGAAGCTGCAGTCAAGACATCAAAAGATGCATTGCTTTGGGCACATCTGCTGCAAAAGACCTCTTCAAAGTGTTAAAAAGCAAAGATGCCACCTTAAAGACTAAGGCGCTCCTGACCCAAGCCATGGTGTGTTCAATCACCTTATATGCATGCAGAAGCTGGACAATGAATAAGGAAGACTGAAGAAGAATTGATGCCTTTGAATCGTGGTGTGGTGAAGAATACTGAATATAACATGGACAGCTGAAAGAACAAACAGATCTGTTTTGGAAGAAGTACAACCGGAATGCTCCTTAGAAGCAAGGATGGCAAGACTATGCCTCACATAATCTGGACATGTTTTCAGGAGGGATCAGTCCCTGGAGAAGGATATCGTGCTTGGCAGAGTAGAGGGTCAGCGAAAAAGAGGAAGACCCTCAAGGAGATGGATTGACACAGTGGCTGCAACAATGAGATCAAGCATAACAAGGATTGCGAGGATGGTGCAGGATCGGGCAGTGTTTCATTCTGTTGTACGTGGGATCACTATGAGTCGGAACTGACTCAATGGCACCTAACGACATAACAACAACAGACCTGGGGGAAGGGAAATACTCAACTTCAGGCCCTTCTAGCCTCCCTGCCTCATATAAGAGGAAGAGAAGCATTGAGAAGGAGTCATGAAAATCACAAACTCACTAAAAGACTGAGACTTAATCATAGGACTATAGAACACTTCCTCTCCCCCTACACATTTCCACAATGTCAATAGAGCTAAATGAACTTCAAACTTCAAACTATATTTAAGAAGAAACATCTAGGGAACCCCAAAGACAACAAGGGAGACAAAACAAGGACACAAAGGAAATGTTAGCGTCTGCCACCACAGCTAGAGCAAGCAGTAAACACAGCCTAATTCCTAGCCAAATAAACATAAGACTTCCACTAAGGCCCTATCCACTTGGGTTTCTTTTACCTCATACATCATTTATGGCTTTCCAAAAAATAAAAAAAAAAAAATACAAGACATACTAAAAGATAAATAATACAGTCTGAAGAGAGAGTAAGCATCAAAACCTCAGATATGACAGAGATTTTGGAATTATCAGACTAAGAATTTAAACTAACCATGAAAATATGCTAAGGACTGATGGAAAAAGATAACAACATGAAAGAACAGATGGGTAATGTAAGCAGAGAGATGGAAACTCTAAGAAAGAATGAAAAAATGTTAGAAATTAAAGACCGTAGTAGAAATAAAGAATGCCTTTGACAGGCTCTTCAGTAGACTGGGCATGGCTGAGGAAAGTATGGGTAAGCTTGAAAACATGTCAATAGAAATAAGAACTAAAACAAAAAAGAAATAGAATATTCATGAACTGTGGGGCAATTACAATATGTGTAACCTATGTATAATGGGAATACCAGAAGAGAAGAGAGAAAAGAACAGAAAAAATATTTGAAGTAATAATGGCTGAAATTTTTCAAAAATGATAGGTATCAATTCACAGACCGAGGAAGCACAGAGAACACTAAGCAGTCTAACTATTAAAGAAGTGAAATGTTTACATCTCTGGTTAAATCTTTTCCTAGATATTTTATTCTCTTAGATGCTATATTGTAGATGGAATTTTTTCCCGAATTTCCCTTTCAGCTTTCTCATTGCGAGTGTATAGAAACCCAACTAATTTTTGTTCATTGACCTTGTACAGTATGCCTCTGCCAAATTCCTCTGTTATCTCTAGAAAGCTTTCTTTTGGATTCTTTGGGATTTTCTATATATAGGATCATGTCATCCATAAATAGAGATAATTTTACATATTCTTTTTCAGTCTGGATACCTTTTATTTCTTTTTCTGATCTTATTCCTCTGGGTAGGAGTTCATATGACCCAGCGATTCCACTGCTAGGAATATACCCAAGGGACTTGAAAGCAGCAACGTGAACAGACATATGTACACCAATGTTCACTGCAGCATTATTCACAATAGCCAAAAGGTGGAAATAACCTAAATGCCCATCAATGGATGAATGGATAAACAAATGTGGTACATACCTACAACAGAATACTACTCAGTCAGAACAAGAAATGAAATCTTGATACATGCTACAAGGATGGAGCTGGAAGACATTATGTGGAATGAAGTAAGCTGATCACAAAATGGCAAATATTGTACAACTTCAGTTGTATAAAAAGAAAATAACAGGCAAATGTATAGAGACTAAAGTTTACTAGTGGTTACCACGGGCAGGAGGGTTGAGGAAAAGGAGGTGGGTAATTGCTTATGGAGCACTGAGTTTTGGTTTACAGCTTATAGTGATGGAAAAATCATATTGCTTAAAGGTAGTGTTGCAGAGGCAATTAAAGTAATTGCTGTCAATAAGTTGTACACCTGTAAAAAGCTGAATTGGCAAAAGATGTGTGAGTGATATATTTACTAAAAAACAAAAAAAACAAAAAGCAGCTGCTGAGCCTTCTTATGTACAACCAAACACTTCTTGGGATTTTGTTTCTTGGTTTGGAGGTTTAGGGTCATGGTTTCATGGGACATCCCAGTTAATTGGTTTAATATCATGTTTAGTGCTTCTGTTCTACCTCCTAGTTCATTGCATAGTGTCTGGGGTATTAAAAGCTTGCAAGCAGTCTAGGGTCTTAAAGGCCTGTGAGTGGCCATCTAAGATACTCCACTGGTCTCACCCCTTTGGATGCAAGGGAGAATGAAGAAAACTAAACATATAAGGGAAAGATTAGTCCAAAGGACTAATGGACCACAACTACCATGGCCTCCACCAGACTGAGTCCAGTACAACTGGATGATACCCGGCTACCACCACTGACTGCTCTGACAGGGATCACAATAGGAGGTCCCAGACAGAGCTGGAGAAAAACATAGAACAAAATTCTAACTCACAAAAAAAAAAGGCCAGATTTACTGGCCTGAAAGAGGCTGGAGGAACCCTGAGAGTATGGTCCCCAGACACCTTTTTAGCTCAGTAATGAAGTCACTCCCAGGGTTCACCCTTCAGCCAAAGATTAGACAGGCCCATAAAACAAAACAAGATGAAAGGGGCACAACAGCCCAGGTACAAGGACTAGAAGACAGGAGGGGACAGAAAAGCTGGTAATAGGGAACCCAAGGTTGAGAAGGGAGAGTGTTGACAGGTTCTGGGGTTGTTAGCCAATGTCATAAAACAATATGTGTACTGTTTAATGAGAAATTAGCTTGTTCTGTAAACCTTCATCTAAAGTACAGAAAAGAAAAAAATAGCTTCCAAGCAGTTATCCTAGTTACATCTATTGCTCTCTATTTGCCTGGAGCAACACAGGAAGAAGAAGAGTCAGGAACAGGGGGAGGGAATGGAGTGTGTGGCTAACTGTCTCCATGAATAGCTCCTTCCCTGGCCGTAAGACCAGAAGAACTGGATGGTGCTGGGCTACCATAACTGAACACTTTGACCAAAGATTCTATAGAAGTATCCTGATCAAAAGGGGGAAAATTTAGAACAGAATTTCAAATTCTCATGGACTCCAGACTTTTTGGTGCCATTGAGGCTAGATGAACATACGAAACTATTGCCCTGAGACAGTCTTTAAACCTTAAGCCAAAAATATCTTCTGAAGTATTCTTAAAACCAAACAAAAGTTTAGTTTAACTAGTAAAGAATGTCTGCCTTGAGCATTGTGCTGTTTTAAGAACCATCTATATGGGATAAAATTAACAATATCAACTCAAATGGTTAGACAGGAAACTTAGAGACCAGTGAGTTTATTTTAGTGGAAGAGGGGCGATTCAGAAAAGGAGGGAGAGAATGGCTGCACAACTTGAAGAATGTAATCAATGTCACTGAATTGTGCATATACAAATTGTTGAATTAGTGTGTGTTCTCGTCAACAACAACAAATCAAATACATTTAAAAACAATTAAATCCTAGGCATATTATATTTGAATTGTAGCAAATCAAAGACTAACAGAAAATCTTGAAAGAGCCAGAGGAAAAAAAAGCACCTTACCTATAGAGAAAAATGGTAAGATTTACATTGAACTTTGCTTCAGAAACCATACAAGATACAAGCAAGAAGAAAGTGGATGAAATGCTTAAAGCATTGAAAGAGAAAAACTCCAACCTAGAATTTTACATCCATCAAAATTATCCTTCAAAGATGAAGGAGACAGAAAGATTTTCTCAGACAAACAAAATTTGAGGATATTAGTCTCCAGTAGGCCTGACTTTCAAGAATGTTAAAAGAAGTTCTCCAGAGAGGATAATGAAATAAGTTAAAAAAAAAAAAAAAACAAACTTATAGTTACATAGAGAAATGAAGAGTGTTCAGGAAAAGATAAATGAACTTAAAATAAAAATGTGTTTTTCTTATTCTTAATTGATCTAATAGATAAAATTTTGTTCAAAATAATGTTAGGAACAATGCATTGGGTGATTTTAGCTTATAAATATGTTATCTAGAATTGTTAAAACAGGTGAAATGAACTACAGCATTGTAATAAAGGATGGTAGGGAGAAACTGGGAATACTATGTTTTAAACTACCCGTACTACCAGTGACATGGTGTAGTGCTGTTTGAAGATGGACCTAGATTAGTTTTAAATGTACAATGCAAAATCTAGGGCAACCACTAATTTTTATTGTGTTTTTATTGTTGGTAGGTGCCATTGAGTTGGTTCCAACTCATAGAAACACTATATACGACTGAATGAAACACTGCCTAGTCCTGTGCCATCCTCACAAAAATTGTCATGCTTGAATCCATTGTTGCAGCCACTGTGTCAATCCATCTCGTTGAGGATCTTCGTCTTTTTCACTGACGCTCCACTTTACCAAGCATGATGTCCTTCTACAGGGACCAAATCCTCCTGATAACACGTCCAAAGTATGTGAGATAGAGTCTCACCATCCTTGCTTCTAAAGAGCATTCTGGCTGTAAGTTTTCCCAGACAGATTTGTTCATTCTTTTGGTAGTCCATGGTATATTCAATATTCTTCACCGACACCATAATTCAAAGCTGTCAATTTTCAATCTTCGGTTTTCCTTATTCATTCTCCAGCTTTCGCATGCATATGAGACAATTGAAAATGCCCGGGTTTCAGTCAGGTGCTTCTTAGTCTTCAAGGTGACATCTTTACTTTTTAACACTTTAAAGAGGTCTTTTGCAGTAGATATGCCCAATGCAATGCATCTTTTGATTTCTTGACTGCTGCTTCCATGGGTGTTGATTGTGGATCCAAGCAAAATGAAATCCTTGACAATTTCAGTCTTTTGTCCATTTATCATGATGTTGCTTATTGGTCCAGTTGTGAGGATTTTTGTTTTCTCTATGTTGAGGTGTAAACCCTACTGAAGGCTGTGATCTTTGATCTTCATCAGTAAGTGCTTCAAGTCCTCTTCACTTTCAGCAAGCAAGATTGTATCATCCTCATATCACAGGTTGTTAATGAGTCTTCCTCCAATCCTGATGCCCCACTCTTCTTCATACAGTCTAACTTTTCTGATGATTTGCTCAGCATACAGATTGAATAAGTATGGTGAAATGATACAACCCTGACACACACATTTCCTGACTTTAACCCACACAGCATCCCCTTGTTCTGTTCGAACCACTGCCTCTTGATCTATATACAGGTTCCTCATGGCACAATTAAGCGTTTTGGAATTTCCATTCTTCGCAATGTTATTCATAATTTGTTACGATCCACACAGTTTAATGCCTTTGCGTAGTCAATAAAACACAGATAAATATCTTTCTGCTTTCAGTCAGGATCCATCTGACACCAGCAATGATATCCCTGATTCCATGTTCTCTTCTGAATCCGGCTTGAATTTCTGGCAGTTCCTGGTTGATATACTGCTGCAGATCATTTTGAATGATCTCTAGCAAAATTTTACTTGTGTGTGATAGTAATGATATTGTTCGATAATTTCCACATTCGGTTGGATCACCTTTCTTGGGAATAGGCATAAATATGGATCTTTTCCGGTAGGTTGGCCAGGTGGCTGTCTTCCAAACCTGTTGGCATAGATGAGTGGGTAGTTCCAGTGCTGCATCTGTTTGTTGAAACATCTCAATTGGTATTCCATCAATTCTTGGAGCCTTGTTTTTTGCCAATGCCTTCAGTGCAGTTTGGATGTCTTCCTTCAATACTGTTGGTTCCTGATCATATGCTACGTCCTGTAATGGTCAACCAATTCTTTTTGGTATAGTGACTCTGTGTATTTTTTCCATGTTCCTTTGATGCTTTCTGCATCATTTAGTACTTTTCCCATAGAATCCTTTACTATTGCAACTAGAAGCTTGAATTTTTCCTTCAGTTCTTTCAGGTTGAGAAATGCAGAGCTGTTCTTCCCTTTTGGTTTTCTATCTCCAGCTCTTTGCACATGTCATTATAATACTTTATTTTGTCTTGTGCTGCCCTTTGAAATATTCTGCTCAGCTCTTTTACTTCATCATTTCTTCCATTTGCTTTACTGTCTTCATTCAAGAGCAAGTTTCAGTATCTCTTCTGACATCCATTTTGGTCTTTTCTTTCTTTCATGTCTTTTTAATGACCTTTTGCTTTCTTCATGCATGATGTCCTTGATGTCATTCCACAACTTGCCTGGTCTTCGGTCATTAGTGTTCAACGTGTCAAATCTATTCTTGTGATGGTCTCTAAATTCAGGTGTGATATACTCAAGGGGGTACTTTGGCTCTTGTGGACTTGTTCTAATTTTCTTCAGCTTCAACCTTAACTTACATATAAGCAATTGATGGCCTGTTCCATAGTTGGCCCTTGGCCTTGTTCTGTGAGGGCTTGTGTGTTGCTGTGATGCTGGAAGCTATGCCACCAATATTCAAATACCAGCAGGGTCACCCATGGTGGACAGGTTTCAACTGAGCTTCCAGACTAAGACAGACTAGGAAGAAGGACCTGGCAGTCTACTTCTGAAAAGAATTAGCCAGTGAAAACCTTATGAATAGCAACCGAACATGGTCAGAATTTTTCTTTTAAACAAACGTAATTGAGCTAAGCGAGGAGAGAAATAGGAATTACATAAAATGTTCGATTAAAACTAGATAAGACAGAAAAAAAGGGGAAGATAAAAAAAGAAACAAAACACAAGTTCAATGAATAGAAAACAGATAAAAATATGGTAGATATTCATTTAACTATATCAATTATCACTTTAAATTTGAATGATCTAAACACACCATTTGGGAACCCTGGTGGCGCAGTGGTAAAGAGCTTGGCTGCTAACCAAAAGGTCATCAGATGGAATCCACCAGCCACTCCTTGGAAACCCTATGGGGCAGTTCTACTCTCTCCTATAGAATCGCTATGAATTGGAATTGACTTAAGGGCAATGACTCTGGTTTTTGAAATACACCAATTAAAAGACAGAAACTACAATAGTGGATTTAAAAAAAACCCCAAAAACTAGTATTTTGTCTATAGGAAACCCATTTTAAATATAAAGACACATATAGATTAAAAGTAAAGGGATGGACACACCAACTGCTCTGACTGGGATCACAATAGAAGATACCTGATAGAGTAGGAGAAAAATGTAGAATGAAATTCAAATTCATAAAAAAGACCAGACTTACTGGTCTGATAGAGACTGGTGGAACTCCAGAGACTATGGCCCTTAGACACCCTTCTAACTTAGAACTGAAGCCATTCCTGGAGACCACGTTTCAGCCACAGGAAAGACAGGCCTATAAGGTGAACAATAACACCGGGGAGGAACATGCTCCTGAGAACAATCAACTATATGAGACCAAAAGGGTCTCATATAAGTCTTCATATAAGAAGGCAGGAAGGGGCAGGAAAATTGGATGAAGGGAAATGGGGAACCCAAGGTGTAAATGGGGAGAGTGCTGACACATTGCAGGGATTGCAACCAATGTCCCAGAACAATCTGTGTATAAACTGCTGAATGGGAAACTATTTTGCTCTGCAAAGTTTCATCCAAACCTCTAAAATGTTAAATAAAAATAAAGAGTAATGGGTTGGAGAAAGATACACCTGCTAACACCAAAAGAAAGCTGAAGCTGCCGCGTTAATTTCAGATGTCAGAGCAAGGAAAAGTACCAGGGATGAAGACGGTCCTTACACATTGATAAAGTTGTCAATTCGCCAAGAAGACATACCAAAACCCGTTGCCATCAAGTCGATTCCAACTCATTGTGACCTTATAGGACAGACTAGAACTGCCCCACAGGGTTTCCAAGGAGCGGCTGGTGGATTTGAACTGCAGACATTTTGGTTAGCAGCCAAGCTCTTTACCACTGTACCACCAGCACTCCAAGAGGATATAATAAGCCTTAATTGGTATATGTACCTAACAGCAAAGCATAAACATACATGAGGCAAAAAGATCAAACTGCAATGAGAAATAGACAAATCCACTATTTTAATTAGAGACTTTGGCACCCTTCTATCAATGATTTACAAATCCACCAGTCAGAAAAATCAGTAAAATATCAGATATAGCTGAACTGAATGACATCATCAATCACTCGGATCTAATTGACATTTATAGAAACTTCACCCACAACAGCGGAATGTATGTTCTTATAAAGCTCACATGCAACATTCACCAAGATAGACTATACTTGTGCTGTGAGACACACCTTAGGAAATTTAAAAGAATATAAATTATTCAAAATACTCTCTCAGACCACAATGCAATTAAACTAGAAATCAATCACAGATAGATAGCTGAAAAATCCCAAAATATTTGAAGATTAAACAACACACTTCTAAATAACACATAGGTCAAAAATATCTCCAGAAAAATTAAAAACAAATATTTCAACTAAATGAAGATTTTACTAAAATTTGTGAGATGCAGCAATAGTGGTACTCAGAGGGAAATTTATAGCACCGAATGCATGTATAGAACAGGAGAAAGATCAAAAATCATAATCTAAGTTTCAACCTTAAGGAACTAGAAAAAAATAGGAATCTATTAAATCTAAATTAAGCAAAAGGAAAGGAATAAAAATCAGTAAAGAAAAAAATCAATAAAATTGAAAACAGAAAAAAAGTAGAGAAAATCAAGGAAAACAAAAGCTATTCTTTGAAAAGATCAGTATAATTGATACACCTCCAGCTAGGCTAAACAAGAAAAAAAGAAGATGCAAATTATTAATATCAGAAGTGAAAGCAGGGACTTCATTACTGATCCAATGGACATTAAAGGGATAACAAAGGAATAATATGGACAAACTCTACCCACAAATTTGATTACTTAGATGAAATGAACCAACCCCTTAAAAAATACAAACTGCTAAATCTCACACAAGGAGATATAGAGCATCTGGATAGGCCTATATCTATTAAAGAAATTGAATCAAAATTTATAACCTTCCAAAAAAGAAAGCACAAGGCTCAGATGGTTTTACTGGTGAATTTTGTCAAACATTTAAGGAAGAAATTATACCAATCTCCCCAGTCTCTTCCAGAAAACAGAAGCAGAGGAAGCACTTCCTAATTCATTCTGTGAGGCCAGCATTACCCTAACACCAAAACCATACAAAGACATCACTAGAAAGGAAAACTATAGATCAATATTTCTCATAAATGTAGATGCAATGTATATAAAAAATATACACCATGACCAAGTGATATGATTCTGTAATGGTGGATACGTGACATATGTTTTTCAAAACTCATACAATGATACAACACAAAGAATGAATCCCAATGTAAACTGGGACTTTAGTTAGTAATAATGTATCAATATTGGTTAATCGATTGTTACAAATGTGACATATCAATGCAAGATGTTAATAAAAGGACTGTCTGTGGAAGGACGAGAGGCAGTACACGGCAACTCCTTGTATTTTCTGCTCAATTTTTATGTAAACTTAAAACTGCTCTAAAAAATAAAGTCTAAAATTCAGAAAAATAGAGGAGTGGACAAAAAAATTGCATTTCCCAAAGGGTTTTCTGTGTAGCCCCAATTCCAAGGGCTGTTGATAGGAGTTGTGAGGATAAAGGCTTTGTGACTAAATACGATTGGTAAGCACCAGCTTCCTTACTGCAAGACTTTTCAGGATATTTAATGTGCATTACAAATCCTCAAGAGGCACCATGTTCTACAGCATTTCTTAATTACTTTGACCATGGAATCCTCCCATTACACGATGTGTCTCCAGAACACACTTTGGAAAGACTCAACCTGGCACTCCCCGAGCTCCTATCTAGGTACAGTGCTCATCACCCAATCAGACCATGAATGCTGCTGGCTTGCCTTAACCCCCTAGGAAAGGGCAACACTCTTGTAAAAGGCCAGGCCTTTTGTTTCAGACTTTCTAACATGGACGGGAATTTCAGGGACTAGGACTATTCATCTAGCACATCTATGTGAAGGAGAGGTTGGAGAAGTATAGAGGGTGAGAGGTCTAGGGATTCACCAAGGCTCACCTTGGAAGCTTTGTTCACAGATTTCTACAGCTGCCACCAGCTTACCTTCAATCTCAAATGTAATAAGATTTTAGCCCTACTGTGAGCCCTGGTCGCATAGTGTTAAGCACTATGGCTGCTAAGCAAAAGGTCAGCAGTTTGAATCCACCAGCCACTCCTTGGAAACCCTATGGGGCAGTTCTACTCTGTCCTGTAGGGTCGCTACGAGTCAGAATTGACTCTACCACAACGGGTTTGTTTTTTTTCTGGTAAACAAAACATACTTGTTCCCCCAGAAAAGCATAGCTTTGAGACAGGCCTCTGATTCTAATGCTTCATGAGTTTTTATCTTGGGCTAGAACTTGTTACCTAGAAGTTACACTTTCTAGCTCCTCATTGGGAATCAACATGTTAATACTTAATAGTATCTAAAAGAATAAAGTACCTAGGAATAAATTTAACCAGGAAGGTGAAAGACGTGTACACTGAAAAGAATAAAACGCTCCTAAAAGAAATTAAGGAAGACCTGAAGAAATGGAAGGACAGTCCATATTTATGGATTGGAAGGCTTAACGTTGCTAAGATGTCAATACTACCAAAGCAATCTATAAATTCAATGCAATCTTGCGTTGTGTGGAATTGAGTTATGCGGTCTTTGTTCTCGGTTCTTTCAAACTGGACCAGAACCTGTGGTACAATGACTTCCTTTGTTTGGCCATATGCCCTGGGTTTTTGGAAAAAACAACCCAGGGGATTTTCTAAGATGTTCATTACCCTGATGGTTTGTTGCTTTTGTCAGGTCTGCTTGGGGACCCCCACCACCACCACCATAATCAACAAGGAGCACAGGGACTGGCTTATATAAAAGACTGAAACAAAGGTTTTGGGGGGCCTCCTTGACAGAGCAGAGAAGGATTGGCACACGCCTTAGGACACATGTGCATGCTGCCCCCTGGTGTATCTCTTCTGCTCATTTTCATGCTCCAGGATCCCATGAACTTCACTTATAAAACATAAGTTCAAAGATCTAAGCATAAAGGATTTCAAGATGGCAACAGAGAGCCCTACAACAGGTGCAGGGTGGGTTCTTCTGAGGTTTGCACGCTCATGACAGCAGCCCTGGTCCCAAGCCACATGATGGGGGCAGCGAATGGATTTTGGCAAAGCCCCCACAGTGTCTTCAAAAAGACTTCTCCAGGGATATACAACTAAGCAGAGGCAGAGCTCAAAATCACAGAGCCACCTGCCTCCCTGAAGCTAAGACTTCCAGGCAGGTTTAGAATATGGGACTTTGTTATTTTTCCTTCTTGGGACTTGGCCATGTGTCTTTCACTCAATAACTCCGGCAGCTCCATCCAGGGTCAGAAGATGCTTTGCCAGCAGACCCAGGAATTCATCCTTGGAAGGACTCCCTGTATGCCAGGGGCTTCACACACCTCATTTCCTTGACTTCTCACAACAAGCCAAGAAGATGGGTAGTATTGTCCCCATTTTGTAAATGAGAAAACCAGGTGGCAGAGGGTCAGGATTTTCTTTGGGTCTGAGTACAGTACCCATGCTTCCTGAGCTTCTAAAAGTCAGAGCGCTAAATGTGACACACTTCACTCACGGCAGAGCCCCTCAGGCCCTCACTAGGGACCTATTTAATCGTTTTATACAGAATTTAAATGAGCTTGGTTCCCTAAGCCTGAAACACAATAAGAAAAGTAGATCAGGTGTGTGGGGCATGTTTGTGGGGAGGAGGGAGACTCTCTAGGATACCTTTAGCAGTGACAGTGAAGCACAGGACAGGGAAGCCTCAGACACAATGACCAACACACTGCTGCAGGCTGGCATCTCATGGTTCTAGCCATGTTATCCTTTAAATCCTTTTCCTACCCTAGGTCTGTGTTAGAATTACAGAAACTTCATCTGTGGATGGTAGATATTTGTGTAAGGGGAAGTCATTGAATGTACTTGGGAAAAAGTACACAGAGGGTGAAAATTATGGAGCAATTTGGAAGTTGAAGGTAAAAGGACTTGCTTTGGAAGGGATTTTACCAAAAAAAAAATCTAGAGTTTTAACTAGGTCTGGTTAGAACCCCATGCAATTCTCATGGGTTTCTGCTGATCTCATCCATTCTCAAGCACCCAGGACAAGGTTTGAGAACTCAGGATCCAGCAAACATCATGCACACATCTCTCCCACTTAGAGGAAATATCATTGACCGATGATTCTAAGCAAAATCCTGAAGCTGTTTTTCTCAGATTGCAGTCTCCAGCACCACTTGGGGTGCTGATTAAAATTTAGATTCCTGAGTCACATCTAAGACTGGCTAAATCAGATCTGTGGGGGCATGAAGTTTGTGAATGTTAGCTCACTTTCTAAAGGATTTTTATATATGCCAACATTTGAGACTCTGCCTTAAGGCAAAAGAACCCACGTCCATTGAAGAATTTCTGGTTCTGCAACATGGCTGCCTGGTGGGAAAATGTTTTCAGCTGAGGAGGTCATGAGGGTGGAGCCTCTGTCTGCCTTTCTGAATGACTCACTCTGCCAAGAAGAATTTTGCTTATTTGTTTCTAAAGCTAGTTCACCTGGGAAAGACGTTGGCTTCACATTCTTCTGGCATAATTAAGACAGCAGGTTAGATACAAACCCAAATGCATTATAGTTCATTTTATAATGAAAGCTGTTTTTATTCACAGAGCTATTATCTTCAGCCAAGAAGATGCCTAGCAGCTCTCGGGCTGGGGTCTCTCCTCAGGAACTATAATCCTGGCCTGAGGTTCCTCCCACACACGTGGTGGTGGGTGCTGAAGACACTGCCCTGTCGTCTCCGCTGTCCCCACCCTGTCCTCACTCCAGAACTCCAAAGCACTCCCCAGACTTCCTCTTGTTCCAGTTCCAGTAGCTTCATTTAGCCTTGAGGAAAACAACAGATAAATAAGTAGACGTGCTGAGATTGTACCTACCTGCCCTGGAAGCCTCTAAGGAGGCTCCGAGGGATACAGACGATGCTGCAAGATGGCATCAATTAGACATTGTCGAGAAAAAGAGAGCAAAATGAGGTGGGGGCTTGGAACAGAGCCAAGGAGGAGGCTAGCATCAAAGCTCACACAGAAAGCTCTGTTCTCTGGCTGCTGGTGCTTCAGCAGCTAAAGGAAAGGAATCTGGATTAGTTCCACGATTTAGCTGAGCTCAGTGTCTGATAGGCAACTTCCTGTAAAAGCTGCAGAGATTCACAAGGGTATGGGCTGAAGACAGGGCCAGGTCGCTTGAGAAATGGAGAAACCACTGAGACGAAAATTCCTCCTCTTCCTCCCCCCAGGGTAGCAGGGTGGCTCAAGTCAGATTAAGGAGGGGAGAGTGGTTTGAAAATTATCAGGCACTTCACAAATGAGAGGAAATATTACCATTTATCACCTTCTACTGCAGTGATTTGATGTGCTCTCTCTGAACTGAAGTATTTGATGAATGCATGAATGAATTTGATGAGTAAGTGAACCATATATTTTATACACACACACACACACACACACATATTTAGTACATATGTCTAGAATTTTCCACAGTGGGCTTCACATTTAGGAAACGTTGCAAACATTTACTTTCCTCCTATCTTGAAGACCTGTATTAACTTTTAACTTCTCAAGCGCAGTTTCCTCTTGTGAAATGCAGTTCAATTTGGAAGACTCAGGAGGCACGTCATTCTTTTTAACCAAAACCAAATCAGATGCCATTGAGTCACCTCTGACTCATGGTGACCCCATGTGTGTTAGAGCAGAATTGTGCTCCATAGGGTTTTCAATGGCTGATGTTTCAGAAGTAGATCACCAGGTCTTTCTTCTAAAGTGCCTCTGGGTTGGGCTCAAACTTCCAACCTTTTGGTTAGCAGCCAAGCAGATTAACCATTGGCACCACCAAGGGACTCCCACTCTTTTTGACAGCTGCACAATATTTCACCTTCAGATGCAATCAGAATCTATCTAGCTGATCATCTTCCGGTGGACTTTTTGCTTTGTTTCCAGTTTTCAGCTCTTAAAAAAAGATACTAAAACAATATTGCGGTTGACATCATTGTAAATCTCAATGCACCCTTTCAGAGCATGTCAGCTTGCATGTACTACTTCAGTATAACCCTCACAGGAACTCCATGTGCAAATACTATTATTCCTTTTACAGATATGGAAACTAAAGTTCCTGAAGACCTTCTTTTGTACAGCTCAGGTCTCACAGCTGGTAAATGGTATGGCACCTACCTATTCTGTGCCATGCCCTCTGCTAGATGGAAAACAGGCATTTGCAGTCCCTGGGAGCACAGACTCAGCCATAGACAAGGAAGCCCTCTGTGGTAAGGAGTGTGAGAGGGATGCCCCAGGAGGACAGGGAAGGCTCGTTGAGGGAGAGGGGTGGGGCTTGACTTTGAGGTCAGGCTTCAACAGGCATAAAGGGCCACGCAGGCTCCCCCAGTATGAAAGGCTGAGAGACCCTAGGCGTGCAGAGAAGGAAGGATGAGGAGCAGTGGGGAGTGGAAGCAGCAGCATGGGACTGTCCATCTGAGTGCCTCACTGTCCCTTCACACTCAGACAGCCACTCCTTCTTGGCAGAGGAAGAGGCTGTGATGGAATGCCCTGAATGCCAGAATGAGATCCTCCCTCTACAAAATTTTCCCCACTCAGCATTTTTCTAGATGGCCTTGGAAGACTCCTCAAAACTCGGCTTTGCACTAAGTCAGGCATAGTTGATGAAGATGTTCTCCATGACTATGACTGAGTTTACAAGGGCTTGGGGGCCAAACAGTGAAGAGAAAGGACCCAGGGATCCCGGTTCCCTTGATTAAATGCCTCCTTATCTTGCTGAATGGAAGAGGAAAGCAGTAGACCGAGAACAGTTGTCAAATTATCATTTTACTGCAAGAGCTGCCCCCACCCCTCTTATGTGGGGTCAGGGAAGGAGGCCACAGTTCTACTGAAGATGAAGGAGTTGTTGGCAAATGTCATGGATTGAATTGTGTCCCCCTAAAAACCTGTGTATCAATTGGCTGGGCCATGATTCCCAGTATTGTGTGATTGTCCACCATTTTGTCATCCGATCTGATTTTCCTATGTGTTGTAATTCCTACCTTTATGATGTTAATGAGGGGAGATGGTGGCAGTTGTGTTGATGAGGCAGGACTCAATCTGCAAGATTGGATTGTGTCTTGAGCCAGTTTCTTTTGGGATGTAAAAGAGAGAAGTGAGCAGAGAGACAGGAGGACCTCCTATAGCCAAAAAAGCAGTGCCAAGAGCAGAGCACATCCTTTGGACCTGGAGTCCCTGTGCGGAGAAGCTCCTAGTCTAGGGGAAGATTGATGGAGAATAACCTTCTGTTTGTTAAAGCCATTCACTTGTGGTATTTCTGTTATAACGGCACTAGATGACTAAGACAGTGAATGCCTGGAATGAGGACAGGAAGCACATATCCTAAAAACGAGTGAGTCCTGATGGGTTGTTACTTTTTCCCTAATTCCCAATTTTTTATGTTTTTGTATAAATTTGATCTTAATTAAAAATAAGTCTTTTTTTTTTTTTTCTTTTACACTGAAAGTACAGAATTCAAGGGTAGAAAGAGAATGGGTTTAAATGGAAAGACACTTCAGTTCATCATCAGGAGTTAAGGAAGCCCAGGAACACCCATACTGAAGGCTGTGGTCTTTGATCTTCATCAGTAAGTGCTTCAAGTCCTCAGCCTTCAGTATGGATCACACCTCAACATAAAGAAAACAAAAATCCTCACAACCGGACCAATAAGCAACATCATGATAAATGGACAAAAGATGGAAGTTGTCAAGGATTTCATTTTACTTGGATCCACAATCAACATCCATGGAAGCAGCAGTCAAAAAAATCAAGACACATTGCATTGGCCAAATCTGCTGCAAAAGACCTCTTTACGGTGTTGAAAAGCAAAGATGTCACCTTGAAGACTAAGGAGTGCCTGAGCCAAGCCACGGTATTTTCATTTGCCTCATATGCATGTGAAAGCTGGATGATGAATAAGGAAGACTGAAGAAGAATTGACACCTTTGAACTGTGGTGTTGTCAAAGAATAGTGAATATCCCATGGACTGCCAAAAGAACAAACAAATCTGTCTTGGAAGAAGTACAGCCAGAATGCTGCTTAGAAACCAGAATGGCAAGACTTTGTCTCACATACTTTGGACATGTTATCAGGAGAGACCAGTCCCTAGAGAAGGACATCATGCTTGGTAAAGTAGAAGGTCAGCAAAAAAGAGGAAGATCCTCAAGGAGATCTATCGACACAGTGGCTGCAGCAATGGGCTCAAGCATAACAAGGATTGTGATGATGGCTCAGGACCAGGCAGTGTTTCGTTCTGTTGTACACGGGGCCGTTATGAGTTGGAACCAACTCAACAGCACCTAACAACAACCACAACAGGAACACTCTAAAGAGGATAGAGGCTTCTGTAGAAGGAAAGACAGAAGATGCGTGTCCTCTGGTGATGGCCTCTGGCCTCCGGGATTCTGCAAGCACTCACCATGTGCAAGGAGCAGGCTGTGTGCCTGGGCATGACTGTGAACGGCCAGACAAGGGCCTCCTTCCTGCCCCTCCTGAAGCTCCCAGCCTGGCTGAAGGTGTGGGTGGGAGAGATGGAGGCAAGTAGAATGTAAGGGTTAAGTGGCTTTGGGAACATATGAAGAAATCGTTTCTGGAAGTGACTTCTGAAATGACAGTGCTTTTTTTTTTTTTTTTTTTTTTTTTTTTTTAATTTTATTGTGCTTTAGGCGGAAGTTTACAGCACAAATTAGTTTCTCATTCAAAAACTTATCCACAAATTGTTTTGAGACATTGGTTGCAATCCCCATAATGTTTCAGTACTCTTCCCCTTTCTGCCCCGGGTTCGCCATGTCCATTCATCCAGTTTTCCTGTCCCTTCCCGCCTTCTGGTCTTGCTTTTGTGCAGGAGTTGCCCATTTCGTCTCACATATTTGATTGGACTATGAAGCACATTCTTCTGTATGTTATTATTTGTTTTATAGGCCAGTCTAATCTTTGTCTGAGAAGTGGGCTTCAGTTCTGAGTTAGCATGTCTCTAGGAGGCATAGTTCTCAGAGGTTTCTTCAGTCTCTGTCAGACCAGTAAGTCTGGTCTTTTTTTGAGAATTTGAATTTTGTTGTACATTTTTCTCCCCCGCTATCTGGGGCTCTCTATTGTAATCTCTGTCAGAGCAGTCGGTGTTGGCAGCCTGGCACCATTTAGTTTTTCTGGCCTCAGACTGGTGGAGGCTTTGGTTTATATGGTCCATCAGTCCTTTGGGCTAATATTTTCCTTGTGTGACAGTGCATTTTTCAAGTCTTCCATGTGCCAAGTCTTTTCGTACGTGAGATAATTTACAACCACATTGAGAGATCAGTGTTCTCCTCTACAACTTATGGACAAAGAAAAGATTACTCAGAGAGAGGAAGCAACTTTCTCAAGTCATGTGGCTAGAAAAAGGCAGAAACAGGATTCTTCACAGCTTACACACTCTCCACCCAATTGCTTGGTCTCTCAGGGGCACTAGTTCTCCCTTAGATAAAATACCCCAAACGAAAACTCTATTTTGGAGCAGTGGGCAGTCCACCGGTGGGCCTTCTGCTGCCCAGGGCTGGGAGCTGTGAGGTTGTTGCCTTTTTCATTCTGGAGATCCAGCTGTTTTCTCTTTGGGGACAGAGAAAATGGCTCATTCTCTGAAGAAACGTGACAGCTCGCTTCATCTTCAAGAGACATTCAACACTCCGCCCTTAGTTCTTGCCCTCCCCATCTGTCCTGGAGCTGCTCCAGTTACATCCTCATTCTAGTGTTTAAATGCTGAGGCCTGATGGGAGGGGGCGCCCAGCTCTGGGAAGTAGAGAGGAACCCAGATGGAAATTATTGGGAGTGCTTCACATTTTTAAGAGCGCTTCAATCTTTCAAATTGGACTTCAAATTTAGAAGACGGCGGGCCCCTTCAGCAAGTGAATCACGTCCATAATCTTAAATCATTCCCTACGTTGGGGACCAGGACATCCTGTTGCTTCCAAGTCGAAGTGCTTATTAAGGCAGGCAGAATGGCAATGACAACCTTGAATGTGGGGAGTCCTGCAAGACAGAGGCACCGTTGCTTCCCAAAGCCCCGGGGCTGCCGTGGAAGAGAGCAATGTATTCGCTTGTTTGTTCGATCATTCACTCACTCAGGCGACGTACACTGAGTGACGACTGTATGCAGTGGCTCTGTGCTAGCACGGGGAGATCCAGAGTGGACTGGACACTCATGTGCTGACCAGCCTCCCGGAGTATACGCGTGGGGCAAGGCTATTCCTACATGTGGCTGCTGTGATAGTCAGGAGAACTGAATGTTGGGGCAATTTGGGGGCAGAAGGGACTTCCTTCCAACCCTCACTCACCCCATTTCTATCTCTCCTCAGAGCCCCTTGTTGTTGGGCTGCTTCTCAGGGCTTGGCTCCAGTATGGCATACTGTTAAGGAGCCTTGATGGACAGAGAGGATGTGGGAGGAAGTGAGTGAACTGGAAAGGAGTGAAGGAGCGAAAAAGAACAAGAGAACACGTGAGTCAGTGAGAACCTTGGGAGTCTCCACTGCCAGAAGATTCAGCAATGCCATTAGGACCGGATTGACGTCAGTACGAAAAGATTACCCAGGAGACCTGACTGAAGGGATTCAGTGTTACATGCCAGGTTGCTTACTCATCCATATCTGAAAGGTTGAAGATTCAGCTCAGTCTAACACTGTAATCCCAGACTCATCTCGAGTTCCCTTGTCCAGCATTGGTAATCCAACACTGTAATCCCAGACTCATCTCGAGTTCCCTTGTCCAGCATTGGTAATCCAACACTGTAATCCCAGACTCATCTCGAGTTCCCTTGTCCAGCATTGGTAATTAGTTGCTGTCGAGCTGACTCTGACTCATGGCAACCCCATGTGTGTCAGAGTAGAACTGTGCGTCATAGGACTGTCAATGGCTGGTTTTTCGGAACTATATCGCCAGATCTTTCTTCTGAAGTACTTCGAGGTAGACTTGAACTTTCAACCTTTTGGTTAGCAGCCATGTGCTTTAACCATCTGCACCACCCAGGGACTCCCAGAATTGGTAGAAGGGGAGATTTATCAGCATTCCAATGTAAACTCAGGAATGAGCTCTCTCTTCAGACTTCCATTTTCAAAGTTCATTTGATTTTGCTTTATATCTTGCTTTCTGGAGGATATGCAAGTGTGTGTTGACTAATCTCAACTCCTCCCTGTGGTTTTCAAACACAGTAGGGGAAAGTAACACCATTCAGCTATTCATTAATGGCCACTTAATGATTTCTGATTAAGGTGTAAACTGCTATGTAAATCAGCATAATCAGGGTTGTGCGATGTGTAAACAGGGAAAATCCATGTGTCTATTTGCTAATTGTACCTGTGACCTTAGAAGACCTTGCTGACTTCAACATATAAGAGGTATTAACATTTGACTTATTTTATTAGTTTTAACACTTTAATGGGTAGTTCAGACACACTCCTTAAGACACCTCTTTGGCCTCCTTGCCTTTGCCCCCAGTAAATACCCCTCCATATGTATCAGTCTCTGGTCTTCTGGTTCCACTCAACTAGACAGGAAGCTCAGTGAAGGCAGAAACTAACCCTGTTGTGGTCACAACTCTATCCCCAACAGCAAGTACAGTTGCTTAAGAAATGTTTGTGGCATGAATGGCATCAATCCCAGGGACGCTGGCTGTTCCAGCTGGAGTCCTCTACACGACACACAGAGCTCTGTCTTACAGTTATGAATAGTAGCACCAGTGAGCCATGGCGAAAGGATGGGAGTGCTTCTTCCGTGCTCTGAGCTCAAACCAGCACCCACTATACACACACACACACGCACTCACAGACACACACATGCGCTCACACACACACTCACTCACTGACACATGCACTCACAGACACACACAAGTACTCACAGACACTCACACACACATACTCACGCACACACTCATACACACGCTCACAGACACACAGACATGCACTCACACATGCACTTACAGACATACACACTCACGGACACACACACACACACTTACACACTCATAGACACACATGCACACACATGCACTCACGGACACATACTCACAGACACACACACGCACACAGTCACAGACACACAGACACACACACACAAACTCACAGACACACTCACACACACACACTCACACACACACACACCCTGCTTCCAGAATAGCGAAGAGTTCCATTTACTAAGCAGAGGACACATAGTCTCCTGGTTATATTATCATTTATCAAACTCTTTGTTACTAAAATCCTTTTCATTGAACTCAGATGTGCGACCTGTAAATGCTAGGAGGTGGCAGTTCATCAAAGACTTGTAATGAGACCCGCTTGGCTCTAACAGAGATTTTAGCATCAAGAAGCCCAGATGTCACCCTCACACACCTTGTGCTGCGGTTTACTGATTATGTGACACTGGGCTAGCCACTACCCTGGGTGGCCTTCGTCTTCTTCACAGGCAAATGAAGCCACTAACAAAAGAGCCAAGGTCATCTTGTTGGTGAGACTACTTCATACCCAGGAGAAGTATTGTTTTTCATTTATCAACTTGGCAGACTTTGATTTTCTTTTTAAAGTTAAAACAGTGTTATAAAGCTACAAGGAAATGGATAAACACTACACACACACACACACACACACACACACACACACACACACACACACAAGTGGCAGTGTAAGTTGGTAAACCTTTCTGAAGGGTAATTTGGCACTATGTATCAAAAGTCTTAATATGCTTATACCCTTGACCTAGAAATTGGTCTTCTAGAAGTTGATCCTAAAGACCTAATCAGGAATGTGACAAAACTTTGACAAACAACCTTGTTTTTAAAGTGCTGTTTATCATTACATAAAATGGAAATAACTCAATGCCCAACAATTGGGAAATGCTTAAATAAAATGAGGTACGTTCATATAGTAAAATAACGGTAACTCTTAATTGATGGCTTCACATACATTATTAACAGGGTTATATAGAGATTATAACAACACATACATCATACATCAGTATAGATGTATGTATATATACAAGCCACGGTGTTTTTCAATTGCCTCACATGCATGTGAAAGCTATACGATGAATAAGGAAGACTGAAGAAGAATTGATGCCTTTGGATTGTGATGTTGGTGAAGAATATCGAATATACCATGGACGGCCAAAAGAGTGAACAAATCTGTCTTGGAAGAAGTACAATCAGAATGCTCCTTAGAAGCAAGGATGGCAAGACTACATCGTACATACTTTGGACATGTTATCAGGAGGGATCAGTCCCTGTAGAAGGACATCATGCTTGGTAGAGGGTCAGCAAAACAGAGGAAGACCCTCAAGGAGATGGGTTGACAAAGTGGCTGCAACAATGGGCTCAAGCATAACAATGATTGTGAGGATGGTGCAGGACTGGGCAGTGTTTCGTTCGGTTGTACCTGGGGTCTCTATGAGCCGGAACTGACTCGATGGTACCTAACACCAACAAAACCTACATACACGGACAGAGAGAAGTAGAAACACAGTTGGGAAAGCAGCATAACCTCATTTTTGTATATGTGTGGGCATGGATATAAGGAGCCCTGGTGGTGCAGTGGTTAAAGTGCTCAGCTGCTAATCAAAAGGTTAGTAGTTTAAACCCACCAGCTACTCCACGGGAGAAAGGTGTGGCAGTGTGCTTTGTGAAGATTACAGCCTTGGAAACCCTGTTGGGCGGTTCTACTTTGTCCTGTAGGGTTGCTTTGAGTCATAATCAGCTCGAGGGCAGTGGTTTGGTTTGGTTGGGTGCATGAATGTATATGGAAGAGGAAACATAGAGCAATACTTCAACAGAGTCTAATCTGAGGGGCAACGAAATTGCACACTATTTGGAGTTTCTTCTTTGAACTTTTCTATATTGGTCAAAATTTCTATCTCTTTTGAAACCAAAAAAAAAAAAAAAAGTTATTTCAAGCTTATTTTATATATACACAAGTACTTGGAATACTTAAAAATACAGAGCCACTATCATATATTCTAGTTTTGTTTTTTCTGGACAGCTCCACTTCTAGGGTCTCAACAGTACAGGGACACTGGCTTATGAACCAGAGGTCCACTGCCCATCCCCTCCTGGCCTTCCACCCCAGAGCTGCCCAGGCTATAGCACCAGGGCCCTTGGCTCAAGGCCCAGAGCAGCCAACCTGCCCAGTGATGGCAGAGGCGCCCAGCCTGTACCAGCAGGGCCCTCACCTCAAGGCCCAGAGCAGCCAACCTGCCCAATGACGGCAGAGGCAGGGCGTGTATTGATCTCTTTGGTCACTTATTGTGTGTTTCAAAAATAGATCGTGGACCGGAGCTGCAGAGAGAGGAAAATCCTGGCTGACACTCTACCATCTCTACAGCTATGGATTTTGTCATTACTGTATTTGCCTTGTGTTACAATGGGCAAAGATTGTATTTGTGATTGATGGCAGCAGATGGGCAATTTATTCTGCTGTTTACTTTTTATGGTGGTGAACGTGGGAGTAAATGCAGCCGGAACACTTGGCTAAGCATTTGCTAATATCCTCTATTGACTGAGACACACAGGGAGTTTGTCCGAAGTCCATGAACACAGCCTTCTCTTAGAGAAGGGGCCCAGGCTGCTCGAGAGCTGTGCTGCCCAGCGACCCCAGGAGGGTGCCAGGCACTTGATGTCTATTATCTCCTGTAATCTCCACAGTCAGCTGGGAAGCAGGGATAATGACGCCCGCTTTATAGAGATGAGGGGCAGAAAACCATCCCCAAGTTTACACAGCTGGTAGGCAGTAGAGCTAGAGTTTGAGGACAGGTCTTCTGATGCTAAAATCTTTGCTTTCTATTACATTCACTACGTTGGTGTCTTAGACCTGACTCCCCCATGAGCAGATCCTGGACCAAGGGGAGATTAAGGAAATGCTCCAAAAATAAATAATAAATAAATGAATGAATAAAACTCCAGTAGGAGGAGACCCAAGCCATGGTGTTTCCAATCGCTTCACATGCATGTGAAAGCTAGACAATGAGTAAGGGAGACCAAAGAAGAACTGATGCATTTGAATTACGGTGTTGATGAAGACTACTGAATACACCATGGACTGCCAGAAGAATGAACAAACCTATCTTGGAAGAAGTACAGCTAGAGTGCTCTTCAGACCCAACGATGGAGAGACTTTGTCTCACGTACTTTGGACATACTATCAGGAGGGACAAGTCCCTGGAGAAAGACATCATGCTTAGTAAAGTAGAGGGTCAGCGAAAAAGAGGCAGACCCTCAACGAGATGGATTGACACAGTGGCTGCAACAATGGACTCAAACACAGCAATGATTGTGAGGATGGCAAAAGACCAGGCAGTGTTTCGTTCGGTTGCACACAACCAACTCAACTGCACCTAACAACAACAAGAGAAGAGACACATTCTCATGGTTCTATTTATATTACCTTTGTCAAACTCATCATCACTAAAATCTCTGTCAGTTTGTCATACTGTAGTGGTTTGTGTGTTGCTGTCATGCTGGAAGCTGTGTCACTGGTATTTCAAACACAAGCAGGGTCACCTATGGTGAACAGTTTCAACAGAGCTTCCAAACTAAGACAGACTAGGAAAAAAGGCCTGACAATCTACTTCCAAATATTAGGCAATGAAAACCTTATGGTTCACAATGTCCTTTTGTCCGGCTCGCTCACTTTGGACATGTCATCAGGAGGATCATTCACTAGAGGACATCATGGTTGGTGAAGCAGAGGGCCAGTGAGGGTAAGGGATACCCTCAGTAAGATACACTGGCGCAATAGCAGCAACGATGGACTCAAACATGCCGGTGACCGTGAGGATGATGCAGGACTGGGCAACACTTAGTTCTGTTGTACGTAAGGTCAGCAGGAGTCAGAGTCGACTTGTCAGCAGCTGCTTCTCTTTATCTGTCAGTCTGTCTCTCTATCTATCTATCATCTACCTATCTAAGCAGTGAAGGAAGCAGGACAGAAAATAGGAGGAGGGAAAGGAAGTGTGTGACTTCAGGTGAAGTCTCAGACTCAGCCTGATCCCACAAGGAGCTCCGGAGCATAAAGGAGACCTCAGAGGTTGTCACGCTTAAGGCAAAGGCACTGAGCTTTGTCCTCTCACACCAGCTATGAGCCACCTTTGGTGGGAAGAGGGACATACATTTCCCATGGGCAACGTTATTCAGCACCCAAGAGCAGTGCCCTGCAGAAGGCCCTGGGTGCCAACACTTAGCACTAAACATGGAGAAGGTGGTCACACAGAGCTCGTAGAGTATCTGAGGGGTCTGAACAGGATACCATCAGGGTTTAAAGGAGAAGGATCAGGCTGGGGAGAGAGAACGCCTGGATCCAAGGTCAAAGGAGGGAGCTTTGAGCTAGCCCTCAGCTTAAAAGGACCTCAAGCCCACCATCTAGCAAGGGGACACCTGGCTACATTTTGGGACGGGCTAATGATCTCTCCTGAACCTCAGCTGTTACATACACACTGTAAAACATTCCCAGTCCCTTTGCGACTCACCACGGGTCTCATCCCTTCATTTACAAAAACACCCTTGAGCTTGTTGTGGTCATCAATTCCAAACAGCTGTAGGACTAATGAGTTCTCAAGCTGGTCATAATTAACAAGACTCGCTTTAATTAGACTGGGCTAGTCTCCATTGCATTCGGGGTAAAGAGAAAGTTGGCTTCTTAAATATAATACATTTAGACTTAAAATTTGCTGAGATACTTTCCATATACCCTTCACCGAGTTCCTCATGATAACATCTTACATAACCACGTCCCATTTGTCAAAACTTAAGGACTCAACACCGGTACGTTGCTATTAACTGAACTACAGGCTTCACTGGGATTTCACCAGAGTTTTCACTGCTGTCCTTCTTCTGTTCCAGAATCCAGTCAAAGATCCCACATCGCACCTAGGAGAAGGTGGATTTTGTTACTCCCAGACTTCCTCAGTGCTTTGCTCATTTGACTCCTTCCACCCTGAATGTGTGTTCCCGCCCTCTCTACGTGCTATGGTTCTCTCAGTCAAGACTGGGCTCTAAAATCAACCCACACCTTCATCATTCCTTCAGGCATTCATTCAGCGTTACTTATTGGGAAACTACTGGGTGAAGCCCTGGTGGCACAGTGGTTAAGAGCTACGGCGGTTAACCAGAAGATCCACAGTTTGAATCCACCAGCTGCTCCTTGGAAACCCTATGGGGCAGTTCTCCTCTGTCCTACAGGGTCGCTATGAGTCGGAATCGACTCAACAGCAACAGGTTGACTGGGCAGCAGGCATTAAACTAGCTCCGAGACTACACTGGGGATCAAGGACATTGCATGTGTGTATTCTCATGGAGCTCCCAGGTGGGGAAGATAGACACTAATCAAATGAGCCCACAAGTAGATAAGTAAATTATACACTGGACAAGTGCTGGCAAGGAACAGAGAAGGCCATTATGCAGACATTTCTCTATGTGCAGGCAGCGTCGGGGCGGGGAGGCAGAGTCATGGATGACTTTTGGGTTTCTGGCCTGTGGCTGGTGGTGCCCTTTGCTGAGAGAGGGGATGTGGGAGAAGCCCCAGATTTATGAGGAGGGGGTGCCTGAGCGGTTTGAGATACCCAAGCAGAGATGCCCAGCAGGCAATAGGATAGATGTGTTTTCTTTTATTTTTATATTTTTATATTTTTTCTTTTATTTCGAATCCCCCTGGCAACCTGTCTATATCTATGTTATGATACATTTTAACCTAAAAATTAAATAATTTACCTTGTCCTAGAGCTCTTTTTCTTCTGGGCGGGTATTCTGTTCCAGGCTCTAACATTCTCTTGGGAGTGTTACTTGTCTTTCCCCGTATCGCTTATCGCAATGCTCTGTACCAGTAAGTGCTTAATAAGCGTTGATTTGATGCAACTGGCAGCAATGTCATTTCCCAGCATCATGGCTATCTGACAATACCCTGTTTTGCAATAGGTTTGATCTGCTAAATTGGATGCCAGACCGTGTTTTCCAAACTGCATTTCGTGGGTACATCTATGGAGTCTTTACAGATATGCCATGAAAGGTGGGGCTTCAATGGTCAATTCAATTTATAAATCTCTAAATGAGGCAAAGTTAACTTGTTTTCTTTACAGTCAGAGTATCAAAGAGGGATTAGACTCAGCGTTCCCAAATGTATTCAACAACTCACCCTACTCTTTTTTTTTTTTTTTTTTTTGGAGAGTATCTAGTAAGCTTGGTGGCGCAGTGGTTAAGAGCTTGCCTGCTACCCAAAAGGTCAGCAGTTCGAATCCACTAGCCACTCCTTGGAAACCCTATGGGGCAGTTCTACTCTGTCCTACAGGGTCTCTATGAGTCGGAAACGACTTGACAGCAATGGGTTTGTTTGTTTTAATCTAGTAAAGCCTAGAGTACTTGGGAACGGTTTTGGCGGTATGACAAACACTGCCTATTCCCTGTGGCTGGTCCATAGTGGCCAGAATTCCTGCTGAGGGAAATGGCATGTGATGTACACACAGCCCCAAGAAACTACCAGGAACAACATCATGCCAGTGACACCCTCCTTCACTGGGGACATGACCTGTGGCCCAGGGCCTGCCCTGTCCTGGCCCTGACATAACATGGTCCCAGTGACAGCAGATGGCGTTGCAGCTCCAGCGTTGACCACAGCACCCGCTCTGGACTGAGCACACAGTCGCCACAAGAGCCAGCCCTGTGCCCAACCTCGCGGAGCTCTTGGTCTCCCTGGGCGACTAGGCTCCTGCACAAGACAATGCCAGGCAGCCCAGGCTAGGGCACAGGAAGCACAGGATGGGCCTCGGGGCTCAGGGAGTGAGCCTGAGTGCTCAAGGCAGGTACTGGATGGAGGGCAAGAGCTTGAGCGTAAGCTCAATTAATTGCTGTATGTGGTTGGGCAGGGGAAGGTATTGTTCAAGTCAGAAAGGCCAGCAGGGACAGGTGGGCCAAGGCATGAGAAGAGACAGGTCAGGTGGTGGTCAAGGCTAAACAGAATATGAGAGCTTTTCTGAAGGTCTGTTCAAGCAGTGGGATGGTCTGAGCATGGACCTCACAGCTCCCAGAGGCCGGGTACAGGCGCAGAGCAGGCAGCAGTGCCTGGAAAAGTGCAGCCTAGTAGGACGCCCACCATCATGATGCACAGAAACATGTGCTTCTCAGCCAAGACACTGCAGGCAACTGTTCTTTCTCAACCAGTGATGGTACTCCCAGAGTGCCTATCAAGCTGTGCTCACTGTGTAGATGGTGCCCTCTGTGCAACGGTACATTCAAGGAAGGTCATCAAGAGCCCTCTCCACAGCCCTGGGGCTCTCACCCTGAGCAGGCCCACAAGCCCAGTTCTGAGCAAAGAACACGTTACCCACACTCTGCAAAGTGCCCACGTGCTGCTTCTGCCCTGCCCAGAGAGAAGCCACAGAGTCTAATTCAAAGCCCAGGCTAGCCTTGTGTCCATGGTTTTCCAATTGGAAAGTAATCCTCACTGCTACCTACACGTCAATACTTTGTCTACATCACACCTGAAGGTGGGAAATTAAGCCAGAGCTGCTTCACCTGTGTGAGCAGAAAATAAAAGAATAAAGGGAACCCAAGCAAGAGAGACAGGCACTTCAAAGGGGATGCCACCAACTATAATCCAATGGGGAAGAGAGCCGAAATCCCCAAAGGAGGTGGGAGTGCTAGCAGCGGAGAAGAAAAGAGTCAGGATGGCCAGGACAGAGATTCACACATCCCCAGTGCTGGCTGCTCCACGTCGGGGAGGGCTTGTGATGGTCTCCATGCTTTCAGCTGTGATAATTAGGAAACTTCCAGAGCACGTAGCTGAAACCTGCATCAACAATGAAGGGAACTATTGGACTGGTAACAGAAAAAAATCCAGAGGCACAGGCTTCAGGTAGGGCTTGATCCAGTAACTCAGCAAGGGCTCCGTTTCCCCCTCTTTCTCCCCTGCTTCCTATGTTGGCAGCCCCATCTTAAGGCTGACTCCCTTTGCAGTTGCAAGATTTCTACCAGTTCTCCAAAGGCTAGACTCTTTCTTGTCTAAAGATAGAAGGAAAAGCATGCCCTGGGGTTTCTAGAAAAGAGTATGAGCTTCTTCTAAGGGGGCCATCGTAGCTCATGGTTTTCCTGTGCACCATTGTTCTCTGACTGGGTTCATGGGGACAACCCCCTGGAATAACTGATCCGGACCCTCCCCTGGAACTGGGATGCAACTAACCCCTGCAAAACATATTGCTGAGAACGGGGGAAAGACGTCTCCCAAAGAAATTCAGAGATGTCTTATTGCAAAGGAGCGGAAATGGACCCTGGGCAACACAGGTCACAAAGAAACACGTAGAGGGGCTTTTCTATCTGTGCAAAGGCTCCCCAGGAGGCCTTGAGATCCCTGCCCTTGTGGGCATTGGGAGTGGGGCTAGGGAGGGGATGAGGTGACCTCTGGCCTGGTCCCTTCCACCGTCATCAAGCTGCTCCACTCCCCAGCGTCTAGGAGCAGCTTAAAATGGTCCTGCTTCTCCTCCTGCCTTTTCCTGTTTGTCTGATTACACTGCAGATAGAACTGTGTCCAGAATCCTTCCTGCACAGATAGAGACTGCTTTGTTTTGTTTGTTTCTTTGATTTTTAAAGGCTGGTTGAGCCCCAAGGACCTTGGTAAATGCAGTTGGAGTAATGACAGTCAAAAGTGCATATTTTAGTGTAAATGCTGAGAATAAGCTATTCTTGCAAGACATTCCATTCAGATGATGTTTTCCTGACTAGTGACTACTCTGACTTCTCCTGTCAAACTCGACCCAGCCTCCATCCTTCTCCCTCAATCGACAGAAAGCCTACAGGGCTCTTGTGCGGAGAGCGTTGCTGTCGTTGTCAGGTGCGGTTGAGTCGGTTCCCACTCGCAGCCACCCCATGTACATCGGAACACAACACTGCCGGGCCCTGCGCCATCCTCACAATCGTTGTTCTGCGTGAGCCCATTGTGGTAGCCACCATGTCCATCCATCTCCTTGAGGGTCTTCCTCTTTTTCCCTGACCCTCTGCTTTACCAAGCATGATGTCCTTCTCCAGGGACTGGTCCCTCCTGTAACATGTTCAAAGTATGTGAGACGAAGTCTCCCCGTCCTTGCTTCTAAGGAGCATCCTGGCTGTACTTTTTCCAAGACAGATTGGTTCATTCTTCTGGCAGTCCCTGATACATTCAGTATTCTTCGCCAACACAGAGAGTAGGGCTCTAGAATGGGAAGTGGATGTGTGTGCATGGGCTTTCTGTGGCACAGGGAGCTAAGACAGCCTGGACGGGAAGTTACATTAGAGCCACCTGCTGCCATGGGAACATGGGGCTGTTCCCGCTCCACCTCTCCACCAGGTATGCTCCCTGCTCTGACCCCTCTGCCCAGAACCCAAAGATCAGAGGTGAGTCAGCTGTGCTTGCAGGGCATGGCAGTAAGGAGTGGATTTGGAATGAATGCCAACTAGATTTGGCATTTTGTTTAGCTGTACATAGGATCACCGTGAGCCGGAACTGACTCAACAGCACCAAACAACAAGAGACTTGGTGTTGGAGTCCTCACATGGTGTCAACGGCTGACATGCTCAGCTGTTAGACCAAAGGTTGGACGTTTGACTCCACCCAGAGGTGTCTCGGAAGAAAGGACTGGCAATCTATTTCCAAAAAATTAGCCATTGAAAACCCTATGGAGCAGTTCTACTCCAACATACATGGGCTGCCCTGAGTCGAAGTCAACACAACAGCAACTGGTACTGGAATCAGGGCCTGTGGCAAACTGGGCCGTTCATGTTCCACCCAAAGACAATGAAACTGAAATATATACATATATATATAGGTATGTATAAAACATTATTATTTTGTCCAAAATAGCAAAAATATCTATGGTCCCATATTGCCTCTGGGTTGCAGATTTGTGAGATCAGTTGCTGATTTGTGAGATCAGTTTCCTAGTCTGTTAGTAGAATCCACCTTATACGTTTGTTTCGACAGCTGAACAAGTCAGTCCCCATAAATAATTTAGCATAGTGCTTGGCACATAAAAACTTGCAGTAATTCCAAACCCCCAACCCACTGCCATTGAGTTGATTCTGACACATAGCGACCCTGTAGGACAGAGTGGAACTGCCCCGTAGGGTTTCCAAGGCTGTCATCTTTATGGAAGCAGACTGCCACATCTTTCTCCCGCAGAGCGGCTAGTGGGTTCCAACTGCCAATCTTTTGGTTAGCAGCCAAACACTTTAACCACTGTAACACCAGGGCTCCTTGCAGTAATGCCAGCTAATACTGTAATCATTACATTGCATTTTTGAAAAAGAAAATGAAAAAAAAATCAGTCACACCAGTTCCATGACAGGCCTGCACAGAGCAAAGACAATGCCTCCTGGCAGGTCCCACTGCTGACGTCTGGCTTCAGAAGTCAAGAACCACTGCCATAAAATCTGTTTCATATGTGTCCTGAACCAATTGATTTGGACCTTCTCTTTTCTTCCCCCTCAAAGTGTAATTTATATTTTAATTTACTGGTGGCAACAGATTATCGCAGAGTAAATGCTCTGTCATGGAGACCCCATTAAATCATTGCCCTAATGAGCAAAGATGGATCCTTTGTCTGGATAAAGTTCTACATTTCTAAGCATTTTCAAAGTAATATCTCCAGTGCTAAATATTTTATGGTCAGTTTTAAGCAGCGTTTGTGGTCCAGGTCCCCAAGGATGCCAGCAGGGCACATAAGAGTAGGGGAAGCAATTTTCCTAGAGTAATGAGTTCTGCTGTGGCTGCCGGACGCCTGTGATCAGGCAGCAGACATTCCCGGCAAGCTGTGCTCGGCTTCCAGGCTGGCTAGGAGCAGGCTGGGTGCACAGCAATTCAAAGGGCTGCCATCCACATGAGCTGTTGTAATTACTGCGCGGAGCCGGTAGCATGACGGGCAAAAGGAGACATTTTAGAGGTTCTGCAGCTTTTCTACTAGGATTGTTATTATTACTTTGCAATTAAAAATTTTAAAGCTTGTAAACATCACTGTGTGGTAATGAAATGGTTCGGGACCATGACATTTCTAGTTCCTTTGTTTTTGACTCTGCCTCTATTATTTTATTAGTTACTCACCCGCTTGCCTGGCTCCCTACCCAGAGCTGCCTTGCTGCCGGCGCTGCCTTGCCGACATACCCCACCTCTGCCTGGTATTGCAGTCTGCACTTCTCTCCAACCGTAGGATAATCAGAGAAGGCCGGGTAAGTGCCTGTGGACTACTGAGCGCGGGTGTTGATTGTTCTCCTTTGAGATGAGGCACGTGCCAGGGTGGCGCACAGCTTGCCCTGCCCCTACCCCCAGAGACCTTGTGTCCTCCTCTTGTCGCTCCCCCCGTGCGCAGATTGTTGCTGTCGATAGCTGTCACTGAGTCAGCCCCTGTCTCGTAGTGACCACATGCACCACGGTCCTGCACCATTCTCACGATTGCTAGTAGATCAGACCACTGTCATCTATAGGCTTTTCATTGGCTGATTTTCAGAAGTAGATCGCCAGACCTTTCTTCCTAGACTGTCTTAGTCTGGAAGCTCCACTAAAACCCGTTCAGCAACAAAGCAACAAGCAAGCCTCCAACGACAGATGGGTGGTGGCTGTGCATGAGGTGTATTGGCAGGGAACTGAACCTGGGCGTCTCTCAGGGAAAGCAAGAAATCTACCACAGAACCACCGCTGCCCCCAAGCCAACTAGAGGAGGTGCCCCCAGGCACCTCAGAGAGGAGACCCTGCCCTGCCCACCTGAGGTGCACCCCGGCTCCCTCCCTGAATTCAAACGAGTGCCACTTATATTTTCTTGGAGCAGGTCATGGGCCACTGCCTGTCTCCTCTGGCACAGCTGTCTCTCTGCCGTCACCTCCTGAACGTCAGCTAAGATATACACCAGTTTTAAAAGGCTTGAATTTGATTGTGCATGAGACTTTCTAAAATCCACACCTATGTATTTTCTGCTGACTGCCTGACTCCTTGGTCGGATAAGGAAAGAGTCACAGGAAAGGACAGGCTGGTCTCCACATTAAGAGCTGTCCCCCTCTCCCCGCCCCACGTATTTCACCCACATCAATAGTTGCAGTGGCCCAAGGTGAGGCAATGCGACTTCAGACAACCTTTGTGGGTGCAGATGAGGCTGGGGCGCCTGGAGGGGGCTCTTTCTTCCGCCTTCCTCAGCCCCTCACTTACATTTACCTCATCCGGCCCTCACATCCCCTCTTACCTCCTTTTGACAGTCAGACTGGAGCTCTCTGGGTTCAGTTCCTCCAGTTCACGATGTAATGAGCAGGGCTCCCTGCCCTCTGCCAGCTCCCAGCTTAAGGAGGCCTGACGAGCTCAACATCAACGGCTCCAGGCCGACCAATGTTAGTGCACTGTAGCAGATGCCAAAAGGGTGATGGCGCACTAGGAGGAGGGGCTGTCCCCGATGGAGGGGCATGGCGTAACCTCATGCAAAGATGAAAGGGAAGAGCATTCCAGGCCGAGGGGCCAGCATGCCCAAAGGCACAGTGACAGGCCTGCCAGACCCAGTGGGTGTGAAGGATGCTAGTGGGAGACAAGTAGAATGTCACTAGGGGGACTGATATGGAACAAATGTCAGAGGATTGTGTGCTAGGCAAAACTAAGATGGCCACCAGGATGCCCTTGCCCCCGGCCTGGCATACACGCCTTCTCCAAGTCATTCCATCAAACAAGAATCTATAGGTTGTTGAGAAGAGTTTTGCAGATATAATTAAGGTCCCAAATCAGTTGATCTTAAGAAATTATCTTGGGTTGGCCTGATGCAAACAGTTAAGTGCTCTGCTACTAACTGAAAAGTAGGTGGTTCAAATCCACCCAGAAGTGCCTGGGAAGAAAAGCCTGGCGATCTACTTTGAAAGATTACAGCCATTGAAAACCCTATGGATTAGTTCAATCAAGTACGCGAGACCGAATGGGCAACACCTGCCCAAAAGCAAAGACGAGAAGGCAGGAAGGGACAGGAAAACTGGACACGGAGAACCCAAGGTAGAAGGGGAAAGGGGGAGAGTGCTGACACATGGGAGGGATTGCAACCAATGTCACAAAACCATTTGTGCATAAATTTTTCAATGAGAAACTAATTTTCACTGTAAACTTTCACCCAAAACACAATTTAAAAAAAAAAAAGAAGAAAAGAAACAAGAAAAGAAGGCCCCATGGAGCAGAATTCTACCTTGACACACATGGGGGCGCTTTGAGTCAGAGTCTACTTGATGGCAGCTGGTTTGGTTTTCGGTTTGGGGTGGGCCTGACTTAATCAAGCAAGCCCTTAAAAGGAACTGTGCTGTTGTTGGAGACAGAGATTTGAAGTATGGGAATAATTTGATGTGAGAGTGCTTCTTTGTGCTGACTTTGAAGATGGAGGGGTCACGTGGCAAGGGTTGTGGATGGCCTCCAGGAGCTAGGAGTGGCCCCCAACTGACAGCTAGCAAGGAAACAAGGATCTCTGTTGGCTCTGGGGGAAGGTCCTTGTCATCAGTCTTCCTCTGGTCTAGGAGATTCTCGGTGCAGGGACCCCAGGTCCAAAGGATGCACTCTGCTCCGGGTATTTCTTTATTTGTGGTAGGAGATCCCTCTCCTCTCTACTCGCTTCTCTCTTTTACATCACAAAAGAGATTGACTCAAGATACAACCTAATCCTGTAGATTGTGTCCTTCCTCGTTAACATCATAGAGATAAGATTTACAACACATAGGAAAATCGTATCAGATCACAAAATGGAGGACGACCACACAATACCGGGAATCATAGCCTAGCCAAGTTGACACAAATTTTTGGTGGACACAGTTAAATCCGTAAAGGCGGCAGACTGGGTAAAGGAAGGGAAACCAAACCAAAAGCAAACCCGTTACCATCAAGTTGATTCTGACTCATAGCGGCCCTATAAGACAGAGTAGAACTGCCCCATAGGGTTTCCAAGGATTAGAACCACCGACTTTTTGGTTAGCAGTCATAGATCTTAACCACTGCGCCACAGCAAGGGTTGTTGTTAGGTGCCCTCAATTCGGTTCCGACTCATAGCGACCCTATGCACCACAGAACGAAACAGTTCCCGGTCCTGCGCCATGCTCACAATCGTTGTTATGCTTGAGCCCATTGTTGCAGCCACCATGTCAATCCATCTCGTTGAGGGTCTTTCTCTTTTCTGCTGACCCTGTACTTTAGCAAGCATGATGTCCTTCTCCAGGGACTGATCCCTCCTGACAACATGTCCAAAGTACATGAGACATAGTCTCGCCATCCTTCCTTCTAGGGGGCATTCTAGTTGTACTTCTTCCAAGACAGATCTGTTCGTTCTTTTGGCAGTCCATGGTATATTCAGTATTCTTCACCAACACCACAATTCAAAGGCATCAATTCTTCAGTCTTCCTTATTCATTGTCCAGCTTTTGCATGCATATAAGGTGATTGAAAACACCATGGCTTGGGTCAGGAACGCCTTAGTCTTTAAGGTGACATCTTTGCTTTTTAACACTTTAAAGAGGTCTTTTGCAGCAGATTTTCCCGGTCCAATGTGTCTTTTGATTTCCTGACTGCTGCTACCATGGGTGTTGATTGTGGATCCAAGTCAAATGAAATCCTTGAGAACTTCAATCTTTTCTCCGTTTATCATGATGTTGCTTATTGGTCCAGTCGTGAGGATTTTTGTTTTCTTTATGTTGAAGTGTAATCTATACTGAAGGCTGAGGTCTTTGACATTTACTAGTAAGTGCTTCAAGTCCTCTTCACTTTCAGCAAGCAAGGTTGTGTCATCTGCATATCGCAGGATGTTGATGTGTCTTCCTCCAATCCTGATGTCCCTTTCTTCTTCATATAGTTCTGTTTCTCAGATTATTTGCTTAGCATACAGATTGTAGTTATGGTGGAAGGATGCAACCCTGACACACACCTTTCCTGACTATAAATCATGCAGTATCCCTTTGTTTTGTTCGAATGACTGTCTCTTGTTCTATGTTCCGGTTCCTCATGAGCACAATGAAGTGTTCTGGAATTCCCATTCTTCATAATGTTACCCATAATTTGTTATGATTCACACAATTGAATGCCTTTGCATAGTCAATAAAACACAGGTAAACATCTTTCTGGTATTCTCTGCTTTCAGCCAGCATCCATCTGATATCAGCAATGGTTCCACGTCCTCTTCAGAATCCGGCCCAAATTTCTGGCAGTTCCCTGTCGACATACAGCTGCAGCCACTTTTGAATGATCTTCAGCAAAATTTTACTTGCGTGTGATATTAATGATATTGTTTGATAATTTCCGCATTTGGTGGGATCACCGTTCTTGGGAATAGGCAAAAATATGGATCTCTTCCAGCTGGTTGGCCAGGTAGCTGTCTTCCAAATTTCTTGGCATAGATGAGTGGGCACTTTCAGCTCTGCATCCATTTGTTGAAACATCTCAATTGATATTCCGTCAATTCCTGGAGCCTTGCTTTTCGCCAATTCCTTCAGTGCAGCTTGGACTTCTTCCTTCAGTACCATCAGTTCCTGATCATATGCTGCCTCCTGAAATGGCTGAATGTCAACCAATTCTTTTTGGTATAGTGACTCTATGTATTTCTTCCATCTTCTTTCAATGCTTCTGCATCATTTAAAAATTTCCCCATAGAATCCTTCACTATTGCAACTGCAGGCTTGAATTTTTTCTTCGGTTCTTTCAGCTTGAAGAATGCTGAGCGTGTTCTTCCCTTTTGGTTTTCTACCTCCAGCTCTTTGCACATGTCATTATAATACTTTGTCTTCTCAAGCCGCCCTTTGAAATCTTCTGTTCAGTTCTTTTATTTCATCATTTCCTCCTTTTGCTTTAGCTACTTGACGTTCAAGAGCAAGTTTCAGTGTTTCTTCTGACATCCATACTGGTCTTTTCTTTCTTTCCTGTCTTTTTAATGACCTCTTGCTTTCTTCATGTATGATGTCTTTGATGTTATTCCACAACTCGTCTGGTCTTCGGTTATTAGTGTTCAACGTGTCAAATCTCTTCTTGAGATGGTCTCTAAACTCCGGTGGAATATACTCAAGGCCGTACTTTGGCTCTCGTGGACTTGTTCTAAATTTCTTCAATTTCAACTTGAACTTGCATATGAGCAATTGATGGTCTGTTCCACAGTCAGCCCCTGGCCTTGTTCTGCCTGATGATATTGAGCTTTTCCATCGTCTCTCTCCACAGATCTAGTTGATTTGATTCCTGTGTATTCCATCTGGCGAGGTCCATGTGTATAGTCACCATTTATTTTGGTGAAAACAGGTATTTGCAGTGAAGAAGTCATTGGTCTTGCTAAATTCTATCATGCGATCTCCGGCATCATTTCTATCACCAAGGCCATATTTTCCAGCTACGGATCCTGCTTCCTTGTTTCCAACTTTCACATTCCAAACACCAGTAATTATCAATGCATCCTGATTGCATGTTTGATCAATTTCAGACTGCAGAAGTTGGTAAAAATCTTCAATTTCATCATCATTGGCCTTAGTGTTTGGTGCGTAAATTTGAATAATGGTCGTATTAACTTGTCTTCCTTGTAGGCGTATGGATACTATCCTATCACTGACAGCGCTGTACTCCAGGACAGATCTTAAAATATTCTTTTTGACGATGAATGCAACACCATTCCTCTTCAAGTTGTCATTCCTGCATAGTAGACCATATGGTTGTCCAATTAAAAATGTCCAATACCGGTCCATTTCAGCTCACTAATGCCTAGGATATCGATGTTTATGCGTTCCATTTCACTTTTGACAATTTCCAATTTTCCTAGATTTATACTTCGTGCATTCCAAGTTCTGATTATTAATGGATGTTTGCAGCTGTTTCTTCTCATTTTGAGTAGTGCCACATCAGCAAATGAGGGTCCCGAAAGCTTGACTCCATCCACGTCATTAAGTTCGACAGGAATGGAGCAGGGTGATAAAATGGGAGAGGTGTCGGTATTATTCACCTAGATGGATGATGGTGTCATCCAATCAGATCAAGGGTCTGATCTAGGGGAGGATCACACCCAGGGAAGGTGGTATCCAGGGCCTTTGGGATATCTAAGCTAGATGCCTAGAGGACAGCTGCGGGCACAGGCTGGAGTTCAGGGGCCAGTCTGTGCTAGAGTATAAATTTAGAAAACTTCAGTTTGTGGGCCATAACCAACGCCATGGGAAACTGTTAATTTGCCCAAGTAAGAGAAGGGGAGTCCCTGCATGGTGCAAACAATTAACACCCCTGGCTGCTAACTCAAAGGTGCCTCAGAAGAAAGGACTAGTGATCTACTTCCAAAAAGCCAATCATTTAAAACTCTATGGAGCACAGTTGTACTCTATACACATGGGGTCACCAAAAGTTGGAGTCGACTCAATGGCAAGTTTTTTTTTTTTTTTTTTTTTTTTTAAGGAGACAAGAGTAGTAAGCAGAGAGGGCAGGTCTGTAACCAAATTGTACAGCAGTGGCTCTCAGATGTGAATGTGTATAGAATCACCTGGGGAGCATGACAGAACACGGATTGCTGGGCCCCCAGACCTGGAGTCTTTGATTCAGTAGGTTCTGGGTGGTCTCTAGTATTTGCATTGCTAACGAGTTCCCAGGTGATGCTGTTGCTGCTGCTGCCCCCGCTGGTGTGGGGGTTGAGCTTTGAGAAGCCCTGCCCCTGCTAATGGCTAATGGCCATGTAAGGAGGAGCCGGTAGGGAAAACACAGAAACAGTGGGCAGAGTAGGAGAATCAGGGGCATGTGGCATAGATCTGTATACTTGCCTTTCAGGGTCTGCTTTGGGTAAAAACCATCTGATCTCTAGCCTTGACTCCAAGCCCCTTACTGTTTTATCCATGAATCCCTTTGGCCTTCTCTCCTTCCTCACGTGGGCAGATAATGGAAGTTAAAGCTGGGTTCCTTTTTTCTGCCTCCACTGGCCATGGCTATGCTCAACCAGGCTGGGGCCCCAGCCCCTCAACCACATCTTCCTTGAATGACAGCAGGGCGCCAGGCTCCAGAGACTCGGAGACCAGCGAGGCAGAATCACTGCCCATTTTTGGCTAATTCATGATATGTAAGAAAAAAAATTACTAGTTAATGAAAGTGAAGTTTGATAATCACCATGAGAGAGGCAAATACAATTTCTGTCAGACATTCTCGGACACCTGCTATGGCATGAATTCAAAGTCGTGCTTGTGTTCAGGGAGCTCAGGTCCCAGTGAGGAGGACAAACATACGGGTGACTCCCTTGCTAATCGCTAAATCACAGCGTATTTCAAAGCGTGCGGCAGGAACACAGGTACGGAGACAGGGGCCATTATCTTGACTTGGGAATTAAGGGATGGGGAAGGCTTGTAGGAAGGTGATCTCTGAAGTGGGTTTTGTTTTTACGTTTTATGTTTAGAACTCTAAAAGTATCTTAGCACAAAAGTAAGATAATAAAGGGCCTGTTTTCTCCATCCAGAAGAATCAGTTATTAATACTTTGTCAGATTTGCATCCATTCTTTATTTAAAGAAATAAATTAAAAATAAACCCTTTGATAACTAGCCGGAGTTCCTTTTCCTTTCCCTTCCCCTTCCCCAGAGGAAACCACTGTCATGTACTTAGTGTGTATCTTTCCAATCTATTTGTACGATTCTATATTATAAGTATGTTTGAACACACAAGCATTGACTTGTATGTGTTTTTACATGCACATAAACAGTATCATACTATGCAACTTGCTCTCATTCAAAATTATATTTCCCAGATCTCTCCAAACACACACACACACACACACACACACACACACACACACGGGCAGTGCTGGTCCAGGGATAGAATTCTTGCCTTCTACCCCTGAGCCACCGCAGGAGACCCAAGTTTCATTCCCAGTCAATTCCTGCATGTTGCTATGATACTGAACAGGTCTCAGCAGAGCTTCCAGACTAAGACAGACTGAGAACAAACGCCTGGTGAGCTACTTCCAAAAACCAGCCAGTGAAAACCGTATGGATCACAGTGGTTCCATCTGCAACCAATCACAGGGATGGCACAGGGCCAGGCAGCATTTTGTTCCTTTGTGCCCGGGGTCGCCGTAAGTCAGGGGCCCACTCAGCCACAGCTAACAACAGTAATGTATGGAATGGCTGGATCGTAAAATTAGGTGTATTTGCAATGTGCTAGATCAGGGCTTGGAAACCCTGGTGGCAAAGTGGTTACGTGCTATGGCTGTTAAACAAAAGGTGGGTGGTTCAAATCCACGAGCCACTCCTTGAAACCCTATGAGGCAGTTCTACTCTGTCCTGTAGGGCCACTATGAGTTGGAATTGACTCGACTGTGAAGGGTTAGATCAGGGTTTGGCAGACTTTTCCTGTAAAGGACTAGGTAGTAAATATTCAGGGTTTCTGTTGCAGCTACTCGGCCCTGCCATTGTAGCCTGGACACGACCATAGACGGTATGTAAATGAATGCTTGGCTCTGTGACCATAGACAGTGTGTAAATGAATGTTTGACTCTGTTCCAAAAAAACTGTATTTGCAAAAACAGGCAGGTAGCCTAGATGTGGCCTGGAGCTGCAGTTGCGAATCCCTATTCCAGACGCTGCCAAATTGCTTTCCAGAGCTGAGTATGAGTAGAAGTGAGTTTTCAAGGCTGAGAAGGAGTTCACCAACCAGACAAGACTGTGTGTGTGTGTGTGTGTGTGTGTGTGAGTGCGGTGAGTGTGGGGGAGGGCTAGCATCCAGGAGGCATTCCAAGCAAAGGGAGCTGCATATACCCAGGGACAGAGAGGCTTACTTGTTCTGGATTGTGCTGGACGTCGCATGCTCAGGAGGCAGAAGAGGAAGGGGAGATGCCGAGCAATGAGACTGGAGAGATGGGCCTTGGTTCTTACTCCAATCACAGAGCTGGACCTTTCTCCTTCAGGTGAAGGGGCTTTAAGCAGGGGACAAGGGACAAGGTTAGATGTGTGTTTTAGACAAATCACTCTGACTGCAGGGTGGAAAATGGATTGGCACGGAGAAAGACTGGAGGCATGGAAACCAATTATAACGCTGTTGAAATGGTCCGGGAGAGAAATGACAAGCTGCTGAAGTAGGGCAATGGCGGTGGGAACGAGAGAGGCATCGATATGAGAACTACTTAGAGGGTTGACTCAGCCAGCTCTGGGGGGCGGATCACATGTGGAAGGAGGAAGACAGGCCAGGCAAAGACAGCCCTCCATTTTCATTTTCTCGTTTAGAATCCTGGGAAGGTGGTGGTGCTCCTAACCCGGAGAGGGACTGTGGACAGAATTTCAGACATGGAGAACACCGTTAATACAAAACACACCAAGAAAGGGGTTAGTGAGGATTTCGTAGAGGACATAGCGTTGGGGCAAAGTTTGGAAGGACAAAATCAAGCACAACAAAGGTTGCTGGAGGGACAGCAGGCAAGAGAAATTCAGTGGAAGGAACTATTCGGGCAAAAGCATGAAGGGGTGAAAATCCACTGTGTACTGGGGGACTGACTACAGGTTAGTTTGGTGGGTCCGACGTGCACAGGTGAGACGCGGTGATGGGAAAGAAGACCAGAAAGAAGGGCTGGAGCCAGTGAGAGAAGGGCCTCCAGTGTCAGGCGAGGAGGTGGGATTCGATCCATAAGCAAACGGGAGCGACTGCAATGTAGGTTCACATTCAGAATACACTCAGCGCTGCCAAGCTGCTCCTCAGAGCAGAGTGAAAACAAAATTGAGTGAGACACCAGCAGATCTGTGCTTTACAAAGGCTACCATCACAACCCACCATTGGGCCTGAAACGGGAATCAAAATAAAGAAAAATATGATATGAGAAAGAGAGAAGGAAGAGAAAGAGGGAAGGAAATACTCGGAGAGAAGACCTGGGTAAAGGAAAGCTCTTTTCCGAGCCCAGCAAACAACCACAAATCCAGGAGGCAAGGTGAATCCTGATTTTCTGCTTCTCAGTGCTCATGACTAATGATAAATGAAAGCCCTGCCACAGGCTGATGGAAAAGCGTGTGGCCATTCCTCCCTCTGACTCTCCCTGACTGCCCCCCTCAGAGGGCCGGGAACCCATCCCACAGGAAATGGAATATGTGTGAATTTCCCCACAGCACGAGTGTAATTGCTCCAAGTCTGCAACCGCTGATATTTCCCTTTTGCTAGATGCATTCTCTCCTACGGACCTAGATGTAACACGCATAGAAGAGATTTCCTACCTCAGCTCGAGGTTGAAAGGGCCATCCTCTGTTGGGAACAATTCCGTGTGGTGTTCTCCCCCCAGCCTCCCTCCCTGCTCCTTGGGGTGCAGTCCCCAAATACATCTAGTATTGTCACCCCTCCATGCTTTTGCCCAGACATTAGCAGCCCCTAAGTAGCACAAATGGTTAAGCATTCAACTACTACAACTGAACTCACCCAGAGGTACCTTGGAAGAAAAGCCTGGCCATTTACTTCTGAAAAATCAGCCACTGAAAACCCTATGGAGGGCATTCTACTCTGCCCCACGTGGGGGCGTCATGAGTCAGAAGTGACTCCACAGCAGCTCGTTTGTTTTCTGAATGTCTCTTCCCCAGCCCCCACCCCAGCAGCCTTTGCTGTTGTTGATTTTATCCTTCCAACTTTGCCCAAACGCTACATCCTTAATGAAACCTTCGCTAACTCCTTTCTTGGTGTATTTTGTATTAATCATGTCCTTCTTCAAATCTGCAATTCGGTCCATATTCCCTTTCTTGGTTAGGGGTACCACTCTCTTCCCAGGCTTCTAAATGTCCACTTTCCACTCCTCCACCTTGCCTGCACCCCTGGAGGCTGGACGCTGGGTCTACTTCAGCAGCGGTTCCCTGTCCTCTGGCTTCTAATTACATTCAACCATGGAAGAACTCGGGCAGAAAACTGGAGTGAAGAAAGAGAGTGAGGTTCCCTCCCGACAGGGTTGCCTTGGGATAGTTCTGCCCCCTGAGAAAAGGTCCGTGCTCCCCTCAAGGAGCCTGTACTCCTGGGTTCTGTAGCCACCTCCTCTTGTCCCGTCAGGCCTAGGGGTGGTGACTGCTCTGGGCCTGCTAGTCTGGGTTCGCTTGTGTCTCCCCATACTTGCCCACGCTTGTGTAATTTTTCTCTTTTCTACAGATCTTCCTCCAATTATGCAAATTTGACCGTGCTTTTTGCGGTTGACATTGAGTCGACTCTGACTCATGGTGACCCCATGTGTGTCAGAGAAGATCTGTGCTCCGTAAGGTTTTTAATGGCTGATCTTTTGTAAGTAGATTGCCAGACCTTTCTTCTGAGGCACATCTGGGTAGACTTGAACCTCCAACCTTTTGGTAGCAGCCGATCACATTAACCATTTGCACCTTCCTAGGGAGGCTTCCCCGCATGGTGATGTAACACACCCTGCCCTGCAGTCTGATCTCCCAGAGGACAGCAGCCCCTTCACTATGTGCAGAACATGCGATCCAGAAAACCAGCTTCAACTGCATCCCGTGTTCGCCCTGGTCTTTTGAATAAGACATGTATTTCTCAAAGACCTGGGCCTGGAAGAGGCGTCTTACAGAGCATTGTGACAATGTTAGTAAGGGGTCGGCCCTCCTAAGGCTTGCTGCCGGCCAACTGGCCAAAGTTTGTGACCTCCAGAGCCCACTCAGCCATTCTTCCTTCTTGTAACATTTTCTCAGTCCTGACGTCTCTTCTGCAGTCCCTGTGTGGTGCAAATGGTTAACGTGCTCGACTGCTAACCAAAAGGTTGGAGGTTTGATTCCACCCGGGGGTGCCTTGAAAGAAAGGCCTGGCAATCTACAGCTGAGAAACCAGTCATTGAAAACCCTGTGGAGCACAATTCTAGTCTGACACACACGAGGTCGTGATGAGTCAGAGTCAGAGGCTATGTCACTGAACGCTGTGAAAAGTTCACAGAATCCGAAGAAATCTGGACCCAGGCTGGGAGACAGGACCCCAAACCTTGGTAAGCTTGCTGAGAGCAGAGGCCATGCCTGCTTTCCTAACCAGCATATTCCCCACTCTTAGCAGGGTGCTCAGCCATGGTCCCGCTCAGTCCATATTTTCTGAATGAGGAATTCTGAAAATAATGCGATGGTTATAATTCAAAACATGTAGCATGACACAGTCAAGTAGTCTGCACAGGTGGACAGTGAGGAGCTGCTAAACGGAACTAGGGGCTGGCCCCTCGGGAACGAGGCTCTTCCTTAGTTCATTCCCCTTCCCAGGACGCGGAACCACTTTGCAAACCTCGGAGGACGGTATTATCCCTGAGTGCACTGAGAAGGTGGCTGGGAGGGAAAGGTGGTGGTTGAGGTTGGGGGGGGGGGGTAGGGTCCTCAGGAGCCCTCTGCCTTCTCAGGAAATCAGCTCTGATGCACCAGCAGCCAGTCTCCTGGGCTCCTGGGTAGATGTGGGCTGACCCAGGACCACCTCTGTCAAGGTGGGAGACTGGTACTTGGCGGACTTTCCTCCTCCTCGTTTTCCTCAACTCCATGCCTTCTCTTCCTCCTCCAACTGATAATGGCTAACACAGAATGTGCACCTCGAGCCAGACGCTATCTGCCGTGTGATGGATTGCTTGTGTGTGGGCTTTTTGTCCATGGTCTTGTAACTGTCACCCAGGTGATTGGGCGGGGCTGTGCAGATAGGGTAGTTGTAGCCCACCAAAGGGATGGGTCAGTTTTGCCATCCTGCTGGGCTTGAAATGAGCACCCCAGAAGTGGGAAAGAGAAGAGTCCACTTCCACCAAGGAAGGAGAGACCGGCAGGGGATGGCACCGCGGGCTTCCTGGCCCATGGAGCAAGAAAGCTGAGTGCCTTTGGGCAGAGACTGAGGGCCAGGGAGAGGCGGGCCTGCGAGCACGGCTAGGAAGAGGCTATCCTAATGGAAGAATTGTATCCTGAATGTTCCTGAGCCTGAATGGTAACCTGTTACTTCCCTAATAAACCCCATAATCATGAGTATGGTCTGTGGGTTCTGTGTGGCCACTGCAACAAATTATGGAACCCAGCAGAGAAGCAGAGAGCGCTGTGGGAGGGACGGTTGGTGTCAGAATTGGTAAAGGTGGCGGGGAGAGGGGGCATGTCTGACCCCCCCACCTCATAGGAATCAGCCTTGGGCTGTTGATCTGATTCTCCTTTCCCCATGGGAAGTTAGAGGAGGTCAGACACTGCCCCCACGCTGTTTTTATACTATCCTAAACACTTTATATGTATTAAATTATTTAATTCTCACCTAATAAGATAGTATTTTCATTAAGCCCATTTTACAGAGGAGAAAACTGAAATTCACAGAGTTTAGGGAACTTTCAAAGGATTGCAGTTTATGAGGGGTTGAGCCAGGATTTGAACCCAGGCAGTGAGGCTCCAGAGCCCCTCCCTCTGCCGTCCTCAGATGGGAGGGCCCAGGGTGACAGGTTTTCGTAGATCCTCAGAGGTGCTAGAGACCAGAGCAGGTGAGAAGGCAGCCCACTTACATTTCTGCAGAAGGTCACTGGTGTAGGACCAAAGCTCAGCCTGATAGCTCCTTATCAAGGCCCCACTCTAGAGGTGTGGCCTTGTTTTTCCTAAAGAATAGCAAGAACTTTACCGAAGTAACAACTGGAGCATTTTATCATTTTCAATGGGCAGAGAAGGGCTGCAGAATTGGGCTATTCTGGAAGGATGGAGGCAAAGGTCTTGGGTGTTTGTTTTGCCAGCCAAGGAAAACAGAATCTATTCACCAGCTAATTGGGGCTACAATTGACTCAGTTTGCAATGTCTTCTGCTGTTCTTTCAGCCGGGATTAGACATTGCAGGAGGGAGATGGTGAGCACCTAAACAACCCCAGCACAAGGTAGATAGATCTAGGCTGCAAGAGAGGGACACACAAAGTGCACTCCAAACCCAGGGCAGACACAGGATGTCCAGGGAGCACAAGAAGCTTGAAGGAGGCGGTGAAGCCTGGGCTGACCCTGCAGGATGAGTAACTGTGGAACCTCTGTGAACAGGCAGCAAGGCAATGAGGGAGGGAAGAAGAAGTGGGTATGGAGAATGTCAGGCAGTTGAACCGGACCCAGCATAGGATGCTTAGTAGATGTGGTGGGAGATGGTGGGGAGTTTGGTGCAGTCAGAGCAGCGAGGGCCTGGAATGTCCCACGAAGGAGCTGTGCTTTCTCACATACCTGGTGCCCCCAAAATGGGGGCACAGACCACTGGTGGAACTGGACGTGATTTTTGCAGGTTTGTGGCCACATCATGGAGCCCTAGGGGGCTCTGTGGTTAAGCACTCAGCTGCTAACCAAAAGGTCAGCAGTTTGAATCCACCAGCTGCTCCTTGGAAAGCCTGTGGGGCAGTTCTACTCTGTCCTATAGGGTCACTGTGAGTCAGAATCAACTCAATGACAACAGGTTTGGGACAGATCGTAAGAGAACATAGAATTGAAAAGTGGGCAACTTCCACTTGAAATGATCCACTTCCAGTCCTTTTTTACACCAAGGAGGGTGCCTTTAACACTGCTCTATCGTGTCTCCCTTTTTACCAAAACGAAAGCAGACCTCGGATGTAGAGCCTTAAGCAACAATAAAAAAAAATTCAATAACTGCTTTGTATATTTTATATTTACGCTTATGGTTATATTTTATCTATAACTTGATACTTGTTTTTTTATGACAGTTATAGAGTTTCCTTCTGAAACATGTTTATTGTAGTAAAAAGAGAGTAGATATCAAATGGAATATTAAATAATGGTATAAATGGTTCAGGGACACAGCACACATTGCGAAAAGGATCCACGTTGACGAGAACACTGGAGGCGAGTCCTGGGTGTGATGCAAAGCCCAGGGTGACTTTAGGAAAGGGATCGTGTCAGTCCAGGGCTAGGCACGAAGGGATGGTGAATTGAAATCAGAATAATAAGAAGATGACTTCCTAAAGGCGCTGTTAACAAAGGTGTGGCCTGAGCCTTCAGCGACTCCATGGAGAGTGTGACAACCTGGGTCTAGCGAAGGTCCTAGGCCTGAAGGGAGTTGGGGAGGCAGTTATTCCAGAATCCACAAGGGGAGTGTCGTGGAGAGGAAGTGGGACCTTCGCTGAGGGAGACAACCGGCCTGTGAGGACCTTCCAGAAAAGCACTGTCGGAATAAATATCCTGACCTCGTTCTCCTCCCTCCCTCTAACCTCTGTCAGCCCCCACACCTCCCTCTCCTTCAAACAGCCAAACCCAACCCACAGCCAGAAGACCAGCGAGACCACCGATGTACCGTGTAGCCAGAATGCCGGCCACAGAGGAAAGTGCAGACGGTGGGGACAGAGAAAGGCCTCTGGCCAGGGAGTCATCTGGTGTACAGTTTATCAGAGCAAGTGCGGTATCCTGATGGGAGATTAGGAAAGAGTCTGCAGCAACTCCCCGGGCCCCGGCTTCTGAGCCCCTGAAATACAGCATGGACAGTGGGAATGGACCGGAGCTGGACCTCTTTCAGAGCAGGGTTGAGAACCTGACAACAAATGTGATTAAGGAACATTTCACAACATGAATCAGTCTCAGCAAGACCCCGAACAGCCCTTGCCGAGCGGTGGAGCTACAGAGCTCAAGCACCCCAGGGCCTGGGAAGCAGCATTCCATGATGCCAAGCATTTGGGAAATGGGCACAGTTTCTTCCCTCAGAAATGGCTTCCCAGTCCTGCTGGTAAATCTTATACACTGTGATTTATTAAGATCTTGTTTTGATTTCATAATATGATTTTACAGAACATTTACTGAATAAATACAGCATAACCCAGACACAAGCTGCTGTGCCAGTTATAGATCTGCCATCAATTTGGGTGACTAACAGCTCTGAAGAGGCTGCTGGGAGCCAAGCAGAGAGGGGCTGGATTCTGGAAGCTTCCATTCCAAGGCACTTAAATAAAAGAGTGGTTCCTTTCACCTGGCTTCAACTCAGCCCTGTGGGGGGACATTTGGGGGTGATGAGGCTAGAAGGACCAGCATCACCCCTACACCCCACATAGCCAGGTGTTGACAATGACGGGTCCCACAGCCACAGAACAAACACCCCAAATGCAGGCTTTATGGTAACTCAAGCACAGAACATGGCTGGTTTCTGTGAATGCAAACTTTTAACTGTCAGGCACACGTGCACAGCAAATAAAGACCTCAGCTCCCACTGCAACCTCGGCCATTGGGATAAGAGTATGTCAGATATCACAGGAGCCTGGTTGGCCAGCTACTGAGCTGGTGGGGACACCCACTCACTCCCAGTCGGGGAAGCTTGCTGCAGGAAGCCAGGAACAGAGATGCATTTCTGCCCCGGCGAGTCTGGATTCCCTATCCACCCCAGAAGGCATCTTGCCCTGGAACTCTGGGTGCTTAAGGACAGGAGACTTCACCTCCCACCTCCCCCACAGACGGGGGTCCCAGGGCCAGCAGGGATCTTGGTGGTGACTCCAGATGTGTGCCGTGCAGTTGCTTCTGTCTCAGGGGACTCCCAGCCCAGTACCGCAATGACTGCCACTTTGCAGGGGACCTGCTTCAGACCTCCCTGGGAGGATTGCCACCAATACAAGGTGTCGACATCAACTCAAAGGAGGAGTTACTGGTACGATTTGATGGTTTTAAAATGTGTGCCCTCTCCATCACTCACAGGAGACCCACCCCGTCTGAAGAGGTCAAATCCTACATGGGAGGCTGCATTCAGTGTGCCCCCACCCACAGACGGTCCAGTGCCGACACCGCAGAAAGCAGAGAGTCCCTGAGCTACCTGGGGTCAGGTCACCAGAACGCTATATCCTGAACCCCTAGTTCTTTTAGAAGACCTAACTGACCCTGGAGTCAGGTTAGATCTCAAAATGCTCAGAGGATACTTTTGCTGTGGATTCAAACACAAGCTGGTGCAGTGTATGGGAAGGGTAGTTAGTTAGGGCTCCCAGCACCTATGTTCTAGCCCCTGGTCTGTCCTCAGATGCCAACTCTATCCCCCTTAGCCTCTACTCCCTGCACACACCCTGGATCACGACAGGCATAACCTTTGCTCTCACAGAGAACCTGGCTTCCCTCTTCCCAAACGGCGTTTCCTTAAGAACGGGAGCTGTGGATTATCCTTCTCTTTATCCCCAGCGCCTAGCAGGGTGCCCTGAACCTAACAGGTGCCAAGCAGCCAGACTGGGCCATACAGTGGCAGGGTTAGGAGCCGGGTGGTTAAATAAAAACAAATAACAACAAGGAGCAGAAGACACCCTGTTTCCTAGGGAAACAGTGCTTAGATAACTCTGAGCTTAAACTCCCTGTTCTTCATCAGTGTCCTGCTATGAGAATTGCAATAAACGCCTTGGGAGGGTATTACATAGGACAGGTGTGTTCTCCTCTGTAATGGGAGCCTCTCGGTTTTCCGTGCCTATAGCCACTGGTTAAGAGTTCAGGCTGCTAACCAAGCAGTTCGAATCCACCAGCTGCTCCTTGGAAACCCTATGGGGCAGTTCTGCTTTGTGCTATATGGTAGCTGTGAGTCAGAATCAACTCAACAGCATGGGTATATTAGTAGTCTACCACCCGTCTGTCAGTTCGTTGTACTATGGTGGCTTGTGTGTTATAATGCTGGAAGCTATGCCACCAGTATTTCAAAAACCAGCAGGGTCTCCCATGGTAAACAGGCTTCAGTGGAGCTTCCAGACTAAGACAGACTAGGAAGAAAAGCCTGGTGATCTGCTTCTGAAAATTAGCCAGTGAATGACAACAGAACACTGTCCTGCTCTCTTGCTTTGGACACGTCATCAGGAGGGATCAGTTGCTGGAGGAGGACATTATGTTTGGTGAAGGAGAAGGCCAGTGAGGGCAAAGAAGACCCTCGCTGAGCCAGATTGGCACAATAGCTGCCACAGTGGATCTAACCATGACAGTAATTGTGAGGATGACAGGACCAGGAACATTTTCTTCTGCGCTGCATCAGGCTGCCATGAGTCAGAGTTGACTCAACGACAGCTAACTAACTAACTATACTGCACTATACTAGTAGTAGCTTTGCTAACATCTATCTTGTTAACATCTCAAGATGTGTAGTGCTGGCTAAGGGCTGGGACATATTAAAAAAAAACCATCACCATTAAGTCTGTTCTGACTCACAGCGACCCTGTAGGACAGAGAAGAACTGCCCCATAGGGTTTCCAAGGAGCAGCTGGTGGATTCGAACTGCTTGGTTAGCAGCCAAGCTCTTAATGACTATGCCATCGGGCTCCGGGAGATATAAAGCGCACCTTTAAAACATTTCTGATTTACCTGGATCTCGCAGGTATAAAGTCTTCCATACCTCTGAGGGCCTCCCATCTGTCTCTCAGGTCCTTTTGGATCTTAATGATAAAAAAGGGTGTGCTTTTTCTAGTATATACTACATTTCTGCAGGACCAGACCAGCCTGCCGGTATAGCCTGGGCCACATTGACAGCAATGGCAGACTCCTGGTTCATGTCACCACGTGCCTGTACAGTCCAACTCCTTGAAATGTCTAATATTCCTAGGGGTTCCTACAAGGTGTCAATTCTGAGTACACAATTCTTATCTTGCCTGGTGCTTTAGTGTCCCACTAGGGATCACTGTGGAGCCCTGTTGGCAAAGTGGTTAAGAGCTTGGCTGCTAACCAAAATGTCGGCAGTTCAAATCCACTAGCAGCTCGTTGGAAACCCTATGGGGCAGTTCTACTCTGTCTTACAGGGTTGCTATGAGTTGGAATAGACTCGACAGCAACAGGTTTGGTTTGGTTTGGTTAAGGGGTCACTACAGTGGCACTAGGTACCTTGGTCTCCTTCCCAACTATACCACCGGGATGCTGGATCCCTGGTGCAGCCCAGGCTCTGGGGTGGTTCCTGGCCAAGTGGGTGAGTTTGTTCTCTCTGCATTCCTCTCTGTTAGCTGGACTCCATAGCAGTACTGTATGTGCCCCCAGATCTCACATCACCTCAGTGACATGGGTATCTTGGTGTTGATCTGTATCCCGTGCTCTCTTCCTAGGACCCAAATGTGCTTCCCAGGAGCTGGATTCCATTCTATGCTCATAACTATTTCTCACTTGCATTGATACACACTTTGCCATTGAGTCAAGCTGGTTGTGTATGATCTCTTCTTCTTTTAGGACTGCTCCCTTACATAGGATTTCAAACTCATTTTATGGACATGCCTATAGGTGACTGAATCCCAGAAGTGGACATAGCAGAGGTTCGGTTTAGGATCTTTACTACAGCATTAAATGGTACACCCACCTACAAACCCTCCACATGCATAGTGACAATACATTGTGGCACATTTCCTCTGATATCACAGAAACCTTCTCTGTCCAGCAGATCCAAAATAGAATTTTTCTGAGTATGTGGTGAGTCTTACAGAAATAGTGTAAGACAAGTTTGCTTACTCCCATCTTTTTTTCATAAATGAACAGGAGCCCCTATGTCAGTGTCCTGCTGTATGATAAGCAACATGTACTCCATGTATTAAGTATGATGTGAGCCATGCCCCCGGAGGGTGTAGCATGGATAGTAGTCTTGCTCCTTTTAAGGAAACATAAAATGCTTAAATTCCAAATCTCTCTTTGTCTTCTCCTGAAATCTGATCTAGACTATAGTTTAGGCTCTATCTGCCCATCAAAATAGCATCAGAGAAATTTTTAAGGATAGACAGCTTTAAAACACCTCTCTACCCAGAGTACTAACAACTTTGATCTCATTAGGCAATATCTGAGCTGCACTCCAAAAAGAGCTGTGAGTTGTGAGACTAATTCAATTAGAACAAAGAGACTGCATAAAAGGAAGAGAAACAAGAAGAAAGCAGATGAACCAAGCACAGTAATGCTGAGCAGCCTGGCTCTCTCATCCATCAATGAAATACTTGATGGCTCATTTATCTGAGAGGATGTGTTGACTAAGAATTTCCCTGGGACAGAGTAGCAGGGGCAGGGGTCTGGGGACCACGGTTTCAGGGGACATCTAGGTCAATTGGCATAACAAAGTTCATTAAGAAAATGTTCTGCATCCCACTTTGGTGACTGGCATCTGGGGTCTTAAAAGCTAGCAATCGGCCATCTAAGATGCATCAGTTGGTCCCAACCCACCTGGAGCAAAGGAGAATGAACAACACCAAAGACACAAGGAACATATTAGCCCAAGAGACAAAAGGGCCACATAAACTAGAGACTCCATCAGCCTGAGATCAGAAGAACTAGATGGTGCCCGGCTACCAGCAAAGACCTCCCTGACAGGGAATACAACAGAGAGTCCCTGACACAGCAGGAGAAAAGTGAAGTGCAGAACTCAAATTCTAGTAAAAAGACCAGACTTAATGGTCTGACTGAGACTGGAGGGACCCCGGAAGACATGCTCCCTGACTCTCTGTTAGCCCAAAACTAAAACCATTCCTGAAGCCAACTCTTCAGACAAAAATTAGACTGGACTATAAGACATAAAATGATACTTGTGTAGAGTGTGCTTCTCAGCTCAAGTAGATGCATGAATCTAAACGGGTAGCTCCAGTCTGGAGGTGAGATGAGAAGGCAGAAAGGGACCGGAGCTAGTTGAACAGACACGGGGAATCCAGGGTGGAAAAGAGGGGTGTGCTATCACGTATGGGGAGAGCAACCAGGGGCACATAGCAGTGTATGTATAAATTTTTGTATGAGAAACTAACTTGATCTGTAAACTTTAATTTAAAGCACAATAAAAAAAAAAAAAAAGAATTTCCCTGGGTAGCAGCATGGAGGATGCTATGTTGGAGTTCTTATCTTAGATCTGTGGAGGATGTGACAAGAAGAGAAAATTAGTGCTGCATTAGTGAAGGGATCCTGTCCCATAAGGCCCAGGTTTTTGTCTGAATCTATTGTGGGGAAAGATCAGTTACATGAAAAGTAGATGGAAGGAGAAACCCAAAATAACGAGCCACAGAATTAAATCACAGTGTGCACAGAGATGCTGATCCGGAGGAAAATCCCTGCAATGGGGATTCCATCTTGTAGCTTGTTGTTGTTTGCAGTTGAGTCAACTAGTCAGCTACAACCCATAGTGACATGATGTAGAACAGAAGGAAACATTGCCTGGCCCAGTGCTGTCTTTGGATTGTCGGGATGTTTGAGTCCATTGTCTGACTATGTGTCGATCTGTCTCATTGAGGGTCTCCCTTGTTTTCACTGACTTTACCAAATACGCTGTCCTTTCTTAGTGATTGGTTTTTCCTGATGGTGTGTCCAAAGTAAGCAAGACGAAGTCTCGCCATCCTCACTTCTAAAAACCACCCTGGTTGTATTTCTTCTAAGACTGATTTGTTCACTCCTCTGGAAGTCTATAGTATATTCAATATTCTTTGCCAATGCCAGTTTGAATGCATCAATTTTTCTTCTGTCTCCCTTTTTCAGTGTCCAGCTTTCATATGCATATGAGGTGATTGAAAAGACCATGGCTTGGGCCAGGCGCACCTTAGTCATTGAAGTGACATCTTTGCTTTTTAAAGTTTTAAAGAGATCTTTTGCAGCAGAGTTGTCCAATTCACTATGTTGTTCAGTTTCTTGACTACTGCTTTCCATGGGCATTGATTGTGGCGCCAAGTAGAAAGAAATCACTGACAACTTCAATTTCTTTTTTGTCTGTCATGGTGTAGGTTATTGGTCCAGTTGTTAGGATTTTCACTTTTTTCACTTCCAGGTGTGACCTTCATCAGTAATTGTTTCAAGTCATCTGCTTTTTTAGCCGTGGATTTCCCATGTGTAAGAAATAGATTTTCTGCACAGTCAGATTCTAAGATGGTAACGACATCAATGTCTTACACATAGAGAACGGGTGTATGTGAGAGTACTTAAGTCTGAAGAGCTGTCTAATAAGTGTCTAGCCTTCTTCAATTTCCCTAGGTGATCTTTTCATTAATAAAACCATGCTCTGAACTAACTCATCCATGCATTTAGGTGATTTTGATAGAAGTGAGTTATTCATTTGATTTCATTAATTTCCCTGTGTGTATGTGTGTGTATGTATACAAAACCAAAAAAAAAAAAGTTGCCATGGAATCTATTCTGACTCACAGAGACCACATGTATATTTATGCACACATATCTATTGTTGTTGTTAGGTGCCGTCAAGTTGGTTTCTACTCATAGCGACCCTATGAACTACAGAATGAACCACTGCCAAGTCCTGCACCTTCCTCACAATCGTTGTTATGTTTCAGCCCATTGTTGCAGCCACTGTGTCAATCTATCTCATTGAGGGTCTTCCTCTTCTTTGCTGACTCTCTACTTTACACAGTGTGATGTCCTTCTCCAGGGACAGATTCCTCCTGACAACATGTCCAAAATATGTGAGACGTAGTCTCACCATCCTTGCTTCTAAGGAGCACTCAGGTTGTACTTCTTCCAAGACAGATTTGTTCGTTCTTTTGGCAGTCCATGGTGTGTTCAATATTCTTCACCAACACCACAATTCAAAGGTATCAGTTCTTCTTCAGCCCTCCTTATTCACTGTCCAGCTTTCACATGCATATGAGGTGATCGAAAATGCCGAAAGTGACATCTTTGTTTTTAAGACTTCGAAGAGATCTTTTGCAGCAGATTTGCCCAATTCACTGTGTTGTTTGATTTCTTGACTGCTGCTTAAATGGATATTGATTGTGCATCTAAGTAAAATAAAATCCTCAACAACTTCAATCTTTTCTCTGTTTATCATGATGCTGCTTATTGGTCCAGTTGTGAAGATTTTTGTTTTCTTTATGTTGAGGTGTAATTCATACTGAAGGCTATGGTCTTTGATTTCATCAGTAAGTGCTTCAAGTCCTCTTCACTTTCAGCAAGCAAGGTTGTGTTATCTGCATAACGCAGGCTGTTAATGAGTCTTCCTCCAATCCTGATGTCCCGTTCTTCTTCATATAGTCCAACTTCTCAGATTATTTGCTCAGCATACAGAGTGAATAGGCATGGTGAAAGGATACAACCCTGACACACACCTTTCCTGACTTTAAACCATGCAGTATCCTCTTGTTCTGTTCAAACAACTGCCTCTTGATCTATTAACAGGTTCCTCATGAGCATGATTAAGTGTTCTGGAATTCCCATAATTTGTTATGATCCACACAGTTGAATGCCTTTGCACAGTCGATAAAACACAGGCAAACATCTTTCTGGTATTATCTGCTTTCAGCCAGGATCCATCCGACATCAGCAATGATATCTCTGGTTCCATGTCCTCTTCTGAATACAGCCTGTATTTCTGGCAGTTCCCTGTGGATATACTGCTGCAATTGCATTTGAATGATCTTCAGCAAAATTTTACTTGAGTGTGATATTAATGATATTGTTCATTAATTGAATCATCTTTCTTGGGAATAAGCATAAACATGGATCTCTTCCAGTCAGTTGGCCAGGTAGCTGTCTTCCAAATTTCTTGGCTTAGATGAGTGAGTACCTCCAGTGCTGCATCCCTTTGTTGAAACTTCTCAATTGGTATTCCATCAATTCCTGAAGGCTTGTTTTTCGCCAACGCCTTCAGTGCAGCTTGGACTTCTTCCTTCAGCACCATCGGTTCCTGATCATATGCTACCTCCTTAAATGGTTGAATATCAACCAGTTATTTTTGGTACAGTGGCTCTGTGTATTCCTTCCATCTTCCTTTGATGCTTCCTGCATCGTTTAATATTTTCCCCATAGAATCCTTCAATATTGCAAGTTGAAGCTTGTTTTTTTTTCTTCAGTTCTTTCAACTTGAGAATGCTGAGCATGTTCTTCTCTTTTGGTTTTCTACCTCCAGGTCTTTGCACATGTCATTATAATACTTTACTTTGTCTTCTTGAACCACCCTTTGAAATCTTCTGTTTAGCTCTTTTACTTCATTATTTCTTCTGTTTGCTTTAGCTACTCTACATTCAAGAGCAAGTTTCAGAGTCTTCTGACATCCATTTTGGCCTTTTCTTTCTTCTATCTTTTTAATGACCTCTTGCTTTCTTCACGTATGATGTCCTTTATGTCATTCTACAACTGGTCTGGTCTTCGGTCATTAGTGTTCAATGCATCAAATCTATTCTTGAGCTGGTTTCTAAATTCAGGTAGGATATACTCAACATCGTACTTTGGCTCTCGTGGACTTGTTCTAATTTTCTTCAGTTTCAACTTGAACTTGCATATGAGTAATTGATGTTCTGTTCCACAGCTGGCCCCTGGGCTTGTTCTGACTGATGATATTCAGTTTTTCCATCGTCTCTTTCCACAGATGTAGTTGATTTGATTCATGTGTATTCCGTCTGGCGAGATCCACCTGTATAGTCACTGTTTATATTGTTGAAAAAAGGTATTTGCAGTGAAGAAGTTGTTGGTCTTGCAAAATTCTAACATGCAATCTCCAGCATCGTTTCTATCATCAAGGCCATATTTTTCAATTACCAGTCCTTCTTTGTTTCCAACTTTCGCGTTCCAATCACCAGTAACTATTCCATTTCATTTTTGATTTCCAATTTTCCTAGATTCATACTTTGTACATTCCATGTTCCGACTATTAATGGATGTTTGAAACTGTTTCTTCTCATTTTGAGTCATGCCACATCAGCAAACGAAGATCCCGAAAGCTCGACTCCATCCACATCATTAACGTCAACTCTGTTTTGAGGAGGCTATTTCCCAGTCGTCTTCTGAGTGCCTTCCAACCTGAAGGGCTCATCTTCCAGCACTATATTAGGGAATATTCCGCTGCTATTCATAAGGTTTTCACTGGCTAATTCTTTTCAGAAGTAGACTGCCGAATCCTTCTTCTTAGTCTGTCTTTGTCTGGAAGCTCAGCTGAAACCTGTCCACCATGGGTGACCCCGCTGGTATTTGAATACCGGTGGCATAGCTTTCAGTGTCATACTAACACACTAGCCCCCATAGTATGACAAACTGACAGACGTGTGGGGGCACATATGTATATGTCAAAATCAAAATGATGTTGATTATTATGTATCTGTAAATACAAATTTCTCTTTAATACCATTCTTTTAATTTATTATCATTAATATAACTATTATGCTATCTCACCTCTTTACTCTTCCAGATAAACTTAAGAATTATTTTGTAAAATTTCCCTCTTATTGATATCATAATTAGAATGATGTATTAAATATATAAATTAATCTGGGGAGGTTCACATTCTTCATTCAACTTCCCACTTAGGAAAATGGTTGTGTTTGAGAGTCTCCACTTATCCCTCCAGATTCATTTTCTACCCTTTCCCATCCTGCTGTGTGCCCAGGAGGCTTGTAGCACGTACAGATGAAACCACATGATTTGAAGCTTCATTGTGATTGGGTAATAATGACAGCTCTGACTGGAGCACATTAGAAGGTTCAAAAAGTAAATCAGAACAGAGGTTTAGCCTTGTAGTCATATTGATACATGTAAACTGAGCTTATGAAAAATATTTTTGTTGTTATAACTAACTACAGGGATGATTTATAAAAAATAATAAATTTTTGCTGAAACACTGCACAAAAATTTTATAGTCAGTCATTTTGTTGCCACCCTGACAGTGTCACCCAGTGTGGTCCACACTCTCCACACCCCCGTAGTGACACCCACTGCTTGGATTCCCTCCTGCCACCACTCCCTCCCTGGCCGGCCACAGGCTCTGGGGAATTGTCCGCCCATGGCTCAGCTTGTCCTCTGATGCCAGCCCATCTGTTCCAAGCTGCATTTCCAAAGTGAGGCTGATGCAACTTATGTAACTAATATTTTATTGCATCTACCCCAAGATTCACTTTGCGTCTATATATTTTTCACCTTTTTCATATTTGCTTTCATTGACAAAATGGCTAATAATACGTATCTGAAATTGAGACAATGTAGTTCTCATTGCCATATTATCTAATAAGAGAAAGTTAGTGCTGGGAAGGACTTTAGAGATGGTTGATCCCAATTCCTTCATTTTACAAAGGAGAAAAGAAACCCCGAGAGATTACATGGATTTTGGGAATTCACCCAGCTGGTTAATGCTACAACAGGAATGAGAGCTCAAAAGGTAAGTCTTTTTAACTGGCTTCTTAAACAGAGGTAAATGGTAAAATTCAGTTCACAATGTGAAGTGAATAGCAGGTTCATTCGTGTTGGGATTAACTTTGTTAGACAATGCTCCCTCCTTTTTCAATATTATTTTCTTATTTCAGGTTTAAGCCTTGACTTACAAAGAAAATGGCAGAAACATCACCAGAGCAGCCTTCAAGACACCTTGTTGTCCACTCGGACACTCACAGTGACTCCGTCCTGGCCAGTTTTGAAGATCATAGGAAGAAAGGCTTTCTCTGAGACATCACTTTAATCATGGAGAATGTGTATTTCCAGGACCACAAAGTCTTATTTGCTGCCAGTAGTGAATACTTCTCAGTGATGTTTGCTGAAGAGGGGGAGATCAGCCAGTCCTTTTATATGCTGGAAAGCATGGTTGCTGACACGTTTAGCATCCTGCTGGAATTCATCTACACAGGTTATCTCCACACCAGTGAGAGAACTACAGAACAAATCCTGGTGACTGCTCAGTTCTTAGAAGTCTATGACCTGGTAAAGGCTTAGACAGACTTTCAAAATAACCATAGCACCCAAAACCAGTAACTTTGAACACTGCTGGTGCTCTGGTGCTTGTTATTTCCAATAAGAAAAATGATCCACCCAAGTGGAAATGGAGGAGAGCAAGAAAACTCAACGGTTTGCAGAAGGGGAAATAAGGACTAGCTGCAGAGGAAGAAATACGGCTGAGAGTGCACAATTCCATTCAAAATAGACAAAATTTCATGACTAAAAAAGGAGACAGTAGTGAAATGGATGAATCTCAGCCCACTTGCAAGACAGGTGGAATGGAAGAAATGCCAGCTGAAAAAGATGAGAACTGTGATTCCAAGACCCAGGATGGGCAGGACAACCTGTCAGGATAGCAAGCAGAGGATTCGGAGATCTGTCAGACTTAAAGATTACAAACTCATTGGGGATGAAGATGACCAGGGTTCTGCTAAAAGGATCCATGGAAGCACTGGAAGGAGAAAACGCCCGGCAAAGTCTTTGTGTACAGTCACGTTTTAGCAGTCCACCAGAGGAGACACACTGGTCATCACACTTCTGCAGCTTACTGGAAAATGTTTTAGAATTTGGTGTAGCAGTGATAATAATGTTGTTGTTGTTGTTAGCTGCCATTGAGTCAACTCCATCTCACAGCCACTTTATGTACAACAGGACAAAACCATGCTTGGTCCTCTATCTCTCACAATTGCCAGCATGCTTGAATCCATCATTTCCTTCTCACCGAGGATCTTCCATGTCCTCACTGGCCCCCTACTTCACCAAACATGATGTCCTCCTCTAGTGATTAATCCTTCCTGGTGATGTGTCCAAATCAAGCGAGTTGGACAATGTTCTGCTGTGATCCATGAAGTTTTCGTTGGCTCATTTTTGGAAGTAGATCACCAGACCTTCCTTCCTAGTCTGTCTTATCTGGAAACTCCACTGAAACTGTTCACTATGGGTATTTGAAACTGTGCACTATGGGTATAGTTTCCAGCACAGCAGTGTGCAAGCTACCATGGTATGATAAACTGACAGGTGGTGGATGATAAAACCCGTTGCCATCGAGTTGATTCCAACTCATAGTGAGTCGATTCCAATTCGTAGGACAGAGTAGAACCACACTATCAGGTTTCCAAGGAGAGACTGGTGGACTCAAACTGCTGATCTTTTGGTAAGCAGCCTGAGCTCTTAACTACTGAGCCACCAGGGCTCTGGATGATAATAATAGCTGTCGTGTATTGTGCAACTTCTGTGTGGCACATATTGCACTAAAGCCTTTATACATGTTACTGTATTTAATTCTCACAGCATCCTATGAGGTAGGTAATATCCCCATTGAACAGATGAAGAGACCAAGTCCTAGAAAGCTTAAGTAACTTGCCCATGGTCACACATTCAGTGACAGAGCTGGAATTCGAACCCAGTTAGCCTGATTCCAGATCCTTGTTCTCATTTGGAGCTGTTGTTGGTTTAAGGCCATCTAAGTCTCCAGCGGAACTTTTCAGCCTTAACTTACAAGTATCAAGCTCTAGCCAAAATTATTCTGGTTTCTGATTCTTGACTATGCCTTGTTCTTGACCACAAGTATGCTTTTGCTCAGGTTGTTTCTTTTGTCTGGACAGCTTTCTCACACAACCATCGACCCATAAATGTTTTCTACTTTTTGGTCCCTCTAGCTCAGTGCTTTGGAAAGCAAAGATGTCTGTTTGAGGACTAAAGTGTGCCTGACCCAAGCCATGGTATTTTCAATCACTTCATATGCATGCGAAAACCAGACAACGAATAAGAAAGAACAAAGAATTGACGCCTTTGAATTATGGTGCTGGTGAAGAATGTTGACTATACCATGGACTGCCAGAAGAACGAACAAATCTGTCTTAGAAGAAGTACAACCAGAATGCTCCTTAGAAGGGAGAATGGCAAGATTTGTCTCACATACTTTGGACATATTAGGAGGGATCATTTCCTGGAGAAGGACATCATACTTGGTAAAGTAGAGGGTCAGGACTCGGGCAGACATGGCTCTGGCGGCATGCTTGTCTGCTTCCCACTTTTGTCCTTTTGAATATATGCCAAATAAAACTTTCTTTTTACTTTACTAAACTTTGTGATTTTTTTCCCCTACGACAGTTAATGGTGTTGTGAGCGGGATCTGAAGTTCCGAATCCAGTCAACTTCGAAGAGACCTGGACTGCAGAGCAGAAGCCAGCAAAGAAAGGTCCTATCTTCTGGACCCACGTGTTCCCACTCCATGTCCCTTCGACATTGACGGGGTGAGTCCTCTCAGAAAACGAACTTTTTTGCTTATTCTTTGTTGTTCTCTTTCTCATGTTTTCTTAAGTTTTGTTTGGCATATTTGTTTGAAAAACCGGTTAATTGATTAAGGAGAATCTTTCTGAGATTTTTGCTTCATCGTTTGGTTCAGAGAGACATTTAGTAACTCTTTAGGTGAACTACAGTTTAGGCCTGGATTCGGGCATTTGAAGAGGTAATTCTATTTTCAAAGAGCTGTGAGTCTCTATAAGCAGCAAAATTCAGACTTTTTTGTGGCTCAGAGAAAACCTGGAAAACAGTGCTCTGTTACGGAAAATTCTCAGGGGGAGGTGGCAGCTCCTGACTTGTGTTTTGATATTTAAGGGAGAAGTGGTGGTTCTGTACCTGTTTTTTCCATTGAATTGAGCGATCTTACCAAAAATTGCTATATACACTTTTAGAAACTAGGATCCGCATATCCTTGTTTTGTGTGGTGTTCTCTGGTGAGTTTATGTGGTCTTTCTGTCTCCTTTTGTTCTAAGAGCTTGCTTCTGGTCTAGAGCATTGTGTCTAAGTTTGTCTTGTATTAGATTAGTGGGTATGGCTAAGAATCGCTGTATTTTGTAAGGCTAGTCATAGAACCTCAGTTCTTTCTTTGTCCAGAAAAAACTGCCTCTTGTGTCTGTCTTGTGATTTAGATTTTTAATAGCTACTTGGAGAAACTTTGATATAAATTGGTCTATTTGAAAAGCACGCTAAGATCTTTATGTTTCATACTATGTCAATCTTAAAAGTGAAGCCTTTTTAAGTCACTTAAGCTACATATTCTATGAAATGTGTTTTATTTAAGGAAAAAGGATAGTTTTGTCTTAAAGTAAAAGTAGCAGTTCCAGAACAGTAAAAAAGAAAGAAATCAGCTATCTTTTCTTTCAAAATGCCTCCATCAGTTTAAACATGCAAATGTCTTCCAAGAGTCCAGAGGGTGAGGGCGGGCCTCCCCACCTCCCAGTCTCCAAGGTCCTGTAGCTCCAGGGACGTTTTTGAAAGACCCTTCCTTTCCAGCTAGGTGGAGACTCTTTTACGACAAAAGATAAGAAAAATTGCTGCTTTGCTATAGTTATCAGAAATTGCATAGATCCTAATCATAGAACTGTAAACAAGTTCTCCCTATTACAGGGGAACTTTAAGAAGTTAAAAAAAATAATAATAATAATAGAAATCACAATGAGACACACCTGAAGTGGCCTGGAAAAATGTTTCCAGCTGTAGCCAAACACTTAAGGTTATATCCACATCAATGCACTGGTCAGTTGAGCAGAGACTTCGTGATTTCCAAAGCCAGTTGATAAAATCTTTAAGGGCTAAAATTAGATTGGGGAAAATATGAGAAATAGTAAATGTTTAATGATCTCTTAGAATGTTTAAATAGACTTTCCTTTCAACAACAGTTACGTTTTATGACATATAGGCTTAAAATAATTTTAAGTAACTTATTGATGCTAAATTGAGTTAATAGATATTTGTCATAATTTAAGCGTATATACTTTGGCTTTTTATGCCACAAGAAAAAGGATAGACAGGTAAATATATTTAAGTCAGTGAATAAGTGTTCATTTTTGCCCTTTAAAGGGATACACTGTAAGAGATATTCAACAAAGGCAACCTTTAAGAGGTTTATTGAAAAAGAAATTTATTTGATATGGTCAAGTTTCATCTGTGTGACTGAAGTTTAATGGTTTAATTTATGAGATTTTTAAGAGTTTTAACGTTAAGTAGCATATAAAACAAAGAATTGGGTTTCTCGCAGTTAAAATAACAAAATTTTCTTTAATTTCTGAGTTGAAGTGTTAATTTATTCTTTGTGTACTCTGCCTGGAAGACAAAGGTTTGGTCTCTCATTAGAATAAGATTCCTGAGTCTGAATACTAAGCCTCATGGCTTTTAGAAAAGAAAGGTAAGGGTTTTACTTTAAGATCTTTGGTTAAATAGCTTAAGTATTGTTTCACAGTGACCTATATTATTATCTCTTTTTTGCTACCTTGGTCGCAACTTTATCTTTTTAAATCTAGCATTATCAAAGCCAATGGTTTGATTAGAGAATTCACATCATTTACCTATAAAGTTTTTTTTTTTTATTACAATTCAGGTATTTAGAGATTTGATAATCTTGGTATATTTTTGGTATATCCTGATTATATGGTATTTTGTCTCAAAATTTTTATGCATTATATCTGAAGCTCTTTGAATATGGTTAATGGCTATATTTAGAAATATTTTTCTCTAAAGTTTTTTTTAACTGATTTTATTTGGCCTTTATATTATGCTTATAATTAATTTCTATCAAGTCTTTCACTATTAAGAATATTACGTTTATCAATTAATCATGGCCATATTAAGTTTTGTCATCTACAGATAAGTTTTTTACTTTGCTGATTTGTTGAAAAAGTTTGACCAAAATATCTCAACAAAAATATGGACTATTTTGAACTTGCAAAAAAGACTGTGACTAGACTGAACAAAATTTCCAGAGCTCCTATGCAGAAACTGACGGGTTTGCAGACTGCTGCTGATCCAGGATCACATGGAACAGAAATTAACTACGGGAGATTGAGTAAACTAAAGGAAACTATGTTTTTTGTTTTTTGTTTTTTTAATATTGCTGATATTTTAAGGTCCTAATTTCTGGATATAAGAAATCATTCTCCTTTCTCCTAAATTATCTGAGTAATGGGTTTAGATATTGTAACTCTTGAATTAGAAGTTCCGGTTGGTAAGATTAGATATCATAACCAGAGAACTGTCTGAAATTTGAGCTATGATTTTACAAAATAGAATAGTATTAGATTTCCTGTTAGTCTCTTAAGAAACAGTTTGTGCCTTAATAGATAAATGTTGCTGTATTTATATTAATACTCAGTCTGAGGTTTTGCAGAATGTAGTTGCTGTTCAGGCACATGGAAAGCAGTTACTGATGCTGCTTATGTAGAGACAAACACCCGAGATTTGTTTCCTTGGTTCAAAGACCTTAGGGTCATGGTTTCATTGGGTATTTCAGACAATTGGCCTAATATAATTGTTAGTGTTTCTGTTTTATTTCCTAGTTTGCTGTATGATGCCTGGGATCTTAAAAACCAGATGATGTCCGATTACCTTTTATTTTATTGAGCATTTCTGATAAAAGATTCTATAACAAGATCATGATCCAAAGGAAAGAATGATGAGAGAGTTGTATATAATTCTCCCGGAATCCAGATTTCTGGCTTTCAGGGAGGTTGAAGCAACCCACACAGGATATTTGCCTTTGGGTGTCCTCTTGAACCTTGAGCTTTGAGGAAAAAACTGGTTCCTGATGATACTTTGAGTCAAGCAATGGTCCAGATAAACTGGTAAGACCATTTTGCTCTGGGTATTGAGCTTTTTTTTTGAAGAATTCAGTCTGTTTTAGGAAACTAACTTAAAAGATCAGACAGAGTTATGTTTAGGGTAAATTAGTAATTAGTTTAAGCCGTCTTTAAGACAATGTCATATGAAATACCTGTGTAATGTTTGTAATCAAACTGTCACCCTCTAACGATGCAGAAAATTATGTATCTTAAAGAAACCAGATTCTCAGAGATCGATCTCATGGCTCAGAGTCCGTTTTGTCTTTGGTTCCATTTCTGCTTCTGAGAAGCTGACTCATGACTGTTAATAGGTAAACCAAGGAGGGGGCAGCTTGCCCTTGGGAAGAACAGTTTGTATGTTTTAAACAGACTAACTGAAGACCTCCTACAGGAAAGGTCCATCCTGTATTATCTTGCTAATCATTCGTTTTCTAATGAAAACTTGTCACATGTAAATTTTTCTATATTTTCTGTTTCTTCTAGACAAACTTTGTGTGCTTCTTATGGATATGTGTTTCTGTGTAGCTATGTTTCTAATTTAGATGATTCCTTTCCCTCTCCAACTGATAGTGAATTTGTGTGGGCAATCTCTTGTTTAGATTCCTGAGGAATGCATAGACAATACACTTCAGAAACTTTAGGATTACTTTTAAGTATTCATAGTAACAATGCTAGTAAATATTGAAAAAGTAATGTTAAAATTGTAGAATGAAAGTCAGAAGAAAACTCATTGGTCTAACACGCAGGGTATGGTTGGTAGCTTTAAGTCCCACATATGGTATATCTGAGTTGGAGAAATCTTTAAGAAAATTTGTCAGTCACTATGGGACAAATAACAGATGAGACAGAAGCACAACAGTGATCTCTGATCTCATAAGTCAAGGTGACATGAGATAACAAAATAACCTTAGATTTTTTTTATTAGTCCAAGAAAGTATAGTCTGTGCTGTAGACAAGATATACATAGAATTAGACAGCAAGGTACTTGATTACACATTGTCACACCCTTACAAACACCAGATCTATTTGGTTAGTTACCATCAGGAATAAGTACATGGGCTAGATCACTACTGCAAGGGATAGTAATATTCTTAGTCTACATCCTGATAGTATTAGGCATAATAAAATTTATCCTCTATTGTCTTACACACCTAAAAGGCAAAAGAAGGCCTCAGGCTAAAATGTTGATGTACATTGAGTCTGCTCGCTCCAACAATGCCATTGATGAGAACATTGCTCTTACTTAATAACCTGGTGAAGAACCAGATGGTATCCGGTGGAAAATCAGCACCGTGAGTTTAAAGAGCCTGCAATGGCTGCCATCTAGGAGCTCGACTAAGTCCAGGTATTGATCATCAATGTGTTATCTCCAATCTCCGATCAAAAGGAGGGACTGATTTAGAAAATAATACTGGAGTTATTATTCCCTCTCCTTGAGCATACAGGATGTGACCCAGCAGGAGCTGAGCCCTCACAAGCTCACAAAGACACATCAACTGGGCCCTGAGATAAGACAACAGATGGGACAATCTCAGAAATTATCTTAAGGAAGTTTTCACAAAAGGGCAATAAAACCTAATCCAAAGGACTTCTCACCTTTTGTCTTTTTATATTAACATTTAGTGAATAGGAATTTGTTGGACCAATGAAGACCCTCCTGACTTTCATAACTGAAACCCATACCAATGATGGTTAAGAAAGACGATTCAAAATGTAAGATTACAATTTCTAGCCAGTCAGTGAAAAAGTGGCCCTTTCACTGATTCTACCCATTTTGTGATGTTGATATATACTGATGATTCTGTAACCTTCCTTGGACTCAGGCAGACATGGCTCTGGCAGCATGCTTGTCCACTTCCCACTTTTGTCCTTTTGAATATATGCCAAGTAAAACTTTCTTCTTACTTTAAAAAAAAAAAAAAGTAGAGGGTCAGCAAAAAAAAAGACCCTCAATGAGATGCATTGACACAGTGGCTGCAACAACAAGCTCAAGCCTAATGATAGTGAGGCTGGTGCAGGACTGGGCAGTGTTTTCATTCTGTTGTACATAGGATCTCTCGGTCTGAATCAACCCAACAGCACCTAACAGCAACAGCCCAGTGCTGGCCAATAGAATATACTGTGATGACAGTTATAAATATATACCTGCACTCTCCAATACAGTAGCACAGGCGGCTATGGAGCACTTAGTGGCAAGTGCAAGTGAGGAACTGAATTTTTAAAATTTTAATATGCAATTGAATCACCACATGTGGCTAGTAGCCACCGTATTGGACAGTACAGCCCTAGCTGATATCACTTCCTCCTTTGAGCTCTCTCTCAAGACCCTTAACTCACTGTGCTTTAGGTTAGGTTTTAGTTACCACTCATATATCCCATGGAGAGCAGTGATGGTTCAGTGATAGAGTTCTTGCCTGCCATGCAGGAGGCCCAGGTTCGATTCCCAGCCAATGCACCTCAAATGCAACCACCACTTACCTGTAAGCGGAGGCTTAGATGTTGCTTTGTTGTTGTGATGCTGAACAGGTTGCAACAGCTCCAGACTAAGACAAACTGGGAAGAAAGGCATGGTGATCTGCTTCTGAAAATCAGCCATTGAAAACCCTATGGATCCCAATGGTTCCATCCCATTGTATGTGGGGTCGTCGTGAGTCAGGGCCGACTCAATGGTAGGTAACGACAACATAGATCCCTTGGTGTAATTGTAAGCTTGAGTATAGGGACTAGAGCTTTAAGTCTCCACCTATTCTCCAGCAGCATCTAACACCTGTGGTTCTAGACCTGGCTGCACATTAGAATCACTGGGAGCTCCTAAAACAACCAGTGTCTGGGTCCCACCTCAACAACCTCTCATTCAACTGTCTGGAGCTGTAGTGTTTTTAAAAGCTCCTCAGCATGTAGGATCTTCCTTCGCGCCAGTATTCTGAAATTTTGCAGTGAATCGCTTTAGTCTGGATCTGTGTGATTCCATTGGAGTGGACACCAAGCAGGTCTATAAAATCTGGTAACACATACCCTTCAGTTCTGGAAAATTTCTTGAATTATATCATAGATGATTTCCTTCCCTCTGTGGTGTTTTTTTTTTTTTTTTTTTTTTCCTTCCCCCTCTGTCTTTTCTTTCTGGAACTTCTGCCGTTTGTAGTTGGACCTCCTGGATGAATCCTTTGACTTTCTTATCTTTTCTCATATTTTTTGTTCTACTTTCAGGGAGATTTACACTTTATCTTTCAGCCCTATTTTATTTCTAATCTTTTTTTATTGCTAGGAGCTCCTTTTTGTTCTCTGATTTTTTTTTAAGAGCATCCTCTTTTTGTTTCACAATGTGGTATCTTACCTCAGTGAGCTGTTCTAGGGTAAAATATCACAAAGTTTAGTAAAGCAAAAAGAAAGGTTTTATTCAGCATATGTTCAAAGAGGCAAGAGTGGGAAAATGGACAAGCATGCTGCTAGAGCTAATGTCTGCCCAAGTCCAAGGAATATTACAGAGTAGACAAGAGTGGGAAAACGGACAAGCATCCTGCCACAGCCATCTCTTTCTGAGTCAGAGGAATATTACAGAGTAGGCAAGAATGGGAAAACAGACAAGCATACTGCTACAGCCATGTCTGTCCAAGACCAAGGAAATATTACAGAATAGACAAGAGTGGGAAAATGGACAAGCATGCTGCCAGAGCCATGTCTGCCCATGTCCAAGGAGCATTACAGAGTAATCAGTATATATTAACATTACAAATGGGCAGAGCTATTGAAAGCTTCAGCTTTTCACAGATTGGCTAGAAACTGTGATCCTACGTTTTGAATTGTCTTTCTTAACAATCATTGGTGCAGGTTTCCATAATGACAGTTAGGAGGGTCATTGGTCCAACAAATTTTCTATTCCCTAAATGCTAATAGAAAAAGATAAGCATGAAAAGTCTTTTGTGTTCTGTTGGATTGGTTTATGTGAAAGGTTTCCTAAAAGATATTTTCCAAGATTCTCCTAGCTATTGTCTTTATACTTCAAGGCCCAGTTGACGTGTCCTTGTGAGTCCAGCTCCAGCTGGGTCACATTTTAGGACAAGGAATAATGGCTCCAATATTATCTCATAAATCAGAGCATATTAATGACAACAGTCACTTGTTTGATATTTTTCAACGTTTTCTTCACCCTGGGCAATCTCTGTTTTCTGCAAGTTGCTTTTTTCTTCTTGTTCATTTTGGCCTCTGCCTCTACTATTAGAGACTTTCCTAGAATGTTCAGTGTTTTTTTTTTTTTTTAAACCATATTTAATGTAAGAAAAAGCTAAGTGGGAACTTTGAGAGTGCTGATAGGGCCTACTGACAGCGGCCTCACTGGACTTGGTGTGGCAGGACCCTGTTTCCTTGGTCTTGCCTGGCATTGGCATCTTGAGTTCTCTTGGGTCCTTCACATTCCAGTGGAGGACACTCTGCTCTCCCGTCTGGGGGCTGGAGGCCCAGCTGCCAGTGTCCTGGAGCAGGAGGCAGAGGAAGACCAGGAACGTCTCCTCATCTCAGATGTGAACTTTGACTTGCTCTCCCTGTGGTAGTCCCACCAGGCTGTGCCTGGTGACCTCCAATCCCTCTGTTTCACCCTCTTCAGAGAACAAACTTCATCTCCTATTTAGGCAAGGACCTGTCTCCTGGCTACGTGGAACAGGGGACTGCACCTGGGGAGGCTAACTGCCTTTGAAATAGCCTGTCAGTTACCCTCTCTCACCCCCTATTCCAGAGTTATCACATGCCACCAGTTCCTGAGCCTTTCGGAGGCTGGGTCTTAAAAATTGGATTTGATCTCCGCTCTCCCAACTGCTGGCTTCCGATTCACCTGTCCGCTCTTCCAAAGATGTTTGGCTGATGTTCTGTCTCTTGTTCACTGTCCTTTGGGATCTGTGCCTTTTAAGAGAGATCCTTTTAGCGTCGTTTAATTTGATAGGGAATGGAAAGACACGCTGATTCTTGCTTATACCGTGCTTCTGGGGCTCTTGTTCCAGGGCAGCAACCTTTCAAATGTGGAAAAGGCTTTGCCCAGAAGCAATCCCTACAGGTCCACACCAGGATGCACATGGGCTAGCGGCCCTACTCCTGCACCATGTGCAGCAAGGCTGCTGGAACACTTGAGCCCACACTCAGGCAGACCCACTTGCACCAGGGGGCCAACCACCATCAAGCTCCCATTCTTGGAGTGGGCATTCCCGTTATCTAAGTGGTTTTTTCTCAACCTGGTATCATTCCCCACATGGTGTCTTTGAAAGATGGAATTATGTGTCTCTCACAGTGTAGCTTACAGTTCTGCACAGCATTCAGCCTTAAAACTAGGGCTCATAAGCTGGCCACTGGGACTTCAGACTGCAAACATATCTTGCTTAACCACCAGAGTTTAGAATGATTTTACCTCGAAGGCCTTTGGGGGAAACCTCAATTCTCCAGTTCTACCCCAATCTCTACTACTCCCTACTGCCGTACATACTTTTCCCCATTATGTTACTGCCATAGACTCTGAACGCATTTGGGTTGCAGACAGGTCACTTGTATTATTTTGTAGAAAACAGGCACCTGGGCCCACTGCAGTTAATTACCTTATTAGTGAATCCTCTAGTTCTCCATGGTTTTTGTACGTTTTAGTGTTTTGTTTTTTATTCGGCAGGCCAGAAGTCCTTTACCTGTAATCCATGTGGACAGTATTTCAGCCAGAAAAGACAACTAAAGAGCCATCAATGAGTTCACACAGGTACAATAAAGTAGGAGAAAATTTGGATTGGTGGTGGGCGGAACATGGATACAAACGAATAGTTTCTCAAGCATTAGATTCAAATTGTAGATAAGAAGTGAGTGCTTAGCGAGAGTCTTAAAAGCAATCTAAATCAGATGGCCTTGTGTTATTCTCTACTGCCATGTGATTTATGTTTAATTTTTATACTACAGTTTGTGTGTGGCACACAGAAACCCTGCAGAATTGGTCTCTTTCAAAAGCACCACTTGCGTAAGGGGGCACCAGGTAATTGGTTAATGATGGTGGCGCCCAGAGACGTCACCATGCCACGGCCTTCCGTCCAGGCTCTCTCCCACATATGTCCTTTTTACTTTCCTGTCAGCTGATAAGACAGGAAAAGGGGGGTCAGGAATGCCATTTGAGATCACTTGGCCATAGCCACACCAATGCTTCCAGAATAAAGGAGGTTAGATTTAGGAAGATTGGAAAGGTCTCAGCTCTCTTGGGGAAGCAGTACATTCTCATGAGTTAAGGTGCATGGGAAAATGTAAACTGTTACCAAACTGATAAAAAAAATTACTGTTGTTCCATTAAAACATCGTATTTAAAGTGATTCTTTCTCAGGGAAGGGCTTTAACACAAATCACTTAAGAAATGCAGGAAGAACATATATGCATTGACACTTTTTTTTACTGCTGTGAAAAGGCCACTCATTACCGGAGTATAACCACTACCATTACCAGCTCATGGATGTGTCTCAGCTACAGAAACTTCTACAGACACACAGGGAAACTCCGTTGCCTGTTCCTTTCTAGTACACCTCATGTTTTCAGTGAAGAGTGAAGTACTCTGAGTCCCCTTCTCAGACTGAGAATCACCTGGGATCGCCTTAAAATGTAGATTCTGACTAAGTATATCTGAGGGTGGAAATGCACATTTTCAGCAGGGGTTTGAACCAGAATGAACTGGTAAAAGCCATGGTTTGGGGAGGTTAAAGTAGTAGAGAATTCTTTAGATTTGAGAGATGAACACATTTTTTTTGCGTATTTGCCAAGCTATATATTATTATACATAACTCATGAAATGTCCAGAAGAGTATATTTTATGCGTATCAGCGAAAATAATGTCAACTCAGACCTGATGATAGCAAAGATATAAATTCTACAGACACAGTTACATCCTAAGTATTATTTCAGGTTCTTGATTTAGTCATTTAAACTGTTTAACCTTATTCTTAAAACAGAAAGCCTTTATTGGCCCACATTTTCTCTGGGAGGTGTACAGAGTATTAAGGTAAATGAATATTTCACTACTCACTCTGGATCGCTAGGTGACTAATGAGGGAACATGGCTCCATGGGAAGATATGTTTGACCAGCTCCACGACAGCCTACACCAGTGCTGCCTAACAGAAACAACATGGGCCACATATGCAATTGTGAATTTTCTAGTAGCCGCATTAAACACGTAAAAAGAAACAGGTTACTTTTAATAACCTATTTTATTCAACTCGACATCTACAAGATATTATAATTTCAGCATGTAATCAACATAAAAATGTATTAATGAGATATTATTTTACATTCTCTTTTTCATACTAAATCTTCAAAATGTGGTGTGTGTTTTATACCTACTTACGGCACATCTCAATGTGGATGTAATGTTCGTCAGGTATACTTGATCTGTATATAAAACCAAAAAAAACCCAAGCCCATCCCATCAAGTCGATTCCAACTCATAGCGACGCTATAGGACATAGGACAGAGCAGAACCGCCCCATAGGGTTTCCAAGGAGTGGCTGGTGGATTCGAACCGCTGATTTTTTGATTAGCAGCCTAGCTCTTAATCACTGTGCCACCAGGGCTACAGGTGAAAGCCTAGGTTCAAATAGTCATGTACTTTCAAACTTGCTTAAAATTTTCCTCAATAACTGAAATGAATATCAGTTTTTAAACTTATATTAAAATTAAATAAAGTGAGAATTCAATTCCTCACTCATGCTAGCCACACTTCGAGGGCACAATAGCCACATGTAGCCAGTGGCTACTGTCTTCCACAGCAAAGGCTTACGTGTTTCCAGCTTGAGAGTCAGCAGTAAAATATCTTCTGGAACAGTTCTGGATTATTTCACCAGCTGTCAAAGGGAAGTGAGAAGGGACGGCTTTATAAATCTAGCATCTTTTCTGTGTACCAAACACACATTCTCTCTCTTTGAACGAAAGCTCCAAAGTTCAGTGAATGCTGTACCCAAAGGAAATGTTTCTAACATCCTTTTAGGAGATTATGTTGCTGGCGCAGTGTTTCACAATTCATTTCCTACTAAATGTGTACAACTTTTAAAATTGTTTTAATGAGTTTGGGGATACAAACTGTGCTTCTTAGGAAACAGTAGAGTATTATGATTTCTAGCTACTGAAACAGAGTAAGGGGATACTGCGTGGCTTAACATCTGGAAAGGGTTGTAACATTTCACAATACTTACTCAATCTGTATGCTGAAAGAGTAATCTGAGAAGCCAAACTATATGAAGAAGAAGGTGGCATCAAGACTGGAGGAAGACTCATTAACAACCTACATTATGCAGATGACAAAATCTTGCTTGCTGAAAGCTAAGAGGTCTTGAAGCACTTACTGACGAAGATCAAAGACTACAGCCTTGAGTATGGATTACATCTCAACATAAAGAAAACAAAAATCCTCACAACTGGACCAGTAAGCAACATTGTGATAAAAGGAGAAAATATTGAAGTTGTCAAGGATTTCATTTTACCTGGATCCACAGTCAACACCTATGGAGACAGCAGTCAAGAAATCAAATGACGTATTGTACTGGGCAAATTTGTTGCAAAAGACCTCTTTAAAGTGTTAAAAAGCAAAGATGTCACCTTGAGAACTAAGGTGCGCCTGACACAAGCCATGGTGTTTTCAATCATCTAGTATGCATATGAAAGCTGGGCAATGAATAAGGAAGACCAGAGAAGAATTGATGCCTTTGAATTACAGTGCTGGTGAAGAATACTATATGTCCCACGGGCCGCCAAAAGAACCAACAAACCTGTCTTGGAAGAAGTACAGCCAGAGTGCTCCTTAGAAGCAAGGATGGCGACACTTTTTCTCACATACTTTGGACTTGTTACAGGAGGGACCAGTCTCTGGGGAAGGGCATCGTGATTGGTAGAGGATCAGTGGAAAAGAGGAAGACCCTCAACGAGACGGATTGATACAATGGCTGCAACAATGGGCTCAAACACAGCAACGATTGTGAGGATGGCGCAGGACCAGGCAAGATTTCGCTCTGTTGTACACGGGGTCCCAGTGGGTCGGAAACGACTCCTAACAACAACAACAACAGCTACTGAAACGCACTCTGTCACTTTTGAACATGAATTCCATTGGTTTTCTTGCAGCAGGGGGCTAGCCTTGGGGAAACTTGAGCTGTTACCGTCAAAATAAGTTACTCATGTACTGATTGCCGTGTTTCTTAAAACTCTTCTTGCCACCTCTACCCTGTGTGTATTCTGCAGTTGTTGTGTTTCCAATATTGTGAGCAGCCAGTTAATAAATCCTGAGGAATAAAATGAGATTCTCACTATAGACACTTACATCTAGGTTTTCTTAAATATTGGAGCAACAACAACAATATCTGCCGTGTATTTACAAACGCCGCAAGCAAAGCCAGGAGCTTTAGGGCAATATCTTATCTGAGGGCTTCTCAAACTTTTTCACGTCCTGGCACACAAAAAATAGGATGTATAGCAGTATCTTGTGTGTTTAGGGGACGCCAGTCACCTCAGACCATGAGTGGCACCCAGAAGGCAGTGTCTGGAACACACGTGTAACCCATTTGAAGGAAATTTATCTTAATCTCCATGACATTCCTATGAGGTAAATAATATTATGCCTCTTTTACAGATGAGAACATTGAGGCCCAAAGGAATGAAGTCACCGTCTCAGGACCACACAGTAAATGGCAGAGCCAGGACTGAGGCACAGGACGAGCTAATTCCACTATGCTGCTTCCTCTCACCCGTGTTTTGAAACTTTGAGCTGGCTTTCTCTTGATATATGATCAGCTTGATGTAATAAGACCTTTTTGACTAAAATTGACTTAAAGTTTAATTGAAATGTACAAGCTGTATAAAAGTTACTGCTAAAGTGAAAATGAGTTAGCTAAGTGAAAGTTTATTTTGAACTTCTGATGAAGAACATTTCAGATTTAGAGTACACCCATTTTGTTTTCTCTACGCTTACTTTTAAGCAGTGAGGTAACTTTTTATCCTCAGTTTCTGAGTTTAAATAAACCAAGTTCTTAAGAATGGAAAGAAAATCCTGTTTTACCTTGCTTTATACACAGCCGGTCTGCGGGAACAACCCTAGGAAAGACCTCTTACCTTCCTTGTATAAACAGCAGAGATCAAGGAATGCCCTTGAAAAGAAGCTGAAAGTCCTTGTGATCACTTGCCTTGCTTTCAAATTCCTTCCACATAATTAAGCAGCAAAGGTTTTTGTTGAGTGGAATGTATGTGTGTTCGTGTGGATTGCATTCTCATCTTGAAACACGGACCATATTCGGAGAGGTTTTAAACTGAAGCTCATTCAATCAGATTTTTCAGCAAAAACAGAAAATGTAGGAGCTTAAACACATTTAGATAACATTAGCAAGGGTTCATCTTAGCTTTTTTTTTTTTCACTTGAATCTGAAATGTGATACTCTATACAATGTGAAGTGTAGAAAGAGAGGAGAAAATACGAGCAGGGGTCAGGACAGGGAACTTCCTTGATCTTAGAGCATGGATTTATTATTTATTTTTTAATTCTTAATATCCATAGGATTAGATCAAATATGAATCTGAATATGATTTTCCAGAAGAATAGCTTGGCTCTTGGTTTTAGCTCATGTTGCTTTTAATCTTGTTAAATGACAAGTTAAAAACCGAAGCTTCCTTAGGCTAAATCAGAGTTAAGAACAGAGCCGTCTACGTTTTTAGAATCTACCTCTCACAGAAAATTTTAATATGATCAAGTGGCTCCTGGGCAAATTTTTCCAAAAACCTTAGTGTTTGAAGCATGAGGGCACTCTCATCACACAGACACCGGAAAATATTTAAACTGATCCTGAAACTATTTGTATTTTTAACCTTTACAGCCTCTCAGAGCAGAGTTCCTTGTGCTATCTTGGAGTTTATGGAATCATTCCACTTTGACTTCTCAGTAAGGTACTTAAGTAAAATGTGGTATATAGAGCAAAACCAAAACAAAACTTGTTGCTGCTGAGCTGATTCCAACTCATAGCAACCCTATAGGATGGTAGTAGAACTGCCCCATAGAGTTTCCAAGGCTGTAACCGAAAGGTCGGCAGTTCAAATCCACCAGCTGCTTCTTGAAAACACTGAGGCAGTTCTACCCTGTCCTATGGGGTCACTGAGTTGGAATTGACTTGACAGCAATGGGTTTTGTTTTTTAAATCTTTATGGAAGCAGACTGCCACATCTTTCTCCCTCAGAGAGGCTGGTGGGTTTGAACCGCTGACCTTTCAGTTAGCAGCCGAGAGCTTAACCACTGCGCCACCAAGGCTCCTAGCATACAGATACCAAAAAACCAAACCCATTGCCATCAAGCTGATTCTGACTCATAGGGACCCTATAGGACAGAGTAGACCTGTCCCATAGGGTTTCCAAGTAGAGGCTGGTAGATTTGAACTGTAGGCGTTTTGGTTAGCAGTCCACTTCTTTTCTGCCCTTCCCAAATAGAGCTTCCCCAAACACCATCCTCCAGAAGACCAGTCCTGCTCCTGATTGATCGGACCTAGCCATAGGCCCTGCTGACCTTTGCCAAGAACTCAAGCACCGTAAACAAACACTCATCATGGAACGGGACTCTGCTGCGCCGCACCAAGGAGATGAAGAGGTCCTGCAAGGCCCAGGTGAGGACCAGGAGTGCCCAAAAGTTGTGATGGGGTAAACATTCTGAGGCTGGGGTCAGAGCCCCTCCAAAGCCCCATTGCTGAGTAATCTGAAGACCTCTGGGCCTCCTGTCTTTTACCCTTCAGCCATCCAGCAGTGATAAAATGAGATTGTGGCTTCTCTGAGGGAGCTGGAGGTTGAGGGTATGAAGCTGGAGCTGGCCTTGAGGAGCTATGGCAGTGAGTGAAGACGGGGAGGACAGGCGAGGACACCCCTCTGCCTCCCAGCACTATGTTCCACCCAGAGAAATCCTTCCAACCATTGGAGTCTGGCCCAGAGCACCCAGCTCTTGGACACCCCTCATACGCACAACACCCATCTTTCCCTGGGTTCTGTCTCTCCTAAGCCCTCGGCTGGGTACGTCCTGACCACCTCACTCCTTCTTCCTTCTTATCACCTTCCCCAGAGCAGCAAACCACACTGTGGCTAGAACAGATGCTACAGCTTATTCAGAGGAAAAACCATCTGGTGGCTGATGAGGCTGAGCTCTTGATCATGCAAGGGGCAGGGGGTAATGATGTGAGCCAGGTCCCAGCCTGGTCCTTGGGGTTCCCAGACAGCCGTGCCTTATCTATCCCTGACCTCCACAGGGTGCTAGAGATGAACTTGGAGGTGAAGCAGTGGCAGCTGGACCAGGAACTCCAAGGCTACATGAACTTGGATGGTAGGCGGGGTGTAGGGCAGGGTAGATATCATGGGACTGGTGTTGCACGAGCCTTGTGATCTCACGTACAGACTGAGCATTCCAAGATCCGCGCACCTCCAAGACAATTCAAGGGGGAAACCAGAGGATGGAGCGCCAAGGCCCCCACCTCTCCTTTAATTCCACCAGAGCTGCACTTTTGGGCTTTTGCATGCTTCCTTCAAAAATGCTGCTGCTTCTGAATAACACCAGAAACAGCTGGTGTTAACAAACCTCTTAACTTTACAGATAAAGGAACAAAGCCCAGGATGTAGAAGTCACAAAAGCCAGGATTAAATTGTGTCTCTTGCCTCACTGTCCTCTTCTCTGTTCTCTAGGCTTCACGTCCTCCCTTCAGAAACCCTAAAGATAGCTGCCGATCAGAATGGATCCCGAAGAAGCTGCTGGACGTGGTGGAACACGGAGACGTTCTCAGGTGCTTCCAGGAAGAACGCGCTCGGCAAGCTGTGAGGAAGATGCCCATAGTGCATCTCCCAGCTGTGTTTTCGGGACCAGTGCCTGATACCACAACCTGGCCTGAGGTCCGGGCCACCCCTGCCTATTTCGGCTGCCTGGGACAGGGCCTCGTTGTTTACCATAAAAGTATTTCTGCCACAAACAAGGCTCATGCTGCCTGCGGTTGGGGTCAGGGGGTGTACAGACAGGGCAGAAGATGGCCAGGAGCCTTGCGGCCTACACTGTGACCATCACAGTGATCCTGGGCCCCGTCACTGCCCCTGCAAGGAAAAAGGCAGAGCCACTAAGGAGTGTACAGCTTTATTGCTCTCCAGATCTGTCCTCCACCCACCAGGCTGGCTGAGACACCAGGCTCAGGTCCTGGGCTTCCCTGGTCTCCCAGCACACGCTGGAGCTCAGCTCGAGCTCCACGTAAGCCTTTGACCTCTGACACGTGGAAGAGGTAGACTGCAACCCCCACCAGCACCTGTCCCACGCTGGGGCTCAAGAGCAGTGAGCTAACTTCCCTGGTCTCTCCTCCGGCCTCCAGTGCACACAGCAACACCAGCAGAGGCAGCCCCACACTAGTCACACAGCTAGCAAAGGCAGCCCACCAGCGAGCTTGAGCCATGTCCAGGCCAAGCTCCGTGCAGGCCTCCTTTAGAACAGTGATCAATGACGATATCTCTGCTGGTCCTAGGACAAGTCAGGGCAGTGGGGCAGGAGACAGAGGGGCAGAGGGGAGGGGCTGCCTTGAGGGGAAGGAGCCAAGGGAAATGTGAGATGACTCACCATAGGTAGGGTTGGGGCTGTGCTATGGTGGGGGGGCTGTACCTCACACACAGAGTCACCATTAGAGCCTCATGATCAGAGTGGGTGCCACAGTGAGGGTCATGGCCTGCAGTAGTTTTGAGGGTTTTCCAGATGTAGATCCCAGAAGCTGCCTAGGAAGAGTGAAGCCAGAAAGAAGCTTCTATGTGAGGGCCTCTTCCCAGAGAAGCAGGTCCCAGCTATCCCATGCTCCAGAGATTAATGCTCTAAGACTAGATTAGTTGACAGCAACCTACACAGCCTGGTGAAAGAAGACACGCAATGGCGGAGGCACGTAGTGGGGAAGGAGCCTGACCTTGTACAGCACACAGTCAGTGCGGAGGCCAGAGGGATACGGCTCCAGCTCCTGCTGGTTGACATAGCAGTTTTGAGGCCCCTTCCTCACAGGTGAATATCTGCCTGTGTTAGGATGGGGGGGAAGAAGAGGGAGAGAAGCTGGAGTGTAAGTGGGGAAACAATGAGCCAAGGCCTCCCCGTGAAGTCCTAGGTCTTGAAATAGGCATCCTGCAGCCCTGTCCACTCCTTCAGCAGGCAACAGGTCAGGTCTTTTGGGTACAAGTTGAGGTCTTCACACAACAGAACCATGTCTGCCCTCTTGGAAGTGTGGCTGGGGGAAGCCAGGCTGGTGAGGCAGGAATTTCTCTTTATAAATGGAGCCTGGGCCACCCCTCAGTCTCTGGGTCCCATCCCACTTCCTCATCAAGCCCAGGCTCACACACTGGATGAACTGGGCCAGTTCGCAAGCTTGGGTCATGTGATGTGCTAGGCAGATGTCCTTCTGTTGATTGTACTGTGCATGGAGCTGAGCAAGATAAATGAGATTATGGCAGATAAGGCTGAGAGTCCAAGGGCAAAGTCAAAATCAAGCTTGTGCTGTCACTTGGTACACTGCTCAGTACAGAATGGGTGAACCTCACCTGCTGTGACCTTACAAGATCCTGTCCCCACAGCCCACCCCTGACAGCACAGCTAGAGGAGTCCCATCTCTGCCTCTCAGGATTAGGCTGCCTGTCCCAGCCCTCACATTGCTGGCTTCACTCACATGGGTCACGTAGGCATTGAACACCAGTCCGCTTAGATGGAGCACCAGCAGCCCCACAGCCTTCCCACTGAGCCAGTCGCCATGATGGATCTGCAGGCAGGAGGGGTAAGAACTCAGGGTACTGAAGGGAAGGAGCTGCAGGGCACTGCTACCCTTTTTCTGCCCTTCACTCGCAGTGCTAGGAGGGCTGCCTCCTCTGTCTTATGTTAATGGGGATTGAGAGGTGGGAAAAGTGGGTGGAGGAGGTCAGAGGTCAGGCTTAGCACGTAGGGGTAGCAACTGAGGATGGAGACACAGACGCGCTGGGTGAGTTCCTGGATTGGGTGCTTGGAGAAAAGGCAAAGGCCACTGCCAATGCCTCCATTGAAAACCAAGCCCTGCTTAATAGCCAGAAAGTCAGGAAGAGAAATACCCGAGCCCACTTTCCTCCCTCATCCCCTCCCTTGTCTCCCAACTCTAATCAGTTGCTTCCTTTCTCTCTGCTGCTGAGACCAGCCCTGGAACAAAGAACAAACCTCCTACAGCCTTTGTAGGAGGATGATGGGGTGGCCTGATACTAAGGCTGAGGTGGGAGGAAGTTCTTCCTGATTCTACCATCTCCTGCTCCCACACCCAGAGGGAGAGGATGCTGGAAGAGGGTGAGGACGAAAGGAGGAGGTGCAGGCATGATAGGAAATGGCTGGTAGATCCAAGAGCTTCCTGGTCTGAGAACAGGCTTCCGGGACAGTGTGCTTCTCACCTCCTGAAGAAGCGTTCAGCTGAGTAGGTGGGTAACAGCTCCTGTCTCAGGGACTGGTTGCTCACTCTATATCTGGGGGAAGAGGTAAGGATGCCTGATTGGCCACTTCCCCTAGGGGGAACATGCCCTCCTGCACCCCTAGCTGCCCTCCTCCCAGCCTCGGTTCCATGCCAGTTCCCCACAACCCTACCTCCTCCAACATAGCCAGGTCAAAGTTCTCAATGTTCAGAAAGTCTCCCAGGCGCTTCTGGTGGTCTAGTAAGGAATGCCAGTGGCATCACTAGGGTTGGTGTCTCCCAATGTGGTAACTCATGGTGTCACCACCCCATGGACCTTCTCCCATACCATACAGAATCCTCAGTAATTTTTATTATCAATTCTAATCATAGAATAATATGTGATAAAATAGTTGTAAATTGCTTAAATGTAGTATTTCTTACATTATATGAATATTAACAACAAAATTGTTTTGTAAAATCTTTCTACATTGAATGACAACATTATTAGTAAGTGAGTGGACGCCTTTTTTTTAAAATATTTCTCCTTCTTTTCCTTTAATTACTACTTATTCTAAAAAAAAGTTATCGATATAGGTTCACAAATATTACCACAGTATTGTAGCTAAAACACCAGAAAAATTGACAAAATCAGCAACTACAAAAACACCAAAGGCAACAAACCAGCACATGCAGATGAAACCATGTGATTCAAAGCATCACTGGAATTGGATAATAATAACAGCTCTGACCCGAGTGCATTAGAAGGTTCAAAAAGTAAATTAGCATAGACTTTTACACTTGTGGGTATATTGACATATGTAAGCACTGGGCAAATCTGCTGCTAAAGATCTCTTTAAAGTGTTAAAAAGCAAAGATGTCACCTTCAGGGCTAAGATCACTTGACCCAAGCCGTGGTGTTTTCAGTTGCCTCATACGCATGTGAAAGCTGGATAATGAATAAGGAAGACAGAAGAAGAATTGATGTCTTTGAATCACGGTGTTGGTGAAGAATACTGAAGACACCGTGGGCTGCCAGAAGAATGAACAAGTCTGTCTTGGAAGAAGTACAGCCAGAAGGCTTCTTAGCAGCAAGAATAGCAAGACCTCCTCTCACATACTTTGGACATGTTATCGGGAGGGACCAGTCCATGGAGAAGGACGTCATGCTTGATAAAGTAGAGGGTTATTGAAAAAGAGGAAGACCCTCAGCGAGATGGATTGACACAGTGGCTGCAACAATGGGCTCAAGTATAATAATCATTGTGAGGATGGCGCAAGACCAGGCAGTGTTTCGTTCTGTTGTTGTACACAGGGTCGCTATGATGGGAACCAACTCGATGACACCTAACTATAATGACCACAAGCTGGGCTTACAAAAAATGTTTTTGTTGTTATAACTACCCACAGGGATATTTTTTATTTAAAAAAAAAAAAACATTAAATTTCTGCTGAAACACTGCACAAAAATTTTATAGACAGTTATTTTGATGTCACATCCCTCTGACAGTGCCATCCGCACCTCTCTAATGATGCCACTGCCTCACTTAACTACATCTTCTCTCTCCAGGTTTTGGAACATGCTCCTTGCCCATGTGCCTTTGGGCCTAGACTTGGTGGTAACAGCTCCCTGATGTTGCTAGCTCCAAGGTGTTTCACCATCGATTACACTTCTGTTCGTATTTTTTATTAAACTCTCTTCAACTCCCATTAGAGCATGCCACTTGTTACCTGTTGGGACCCTGACTGATTCAGTAAGTCTCTTTATCGAAATTTTAGTTTATATCCAGTGTAATAACGTCTCGCAGTGGTTTTTTTTTTTTTTCCATCTTAGATATAGACATCTTTGTTAGCTTATTTATAAACATTGCATATGTTTGTAACTGTTTTAATAAATTGGGATTCTTAGGCTCTTTATATCTCTCCTAGCCAGTTATTACCATTATAAAAGAAAGCTTCAAGTTTTTTGTTAATTTCACTTTGGATTTTGAAAAATAGCTGGCATACTTATCTTGTTACTGCAATTCAGTAAATATATCTTGTGCTTCCCATTAGTAATGTTACTGAATGTTGGTTGAAAGCTGTCTCCTTTCTTTGCCTGTATTTATTACTTTATTTTTGTGTTGTATCTGTCCAGGAAATTACCAACAGCTGCTAAAATAGAAAAACTTAACATCTCAGTGGCTTAACAAAACAACAGTGTATTTCTCACTCATGACCAATTTAATGTCAGTCCCTGATGGCAGAGTAGTTAAGCGCTTGGCTGTTAACTGAAATGTTGGCCGTTCAAACCCACCAGCCATTCCGTGGGAGAAAGTTGTGGAAATGTGCTTCCATAAAGATTACATCCTTGTAAACCCTATGCGGGCAGTTCTACTCTGTCCTATAGGGTCGTTATGAGTCAGAATCCACTCAATGATGCACAACAATAGGCATCCCTCCACCATCTTGTAGCTACACCAACCGTAACACAAGTCCTCACAGGTCATCTGGCAGAGAACAAACCAAAACCAAAACTAAACTCATTGCCTTCGAATTGATTCTGACTCAAGGCGGCTCTATAGAACAGAGTAGAACTGCCCCATAGGGTTTCCAAGGAGGAGCTGGTGGATCCGAACTGCTGGCCTTTTGGTTAGCAATTCCACTCCTAGATATATACCCAAGAAAAATGAAAACATATTCCCAGGTAAAATCTTGTACACAAATGCTCTTAGCTGCATTTTTCACAGTAGCCTAAAAGTAGAAACAGCCCAAATGTCTATCAGCTGATGAATGGATAAACAAAATATGGTATAGCCATTTAATGAAATATTTATAAAAAGGAATGAAATACTGATACTGGCTCCAACAGGGATGAATTTTGAAAATATTTGACTAAGTGAAGGAAATCAGTCACAAAGGACCACATATGGTTTGATTATATTAGTACGCAATGTTCAAAATAAGCAAATCTGTAGAGACAGAAAGCTTATTAGTGACTGGCTAGGGTAGAAGTCATGCGAGTCTAAGGCGTGGTGCCTAAGGGGTGCAGGGTTCTTTATGGAGTGAAGAAAATATTCCAGAATTGATTGGGGTGATGGCTACAACTCTGTACACTTTAAAAGCCATTGAAATATACACTCTGAATGAGTGAATTGTATAGTATGTGAATTATACATCAATAAAACGGAAAAATAGGTGTTTAAGATTTGTCAATGGCCCTTTGAGCAGTTATTGGGTTGATATTAAAATTTTTATTAGACTATTGATGTTCACAACCTCTGGCCTGTGTAACTGCGAACGTTATTAAAACTCTGTTTTTATACTCATTAAATGGAGGTTATAATACTACCATCAATTTGAGCTGTTTTGAATTGTAAATGGGATAATACAAATGAGGTACTTATAACAGTGTCCAGCACATATTAGGAAATCTTTTAGAAGAATAACAACCAACATTGATTGCGTGCCTATTATGAAATAATTCCTGAATTCTTGGGCATAACATAATATTCTTTTAATATACTAAATGGTTTATTTGCAAATATTGTTTAAAATTTCATAAGATTATTAAATATTCATAAAATTATTGCATTCTAAAAATATGTATGTCACGAGGCTTCTCTTGGGGAAAGCCCTAGCTACCTACCATGGAATTAGATGCACAGTGCTCACATTTTTGTTAATTTCTAAGTAAAATGGTAATGCAGTTTCTACTTCCTTCTGGAATCAGAAATTACCCTGTAGAGCACTCACAATGGTCAGGCAGGGTCATGCATTGCCTCTGGTCATAGTAGCCTCAAAAACTTTCTCCAGAGTGATGCACAAATAGTATCACCTCGTATGCGTCTCATGACGAGAATAACTGGGTTAACGTTCATCCTCTCTCGCAATCTTTCTAGCAACTGAAGTCTTCTAATGGTTTCTATTTGCTTACCTGAAGAGAGAATTTATAACGATTAGTATAAGCTTAACTAAAATTGTGGTTTATTTATTGCTAGAAAGAGAAAACAAACTTGAATCCTGGAGTGCCCTATGTCCATTCTTTGTCTAAGCTCAGCCCCTCCAACCTTCTTCTTTACATCTGTAGATCTAGCTCCTCCCCCCACCTCAGCTGCTTTCCCTCATTTTCTGTTGTATTTCTGGGAATTGGAGTCCACAGAAAGGGAAGGGTAACGAAAGAGCTCTGGCCCCACTCACTCGGTGTTGAGTGGGGATTTTTCTCCGGTCGGTTGTTTCTGACATTTTTTCTGTGAGATAGGCATCTGAGTGGGAACAATTTGGCCAAAGTCTATTATCATTTTTGTCCTAATTTGCCATCCTGTCTTGACTAACTGTTTCATTTCAGCATTAATTAATGGCCTTATTTCTGGCCTTAATTCTAAATTTAATGGATTTGTCAATATTCCAATTCTCCATTGGTGTGTAAACTTTACATCTCCCTTTATGGTTCCACGAAATTGTAACGGAAAGGTGGGGAAGAGAGCAGACATTGGTAGTCTGTGCTGACATTATGAGATGCCTGGCTGGTGACTCTGCAGGCTGAGGAGGGAGAACTAGGCCTTCTACAGAGTAACTCGAAACGAATGAACTCATACATCAGAAAGTGATTATGTCAATTTTCTGACACAGACCTTAAGCTTTAACAATTCTCCAGGGGCCTGCCTGCCTCGAACCATCAATGACTTAAGAGAAAATAATTCTTGAATTCCACTCACTCTCTAAACATGTGATTTATAATACGTTATTAGCACTTTAGGCCACAGCTGAGATCATTTAGTTCTTAATAGCAGAGACTTATTCCGTTTTAACTTGTTTTATGGGTACAGAACTACCTTGGGATCTACATCAACATGTTCATCTCTATACCCCATTTTTTTTTCTCACCCCATCTACTACTCTGGGAATCATGGGACGATCCCTCCCCAAGGGCCTAAGTAAACCCACCACAGCAGACATCAGTGCTAGTCCTTATTAAAACCAACACTTGTCTTCTTATGTGTTATGCTGTGTGTTCTGACGAAGGGTTATTGCAGAGGTCTTGAGCTCTGTTTTGCAACTGTATTGGGGTCTTCTCCAAATTATCAGAGTAAAAAGTCTTGTGATGTTCACGGCTACTAGAAATAGGGAGGGCCTATTGACCACGCTTATTCCAGAAGTACTTGGAGCCAATGTGAGGCTTCTCAGAATTCATGAGAGTTTGTCAGATCCCAGCTAGAAAAGAGGAAGAGAGGGAGAGACTGGTATAGGTGAATGATGAATGATCAGGTCATGATGACTTACTCTCCCCGTCAGTTGAGAAGGCTATAGTTGAAGCAGAATTAATATCATCAATCTTCTCAGAAATTGAGATAGTATCCGTGGCACTCTGATTGGAAGGGAAGATTTCATCATTCTGGCTCATTTCATCATGAAGTGGTCTCCCTTTGACAGTTGGCAAATCTGACTCTGGGCGATAGAGAGCACAGGGGTGACTCCATCAGCAGACACATCATCCTTCATGGATGTTGAAGGAAACGGCTCCTGTCACCCCAAGCTGGGGCCCAGGATAACTAAATGGAGGCAATTTAATGGTTTGCTGGGACAGGAGGCCCAGAACTATCTATGGCCACTGAAAGCTGGGAGAATGGCCTCCAAACCCATACCAACCACTCATACTCCACCAAGTGCCCAATTTCGTCTCAAAAGTGCATTATTAAAAGGCGTTATTGCACTCTCATTGATCCATCATCAATTATCTTTGCTTTCCTTAGTGCCTTACAATGTACCTTTTATCCATAAGAACTGATATTGGTCTTCAAATTAACGGAAGTCATCAATTTGTGGTTCTTAGTATGAAGCCAAAGTCACGTTTGGTTTTAAATCCATAGAAATCTAGTTTTACTAAATCTATTCTTGCACATTCTTTTCCTGCCTGTACCATTTACTCACTGTGGCCTTTGAGCAAGCCCTCTCCATTAAAGCCTTTTCTCCCAAAAGGTAATTTAACACTAATAATAATAGTGCTTACCTAAGCGGACCCTTGTGAGGGATCCATATGTAATGGAGCTAAAACTTTAACACATTTTCTGGCACAGACTAAGAGCTCAAAAATAGTAACTTTATTTATTTCTTTATCTATGTCCCCTCTGAGTCACCACCTTTCCAGACTGAAGAAAATTCATCTGCTCAGTATGATTTCGTTAGGAAGCTCCTCCCTCACTTTCTGACCCTCTAAATTCCTCTTCTGCGTACAGGTTTGAGTTCAGCAATGTTACCTCATGGGGCAGCATACCAAACCAAAACCAAATCCACTGCCATCAAGTCAACTCTGACTCATAGGGACCCTATAGGACAAAGTAGAACTGCTCCATAGGGTTTCCAAGGAGCTGCTGGTAGCTTTGAACAGCCTACCTTTTGGTTAGCAGCCACAGCTCTTTAGCATTGCACCACCAGGGCTCCCGGGCAGCATACAGGAGGTGCTAAATAAATGTTGGACGAGCATGAAGGACTGGACTGGTGGTCTTGCACTAGTGAAGAAGAATGTTTGTGTCCTAGGGGAGACTGACATAACTGCCATCTGTGGCATCTGTGGACTTCATCATCAGGGACTCACCTTCTGTTGGTTGTTGCCATCAAGTAGACTCTGACTCATGGCAACCTTACGTATAACAGAGGAAATGTTGCCAGGTCCTGTGCCATCTTCATGATCATTGGTATGCTTGAATCCATTGTTGTGCTATTGTGCCAATCCATCTCATCGAGAGTTTCCCTCATTTTCGCTGACCCTCTACTTTACCGACCATGTTGTCCTTTTTTTAGCGATTGGTCTTTCCTAATGGTGTGTCCAAAGCAAATGAGCTGAAGTCTTGCTATCCTCTCTTCTAAGGAACATTCTGGTTGTATTTATTCTAATATTGATTGGTTCACTCTTCTGGCAGCCCATAGTATATTCAATATTGTTTGCCAACACCACATAAAGATGCATCAGTTCTTCTTTTGCTTTTCTTTTTGTTTCCAACTTTGGCATACATAAGAAGCTAAAGAAAAGACCATGGCTTGGGTCAGGTGTGCCTTAGTCATCAAAACAACATCTTTGCATTTTAAAACTTTAAAGAGGTCTTTTGCAGCAGATTTGCCCAATGCAATACATTATTTGATTTCCTGACTGCTGCTTCCATGGACATTGTTCATCCAAGTAGAATGGAATTGTTGACAGCTTCAATTTCTTCTCCATTTATCATGATGTTATTATTTTAGTCTGTTTTATAAGATAACTAAAGTAATAATTTTATTTATTCTCCACTAACTGTACATTGGACATTTTGCCAAGTATTCTACATATGATATTACATATTATCCTCATGATAGATGGCTCTGTTATTATTATTATTTCTGTTTACCAGTGTGGAGATTGAGCATTAGGAAAATTAAAATTCTCTGAAGTCTCGGTGCTGGGAGAGGCAAAAAGTGAACCCACATTTGTCTGGGGCTCTTACCCCACTGCTCATTAGATACTGTCCTCCAAATCTCACCAGACAATCAAGCCCAGGTGTCCAGGCTTTCACCTGGTGTCTGCCACACCCACTGAGGGATGGTCTTTGAAAGAGTCCAGCTGAGAACAGGGCAATGGTGTCAATCATCTTAAAAGAATAGATGACCACTTGGCCGGCTGGGAGCATACATGCCACTGGGAGAACAACAGATTGTTTTTCTGAAACTGAGGAAGTACCCATAGTCCTAATGGTGGCCTTCTGGGATGTGGGAGAGAGTAGAGTGAGGACTGGATCAGAAAAGACTGAGTCTATCAGTGTTCAGTCCCCTCAGACCTGTCCTGTGTTCAGTCCCCTCAGACTTGTCTTGTGATTTGAGGAAAAACTCTTCTCTGAGTCCCAGTTCTCTCTTTTATGAAATGGAAGTGCAGAAGGACGTAATAAACTCTATTGTTCTGACATCCTATGATTACATGAAACCCTGAATTCTGGGAAACACAGAAGGATTCTATAAATGATATGAGATTCATAAAAAGTGTTGCGCTCCCAGCAAGAACTAGATCATTTGCTCACAAATCTCATGATCCTGGAGCTAGAAGAGGCCTCCATAAGTCAACAAGCCCAGCATCTGCCATCTAACAGATCTGTGCTGGATGTGACGTTCAGCAGAGGTCTGTAGGGGACACAGAAAATTGCTTAGGCAAAACTTCCACTCCATTTGCCCACATGAAATATATCCATAGATTTCAGCAGAAGTTCAGAAATGGTGAAGATTTCACAAACAGGAGCAAGTAGAGAAGAAGTATATGAGTAGAAAAAGAGGCTAGGGTGGAAGTGGGGTCACAGGGTGAATGATATAAGGTACACACACTAACATGGGATAGCTAGATCCAGGGTAATTTTTCTTCTCCCCCAAGCCACTGCCTTGGATTCATCTTTTGAGATCCTTTCAAACTAAAAAGAGAGCGCCAAATCATGATGTGGCAAAATGTACTTTTGTTATTAGTCTGATTCATAATTACCAGGTCTTTCTCCCCAAATAACTTTCGCTCCACTCCTGCACCCTCAGTAAAGATAATCTCTTCAAAAATAAAACTTCTGAGTCCAGGCACAGAGGGGGAGAGAGAGGGACGGCAGACCATAGCCTCTGACAAATACTACATCTCTCCTGCCTAACATTTTCTCATCTAGACTTCTTCCAGATCCTTAAACCATAGCTGTTGGCCACTGTTATTGTTGTTATAAGAGATTGCATCTGTTCAGAGAACGACCCAGTATTCTATCCTCACGTCTAAGTAGAATCTCTGAAATGTTAGATGTATTCTCCACTGGGCACTAAAATCCTGCTGTAACACATAGTGTTTTTCCTTTCTATCCATAGTTCCTTTCTGTGAAAATGCAGCTAAATGAAAAATATCCCCCATTAGCAGAGCTGTAATTCATGAGAAGCCGCCCAGTGGAGGTGTAATTACAGCCACTTTCAGGATTCACTACTTAATTAAACAATCTCGGGCACATCCAAGGTGCTTAATCCCTTGAAACTCAACCTGCCTTTTCTCCAACATGAGAACAGGGCAGGACAGTCGGAGAACTCGTCTCGCTTTCATTGTTTAGTAAATAGAGCTTATATCTATCAAATAAGAGAAGTGTTTAAATATTTTGCTTAGAACTCTACGCACATGCAAGAAGGGCTTCAAACATAAATGTGGTTAAGCATGATTCAAATAGCTAAAAAGGAACATTTTTTATCATTGGTGATTTTTAGAGCTAACTATGGATGCAGATATAAAAGGAACAAAAATGATACCTCTCTGTTAGAATTTACAACCTCAATACCTCCTTTCCCACAGTTCCTGCCAGACACAAATATCAGAGAAAGGAAATGGACATAACGCTAGCTCCCTGGATGGAAAAGAGTCTTCACTGTGAATGATGTTAGCCCATAGATGGCCGCTCAGAGCTTTATGCTGGTCCCTTTCCCTCTACCTTATCTTCCTCCAAAGAGATTATAAAACATACAACTCTGTGAGTGTTAAAAATACATTGTGGTGACTTGAGTAGCTGTTGTGAGGTGAGCTGGTTTTCTAGTAATTACATTAGTAAGTATATACTGATTATATTTATGAATCCAAGGTCTGGAAAAAAAAATTTAAAAGTAGGAGGCTTCCAGTTTCAGATCCAACATGTGGAGAGTAGAAGTCATCACTTCCATCCACACAACAAGAGAAAAATAGCTGAACAAACTGAAAATCAACATCTTTCCTTCGACGCATCAGAGAATCAGGGTTGAAGGCCAGACCACCACCCTGAAATCCAGAGAGACAAGCATGTGCAGAGTGATAGCTGAGATTGGCTTCCAAGAGGAGAAGTCACCGGAGCTAAAATCAGGTAGGAACACTTCAATGGTAATTTTGACAAATTTCAGGAGGCTGAATGGGGACTAGCATGAAAGTGAGAAACATCTGGAGACCACAGTCTTGTGGGAGGGACATACTTTGACAGGTTTTAACTCCAGAAACACCACCAGGTTCTCACGATGAAAATCAGAGAAAAATCCCCTTTTGGTTCCGGCAGGCGGAGGGGAAAAGTAACCCACCGGATTCTCTGTAACAATGGCCTATTCTCCAGGGGAAAAGACTTTATAAGTGCCTTATATCACCTAGGGGAAAGGACATTTATCTAAATCTCACTTTCTTGTCTCTCTTAAGCAGGGGGTGGGGAAGAGGGTGGGGGTGGGGAGATAAGAAGCACTTATGAAGGTCTCAGCCCAGGGATACAGGTCCACTAAAAGTGTGAGACATAATCATGACATTATGGAATACTTCCTCTCCCCCATACCATACCACAACATGAATGGATCCAATATAATAAAAGTGGAATACAGTTGAAAGAGTTGCAAGGTGCAGACTCTGTTTAAGGAGGAGTTCTTAGGGAAGCTCAAAGACAATTAAAAAAAAAAACCAAACTCATGGTCATCGAGTCAGTTCTGACTCATAGCGAGTCTATAGGACAGGGTAGAACTGCTCCATAGGGTCTCCAAGGAGAGCCTGGTGGATTCCAACCACCAACCTTTCGGTTAGCAGCCGTAGCACTTAACCACTATGCCACCAGGGTTTCCAAAGGAAGCAATGACAAGGATGGGATAGGGCCGACTAAAACAAGGACACTAGAGGAAGCTACATCTACAGAAAACATTAAACACATCCCAATCCTCAGCCAGATTAACATAAAACTTTACACTAAAGGCTTTTCCCTCACTTCCTATCACCCAATACATCACGTCTGGCTTTCAACAACAACAACAACAAATTACAAGGCATGCTAAAAAGCAAGCAGAAAAAAGTCTGAAGAGCTAATGTAAGCATTAGAATCAGATTCAGATAAGACACAGATTTTGGAAGTATCAGATGAGGAATTTACAATAGATATCTTTAATATCTTAAGAGCTCTAGTGGAAATAAACTATACAATATGCAAGAACAGATGGGTAGTTTAAAGAGAGAGATGGAAACTCTAAGAATCAAAAATAAATGGCTAAAAATAAAAAATGTAACAGGAATCAAGAATGCCTTTAACGGGCACATCAGTAGACTGGATGTGGCAGCAGACAGAATTAGTGACCTTGAAGATATGTCGCTAAAAACTCCTCAAGCTGAATTACCAGCTGAAAAAGAATGAAAAACAAACAAAAAAACAGAAAAGAACATCCGAGAACCGTGGGACAATTTCAACAAGTGTAACACATGCATATTTCAAGTAGCAGAGGAGAAGAGAGAGAGAATGAGACAGAAGAAATATTTGAAGTGATAATACCTGAGATTCCCCCAAATTAAAAAAAGACTCCAAATCACAGATACAAGAAGCTCAGAGAACACCAAACAAGATAAATACCAAAACAAAAGCTATGCCTAAGCATTCATATTCAAACTTTAGAAAACCGAACGTAAGGAGAAAATCCTGAAAGAATCCAGAGGGAGAGAACATCCTGCCTGTAAAGCAGAAAGGCTAAGAATTACCGTAGACTTGTTGTCAGAATCCATCCAACCAAGAAGATAACGGCTTGAAATAATTAAAGAGTTGGTGAAAGAAGAGACACATGAATCCATGGACCATTACTGAGAGCCTAGACACAGACCTGTGCAAATATAGTCAACTGATCTTTGAAAGAGAAGTAAAAATTAAACGGAAAAAAGATATTCTTTTCAACAAAAGAATTGGATGTGAATATGCAAAAATAAATCTGGACACGACCTTACATCTTTCACAAACATTAATTCAAAATAGATCACAGGTCAAAATGTAAAACAGCAAACTATGAAAACTGAAGAGGAAAACATAGGGGAAAATCTAGGTGATACAGGTTTGAAAGAAAACATTTATAAGCTGAGCTTTAGTAAAATTAAAATTTCTTCTGTGCAAAATATGGTGTTAAGAGAATGAAAAGACAAGCCACAGACTAGGAGAAATATTTGGAAAACACTATCTGATAAAGGACTTGTACCCAGACTATAAAAAGAACTCTTAGAACTCAGTAATAAGAAAACAACAAAACTAAAAACTAGGCAAAATATCTGAACAGAAACCTCACCAAAGAAAATGGACAGCTGGCAAATAAGATAAAATGGGCTGCACATCATCTGTCGTTAAGGAATTGCAAATTAAAACAAAAACGAGAGACCACTACACACATATTAGACTGGCTGAAATCCAAGAAAGTGACAATGCCAAATTATGGTGAGGATGAAGATCAGCAGTAACTCTTATTCTTTGCTAGCGGGAAAGCAGAACGGTACCGACACTTTGGAAGACAGTTGGGCAGTTTCTCACAAGGATAAAAACAGTCTTGCCATATGATCCAGAAATTGCACTTCTAGGTGTTTACTCAACTGATTTAAAGGCTTGGGTTTACACAAAAATCTGCATGTGAATGTTTATAAAGTTTTATTCATAACTGATCAAACTGGAAGCAACCAACATGTTCTTCAATAGGTGAATGCATAAACAAATTGTGGTACATCCTTATAATGGAATATTATTCAGAAATAAAAAGAAAGAAGCTATCCATCCATAAAGACATTAATGAATCTTAATTGCACATTACTAAGTGAATGAAGCCAGTCTAAAAGGGCTACACATTTTATGATTCTAATTATATGATGTTACAGAAAAGTCAAAACTATAGAGACAGTAAAACGATCAGTGGTTCCAAGGGATTCAGGACATGAGTTGGATGGATGAAACGCAGGAGACTTTTCAGGGTGGTGAAGCTACTCTGTATGCTATTGTAGTGGTAGATACATGATATATGTATTTCTCACAACCTATAGAACTTTACAGCACAGAGTGAGCCTTAATGTATGCAAATTAAAACAAAGAATTTTGTCTAGAGAATCCCAGGCTGGAATGCAGACAGTGACAAAATCATCTAACCATAGTATACATTTACTAAACAACCCCACAGAATGTGATAGGACAAAGAAAAGGTGCTGACCAAGTAGCTTTGAAAATGAATGAGTCTTTAAGACAAATGGCAAAGGGAACTACACATAAGCATTGCACTCTGGTTGATAAAATTGTTTCTCACTGGGGTATTGGTTACCAATTCTGATATGGCTATATGTATACTGTAATTGAACAATTAAGTAAACGGATGGCAGATGGTGGGAACCAGATTTCTCACCGTTGGAGTGGCAATTTATAGACAAGCAAGGTGAGGAGGATAGACTAATTTATGTGGTAATAGCTTAGAGGTGGAGACATTAATACGCATTCATGTTTTATTTAATGTGGATACAGATAATTAGAAATTGAAATATTTATAGATACATGTATATACACAAGGTCCCTGGATGGCGCAAATGGTTTGCACTGGACTACTCACCTATATAGGCTGGTGGTTCAAACTCACCCAGCAAGAGTGAAGAAGAAAGGCTTGAAAATCTGCTTCCATAAAGATTATAGCCAAGAAAACCCCATGGAGTAATTTTACTCTGTAACGCAGGGGGTTGCCATGAGTTGGAATCAACTTGACAGCAACAGATTTGTTTACATGATTTGGTATGTAAGTGGAGCCCCAGTGGTGCAGTGATTAAGGGCTCAGTTACTAACCAAAAGGTCAGCAGTTCAAATCCATGAGCCGCTCCTTGGAAATCCTATGAGGCAGTTCGACTCTGCGCTATAGGATCACTATGAGTTGGAATCTACTCATTGGCAACGGGTTTGGTCTTTAACATGTGCGTATGCACACACGCACGCACACATTTTATTGCTCCATCAGTTGAAAGAACCTAGAGGCAGCGGCTCCCCAGTAGCAATGGCCACACCTAGTGCCTGTGTCTTGATTTCTAATGTTATTATCCAATAAAAGGAACCAGGGCTCCTTGGAGATATGGTTGAATATGGAACTGGGGTAGAAAGTATGCAAAATGAGCCTGGAGAGTATTGTAGTACCAGAAACAAAGGAAGTGCTAAAAAAACAAACAAACAAAAAACTGATGGGAGTATCTCAAAGAGTCTCAGGAGCCAATTGAAAGAGTTCTCAGTTGTCAAAACTGTAACAAAAGATAAAATAGGTTTGGGTTAGAACTTAAAGTATAAAGTAAATATCCACGAGCCCATACTGGTTAAGAACTCAGCTGCCAACCAAAATGTCAGCAGTTTGGATCCACCAGCCACTCCTTGGAAACACTATGGGGCAGTTCGACGCTGTCCTATAGGGTTGCTGTGAGTCAGAATCACCTTGGGGCAATGGTTTGGTTTAGCTTTCTCTGAAGTCAATACTAATAGAAATACAGGTAGTCCCCAGCTTACAACAGGGTTCTGTTCCAACAACTCAGACGTTAAGTCGGTTCTGACGTAAGTCGAATACCTCATTTTTTTTTTTGTTTTCATTATTATTGCCTTTGTTATCAATATATTTATAAATCATAACATCGAACATCTGCAAATGAACGTCTGAGAACAATAACATCAGCAAGTTACACACTGCAACCTTGTATGTTGTGCATATTACTAACAAGAAGATGTACAACAACAAATAGCAGATGGTCGTAAGTGCCATTTGTCATACCTCGAATATGTCATAAGTCAGTGTCATGGATTGAATTGTGTCCCCCCAAAATATCTGTCATCTTGGCTGGGTCATGATTCCCAGTATTGTATGATTGTGTAAACTGATGTGATTTCCTTGTGTGTTGTAAACTCTATCACTATGATGAAGTTATATGTGATCTCCTTATGTGTTGTAAATTCTATCACTGTGATGAGGTTTACAAGATTAGATAGTGTCTTAATTCAATCTCTTTTGAGATATAAAAGAGAGAAGTGAGCAGAGACACATGGGAACTTCATACCACCAAGAAAGCAGTGCCGGGAGCAGAGCGTGTCCTTTGGACCTGAGGTTCTTGCACTGAGATGCTCCCAGACCAAGGGAAGACTGATGCATCACAAGGGCTTTCCTCCAGAGGCGACAGAGAGAGAAAGCCTTCTCCTGGAGCTGACGCCCTGAATTTGGACTTGTAGCTTACTGGACTGTGAGAGAATAAATTTCTCTTTGTTGAAGCCGTCTATTTGTGGTATTTCCGTTAGAGCAGCAATGGATGACTAAGACAGTCAGGGACTACCTGTAAATGATTTACTAAATAAATAAATGAGGTAGAAGAGAAAAATCTGTCCAGAAGAATTACAAATAATTTATGTATATGCTGCCCTCTAGTAGAGGAAGCACAGCTCTCCATTCCTCAAGTATGAGCTGTGCATAGCGACTTCCTTCCATAGTTCTGAATGGAAAGGGGAACAGAGGCTAACCTTACAGTGGAGAAACTGACAAACACTACACGAACCAAGTGATCAAGGTCAACATCAACAGTGATAAATTATGTTGATGTGATAAAATGTCATGGATTGTGTTCCTCTAAAACACCCATAACCTCAGCATAATCATGAGAAAAACATCTGACAAATTCAAGTAGAAAATCTTTCTATAAAATACGTAACCAGGATTCCTCCAAAATGTCAAGATCATCAAAAATAAGGAAACTCTGAAAACTGTCAAGTGAAGAGAGCCTAAGTAGACGTGACAACTAAATGTAATGTGATATTCTGAATGGTGTCCTGAAATATAAAAGGGACATTAGGTTAAAACTAAGGAACTAGGAAGAAAGTATGAGTGTTAGTTACAACAATGAATCAGTGTTAGCTGCTTAGTTGTAACAAATGTAGCGTGCTAATGCAAAATGTCATATTATGGGGGGTAATATGCTGCTGTGATGCCAGCAGGATCACCCATGTGGGAAGGTTTCAGCTGAGCTTCCAGACTAAGACAGACTAGGAAGAAGGACCTGGCAGTCTACTTCCAAAAAAATTAACCAGTGAAAACAGCTCAATATCTCTTATGAATATAAATTCAAAAATCATCAACAAAATACTAGCAAACAGGGTCAATTCATAAAGAAGATGTAACAATTATAAATAGATATGCACCTAACATTAGAACCAGAAATAAATAAAGCAGACACTGAGACAATTGAATGGGAAAACAGGCAGTTCTGTCAAAAGATATAAAAAAGCATATTAAAAAGGGATTATACACCATGATCAAGTGATATTTATCCCAGTAATGCATAGGTGGTTCATCATTAGAAAAACAGTCAGCGTAATACACTATAGAACAAAGGGGAAAAGAAAAACACATGTACACACAGACACATAGACACACACACACACACAGACACACACACACATGACCATCTCAACACAGAAAAGGTATTTGACAAAATTCAACACCCTTTCATGATAAAAACACTCAACAGGTTATGGAGAAGGAAAATGCCTCAATAAAATAAAGGACATTCATGAAAAACCCACAGCTAACATCATACTCAATGGAGAACAGTAACAAGACAAGGATGCCAACTCTTGCCACTGCTGGTAGGTACTGTTCTGGATCTCCTAGGTGGAGCGATTAGGAAAAGAAAAGAAATAAAAGACAGTGAAATTGAGAAGGAAGAATTAAAATGATCTCTTTTACTTTTTTAATATCATATTTATATATAATCTTATATATAGAGAACGCCAAACAATCCACAAGGAAACTATCAGAGCTAATAAATAAATTTAGTAAAGTGTTAGGGTACAATGTCAGCACACAAAAATCAGTCAGGTCTCGATACACCAGCAGTGAGCCTTCTAAAAAGAAAATGAAGAAAACAGTTCCATTCACAATAGCATTTAAAAGAATAAAATACCTATGTTAAATTTAATCAGAGAAGTTAAAGACTTGTACACTGAAAACCATAAAACATACTGAAAGAAATTAAAGGAGACCTAAACATATGGAATGATATTCTGTGCTCATGATTTGATATTGGGTGAATGTCAATACTACCTAAAGTGATCTATAGATTCAATAAAATGCCCATCAAAATTCCAACAGCCTTCTTTGAACAAATAGAAATACCAATCCTCAAATTGATATGGAACTGCAAAGGGCCCTGAACAGCCAAGGCAATTTTGAAAAAGAGCAACGTAGAAGGACTCATACTTCCTGATTTTAAAACGTACTATAAAGATACTGTAATCAAAAGAGTCTGGTATTGGTATAGTGATCAACATATAGAGTAATAGAATAGAATCAACAGTCCAGAAATAAACTCATTCACCTAGAATCAAATGATTTTTAACAAGGTGCTAAGTTCATTCAATGGGGAAAGGATATTCTCTTTAACACACGGTGCTTGGACAAGTGGATTCCCACATGCAGAAGAATGAAGCTGGACTCGTATTTAACACCACATAAAAATTAACATAAAATAGATAAAAGATCTAAATGTAAGAACTAAACCATAAAAATTCTGGAAGAAAACATGGGAGTAATGTTCAAAATGTAGTTTTTGACAATGGATTCCTAAATATGACACCAAAAGCATTAGCAACAAAAGGCAGGATAGAAAAATTGAACTTCATCTAAATTTAAATACTTTGTGTATCTAGGGATTTAATTAACAAAGTGAAGAAACAAACTACAGATTTGGAGAAAATGTTATGGAACCATATATTGGATAAGGGCTTCATACCCAAATATATAAAGAGCTCCTACAACTTAACAACTCAATTTAAAAAATGGGCAAATGACTTGAATAGACATTTCACCAAAGAAGATATACACATGTCCAAGAAGCACATAAAATGATGCTAAACATCATTAGTCATTAGAGATGCAATTTAAAACCAAAACGAGGTGTCATTTTACCCCTATTAGGATGGCTGTGGATAAAAAAAAAAAAAGGAAAACATCAGGTATTGGTGAGGATGTGAAGAAACTGGATTCCTCATCCATTGTCGCTGGGTTTATAATATGGTACAGCCACTGTGGAAAATAGTTTGGCAGTTCCGCAAAAAGTTAAACATAGAATTACCATGATGTTGTTAGTTCTCCTGAGTCAGCTTCAACTCATGGAGACCTTATGTATTACAGAACGAACTGTTGCCTGGTTCTGTGCCAGTTCCATGATTGTTGATATATTTGAGCCAGTTTTTGCATCTATCACTCATTACCATATAATCTAGCAATTCTACTCCTCAGTCTATACCCAAGAGACTTGAAGCAGTAATGCAAATGGATACACTTGTACACCAGGGTTCACTGCAGCACTGTTCACAATAGCCAGAAGGTGGAAACAGCCGAAATATCTATCAAGAGATGAATCCCAAACCAAACCCGCTGCTGGTGCGTGGATTCCAACTCATAGAGACCCCATAGAGTTTCTGAGGCTGTAAATCTCTAAGGAAGCAGACTGCCACATCTTTCTCCCAAGGAGCTACTGGTGGTTTCAAACTGCCGACCTTTCCGTTAGCAATCAATCCTTTTAACCACTTGGCTACCAACTCACTGCTGTTGAGTCGACTCTGACTTATAGCTAAAATAAGAATAGATAAATAAAAATTGATATCTACATACAATAGAATATTACTCAGCCATAAAGAGAAATGAAGTGCTGATACATCCTGCAATATGTATAAACCTTGAAAACGTTTTGTTGAGAGAAATAAGTCAAAAGGACAAATATTGTATGATCCCACTTACGTGAAATGTCTGTTGTTGTTAGGTGTCGTCGAGTCAGTTCCAACTCATAGCGCCGCTATGCAGTACACAACGAAACACTGCCCTGTCCTGCGTCATCCTTGCGATCGTTGTTGATTGAGCCCATTGTTGCAGACATTCATCATGTCAGTCCATCTTGTTGAGGGTCTTCCTCTCTTCCTCTGACCCTCTACTTTACCAAGCATGACGTCCTTCTCCAGAGACTGATCCCTCCTAACAACGTGTCCAAATTACGCAAGATGTAGTCTCGCCATCCTTGCTTTCTAAGGCGTATCCTGGCGGCCCTTCTTCCAAGACAAGATTTGTTCGTTCTTTTGGCAGTCCCCAGTATATTCAATATTCTTTGCCAACATCACAATTCAATGGAGTCAGTTCTTCAGTCTTCCTTATTCATTGTCCAACTTTTGCATGCGTATGAGGTATTTGACAATACCATGGCTTAGGACAGGTGCACCTTAGTCTTCAAGGTGACATCTTTGCTTTTCAACACTTCAAAGAAGTCTTTTGCAGCAGATTTGCCCAATGCAACGCGTCTTTTGATTTCTTGACTGCTGCTTCCATGGGTGTTGATTGTGGATCCAAGCAAAATGAAATCCTTGACAACTTCAATCTTTTCTCTGTTTATCATGATGTTGCTTATGGGTCCAGTGGTGAGAACGTTTGTTTTCTTTATGTTGAGGTGTAATCCATACTGAAGGCTGTAGTCTTTGATCTTCATCAGTAAGTGCTTCAAGTCCTCTTCACTTTCAGCAAGCAAGGTTGTGTCATCTGCATAACGCAGGTTGTTAATGGGTCTTCCTGCAATCCTGATGCCCTGTTCTTCTTCATATAGTCTTCTGGAATTATTTGCTCAGCACGACATGTCTAGGATGTGCAAATGTATATATACCAAAGTCCATTAGTGTTTATCAGGAGTGATAAGGAAAGTGGAGCCATTGTTTACAGGCACAGAGTTTCTGTCAAAGATGATGAAAAAATTTGGAAAATGGATAGTGGTGATGGTTGCTCAACATGATGAACAGAAACGTACATGTAAAAAGTGTTTAAATGGCTGTTGTAGTTAGGTGTTGTTAGGCGTTATACTCCATGTACAACAGAATAAAACATCGCCTTGTCCTGCGCCCGGTTGCTATGCTTGAGCCCGTGGTTGCAGCCACTGTATCAGTCCATCTCATTGAGGATCTTCCCTTCTTTTGCTGACCTTCTACTTTACCAAGCATGATGTCCTTCTCCAAGGACTGGTCCCTCCTGACAACATGTCTAAACTTTGTGAGACAAGATGCTCAATGTCACTAGTCACTGACAGATGCAAATCCAAAGCACAATGAGATACTTACTACCTCATTCCCATTAGAATGTCAATGATCAAAAGAAATAGAAAATAATTGGAAGCCTCATTTATTTCTGGTGGGAATGCAAAATGGTACAGCCACTGCGGAAAACAGTTAAACACAGAACTGCGAAGGGGTGTTCTAAAAACTGAAGACACTGGGCAAAACTGAGGCTTCTGACTAAGCTGTAGGCCAAATTTCATTTTTGCTTTAATATCCACTTTTGCTTCAATATCCATTTTTGCTTCATATGTGATGGAGTGGAACATTTTACAAGGCATTGCGTAAATCAGAATTAGGTTATGCTGAGGAATGTGGTTTTGTCGGGCTTCATTTTGCTAGCAAAATGCTCCAGGTATAACTTTAGCGGTTAAGTGGCTTTTCAGAAGACACCCCTCGACCCTTCTGGAGTAATGTTTTTTTGATCTCCTTATAATACTTTCTACTTTTCCATAACCTTGTTCTTACTGACTCAAACATCAACCAGTCAAAGCGTTTTAGCCATACCCCTTCACTTGTGGTCAGCCAGCTGTTAGTTCTGTAAGTGTCTGCCAATCAAACACAGTACCCTTGTTACTAATTCCTTTGCAATTTTTGCCTTTATAAACCTTTGTAAATGAACAGCTCCTCAGAGCACCCTGAAAAGCTTTTTTTTTTTTTGGTGTGTATCCCCATTATTTAGTCTCCAAGAGAGTCAAAAATTTTTTTTTTCCTCTTAAAGAAGTGCAAAGGAATTTCTCTATGACAGAACTACTATAAGACACAGCAATCATTATCCTAGGTATATACCCGAAAGAATTGAAAGCAGGAACACCAATGTTCATTGCACTACTATTCGCAATAGCCAAAAGGTGGAAACAATCTACATGTCCATCAGTAGATGGCTAGATAAACAAAATGTGGTTTATCCATACAGTGAAATATTACCCAGCCAAAAAGAGAACTGAAGTCCTTACACATTCTACAACATGGATCAACCTTGAAAACATTATGCTGAGTGACGTAAATAACAAAAGGGTAGATGTGCATGATACAACTTAAATGAAATAGGCAAATCTATAGAGATCAAAGCTTATTAGCAGTTAACAGGAGTGGGGGAGGGAATGGGAAAAGAGTCATTGCTTAAGGAACACTGAGCTCCTCCGTAGGTGTTGGAATAATTTGAAAAAGAGTAGTGGTAATGGTTATACTTCATGAGGAAAGTAACAAGGTCACGGAGTTATACATACAAAATTTACTGAATTGGTAAATGTTTTCTTACATATATTGTAAGCATGATAAAAAAGGGGAAAAAGGGTGTTGAACACTCTGAACCACCACTCATCTGTCAATTTTTCATACTGTGCTGGCTTGCATGTTGCTAGAGACTATGCTACCAGTGTTTCAAATACCAGCAAAGACATCCATGATGGACAGGTTTCAGCAGAGATTCCAGACTAAGATAGACTGGAAGAAGGACCTGATGGTCTCTACTTCTGGAAAAACTGGCCAGTGAAAACCTTATGAATAGCAGTGGAACATTGTCTGATACAGGGCCTGAAGATGAGCCCCTCAGATTGGAAGATACTCGAAATACAAATAGGAAAGAGCTTCCTCCTAAAAGCAGAGCTGACTTTAATGAGGTGGATAGAATTAAAGTTTTCAGAATCTTCATTTGCTGATAGGGCTTGGCTCAAAACCAGAAGAAATAGCTGCAAACATCCATTAATAATCGGAAGTATAAATACAGGAAAATTGGAAATCATCAAAAATGAAATTGAACACATAAACATTGATATCCTAGGCATTAGTGAGCCGAAATGGAGGGGCTTTGGCTATTTTCAATCAGGCAGTCTTATAGTCTACTACGCCGGGAATGACAAATTGAAGAGGAATGGCATCACATTCATTGCCGAAAAGAACATTTCAAGATCTATCCTGAAGTACAACGCCGTCAGTGATAGGATAACATCCATATGCCTACAAGGAAGACCAATTAATATGACTATTATTCAAATGTATGCACCAATCACTAAGGCCAAAGATGAAGAAATTGAAGATTTTTACCAACTTCTGCAGTCTGAAATTGATCAAACATGCAATCAGGATGCATTGATAATTACTGGAGATTGAAATGCAAAAGGTGGAAACAAAGAAGAAGGAATGGTAGTTGGAAAATATGGCCTTGGTGATAGAAACAACCCTGGAGATCACATGATAGAATTCTGCAAGACCAACAACTTCTTCATGGCAAATATCTTTTTTCAACAACATTAACAGTGACTATACACATGGATCTTGCCAGATGGAATACACAGGAATCAAATCAACTACATCTGTGGAAAGAGACAATGGAAATGCTCAATATCATCAGTCAGAACAAGGCCAGGAGCCAACTGTGGAATAGACCATCAACTGCTCATACGCAAGTTCAAGTTGAAGTTGAAGAAAATTAGAACAAGTCCACAAGAGCCAAAGTACAATCATGAGTATATCCCACTTGAATTTAGAGATCTTCTCAAGAATAGATTTGACACATTGAATACTAATGACTGAAGACCAGAGGAACTATGGAAGGACAACATACATGAAGAAAGCAATAGGTCATTAAAAAGACAGAAAAGAACAAAAAGACCAAAATAGATGTCAGAGGAGACTCTGAAAGTTGTTCTTGAACGTAGAGTAGCTAAAGTACAAGGAAGAAACAATGAAGTCAAAGAGCTGAAGAAGATTTCAAAGAACTGCTGGAGGAAACAAAGGAAAGTATTATAATGAAATGTGCAAAGACCTGGAGTTAGAAAATCAAAAGGGAAGAACATGCTCGGCATTGCTCAAGCTGCAAGAACTGAAGAAAACATTCAAGCTTCAAGTTGCAATACTGAAGGATTCTATGGGGAAATACTCAATGCCCAGGAAGCATCAAAAGAAGATGGAAGGAACACACAGAGTCACTGTGCCAAAAAGAATTGGTCTACATTCAACCATTTCAGGAGGTAGCATGTGATCAAGAACAGATGGTACTGAAGGAAGAGATGCAAGCTGCGCTGAAAGCATTGGTGAAAAACAAGGCTCCAGGAATCGACAGAGTACCAAGTGAGATGTTTCAACAAACGGATGCAGCACTAGAGGTGTTCAGTAGTCTAAACTAAGAAATTTGGAAGACAGCTACCGGGTCAACCAACCGGAAGAGATCCATATTTGTACCCATTCCAAAAAAAGATGATACAATCAAATATGGACATTATCGAACAATATCATTAATATCACACACAAGTAAAATTTTGCTGAAGATCATTCAAAAGCAGTTGCAGTAGTGCATTGACAGAAAACTGCCAGAAATTCAAGCTGGATTCAGAAGAGGATGTGGAATGCAGGATATCATTGCTGATGTCAGGTGGAGCTTGGCTGAAATCAGAGAATACTAGAAAGATGTTTACCTATGTTTCATTGACTATGCAAAGGTATTTGACTGTGTTGATCATAACAAATTATGGATAGCATTGCAAAGAATGGGAATTCCAGAATATATCATTGTGCTCATAAGGAACACAAGGGAGAGTTTATTCGAACAGAACAAGGGGATGCTGCGTGGTTTAAAGTTAAGAAAGATGTGTGTCAGTGTTGTATCCTTTCGCCATACTTATTCACTCTATATGCTGAGCAAATAATATGAGAAGCTGGACTGTATGAAGAAGAACACAGCATCGAGATTAGAGAAGAACTCATTTAATAACCTGTGATATACAGATGACACAACCTTGCTTGCTGAAAGTGAAGAGAACTTGATACACTTACTGACGAAGATTAAAGACTACCACCTTCAGTATGAATTACACCTCTCCATAAAGAAAGCAAAAATCCTCAGAATTGGACCAATAAGCAACATCATGATAAATGGAGAAAAGAGTGAAGTTTTCAAGGATTTCGTTTTACTTTGATCCACAATCAACACTCATGGAAGCAGCAGTCAAGAAATGCAATGATGCATTGCATTGGGCAAATCTGCTGCAAAAGATGTCTTTAAAGTGTTAAAAAGCAAAGATGTCACTTTAACGGCTAAGGTGTGCCTGACCCAAGCCATGGTGTTTTCAATCACCTGATACGCATGTGAAAGGTGGACAATGAATAAGGAAGATTGAAGAAGCATGGATGCTTTTGAATTACGGTGTTGGCGAAGAATGTTGAACATAGCATGGACTGCCAGAAGAAAGAATAAATCTGTCCTGGAAGACCTATGGCCCGAATACTCTTTAGAAGCAAGGATGGTGAGACTTCATCTCACATAATTTGGACATGGTATCAGGAGGGAGCAGTCCCTGGAGAAGGATATCATGGTTGGTACAGTAAGTCGTCAGTGAAAAAGTGGAAGACCCTCAACAAGATGGATTGACACAACGGCTATAACAATGGGCTCAAGCATAACAAGGATTGTGAAGAACAGAACATCAGGACTGGGGGAAGACTCGTTAACAACGTGCGATATGCAGATGACACAAGCTTGCTTGCTGAAAGTGAAGAAGAATTGAAACACTGATGAAAGTAAAAAAATAACAGCCTTCAGTCTGGATTTCACCTCCACATAAAGAAAACAAAAATCCTCACAACTGGACCAATAAACAACATCATGATAGACAGAGAAAAGATTGAAGTTGTCAAGGATTTCGCTTTTACTTGGATCCACAATCAATACCTAATGGAAGCAGCAGCTGAGAAATGAAACGATGTATTTATCTCACGGGGCAAATCTGCTGCAAAAGACTTCTTTAAAGTGTTAAAAAGCAAAGATATCACTTTGAGGACAAAGATGCGCCTAATCCAAGCCATGATATTTTCAGTCACCTCATATGCATGTGAAAGCTGAACAATGACTAAGGAAGACCAACAAAGAACTGATGCCTCAAATTGTTGTGTTGGCAAAGAATACTGAATACACCATGGACTGCCAGAAGAACGAACAAATTTGTCTTGGAATAAGTAGAGCCGAAATACTCCCCAGATGTGAGGATAGTGAGACTTTGTCTCACATGCTTTGGACATGTTATAAGGAGGGACCAGTCCTTCAGAAGAACATCATGCTTGGTAAAGCAGAGGGAGAGTGAAAGAGAGGAAGACCCTCAACTAGATGAACTGATGCAGTGGCTGCAACAATAGGCTCAAGCATTGCGATAATTATGAGGATGACATAGGACTGGGCAGTGTTTTCTTCTATTGTACATAGGGTCGCTACAAGTCAGAACTACATTTACAGCACCTAACAACACAAGACTCTGAAAAATTTGTAACCTTCATTTTAGAGAGGAGAGTTTAAAAACTGTCAAATAGGGCTTTATGTGAGTATGAAGTTTTACAAAGTGATTTCTCTTTCTTTTTTTTTGGCCTCTTATTATTATTTTTTTTTAATTGTACTTCAGGTGAAGGCTTACAGAACAAAATAGTTTCTCATTTAACAGTTGGTACACATGTTGCCCTAAGACAATGGTTAACAACCTCACAACACATCAACACTATTCTTACTCAACCTCGGGTTCCCTATCACCAGCTTTCCTGTCCCCTTCAGCCTTCTGGCCCTTGTCCCTGGACTGCTGTACCTCATTAGTCCCATTTGGTTTTATGGGGCTGTCCAGTCCCCGGCTGAATGGCGAACCTTGGAAATGACTTCACCACTGAGCTCAAAGGGTGTCTGGGGGCCATAGTCTTGGGGTTTCTCCAGTCCTCTTTAGGCCAGTAAATCTGGTCTTTTTTTTGTGAGTTAGAATTTTGTTCTCCATCCTTCTCCAGCTCTGTCCAGAACCCTCTGTTGTGATCCTGGTCAAAGCAGTCAGTGGTGGTAGGCGGGCACCATCTAGCTGTACTGGACTCAGTCCGGTGGAGGCCTTGGTAGCTGTGGTCCATTAGTCCTTAGGACTAATCTTTTCCTTGTATCCTGTTCTCTTCATTCTCCCTTGCTCCCGAAGGGATGAGACCAGTGGAGAATCTTAGATGGTTGCTCACAGGCTTTCAAGAACCCAGACGCTACTCACCAAGGTAGAATATAGAACATTGTCTTTATAAACTGTGTTATGCCAATTGAGCTAGATGTTCCCCCAGACCATGGTCCCCACAGTCCTCCACCCAGCAATTCAGTCCCTCAGGGAGTTTGGATGTGTCTGTGGAGCTTCCATGACCTTTCCTTGTACAAGTTGTGCTGATTTCCCCTGTATTGTGTACTGTCTCACCCTTCACCCAAGATACCACTTATCTTTTGCCTATTTAGTACTTCCCCCAACCCCTCCCATCCCTGGTAACCAACAAAGATTGTTACTTTTTGTGTGTGAACTTTTTCATGGATTTCTACAATAGAGGTCTCATACAATATTTGTCCTTTTGTGATTGACTTATTTCCCTTAGCATAATGTCCTCCAGTTTCATCCATGTTATGAGATGCTTCACAGATTCATCATTGCTCTTACTCGTTGCATAGTACTCCACTGTGTGTATGTACCATAGTTTGTTTATCCATTCATCTGTTGATGGGCATCTAGGTGGTTTCCATTGTTTTGCTATTGTGAACAATGCTGCCATGAACATAGGTGTGCATATGTCTATTCGAGTGACGACTCTTATTTCTCTAGGATATATTCCTAGGAGTGGGATTGCTGGATCGAATGGTGTGTCTATTTCTAGCTTTCTGAGGAAGCGCCATATCATTTTCCAAAATGGTTGTATCATTTTGCATTCCCACCAGCAGTGCATAAGAGTTCCCATCTCTCTGCAGCCCCTCCAACATTTGTTATTTCCAGTGTTTTTGATTCGTGCCGGTAATACCGGGGTGAGATGGTATCTCATTGTGGTTTTAATTTGCATTTCTCTAACGGCTAGTGATCGCGAGCATTTCCTCACGTGTCTGTTGGCCATTTGAATGTCTTCTTTGGTGAAGTGTCTGTTCATTTCCTTTGCCCTTTTTTTAATAGGATTATTTGTCTTTTTGTTGGAGAGGTGTTGGATTTTCTTGTAGATGGTGGATATTAGACCTTTGTCTGACTTGTACTGTCCAAACATTTTTTCCCAGTCTGTAGGTTCTCTTTTTACTCTCTTGGTGAAGTCTTGAAGACCACAGGTATTTGATTTTTAGAAGATCCCAGTTATCTAGCTTATCTTTTGGGGTTTGTGCATGCATGGTTATGGTTTGTAGCCTGTTAATGCCTTGTATTAAGGCCTGTAGTGTTGGTCCTATTTTTTCTTCTGTGAACTTTATAGTTTTAGGCTTTATATTCAGGTCTTTGATCCATTTTGAAGTAGTTTTTGTATACAGCGTGACGTATGGGCCCTGTTTCATTTTTCTGCAAATGGATATCCAGTTTTGCCAGCACCACTTGTTAAAAAGACTGTCTTTTCCCCATTTGATGGACTTTGGGCCCTTGTAGAAGATCAGGTGACGTAGGTGGATGGATTTACACCTGGGTTCTCAATTCTGTTCCTTTGCTGACTCTATCTGTCATTGTACCAGTACCAGGCTGTTTTGACTACTGTAGCTGTATAGTAGGTTCTGAAGTCAGTAGTGTGAGTCCTCCAACTTTATTCTTCTTCTTCAGTAGTGCTTTACTTATTCAGGGCTTCTTTCCTTTCCATATAAAGTTAATGATTAGTTTTTCCATCTCTTTGAAGAATATTGTTGGTATTTCGATCGGGATTGCGTTGTATTTGTAAATTGCTTTGGGCAGAATTATCATTTTCACGATATTGAGTCTGCCTATCCATGAGCATGGTATGTTTTTCCATTTATGTAGATCCCTTTGGGTTTCTTGCAGTAGTGTTTTGTAGTTTTCTTTGTATAGGTCTTTTACATCCCAGGTTAGATTTATTCCTAAGTATTTTATCTTTTTAAGGGCTACTATAAATGGCATTACTTTCTTGATTTCCTTTTCATCGTTCTCCTTATTGGTGTATAGGAATCCAACTGATTTTTGAATGTTTATCTAGTATCCTGCTAATCTGCTGAATCTCTCTATTAGTTCCAGTAATTTCTCATGGAGTCTTTATCTATGTATAGTGTCATATCATCTGCAAACAGGGACAGTTTAACTTCTTCATAACCAATGTGGATGCCCTTTATTTCTTTTTCTTGCGTTATTGCTCTAGCTAGAACTTCCAGCACAATGTTAAATAGGAATGGTGATAAAGGGCATCCTTGTCTTGTTCTTGTTTTCAAGGGGAATGTTTTCAACCTCTCTCCATTAAGAATGATGTTGGCCGTGGGTTTTGCATAGATGTCCTTTATTATGTTGAGAAATTTCCCTTCTATACCTATTGTATTGAGGGTTTTTATCAGGAATGGGTGTTGGACTTTGTCAAATGCCGTTTCTGCATCAATTGAAATGATCATGTGATTCTTTTCTTTCCTTTTATTTATGTGGTGGATTACGTTGATTGATTTTCTAATGTTGAACCATCCTTGCATACCAGGTATGAATCCTACTTGGTCGTGGTGTGTTATTTTTTTGATATGATGCTGAATTCTATCGGCTAGAAGTTGTTGAGAATTTTTTAATCTATATTCATGAGAGATATTGGTCTGTAATTTCCTTTTTTTGTGACATCTTTGCCTGGTTTTGGTATCAGTGTTATGCTGGCTTCATAGAATGAATTTGGAAGTGTTGCTTCCTCTTCTATGCTCTGAAATAGCTTGAGTAGTACTGGTACAAGCTCTTCTGTAATTGTTTTGTAGAATTCTCCAGTGAAGCCATCTGGGCCAGGGCTTTTTTTGGATGGGAGTTTTTTTTATTACCTTTTCGATCTCTTCTCTTGTTATGGGTCTGTTCAGATTTTCAACATCACTTTGTTGTAGTTTGGGTGGCGGTGTGTTTCTAGAAATTTATCCATTTCCTCTAGGTTTTCAAATTTGTTGGAGTATAGTTTTTCATAATATTCTGTTATAATCCTTTTTATTTCAGTTGGGTCTGTTGTAATGTCCCCCATTTCATTTCTTATTTGGGTTTTTTGTGTCCTCTCCTGTTTTCCTTTTGTTAGTCTGGCCAGTGGTTTGTTGATTTTGTTGATTCTTTCAAAGAACCAATTCTTGGTTTTGTTCATTCTTTCTATTGTTTTTCTGTTCTCTATTTCATTTATTTCTGCTCTGATCTTTACTATTTCCTTTCTTCTGGTGGTTGTGGGCTTTTTGGCTGTTCTCTTTCTATTTGTTTGAGTTCCGTAGTTAATGTTTTGATTTTGTCCCTTTCTTCTTTTCTGATATGTGCATCTATTGCTATAAATTGTCCTCTGAGGACTGCCTTTGCTGTGTCCCAAAAGTTTGGTATGATGTGTTTTCATTCTCATTTGATTCTAGGAATTTTTTTATTCCATCTTCGATCTCTTCTATTACCCAGTAATGTGTAAGCAGGGTATTATTCAGTTTCCATGTAATTGATTTTTTTTTCCTTGCTCTTTCTAGTAATTTCTACCTTGATGGCATTGTGGTCAGAGAAGATACTTCAAATTATCTCAACGTTTTGGATCTTGCTGAGGATTGTTCTGTGGCCTAAGATGTGGTCTATTCTGGAGAATGTTCCATGTGCATTGAAAGAGAATGGGTAGTTCGCAGCAGTTGGATGGAGTGTTCTATATATGTCTATGAGGTCAGGTTGGCTGATTGTGCCCTTTAGGTCTTCTGTATCTTTGCTGAGTTTCTTCTTAGTTGTTCTGTCCTTTACTGAGAGTGGTGTGTGGAAGTCTCCTACTATTATTGTGGAACTGTCAGTTTCTCTTTTCAGTGTTGTTAGAGTTTTTTTATGTATTTTGGAGCCCTGTCATTGGGTGCATAGAGGTTTATTATGATTATGTCTTCATGACGGATCATCCCCTTTATCCTTATATAGTGTCCTTCTTTGTCTTTTATGGTGGATTTTGTTTTAACGTCTATTTTATCTGAGATTAGTATTGCCACTCCTGCTCTTTTTTGGCAGTTGTTAGCTTGATATGTTTTTTTCCAACCTTTGACTTTTAATAAATTCACATCTTTGTTTCTAGGTGTGTCTCTTGTAGACAGCATATTGATGGATCCTGTTTTCTTATCCATTCTGTCACTGTCCATCTCTTTATGGGTGCATTTAGTCCATTTACATTCAGTGTAAGTATTGATAGATGTGAGTTTGTTGATGTCATTTGTTAGCGCTTTTTATTGTGGTGCTGACATTTTCTTTGTTCTTCTTACTGTCCTGTGCTGAGTTACTTTTGTTTGTGGGTTTTTTGTTCATTTCTTTTGTTTTTGTAGGTTTTGTTTTTGCTGAGACTTTATGTTTTTCCTCTTTATTTTTATAAGTATGTTTGTTAACTTTCTTTGTGGTTACCATGAATTTTACCCTTATCTTTCTAAGTTTGAAGCAGTCTACCATTACTTTGTATCACCTTGCCTTCATCTCCATTAGAAGGTTCTATACCTAAACTGTTTACCTCCCCTTTCACTGTTCTGATTCTGTAGTCATTTAGAGATTAACCTCTCTGGTTCTCTGTCATAATTCTTTTGGTTTTGGATAGTCCTTGAGAGTTCATTTCCTAGATTGGTATCTGGCTGGTACGATCCTGATCCTAGAATCTGCCTGTGAGCTCAAGTTGTTTGTTCTCAGATCGAAGAACTCCCTTTAATAATTCTTGTAAGTTTGGTTTGGCTTTTACGTATTCCCTTAATTTCTGTTTATCTGGAAATGACCTAATTTCACCATCGTATTTGAATAAGAGTTTTGCAGGATATATTTTTCTTGGCTGGTAATCTTTTCTTTCAAGATTTTATGTATGTCATCCTATTGCTTTCTTGCCTGCATGGTTTCTGCCGAATAATCTGAGCTTAGTCTTATTGTTTCTCCTCTGTATGTGATTTCTTTTTTTTCATGAGCTGCTCTCAGGATTCTTTGTCTGTCTTTGGTTTTGGCGAGTGTGAATATGATATGCCTTGGTGATTTTCTTTTGGGGTCTATCTTATGTGGGGTTTGTTGAGCTTCTTGGATGGCCAGCTTTTCATCTCTCATGATATTGGGGAAGTTTTCTGTCAGCAGTTCTTCAATGATCCTCTCTGTGTTTTCTGTTTTCTCCCCATGTTCTGGAACTCCAATCATTTGCAAATTTTTGCTTTTGATTGTATCCCACATAACTCTCAGTGTCTCTTCATTTTTCTTTTTCTTTTTTCTGAGTTTTCCTCAGACAGAGTTGTATCCAAGTGTTTGTCTTCAATTCCACTGATCCTGTCTTCCACCATGTCAAATCTGCTTCTCAGCCCTTCTATGACACCGTCCATTTCTTAAATCTTGTTGTTTACGTTTTGGATTTCTAATTGTTCTTTTTGTATAATTTATAGCTGTGAATATATTTTGGCATTTTGTTCTTGCATTATTTTCCTGAATTCTTCCAATTTTTTGTCTGTATTTTCCATGTATTTGTCTATTTTTTCCTTATTTTTTGTCTGCTTTTTGCTTCAGCTATTGGAGAATTCTAAGTTTTAGAGATTTGAATTCCCTATCAGGTAGTTCTAGTGCCTTTTCTTCCACTGGAAAGTCATCTGGTGTTTTATTTTACACGCCTACTGGGACTATCCTGTCCTGTTTTTGTAAGAGTTTGATATTGTCTGCTGTATTCGGGGCATTCAGTAGTCATTTTTCTCATTTATTGATTGTAGATTTGTTTGTTTCATCCCTTTTTTAAAAAAAAAAATTTTGACTATGTCTTAGCAGGCAGACTGTGTGTTCTTTGTTGTTTCCTCATCTGTGGGCACAATACTTTTTGCCTCCTTCTTCAACTGGCAGGGTCAGTCACTCAGATATGATACAGCAGGGTAGTTGTTGCTGAAGAGGAGTTACTGGGATGGGTTGTTTGCGGTACTTACTACAGCCACCAGAGCGGGTTGATAATCAGTGCAGGATAGGTTCCAGTAGGCTGTGCCTGTGCTGCTTTGTGGTGTGATGTTAAGCGCCTGGTGCAGGTAGGCAGGATGCAGCAGGGAGATTGTTATGTGTGGAGCTAAGATGGATATGGGAGAGAGGAGAGAGGAAGAGAAGCCAAAAACATACAAACAAAAAAGAATGCTAGGGGAGCTTGCCATTGGAGTGGAGAGATGAAAAACTGTGAAATGGAGAAAAACAAAAAGGGGAAGAGGAAGAAAAAAAGAAAAGAAAAAATAAATAAAAATTGGAAAGGTTAAAGAACAGCAAAGTTCCCAGGGATCCCACCGGTGCGGCTATGAGGTCTGGGGAAGTTGTTCTCAGGTGTTGCAGTACAGCCTGGCTAGAAGGCATAGAGGTATACAATGCCACATATTCAGGGAACCGAAAGAGAAGGAAGATATAAAGAGACAAGAAACTGAGTAATGAAGAAAGACAAAAAGGGAAAAAAGAGTGAAAAGAGAACAAAACAAATTTTATAAAAAGAAAGAAAAGCCACCCAAAAAACAGGAAAAAAAACAAAAACAAAAAAAGAAATGCCCTCAGGGATCCCTCTGTGTGTCTGCACAAGCCAATGGTGTAGGCCTCAAGCCACGCAGCACTGCCCGGCCAGAAAGGGATCCCAACTCAAGAAAAGGAAAAGAAAGACGACACACAACCCCAAACAAACAAACAAACAAAAGCCCTGGGATCCCACCAGCTCAGCAGCCCAGACCAGGAAGCAGCTCCACACTCGAACGGAGCTCCGCAGCCCCTCAGGAAGAAGCAAAGATGGCGCATGGAGCCAGGTATTCAAGAGAAAGGAGGGGGAGGTGGTGAGAGGTAAGGAAGAAATTAAAAGAAGCAGAAAAAAGGCAACACCAGCAGCCAACAAATGGCACTCAGAGAGCCAGCTAGTGCGGGCTGGTGGAATCCAAGCATCTGGTGCTTCCCGGACAAGAGATTGTGGCTGCAGGAAGCAGAGGAGGCCAAGTGGGGGCAAAGAAGGGTGGGGGGTGGGAAAGCGTATATCGCAAATTACCAGTTGTTTTGTCCCCTGCTGGAAGCTCCATGAAGCTGCTTTCTCATACCCCCTGTTTGCTGGTCTCCGATTGGGGTCCAAAATGGCGGATACGCGCTGCATTAGCTAATAGGGGACCTCTGCATGAATCTCTCTTCGCTCTCAGGTCTCTGTCCATTTTCTCACTCCATTTGGTGCTTGGCTGAGGTCTTTATCTCTTCATTTGATGTTTTAGGGTTTCAGAATTGTTTTCTCTGTTCGGCTTGGTTTTTTGGATCTTTGCTGTGGAGGGACGGCGTGGTGCTTCTGCCTAGAGTGCCATTTTGCCAGAAGTCCTCCAAAGTTATTTCTCTTAACAAGTGTGTTTTGTTGTTGTTGTTGCTGTTGTTGTTAGATGCCATTGAATCAGTTCTGACTCATAGCAACTCTATGTAGAACAGAACGAAACACTGTCAGGTTTTGCGCCAACTCACAATCGTTGTTATGCTGGAGCCCAGTGTTGCAGATACTGTGTCAGTCTATCTTGTTTGGGGCCTTCCTCTTCTTTGCTGACCCTTTACTCTACTGATCATGATGTTCTTCTCCAGGGACTTGTCCCTCCTGAAAACACGGCCAAATATGTGAGACAAAGTCTCACACCATCCTTGATTCTAAGGAGCGTTCTGGTTGTACTTCTTCCAAGACAGATTTGTTCGTTCTTTTGGCATTTTTTAAAAGTATGAGCCATTCTCTTAAGAGATTCAATTAAATACATGTTTAACAGTGCCACTTGTTAATAAGAGGCCTTACAGAGATACCTCCGTAAATGGGTGTCTTTAACACAAGAACAGCACATGCAATCATCATTAGAGAAGTGTGTTTATATAATGTGTTTAAGAGTGCCTCTTATGATTAAGAAGCTTTACAGAGTTTTCTCTGTAAAAGTGTGTTTTTAACACTTGGGAAAACATGTAACATTCTCATTAGAGAGGAGTATTTATACACTTTGTTAGATAGGAGTGTTATGAGTATGAAGCGTTGATAGTTATCTCAGAGGAGAAAAAGTGTTTTTTTACTCTAGAAAGTGTGAACGGTTCTCTTCAGAGAGATGTGTTTACATACTGTGTTTCAGAGCGCTTCTTGTGAAAAAGAACTTTACCGAGTTATCTCTGGAAAAGTGTGTGTTTAACATTCTGGAAAGCATGTAACGTCCTCTCTATAGAGGAGTGTTAAAACATGCTGTTAAACAGGAGTTTATGTGAGTATGAAGCTTTACAGAGTTACCTCTGTGAACGAATTTAACACCCTGGAAAGCACCTAATATTCTCTTTAGAGGAAAGTGTTTACACGCTGTGTTTAAGAGTGCTTCTTGTGAATAATATCTTTACAAGACTATCTCTTTCAAATTCTCATGGACTCCAGACTCCCTGGAGCCATGAAGGTTGGATGAACCCATGAAACTATTGTCCTGAGATAAATTTTTTTTTTTTTTTAACCTTAAACCAAAAATATCCCCTGAAGTCTTCTTAAAACCAAACAATAGTTTAGGTTAACTAGTAAAAAATGTCTGCCTTGAGCATTATGCTGTTTTAAGAACTACCTATATGGGATCAAATTGACAACAGCAACTCAAAAGACTACATAGGAACCTTAGAGGGTAGTGAATTTATATGAAAGGAGTAGGAACAATTCAGAAAAAAAAAAAAAAAAAAGGGTGAGAACGGTTGCACAACTCGAAGAATGTCATCAATGACACTAAATGGTACATGTAGAAACTGTTGATTTGGTATCTGTTTTGCTGTGTATGTTTTCAACAACAACAAAATTAATAGCTTTTATTTATTTATTTTTTTAAAAAAGAATGTATTTAATATCTGGAAGCATGTAACATTTTCTTTAGAGAGGAGAGTTTGAACACTTCATTTTAAGAGATGCTCTTGTGAGTATAAAGTTGTCTTTGTTAAGTAGTATGACTAGCTTTCTGGAAGATATGTACATTCACTTTAGAAGGATGTGGTTACAGACTCTATTTAAGAGTGCCTCTTATGAATAAGAGGAAGCCCTGGTGGCATAGAAGTTAAGAGTTACAGCTGCTAACCAAAAGGCTGCCAGTTCGAATCCACCAGGTGCTCCTCGGAAACCCTATGGGGCAGTTCTTCTCTGTCCTATAGGGTTGCTATGAGCTGGAATGGACTCGACCACAATGGGTTTGGTTTTTTGTTCGGTTTTTTTTTTTTTTTTTTTTTTTGGTGAATAAGAAACCTTATAGTAGTATCTCTGTAAATATGTAACTTTTATAATCTGGAAAGCATGCATAGTTTTCATTAGAGAAATTTGCTTACATAGTATGTTTAGTGGTGTTACTTGTAAATAGGAAGATATACAGTGTTTTCTGTGTAAAAATGTGTTTTAACGCTCTGGGAACATGCAACTTCTCTTTGGTGAGGCATGTTAAAAAGCTTTGATCCATTATTGGACTGGAAGTCCTAGCTGAAGCAATAAGACAAGAAAGGGAAATAAAGGGCTTCCAAATCAGTAAAGAAGTAAAACTATCCCTATTCACAGATGATGTAATCATATACATAGAAAATTCCAGACATTCCACAAGAAAGCTACTGGAACTAATAAAATAATTTAGCAAAGTGGCAGGGTACCAGATCAACATACAAAAATCAGTGGGATTTCTCTACACTAAAAAAGAGAATGCCCAAAGGAAATCAGGAAAACAATATCATTCACAATAGCCTTCAAAAAACAAACAACCAACAAAAACTTAGGAATAACTCTAACTAGAGAGGCAAAAGACTTATGCAAAGAAAACTGCAAAATACTGCAAGAAACCAAAAGAGACCTACACAAATGGAAAAACATACTATGATTATGGATAGGAAGACTTAACATTGTGAAAATATCAATACTTCCCAAAGTGATCTACAAATATAATGCAATTTCAATCCAAATTCCAACATCATTCTTTAAAGAGATGGAAAAACTAATCACCAACTTTATACAGACAGGAAAGAGGCCCTGGATAAGTAAAGCATTATTGAAGAAGAACAAAGTAGGAGGCCACCCATTCCCCAATCTCAGAACCTACTATACAGCCATGGTAGTAAAAACAGCCTGGGACTGGTACAACAATAGAAACACAGACCAATGGAGCAGAATTGAGAACTCAGAATTAAATCCATCTACCTATGGACAGCTGATCTTTGACAAAATGTTGAAGTTCATTAAATGGAGACAAGTCTCTTTAACAAATGGTGCTACAAAACTGGATATGCACTTGCATAAAAATGAAACAAGATCCATACCTCACACCACACACAAAAACTAATTCAAAATGAATCAAAGACCTAAATGTAAAAACTAAAACTATAAATGTCATGGAAGAAAAAATACTAGGGGTCCTAATATATGGCATAAATAGAATATCAAACATAACTATAAATGCACAAACAGCAAAGATGAACTAGATGACCAGAATCTTCTAAAAATTAAACACTTATGCTCATTAAGAGACTTCACCAAAAGAGTAAAAAGAGAACCTGGAAACTGGGGGAAAAAATTAGTTACAACATATCCAACAAAGGCCTAATCTTTAAAATTCATAGAAAACTTCAACACCTCAACAACAAAAAGACAAACACTCAATTAAAAAATGGGCAAAGGGCATGAACAGACATTTCACCAAAGAAGACATTCAGGCTGCAAACACATGAAGAGACACTCAAAGATCAATAACCATTAGAGAGATTCAAATCAAAACTACAGTGAGATACCATCTCACCCCAGCAAAATAGAACTGATAGACAAAAACAGAAAACAACAAATGCTGACAAAGTTGTGTGGAGATTGGAACACTTATACACTGCTGGTGGGAATGTAAAATGGTACAACCACTATGGAAATCGGTATGGCGCTTCCTTAAAAAGCTAGAAATAGAAATACCATATGATCCAGCAATCCCAATACTAGGCATATATCCTAGAGAAGTAAGAGCTGTGGCAAGAATAGACATATGCATACACATGTTCATTATAGCATTGTTCACAATAGCAAAAAGATGGAAACAACCTAAGTGTCTATCAAAGGATGGATGGATAAACAAACTAGTACATATACACAATGGAATAGTATGCAAAGATAATGAATCCTCAAAACGTCTAACAATGTGGATGAACTTGGAGGATATTATGTTGAACGAAATAATTCAATCACAAAAGGACAAATATTGTATGAGATCACTATTATAACCAGCCAAGAAAAGGTTTACACTCAGGAAGAAATAAATATTTTCTGAAGGTTACCAGGAATGGGAGGGGGAGGGAGAGAAAAATCACTAACAAGAAGTGTTAACTTTGGTGAAGGGAAAAGCAGTACACAATATGGGACAAGACAGCACAACATAACCAAAGCAAGGGAAGACACTGAGAAGTACATAAATAAAAGACAATGAAGGTAAATATTGTAACACACATAATCCTGCAACAACAGTAATAACAAACAATAATTTATGAGTGGATACATAGGTAGATAAGTATGCTGAATAGGTGTGGGAAGGTGTATGGGAGTACACCCACATGCATATATAGGTATGACTGTGGAGAATTCTACATACATATCACTGATGCATTTATATTCATAGATATAATAGGGCACACAGTCGGCATAGTCAGGGAAACAGGCTAGACATAACAAAATACTTCACAGAACTGAGTTACTGGGCTTGAGGGCTAAGGACCACAGTCTTGGGAACATCTAGGTCAATTGACATAACATAGTTCATAAAAAAAATTTTCTACATCCTACTTTGGTGAGTAGCATTTGGGGTCTTAAAAGCTTGCTAGTGGCCATTTAAGATACACCTGTTGGTCTCTTTCTGTCTGGAACAAAGGAGAGTAAAGAAAACCAAAGACTCAAGCAAACAATTAGTCCAGAGGGGCAGGGCCAAGATGGCCGAGTAGTCAGACACTTCCAGTGGACCCTCTTACAACAAAGACCTGAAAAAACAAGTGAATTGATTATATATGGCAATCTGGGGGCCCTGAACATCAAAGGCAGAGTTGAAGAACCTGACTGAGTGGCAGGGGGAGGGTGAGAAGGTTCAGAAGCAACGAGGAGGTGTCAGACCTGATCCGGCCAGGTGTCAGGGCTGACCAGCTCGGGGATTGAGCGGTGAGGCAGGTAAGTGGCGGTGCTCAGGAGGTGTGTTTTCTGCACCGGAAGAGACCCAGTGCCAGAGAGTCTACACGGCCACCCAGAAAGCCCTGGCCCAGATGACTTCCCTGGGGAATTCTACCAAACTTTCAGAGAAGAGTTAACACAACTATTACTAAAGGTATTTCAGAGCATAGAAAAGGATGGAATATTCCCAAACTCATTCTATGAAGCCAGCATAACCCTGATACCAAAACCAGGAAAGACACCACAAAAAAAGAAAATTACAGACCAATATCCCTCATGAACATTGATGCAAAAATCCTCAATAAAATTCTAGACAATAGAATTCAGCAACATATCAAAAAACAAATTCACCATGATCAAGTGGGATTTATACCAGTATGCAGGGATGGTTCAACCTTAGAAAAACAATCAATGTAATCCATCACTTAAATAAGACAAAAGACAAGAACCACATGATCTTACCAATCGATGCAGAAAAGGCATTGGACAAAGTCCAACACCCATTCATGATAAAAATTCTCGACAAAATAGGAATAGAAGGGAAATTCCTCAGTATAACTAAGAGCATTTATACAAAGCCAACAGCTAACATCATCCTAAATGGAGACATTTTGAAAACATTCCCCTTGAGAATGGGAATCAGACAAGGATGCCCTTTATCACCACTCTGGTTCAACATTCTGCTGGAGGTCCTAGCCAGAGCAGTTAGGCTAGAAAAAGAAATAAAGGGCATCCAAGTTGGTAGGGAAGAAGTCAAAGTATGTCTATTTGCAGATGATATGATCTTATATACAGAAAACCCCAAAGAATCCACAAAAAAACTACTGGAACTAATAGAAGATTTCAGCAAAGTTTCAGGATACAAGATAAACATACAAAAATCAGTTGGATTCCTTCACACCAACAAAGAGAACCTCAAAGAGGAAATCACCAAATCAGTACCGTTTACAATAGCCCCCAAGAAGATAAAATACTTAGGAATAAATCTAACCAGAGACGTAAAAGACCTATACAAAGAAAACTATAAGACACTACTGCAAGAAACCAAAAGAGACCTGCATAAGTGGAAAAACATACCTTGCTCATGAATAGGTAGACTCAACATTGTGAAAATGTCAGTTCTACCCAAAGCAATCTACAGATACAATACAATCCTGATCCAAATTCCACTGGCATTTTTTAATGAGATGGAGAAACAAATCACCAAATTCATATGGAAAGGGAAGAGGCCCCAAATAAGCAAAGCATTACTCATGAAGAAGAACGAAGCGGGAGGCCTCACACTACCTGATTTTAGAACCTATTATAGTGCCATGGTAGTCAAAACAGCTTCGTACTGGTACAACAGATACATAGGCCAATGGAACAGAATTGGGACTCCAGACATAAATTCATCCACCTATGAGCAACTGATATTTGACAAAGGCCCAAAGTCCATTAATTGTGGAAAAGACAGTCTCTTTAACAAATGGTGCTGGCATAACTGGATATCCATCTGCAAAAAACTGAAACAAGACCCATGCCTCACACCATGCATAAAACCTAACTCAAAATGGATCAAAGACTTAAATATAAAATTGAAAATGATAAAGATCATCGAAGAAAAAATAGGGACAATGCTAGGAGCCCTACTACATGGCATAAACACAATTTGAACCATAAGTAATGACGTACAAGCACCAGAAGAGAGACTAGATAAATGGGAGCTCCTAAAAATAAAACACTTAAGCTCATCAAAAGACTTTATCAAGTGAGTAAAAAGACAACCTACAGACTGGAAAAAAATTTTGGCTATGACAAATCTGATCAGTGTCTAATCTCTAAAATCTACAAGATACTGCAAAACCTCAACAACAAAAAGACAAATAACCTAATTAAAAAATGGGCAAAGGATATGAACAGGCACTTCACCAAAGAAGATATTCAGGCCGGCTAACAGACACATGAAGAAATGCTCACGATCATTAGCCATTAGAGAAATGCAGATCAAAACTACAATGAGATATCATCTCACCCCAACAAGGCTTGCATTAATCCAAAAAACACAAAATAATAAATGCTGGAGAAGTTGTGGAGAGACTGGAACATTTATACACTGTTAGTGGGAATGGAAAATGGTATAACCACTTTGGAAATCAATTTGGCGCTTCCTTAAAAAGCTAGAAATAGAAGTACCATACGATCCAGCTATCCCACTCCTTGGAATACATGCTAGAGAAATAAGAGCTGTCACACGAATAGATACATGTACACCCATGTTCATTACAGCACTGTTCACAATAGCAAAGATGGAAACAACTTAGGTGCCCATCAACGGATGAATGAATAAACAAATATGGTATAACCACACAATGGAATACTACGCAACAATCAAGAACAACGAAGAAGCCCTGAAACATCTCATAACATGGAGGAAGCTGGAGGTTTGTGTAAAAACTACTTAATGGAAAGCTAATTTTTTCTGTAAACCTTCACCTAAAGCACACTAAAAAATACATTAAAATGTAAGCATATTACAGAGATAAAATTAACTCAGAAATCGGGGATGTTCTACAATCTCAGATATATTTTCCTTTATTGAATAAAGAACGAAGATCAAAGACCACAGTCTTCAGTATGGATTACACCTCAACATAAACAAAGCAAAAATCCTCACAACTGGACCAATTAACAACATCATGATAAACGGAGAAAAGGTTGACATTGTCAAGAATTTCATTTTATTTGGATCCACAATCAACACCCATGGGAGCAGCAGTCAAGAAATCAAACAACACAGTGAACTGGGCAAATCTGCTGCAAAAGACATCTTTAAAGTGTTAAAAAGCAAAGATGTCACCTTGAAGACTAAGGTGCACCTGACCCAAGCCATAATGTTTTCAATTGCTTCATATGCATGTGAAAGCTGGACAACGAATAAGGAAGACTGAAGAAGAATTGATGCCTTTAAACTATGGTGTTGGTGAAAAATATTGAATATACCAGGGACTGCCAAAAGTATGAACAAATGTGTCCTGGAAGAAGTACAGCCAGAACGCTCATTAGAAGCAAGAATGACAAGACTATGTATCACATACTTTGGATATGTTATCAGGAGGGACAAGTCCCTGGAGAAGGACATCATGCTTGGCAAAGTAGAGGGTCAGCAAAAAAGAAGAAGACCCTCAACGAGATGAGTTGACACAGTGGCTGCAACAATGGGCACAAGCATAACAACAATCGTGAAGACTGTGCAGGACAGGGCAGTGTTTTGTTCTGTTGTACATTGGGTCGCTATGAGTTGGAACTGACTCGACAGCACCTAACAACAACAAGTGGAAAAAAAAAAAGAACACGTTGATCAATAGGGGTTTTGCGTTTATGAACTTTTATAGAGTTAAGTTTATAAAAGTGTGTTTAACACTGAAAAACATGCTTAATTTTCACTAGAGAATTGTGTTCACATAACTTGTTTAGAGCGTTACTAGTGAGTAAGCAGCTTTGCAGACTTATCTCCGTAAAAGACTTTGTTTAACATTCAGGAAAGCATGTCACATCATCTTCAGAAAAGTGTGCTGCAAGCTGTGTTTAAGAGAGCTTCCTTTGTTTAAGAAGCTTTGCAGAGCCGTGACGGTTAATGTTGTGTGCCAGCTTGGCTAGGCTATGATTCTCAGTGGTTTGGCAGACATTAGACTGATTGCTCTACCATATGTAATATAACGCAATCACTTCCATGATGTGATCAGCCAGTCAGTTGAAACGGGAGTTTCCTTGGGGTTATGGCCTGTCTCCAGTATATAAATGGATGTTCCAGCAAGGGTCTCTCTCTCTCTCTCTCTAGAGCCTGCACTCTCTTGTCACCTGACCTTACATCTTGTTCTTGGAAGGTGTCTGCCATCCCCCTGCAACTCTATGAGCCAGCATAGTCTTTCAGCCTCCACCTGACCTGCAGATTTTGAGTTCATCAGCCCCTACAACCACATGAACCAGCAGAAGCCTTCAGCCTGCCACCTGACCTACAGATTTGGGACTTGCCAACCCCCACAATTGTGTGAGCCATTTCCTTGAAGTAAATCTCTCTCTCTCTATTTATATATACACTTTACTGGTTTTCCTCCTCTAGAGAACCCAGACTAAGACAAGAGCTATCTATGTAAAAGAGAGCTTCAACAGGATGGAAAGCATGTAACATTCTCTTTAGAGAGGAATGCTTAAATAATTTCTTAAATGTGATTTTTTGATTAGTTTCAAGCTTTACAAAGTGTGATCATTAATATTGTGTGTCAACTTGGCTGGGCCATGATTCTCATTGGCTTGGCAGTTATGATGTAGTTTGGTAGTCATATAATGATGTAATCACCTCCATGATGAGATCTGATATAATATGATCACCTCCATGATGGGGTCTGTTGTGAGTAGCCAATCAGTTGAAAGGGAGTTTCCTTGGGGGTGTGGTCTGAATCCAATATAGGTGGACTTTCTGGCAAGGCTTGCGGGCTTTTGCTCACTCTGGATCCTACAGCTGGCTCCTGTTCATCTGACCTCCGGTTCTTGGGACTTGAGCTAGCAGCTCACCTGCGTCTTGCCTGCCAATCTGGGGATTTGTCAGTCTCTACAGCCTGTGAGCCAGATCCCTGCTGTCTGACCTGTCGATCTTGGGTTCACCAGCCCCTACAGCTACATGAATCAGGAGAAGCGTCCAGCCTTACCCAGGACTTGGGAATTTCCAGCCTCTACAACCAAGTGAGCCATTTCTTTGATAGAAATCTCTCTCTGTATATACTTATATGCTTTACTGGTTTTGCTTCTCTAGAGAACCCAACCTAAGACACAAACTTATCTCTGTAAAGATTCTGTTTAGCACTCTGGAAACTGAGCCATTTTCTTTAAAGAGATGTGTTTACAAGCTGTGTTTCTTGTAAATAAGAAGCTTTACAGAGATATCCGTGTAAACGTGTGTCTTTAACACTCTGGAAAGCATATGTAATAATCAGTACAGAAGTGCATTTCCCTAGTGGGGTTAAGAGTGCTACTAGCGAAATAATAAGCTTCACAGAGTGTGATGGATTGAATTATGTTCCTCCAAAATAGGAGTTGGAGTCCTGACCCTCATACCTGGGAATGTAATCTCCTTTTGAAAGAGGGTTTTCTTTTTTATGTTAATGAGGCTGTATCAGTGTAGGGTATGTTGTAAGTCAATCTCTTTTGAGATATAGAATGAGCATACTAGGCACAGAAGTAAGCTAGCACAAATGGGGAAATATTGATGCCATGTGAAGATCACCAAAAACCAAGGAAGACAAGCTGAAAGAGACAAGGATCTTCCTCTAGAGTGGACAGAGAGAGCCTTCCCCTAGAGCTTGTTCCTTGAATTTGGACTTCTAGCCTCCTAAACTGTGAAAAAATAAAGTTCTGTTTGTTAAGACACCCACTTGTGGTATTTACGTTACAGCAGCACTAAAATCTAAGATAGAGCGTTATGTCTGTAAAAGAGTATGTTTAACAATCTGGATACCATGTAGCATTCCCTTTCCAGGGATGTGTTTTCATAGTATACAACAGAGTAATCACTGTAATAGAGTGTTTTCAACACTCTGGAAAGCATGTAACATTCCTTCAGTGAGATGTGTTTATATACTTTATGAATGCTTCTAGTGAAAAAAAGCTTTACAGCATTATCTATGAAAAAATATATTTAACAATCTAGAAATCATGTAATATTCTCTTTATGGAGCCGTGTTTAAAAAAACTGTCAGATAGATTTGTGCGTGTGTGTATGAGTATGACACTTTACAGAGTTACAGCTGTAAGAGAATTTAATACTCTGAAAAGTACGTCACGTTCTCCTTAAAAATGTGTATTTACACAGTGTGCTAAAATAGTGCTTCTTGTGAGTAAGAATCTATATGGAGTTACCTCTGTAAAACCCTCGGTGTGTTTAACATTCTGAAAAACGTGCAACATTCTCTTTAGAGAGATATGTTTATACAATTTGTGAAACAGGGCTTTCTGTGAGTATGAAACTTTGCAGTGTTGTCTCTAGAAAACTGTGTTTATCACTCTCGAAAGCATGTCACATTATTGTTAGAGATATATTTTTATGTACTGGGAATAAGTGTGATTCTTGTAAGTAAGAATCTTTACAGGGAAATCTCTTGCAAAAGAGTATGTTTCCCAGTCTGAAAAGCAGATAACAGTCTTTTTAGAAAAGCGTGTTTACATACTCTTGTTTGTGTGTGTGTGTGCATTTAATAATAAGCTTTACAGGTTTATCTCTGTAAAAGAGTGTGTTTAACACTCTGGAAAGCATTTAAGATTCTTTTGAGTGAGATATGTTTGTTTTTGTGTGTTTAAGGGTGCTTCTTGTGTACAAGAAGTTTTACAGAGTTATAGCTGCAAAAATGTGTGTTTAACACTCTGGAAATCATGTGATACTTTCTTTAGAAGTAATGTTAAAATGCTTCATTTAATAAGGGTTTTGAGATAACGAAGCTTTGCAGAGTTATCTCTGTTTACGTGTTTTTTTTTTAACATTCTAGAAAGCATGTAACATTCTCCTTAAGATGATTTGTTTACATGGAGTGTTAAAGAGTGCTTGTTGTGAATTAGAATGTTTACACAGTCATCTCTGTAAAGGTGCATTTTTAACATTTTGGAAATCATATAAAATTCTCCTCATAAAAGGAGTGTTCAAACATTTCATTAAATAGGGATTTTTGTAGGTATTAAGCTTTACAGAGTTATCTGTGTAAAAGAGTGTTCAGTACTCTGGAAAGCATGTAACATTCCTTCAATGAGATGTTTTTACGCACGATGTTTTAAGAGTACTTCTTGTGAGTAAAAATCTTGACATAATTATCTCTTTAGACATGTGTGTTTAACACTCTGGAAAGCATGCAATCGTCTCCAGAGAGAAGCGTGTTTACATAGTGTATTTAAGAGTACCTCTTCTTAATAAGAACCTTTAGTTATCTTTGTAAAAGTGTATGTTTAACATTCTGAATAGCATGTAACATTCTGTTTATGGAGGAGTGTTAAAACACTTTGTTAAATAGGGCTTCTTATGAGTATCAAACTTTACAGAATTATACCCTTAAAAGGGTTTTTTAATACTCTGGAAAACATGTCACATTGTATTTAGAGAAGTGCATTTAATAGTGTTACTTGTGAATAAGAATCTTTGCAGAGTTATCTCTCTAAAAGTGTGTTTAACACTCTGGAAAGCATGCACTGTTCTCTGTAGAAAGAAATGCTAAAACACTTCATTCAATAGGGGTTTTACGACTATGAACCTTAAAGAGTAATTTATGTAAAATAGTGTGCTTAACACTGGTGAGCCTGTAACATTCTCTGTAGAGAAGTTTGTTTACATACTATGGTTAAGTATGCTTCTGATGAATAAGAAGCTTTACAAGTTAACTCTGTAGAAGAGTGTGCTTAACACTCTGAAAAGCATGTGAAATTCTCTTTAGAAGTAGTGTTAACACATTTCTTTCACTAAGGTTTGTGAGATTATGAATCTTTACAGAGTTACCTCTGTGAAGACTAGTGCCATAGATTGAACTGTATCCCCCCAAAATATATGTCAACTTGGTTAGGCCATGATTCCCAGTATTGTGTGGTTGTCCTCCATTTTGTGATTGTTGTAATTTTCCTGTATTATAATTCCTACTCTCTGCCTGCGGTTAATAAGGCAAGATTAGATTATGTTAAAGAGGATTAGGGTGGAATGTAATGCACTTATTTATCATGGTCACATCCCTGATCCAATGTAAAGGGATTTTCCCAGGGGTGTGGTCTACACCACCTTTTATATCTCAAGAGATAAAAGGAAAGAGAAGCGAGCAAAGAGATGGGGACCTCATCCCACCAAAAAAAGCAGCGCCAGGAGCAAAGCATGTCCTTTGGACCTGGTGTTCCTGCGCGGAGAAGCTCCTAGCTCAGGGGAAGATTGATGAGAAGGACCTTCCTCCACAGCCGACAGAGAGACAAAGGCTTCCCCTGGAGCAGACATCCTGAATTTGGACTTCTAACCTGCTAGACTTTGAGAAAATAAATTTCTCTTTGTTAAAGCCATCCACTTGTGTTATTTCTGTTACAGCAGCAATACATAACTAAGACAACTATCTTTAACATTCTGGAATGCTTATACCATTCTCTTTAGAGAGGTGTGTTTATATACTCTAAGGGTGCTTCTTGGATTTCTGGGAAGTTGGAAGCATGAGCAGGCATAAGTTACCAACATCCTCCACAGAAACAAAAAGAAATAAAACAAAAATTCTGAGGTTGGCCTAGAGGGACTATGAACTGGTAGGCAGAGGATTGCTGCAAGGACCTGTGAAGGGGTCTAGGACAGCGATGAGAGCAAAATGGTAAGAAAAATGTTCATGCAGGGTCTCAGCTCTTCCTCTTCTTGGTGCATGGTCCAACAGACCACTGCAGAGGGGTGTGCAGACTGGTGCCTCCAGTACAGCAGAGGCCCCTTAAGAACACAAGACTTTCTTATACACAGAAAAAATACCTGCGCTCCAAATGAAATTAGCAGAACAAGTCTGAACCATTCAGCATGTGCGAGCACCTCTCCCCTCCCCATGTCCCCAACAGACAGCTCTGCAGACCCAGTTGGTCATGCATTGCCTGAGGACACAAAAGAAACCTGGTATCTGGCTAGAAATAGGTGGGCACGAACATAACGGGCAAAAGGCCTTGGGCTGGTTTGGGAGAACGTTTTCAAACCCTTTCTCTCACCTCCCAGCCAGCAATCCGTTCAGTCCTGACTCCATGTTCAGCTATGACTCTCACAAAGGACACACATTGCAGTAAAACAAGAAAGAGAACAATGACCAAAGAATAAAGACTGAGCCATTTGGTGGACAGACCAATTAGCACATACTCTCAGTTCAGTTTGAGAGCTGCTGAAAGATAAAAACCTAGCCTGGACTTCCTGAAACAGAATTATCACACAGGGAGAGGGAGAGAAGCAAGCAAGTGCTTGAAGGCTTTGCCACCTAAAAGTTTCTTACAGGAAACAGTACTGTCAAGAACATTAGATACTGAGAGAACTAAGAAAGCTAACATTTTGCAAAATTCTAATGTCTCATCTTCAACAAAAGATTACAAAACACATTAAAAAAACAAAATGATGGATCACCCAAACAAGATGAAGTGGGAGACATTGTATCTATGGAAGCCCAAATAAAGAGAATGGAAGAATATAATACAACAATATTACAGAAGCCCAAAGAACTAAAGAAGAACAATGACTGAATGAAATAAGAATTTAATTATATATATATATATATACATATATATATATATATATATATATATATATATATATATATATACACACTGTAAAAACAAAGCATATAGAAACACTGGAACTAAAAGGGAAAATAACAGAATTGAGAAAATCAATGGAAGGTTTGAAAAAGAAAGTTGAACAGGCAGAAGAAAGAATTAGTGAGCTAGAAGATAAAGTAATCAAAATTTTGGAGGATGAAGAATGCCAACGGAGAAGGCTCAAGAATACTAAGCACAGTTTAATGTAACTATAGGACACCAGGTGAACCAATGTAGGTGTCATTGGAATTCCAGAAGGAGACAAGAGAAATAAAGGGTTAAATAGAATATTTAAAGAAATAAAGGCAGAAAACTTCTCAAGTATGGTGAAGAACATAAACCTACATATTCAAGAGGCTCAAAGAGATTCAAGTAGGAAAAACTCAAAGAAATCTACACCAAAATACACCATAATAAGGCTTTCAAAAACTAAAGATAAAGAGAAAATACTGAAAGTGGACAGAAAAAAGATAAGGTTGCATACAAAGTTTCCCCAATAAGATTAAGAGCAGATTTTTTCTAAAAAAAAAACTTTGAGGCCAGAAAGCAATAGAATGACTTTAAGTGCTGAAAGAAAACAACTGCTACCAAAAATACTATGTCTGGTGAAACTATCCTTCAAGAATTAGGATGAAATCAAGACATTAACAGATTAAACAAAAGCTGCATGAATTCATATCCACTAGACCAGCCCTACAAAAAAATACTTAATGGAGTCTTTCACATAAGAAAGAAAGGACTTTAAAAAGTCACTCAAAGCTGCCTATAGAAAGAAAAATCTCCAGTAAAGCTAATTGCTTGAGCAAATATAAGAGCAATTTTAAGGTATTTCTACTTGATAATTCTAATAATTATGTTCTTCCTGCTTTATAAGGACGAGTGCATACAAAATAAGTATAATTTTATGTTAAAGGCACATGATGTATAAAGATATAGCAACAACATTAGTGAGAGGGAGGAATTGTATGGGTATAGCATTTCTGTATGTCACTGAGGGCAAATTGGTATCAATTTAACTGAGTTTTTCGTAAAGCAAGATGTTAAAGTAATATTCATGGTTAAATAAAAGGAAATACCAAAAAAAAAAAAAAAAATACATCCAAAAGGGAGAAGAGAATCAAATAGGCTCGCTACAAAAAGTAACAAAACACAAAAGTGGGTAGTATTAGATGTACTAAGAGACAAAGAGGCATGAGAGAAACAAAAACAAAAACAAGATGGCAGAAGTACATCTTTCATTACTGGTAATTACACTTACTGTAAATAGCCTGAATTCTCTAATCAAAATATAGAGAGTGGAGTAATGAATAAAAAACATGACTCAACTATATGCTGCCTACAAGAGATATATATTAGGCTCAAAGACACAAATAGATTGAGAGTAAAAGGATGGAAAATATACTGTGCAAGTAATAGTAAAAATAGAGTGGGGGTGATCCTTATATCAGACAAAATAGACTTCAAGTCAAAATCTGTTATAAAAGACACAGAGGAATATTATATAATGATAATAATATAAAGGGTAAATTCATAAAGAAGATATAATAATTATAAATATATGCATCTAATATTGGATCACCCAAATACGTAAAACAAACTGTGAAGGATTTAAAGACAGAAATATACAGCTCTACAATTACAGTTGGAGACTTCAATACTCACAATAATGGACAGAACATCTAGAAAGAAGATTAATAAGGAAACAGAAGACCTGAGTGACACTATAAACCAACTATACCTAACAGACATATATAGATCATTCCACCCAACAACAGCATAATACACATTCTTCTTAGTACACATGGATCATTCTCCAGGATAGGCTACATGTAAGGTCACAAAGCAAATCTCGATAAAATTTTAGAAACTTGAAATCATATTAAGTAATTTCTCTGACCACAATTAGAAATTAATAAGAGAAAGAAAAGTGGAAAATATATAAACATAAAGAAATTAAACAGCACACTATTAACCAAAAAATGTGTCTTGGTGAAGGGAAACACAACACACAATATAGGGGAAGTCAGCACAACCTGACCAAGGCAAAGGCATGGAAGGTTCCTAGACACATCCAGACACTTTGGGGAACCAAGTTGCTGGGGCTGAGGGCTGGGGACTATAGCCTCAGGGACATCTAGGTCAACTGGTATAGCACAGTTCATAAAGAAAATGATCTACATCCTACCTTGGTGAGTAGCATCTAGGATCTTAAAAGCTTGTGAGCGGCCATAGAAGATATATCTATGGGTCCCATCCCATCCAGAGGAAATGAGAATGAAGAAAACCAAAGACAAGGAAACTATTAACCCAAAGGACTGAAGGACCACATGAACAAGAGCCTCCCCTAGCCTGACTCCAGAAAAACTAGATGGTGCCCAGCTACCACCACTGACCACTCTGACAGGGATCACAATAGAGGGTCCCAGACAGAGCGGGAGAAAAATGTAGAACAAAATTCAAATTCACAAAAAAGACCAGTCTTACTGGTCTGACAGAGACTGGAAGAACCCCCAAAAATATGACCTCCAAATACCTGCTAACTCAGAAGTGAAACCACTCCCAAAGTCCACTTTTCAGACAAAGATTAGACAGGCCTATAAAACAAACAATAACACGTGTGAGGAACGCGCTTCTCAGGTCAATCAAATATATGAGACCAAATGGTTAACTCCTGCCCAAAAGCAAGATGAGAAGGCAGGAAGGGTCAGGAAAACTGGTCAAATGGACAAGGGGAAGCTGGGGTGGAAAGGGGAAGAGTGCTGACACATGGTGGGGATTACAACCAACGTCACAAAACAACATATGTAAAAATTTTTGAAGGAGAAACTAACTTGAGCTGTAAACCTTCATCTAAAGCAAAAAAAAAAAAGAACTCAAAAAAAAAAAAAGAGAGAAATCAGAAATATTTAGAGTTGAATGAAAATGAAAGCACAACATACCAAAACTTACGGGATGCAGTGAAAGCAGTGTTCAGAAGGCTATTTATAGATGTAAATGCCTGTATTAAAAAAGATGAAAGTTCACAAACTAAAAACCTACCTGAAAAGCAAGAGGAACTAAAATCTAAAGCAACCATAAGGAAAACACTAACAAAGAGCAGAAGTGAACAAAATAGAGAATAGAAAAACAATGGGAAAAATGGAATGAAACCAAAGTTGGTTTTCTGAAAGATTGATAAAGCTGAAAAACCTTTAGCTAAGCTGACAAAGGAAAAAAGAAAGAAGATTTCAATATCTAAAATCACAAATGAAAGTGAGGACATTAAAACTGACCTCACAGAAATAAAAATTATCATAACAGAATGCTATAAAAATTGTATTTCAATAAAATAGGTAATCTAAATGAAATAGAAAAATTCTTAGAAGCACAAAAACTTCCTATATTGACTCCAAAAGAAATAGAAGATCTGAACAGACCCATCACAAGTGAAGAGATTAAAGCAGGAATCAAAAACCTTCTAACAAAGAGAAGTCCTGGATCATATGATTTCATTGGAGAATTCTACCAAGCATTTATAGAAGAAGTAATTCCAGTCCTTCTAAAACTTGGCTAAAAATTGAAAGATGAGGGAACACTTCTTACTCATTTTATGAGACCAGCATTACCCTGAAACCAAAATCAGCCAGACACCATAAGAAAACTATAGACCAATATCCCTATGAATGTAGATGCCAAAATTCTCAACAGAATACTAGCAAACCTAACGTCAAAGCGCATTAAGAGGATTATACACCGTGTTCAGATGGGATTTTTCCAGGAATACAAGGGCAGTTTAATCCAACACCATTTCCTGATAAAAGCACTCAACAAGCTAGCACTAGAAGAGAAATCCCTCAATCTGATAGAGTGTGTTTATGAAAAACCCACATCTAACATCATGCTAATATCATACGTACAATCAGGAACAAGACAGAGATGTTGCCACTAGAGAGTTGAGAATGTGCACCTAGGAAGATAAACACAGCGTTTCAAGACAGACAGTTACACTGTTTCATTAATGCAACTAGCACTATTTGTCACTAGAGAATTCAGTACTTGCACCACAGCGCTAAAAACAATGTTTTATGAAGATAATATAATAGTGATCAGTTACACACTAACCAACTGCAGTCCAGTCGATTCCAACTCATAGTGACCCTATAGGACAGAGTAGAATTGCTCCGTAGGGTTTGCAAGGAGTGGCTGGTGGATTTGAACTGCTGAACTTTTTTGATTGCAGCTGAGCTCTTAACCACTGCACCACCATGGCTCCATTTACACACTAAACCAAAAACCAAACCTGTTGTTGTGGAGTCGACTCCGATTCATAGCTAACTCACAGGATAGAGTAAAACTGCCCCGTAGGGTTGCCAAGGAGCAGCTGGTGGATTCAAACTGCCGGCATTTTGGTTAGCAGCTGAACGCTTAACCACTTCTCCATCAGGACTCCATTTACACGCTAGCAGCGTTAAAAAGAGTTTCAGCGCTTTTAGTAGTTTAATAAATGCACCGCAGAGTGATGAATAGTCTTTCTCTATACTGATTTATTCATGAGGCAACAGTGTTAAACAAAAAGATTCAATGTTTGACACGAGTGTTTACTACATGCCCCATGAATTGCTACACACAGTGTTTCGGAGAGAAAACAATCTAACAAGTTATTCAAACACCTAATACTATAGAATACAGAGTTTCCACCTTTGCCACTGGATATTACCTGCACCATGAGTGCTAAACACAATGTTTCACACAGATACCGCTGAACTGGTTCATTTATGTAATTATTTCTGTTAAATAAGAATTGTAATGTTTGTCATTAGAGAGTTTGGTGCACGTACCACATAATGGTAAACAATGTTTCACTGAGATAACACTACTGTGAATCATCAATGCAGCAAATACTGTTAAACAAAAATATCTCGGCATTTGACAATAGAGAGCTTATTACATGCACACCAGAATTGAAAAACAGTATTTTTAACAGATATGTCAACAAGTAAATTACAACATGCTCCAAACATGGCTGTTCTGTGTTTCACAAAATTATCATTACAGTAAGTCAGTCAGGCACCTGGCTCTGTTTAACAAAGAGTTTCAACATATGTCCCTAAATGAAGTATACCATATGCAGCATTCTATAAACTCGAGGTTTCATGGAGATATCTATAAACCGAGGCATTCATGCTGAGACCTTTGTCAAACACAGCGTTTGAAAAAATGTCACTATAGGAACTACAAATGCAGCAGACACTGCTAAGCTGTTTCATAGAGCTATCATACGAGCGGTTCATTCAAGCACAAAGCGCTGTTAAAAACTGTGTCAACACACATCACTACACAAATTACACAGCGCACAAGACACAGCTAACCACAGTGTTTCACAGAGGTATCACGAGATTCAGCCGCGTGTTCACCCAGTTCTACAAACTAGTGTTTTAACACATATCACTAAACTAACTGCACCATACATCACACACTGCGAAACATTTTTCCAGATCTATCAGTAGAGTGAGTCATTTATGCACCTCGCTGGTTTACATAGAGTTTTATCATATGTCATTAAACGTACTACAATATGCCCCACACACTGCTAAACAACTCAGTTTTTCTCAGTGAAATCAGTAGATGAATCATTTATGCATCTAGTTAGGTAAAACAGTGTTAATCAACTTACGTCAACAAAGATTACACGTGAACCACATATTGCTAAAGTGTCTCACAGCCATCTCAGTAGATAAACTAATTAATGTACCTACCTCTTTTAATTAAACACAGTGATTCAAAAATATGTCACAAATGTCACAAAGCAATCTACGTATGAACCACATACAGCTAAACGTATATTTAACACAGATACTAGTCTGAGTAGTTCACGCATCTAATGGTTAAAGAGAAGTTTCGACATATGTTACCAAACAAAGTACACACGTTCCACACTCTCCGAAACACAGAACTTCAGGTAGATATTACTTGAGTGAGTTATTCACGCATCTAACTCTGTGAAATAGAATGTTGTCTTTCATAATTAAATGGACCACACCACACACAATATAGTGCTAACACAAGGTTTCACAGAATAATCACTATTCTGAGCTACTCACACACTTAGCTCTGTTAAACACAGAAGTTTCTACATCTGCCGATAAAAAAGTCACACATCTAGCAAACACAGTGTTTCACAAAGATAGCACTAGAGTGGGCAATGGATCACCTAGCTCTATTAAATACACAGTTGCTATACATGTCACTAAACAAAGTCTGTATGCAGCAGACACAACTAAACACAACGTTATCACAGTGAATGAATCAGTCACGCATCGGGATCTGTTAAACACAGAGTCTCAGTTTATGTCACTAACAAACCACACTTACCCACACATGGCTAAACACGGTTTCACAGAGATCCACCAGAATACATTAATCAGTCTCCTACTTCTGCAAAACAGAGTGTCTTCATATCACTAAGCAGAAACAACATGCTCCAACATGGCTAAAAACAGTGTTTCACCGAGATATCACTCGAATGAGTCTGTTAAGCACAGAAATTCAACATATGCCACTAAAAAACCACACATTCTACACACTGTTATACACAGTGTTTCATTCACACCCCATTAAAGCGAGCCGTTTAAGTACCTAGATCTTTTAAAAACATAGTGTGTCAACACAGGGCACTAAAAAAACACATTATCCACAACTGTGTTTCACAGAAATATCATTAGTATAAGTCATTTAGGTACCTGGCTGTTAAACTCTGTCCTATAGGGTCCCTATGAGTCGAAATAGACTCGATGGTAACGGGCACATGGTAGCTGTTAAACACAGAGGTTCAACATAGGTCATTAAACCAACTACACATGTGCTATACATAGCTAAATGTGGAGTTTCACAGAGATTTTACTAGAAAAGGTCATTTATACACCTAGCTTCTTTAAGCGCAGTGTTTCAACACACAACATTAAACAAACTTAACATTCACGACACACTGCTAAACACGGGACTTCATTGTGATGTCACAAGAGTGAGCCATTCATGCCAAACAGAACACTGAATCATGTCATTAAACATGCTAGTACATGCACTGTACGTTGTCAAACATTGTTTCAGAGATTTATCACTGGAGGGAGTCATTCAGCCACTTAGCTCTTTTAAATGCAGGGTTACTACATATGTCACTAAACCATCTACACAGAAACCACGTATGTTGGTGTCATTAACACAATAGTAGAAAGCTATACCACTAGAGTGAGTCCTTCACATCCCTAGCTCTGTAAAACCTAGAGTTTCCTCAGATGTCACTAAACAAACCTCAACATGCTCCACACACGGCTAAATACAGTGTTTCACACAGATATCGCTAGACTCCATCTTCCAGGCACCTAGCTCTGTTACACACAGAACTTAATTATATGTCACTAAAAACCCTACAACATTCTTCACTGTAATAATATGTTATTTCAGTAGTGCTGCCATCACTAAATTTTGAGATTATGACTGAAAACCCAGTTCCCTTTTGGAAGCAGTTTGCTAATCGCTTACTCCAACATTTTTACCTTATTAGGCTCTAACACTCCTGGGTTACAATATACATACTGAATTTCCAGAAGACCCTAGATATCTAACACCCAGGGACAGGCCCTTCTTCCTTGGGCTTGAGGAATTATTCAAAATACCCAATCCATAGGAAGCCCACAAAATCTAGCTAACCCCAGACTGCTTGCCATACATAAACCACTTCCTGCAGTTCAAGCTTTCTGTTATCTTGTCTCAGAGTGAAACTCCTTATGTGGTCCTGCATGGAATCCTGTCTCATTTGGAGCTGTGCATACTAATGCCTTCTTTAGTTCCTCTACATGAGTGTCTTTGTGTTGTGTCCTGCCATCCAAAGACCTATAATCATACTATACATATAATTATGAAACAATTAGCACTCTGACTAGGATGGTGTAGCCATGATGGCTGATTTTTGGATAGCTTCATGAGAGCACTGCTCTTGGCTGACTAATTGTTTCCAATCCATAGTGAGAGCGGCTGTGATGAAACATCTATCTCTTGGCAAACTTGTGTTTTAGCCATTGTTTCTTGCTGCTGAGTCTACTGGTGACCGCCACACCTCTCCTTGCTCAGATTTCCTCAATGTCAGAATACTCAAGATGAACACTGTTAATCAGAGAAGCTCTGAATGGGCTAAATGTGAGCCCAGGTGTCACCAAACGTAAGAAAACCAGAGCTCCTGCTTGAGTTGCACAGTTCTTGGGTCAGGTGCTCAAGTCTGTTTCTGAGAAGAGCCTGTGTTTCATAAAAGCCCATTCCAGGAACTCATTACTTCTTTGTCATCCGCGTTTCTTTCATATTATTTGTGGGAACACCCTAGCTTAGCCGTGTGTGCTTCCCGTACAGTGGATAAGTGGTACCTCAGCCTCATTGCCAGTGTGGCTTGTATGGAGGCAGTGGCCTCACCCATATTCTCTGCTGCTGCATAATTCACTGTGGTTGCCATTGATCCTCATGTTTCCCAACCCCCCAGGGATATAGCATGTGTCATACCTGTGGAGGCCAGTAGCTCAACGTTTAATCCAAAAGGACAACGAATAAATATTTCAGACCTGTATGCCCCAGAACACCTGCCAAAGTTACCCAGTTGTATAACAATGTGAAATCCTAAGCCAGTTTGTTGAGCTTTATTAGTTACTGATGTATTTCAATATGCAGCAGGACTTATACTTTGGATAACAAAGCTAATTGCAATGTTAGATTCTGCCCACCTAAGAGGTTCCTGTAGAAAGTAGCTCTGTCAAAGAACCAAATATTGAGGAAAATTGAGAAATTTAACACCTTGTAAATTTCTAATATCCAGACTTCAACAACAACAACAAAAAAATCACAAGACACACACAGAAAATGAAAATGATGGCCCATCCAAATGAACCAGACAAAGGGAGTGGAATTGTACTTATGGAAACCCAAATAATGAACAGAACGGAAGAATACAGTGAAACAGTGTGTAAGAAAACGAACACTAAGAGTTAAAGGAAATCAGGCAAACAATGCATAAACGAAATGAAGATTAAAAAAAAAAGTTATGTTTTTAGCTGCTGTCACGTTGATTCTGATTCATGGCGACTCCATGTGTGCAGAGTAGAACTGCTCCATAGGGTTTTAAAGGCTGTGATTTTTCAGAATCAGATTGCCAGGCTTGTCTTTTGAGGTACCTTTGGATGGATTTGAACTGCCAACATTTTGGTTAGTATTCAAGTGCTTAACTTTTTGTACCACCCAGGGAATCCTTTAAAAAATATAGACACTCTACAAAGAAACCAAACAGAAATACTGGAACTGAAAGAGACAGTAACAGAAATGAGAAACACAATGGTGATTAAACAATGGATTTGATCAGACAGAAGGAAGAATCAGAAAACTAGAGGATAGGGTAGTTGAAATCATGGAGGTTAAAGAACAGCTGGGAAGGAGGTTCAAGACAGCTAAGCAAAGTTTAATGAAATTATGAGACAACATCAAGTGAACTAGCAGATATATCATAGGAATCCCAGAAACAGATCAGAGAGAGAAAAGGATAGAAAGAATATTTGAAGAAATAATGGCAGACAATTTCTCAAAAAGCAGAGTGGCAAAATGGAAAAAATCACCCAACTATATATTATGTGTACATGAACCTAACAAATCCAAGAAACTCTACAAACTCCAAGTAGGATAACCCAAAGAGATTCACACCGAAACACATTATAATCAGGATCTCAAAAGCTAAAGATAAGGAGAGAATCCTGAATCAGTGAGAGAGAAGCAAATAGTCACGTATAAAGAACCCCCATTTAGATTAAGCGCCAATTTCTCCTCAGAAATCTTGGAGGTCAGAAGGCAATGCAATGTCATACGTAAAATGACAACAGAATTGAACTGTCAACCAAGAATACTATACCTAGCCAAACTGTCCTTCAAGAATGAAATCAAAATTAGGATATTCCCAGATACACAAAAACTGAGAAAGGAAGTCCTTCCAAATTAAAAGAAAGGACACTACAAAATGACTTGAAGCCATACGTTAACAACAACAACAAAAATCTCCATTAAAGATAATTGAATGTGCATGTATAAGGACAAGTTTTAAGGTAGTTTTGTTTGATAATTCTGTTATGTCCTTCATTTTTATAATAAACATAAGTGTAAATTTATGTTACAGGGCACATCATGTATAAAGATGTAACAGATGACAAAAGAATAAATGAGGGGGAGGAATGATATCGATATAGAGTTTTTGTATGCTACTGAAGTTAACCCTTTTCATTACCATTGGCATAAACAGTAGGCCAGCCATTTTTTGTGCCTGTGGACCTCAATGGCAAGGCATTATTCTGGTTCTAAGCATTTAGTATCAAGGTGGGTCCTTTTTGAAATGTGTGAAGCTCAACAGACTGGAGATGGAGCCTCGTTGTTGTGTAGGCTGAGCATTCTATTAGGTGATACTTCCTGAATGTGCTAATTTTGTAAACTTTGGTCTTTTTCCTTTATTTCTGTGAGATAAGGCTCACAAGTGTAATTATGACTTTCCTGTGTGACAGTTAGGCAGCCCTGATGGGTTTGTTTTGGTTTTTCTGTGTCATATTTGGAAAACCAGAGGTTCCTCATATAACCTAAAGGAGAGGTGCCCACAATAAATTATATCTCTAGTTCCCTTTGGCATACCATCATCCCACAGATAGGTGGTGCCACAGTGCCACTAGTCTCATTGGCAGATTGTACGCCAGATCATGTTTCTCAAAATCCATATTACCAACCAAAAATTTAAAACACACTCAGTCAGTAAGCACGCATTCCAATACTGAAACGCATATCATCGAAAAAAGGGAGAAAAAAATGTAGTAACAGAAGGGTTAAGTTTCTATCAGTTTAATCTATGATGTTATAAATGCAAGATGTTATTGTAATATTTACAGTAACTACAAAAGAAACTTCTAAAAATACATTCAGAAGGAAAGGAGAAGGGAATCAAAATGGCTCAGTAAAAAAACAAAGCAAGCCATAAGGCACAAAAGTTGGCAATATTAGAGGAAATAAGAGACAAAGAAGGATAAAGACAAAAAAATAAGCAAATGACAGAAGTAAGCTCTTCTTTATTGGTAATTACAGTGAATATAAATGGACTGAATTCTCCGGTCAAAAATCAGAGAGTAGCATAATGGCAAAACTGACCCAGCTATATTATGTGTACAAGACACATCTTAGGCCCAAGGACACAAATAGATTGAAAATGAAAGGATGAAATTATATTCCATGCAAGTTATAGCTAAAAGAGAGCCGGGGTAGTGATTTTAATATCAGACCCTTAAGTAGGTGATGGCACATATATGCTCCAGCTATATTTTCCACCCCTGAAGTTTTATTGGCAGGCATCTGAACCACGTTAGTACATTCTGGAGTCATAATGGACACACTAGCGCAACAGCCTAAAAAACAAGGAAGTTGGTCTGTGCCACATTTGAGAGATGAGAGCCATTTGTATGAGAGGATGTTTCCTGGAGGAGTGAGTGTGTGAAATTTTTGTGTCTTTTGGTTTCTATACAGTGTTTACTATTTCCTTTGTGTTATTGGGAAGGTACAATTACTGGCATTTGGAAATATTCAAGTAGATGAGTTGTCTTTGGGGTGAAAACAGTTTGCGATGCACTTCCTGGGCTATGAGACTAATATGTACCACATGTGTGACGTGGGACATGGAATATGAGACTGATATGGCTTGCTTGCCTTAGTCACCTCCTTGATGACATTTTTAATCAAGTGCTCACCTCCCTGAAAACAGCTTATGATGCATTTCCTAGGCCATGGGACAAGTACCTACCACATTTGTGGTGTACTTCTTGGAACTCGGGACTCATAGGACCCGCTTGCAACTGGCATCCCTTTGTTTCAAATAATAAAAAACCACCAACAAATAATGATTCAGCATCCATTCCATTCATGAAAAAAAAAATGACATCACCAAAAAATTCCAAAGAATAATCTTTTAAAGGCTTAAGTCAAAATCTGTTAGAAGAGGTAAAGAAGGGCATTAGATAATGATAAAAGGATTGATTCGTCAAGAAGTTATAACATTATAAACTTAAAGGAAACTAACCATGTAGCCTCTAAACATATAAAGCTAACACTGATAAAATTCAAAGGAGAAATAGAGAGCTGCAAAATAATGCTTGGAAACTTCAATACACCATTTTCAATAATGGACATAACATGTCGAAAGAAGACCAGTAAGGAAACAGATGATCTGAACAACACTATAAACCAACTAGACCTATTAGACATATATAAAAAATGCCACCTAATGACAGCACAATATATATTCTTCTCCAGTGCACATGAATGGATCTCCAGGAGAGACCACATGTTAGGTCATAAAGCAAGTTTCAATAAATTTAGACAGATCAAAATCATACAAAGTACGTTCCCGACCACAATGGAGTCAAAATACAGATTAATAAAAGTAAGAAAACTGGAAAAGACACAAACTGTATGGAAATTAAACAACATGGTATTAAACAACCAATGTGTAAATGAGGGAATCAAAAGAGATTTTGAAAATACTCAGATTAAAATAAAAGTACAGCATTTCAAAACTTATGGGAGGCAGCAAAAGCAGTGCTTAAAGGTGAATTTATAGTTGTAAATGCCTGCATTAAAAACGAAGAAAGGTCATGAATCGATAACGTAACTTTACAACTTGAGGAACTAAAAAGAGAAGAGCAAACCAAAGCCAAAGCAATCAAAAGAAATGAAATAGCAAAGATGAGAGAAGTGATAAACGAAAAAGAGAACAGGAATACACTAGAAGTAATGAAACCAGAAGTTTTTTTTATCATCAATAAAATTGACAGATCTTTAGCCGTATTGATGGAGAAAAATGAGAGTAGATGTAAATACCTGAAATCAGAAATGAAAGTGGCGATATTACAACTGACCCTACAGAAATAAAAGGGATAATAAGAGAATATTATGCATAATTGCATGTCAACAAATTAGATACTCTAGATGAAAAGAACAAATTCATAGAAACACACAAACTTGCTACAAAGACTCAAGAACAAATAGAAGATACCAACAGAGCAGTAACAAGTAAAGAAATTAAACCAGTAATCAGAAACCTTCCAACAAAGAAAAATCCTGGACCAGATGGCTTCACTGGGGATTTCTACCAAACGTTTACAGAGAAGTGATGCTAATGCTCCTGAAACTTTTCCGAAAAATAGAAGAGGAAGGAAAACTTCCTAACTCTTTTCTTGAAGGAAGCATTACTCTGACACCAACCAAATCCAGACCAAGGTATCACAAGAAAATAAAACTACAGGCTAATATCCTTTATGAATATAGATGGAAAAAATCCTTAACAAAATCCTAGTAAACGGAATTCAAAAGCATATTAAAAGGATTATACACTATGATCAACTGGTATTTATCTCAAGAATGAAAAGTTAGTTCAACGTTAGAAAACTAATCAGTGTACAGCACCACATTAACAGAATAAAGGAAAAGAACCATATGATCATCTCAACCAATGCAGAGAAGATATTTGACAAAAATCTAATGCCTTTCATCATAAAAACATTCAACAAACTAGGAATAGAAAAGAAAATCATCACAATGATAAAGGAAGTTAATGAAAACCCATAGCTCACATCATGCTCAATGAAGAAATAATGAAAGCTTTCCCCTTAAGATCAGGACCTAGACAAGGTTGCCTGTTCTCACCACTGCTATTCAATATTGTACTGGAAGTTCTAGCCAGAGCAATTTGGCAAGAAAAAGAAATAAAATGTGTCCAAATTGGGAAAGAAGAAGTGAAACTATCCCTTTTTGCATATGATATGATCCTATCTATAGAAGACCCCAAAGAATCCACAAGAAAGCTACTAGGGTTAAGACATAAATTCAGAAAAGTGAAAGGATGTAAGGTCAACATACAAAAATCAGCCAGGTTTTCATACATCTGAAAGGAAATTAAGGAAACACTTCCGTTTACAATAGCATCTAAAAGAGTAAAACACCTGGGAATAAATTTCACTAAGTAAGCGAAAAACATGCATGCTGAAAACTATAAAACATTATGGAAAGAAATTAAAGAAGACCTAAATAAACGGAAGATATTGTGTGCTCATGAATTGGAAAACTTAATATTGTTAAGATGTAAATGTTACCTAAAGCAATCTATAGATTCAGTTGCAATATCCATCAAAATTTGAACTACCTTCTTTGCAGAAATAAAAGAGTCAATCCTCAACTTTATATGGAAATGTAAGAAAGTCCAAATAACCAAAGCAGTCTTAAAAAAGAACAAAGTATAAGGACTTGCACTTTCCCATCTCAAAACAAATTATAAAGCTACAGTAATCAAAACTGTCTGGTGTTGGTATGATAGATGTATAGACCAAACAAACAGAATTGGGTGTCCAAAAATAAACTTACACATCTGTGTTCAAAGGATTTTCTACAGGGTGCTAAGTCTACCCAGTGGGGAATGAATAGTCTCTATTCATTAATAAATTCATTATTCATTAATAAATGGTGCTGGGACAACTGGATTTCCACCTGCAAAAGAATTAACCTGGACCCACACCTTACACTATATATGAAAACTACCTCAAAATGAATCAAAGACCTAAATGCAAAACTCAAATCATAAAACTCTTAGAAGAAGACATAGGAATAATGATTCAGGGTCTAGTTTTAAATAATGTATTTATAGATATAATACTAAAAATACAAGCAACAAAAGACAAAATGAGACCTCATAAAAAAAAAAAAAAACTTTTGTTTGTCAAAGAACTTTTATCAACAAAGTGAAGAGACCACCTACAGATTGGGAGAAAAAAAATTTAAACTATGTATCAGGTAAGGGTTTAATATCAGAATACATAAAGTACACTTACAACTTTTCCACAAAAAGACAAACAACCCACTCAAAAATGGACAAAGGACTTGGAGAGACATTTCACTGAAGAAATTCAAATGGCCAACAAGAAAATAAGAAGATACTAAACATCATTAATCGTTATGGCAATGCCAATAAAAACCACCACGAGATATCACTTCACACCCAATAGGATGCCTGTGATTAAAAAAGAACAGAAAACAATAGGCTTGGCAATGATGTGCAGAAATTGAAACTCTTCTTCATTGATGGTGGGATTGTAAAATGGTATAGCTGCCATGGAAAAGTTTGATGATTCCTCAAAAAGTTAAACGTAGAACTACCGTACAAAAAAAACCAAACCCAAACCGTTGTCGTTGAGTCGATTCTGACCCATAGCGACCCTAATCAATTCCACTTTGAGGTATATACCCAAGAAAATTGAAAGCAGGAATGCAAAGAGATACTTGTACACAAATGTTCATTGCAGCACTATTCGCGATAGCCAAAAGGTGGAAACAGCCAAAATCTCCATCAACAGGTGAATGGGTAAACAAAATGTGGTACACACACACACAATGGACTATTACTCAGCTAGAAAGGGAAATGAAGTTCTGATGCATGCAACAACTCAGAAGAACCTTGAAAACATTATGCTGAGTGAAATAAGTGAGTCCCAAAAGGATAAATATTGTATGATCGTATGATCCCACTTACTTGAGACATCTAGAATAGACAAGTTTTTTTTTTAAATTGTACTTTAGATGAAGATTTACAAACAAATAGTTTCTCATTAAACACAGTACACATATTGTTTTATGACATTGGTTAACAACCCTATAACATGTCAACACTCTCCCTTCTCAACCTTGGGTTCCTTATTATCAGCTCTCCTGTCCCCTCCTGCCTTTTAGTCCTTGTCCTGGGCTATTGTGCCCCGTTAGTCTCGTTTTGTCCAATGGGCCTGTCTACTCTTTGGCTGAACAGCGAATCTTGGGAGTGACTTCATTACTGAGCTAAAAGGGTGTCTGGGGGCCATACTCTCGGGGTTTCTCCAGTCTCTGTCAGGCCAGTAAGTCTGATCTTTTTCTGTGAGTTGGAATTTTGTTCTACATTTTTCTCCAGCTCTGTCCGGGACCCTCTATTGCGATGCCTGTCAGAGCAGTCAATGGTGGTAGCCGGGCACCGTCTAGTTGTACTGGACTCAGTCTGGTGGAGGCCGTGGTAGTTGTGATCCATTAGTCCTCTGGACTAATCTTTCCTTGTATCTTGTTTTCTTCATTCTCCCTTGTTCCTGAAGGAGTGAGACTAGTGGAGTATCTTAGATTTTCTTTATAAACTATGTTATGCCAGTTGAGCTAGATGTTCCTCGAGACCATGGTCCCCACAGCCCTCCACCCAGCAATTCAGTCCCTCATGGAATTTGGGTGTGTCTATGGAGCTTCCATGACCTTGCCTTGTACAAGTTGTGCTGGCTTCCCCAGTATTGTGTGCTGTCTTACCCTTCTAGAATAGACAAGTATTTAGACACCAAAGTTTATTAGTGGTTACAAGGGGTGGCCAAATGGAGAGAAAAAGGAAGACACAATGCTTAGGGGACACTGAGCTTCTGTTAAGGATGATGTAAAAATCTGGCAATGGTTAAGGGTGACGGCTGAACAATATGATGAACATAATTAATCTGAATTATTTACGAAGTAACTGGACACATGTACACTGAATTGCACATGTGAAGATTATTGAAATGAAAAATATTTTGCTACATATATATTTACTACAATTTTTAAAAAAGAATAAAAGCACTTATTCCAAGAAAGAAAGGGGGAAAGAAAGAAAAACATGGGCAACACATAGTGCCAAACACAGTGCTTTATTTAGAAGCTGCTGCTAGAGTGAGTCATTTATGTACTTTGTTCTCTTAGACATCGATTTTAAACATACTTACTAAACACAATGCAAGTTACACTACACGTGGCTAGACTCAGATTCCACAGAAACAGCACTGTAGTGAGCGACGCAGGCAGCCAGAGCGGCTACGTGCAGTTTCTAAATCCGTCAATAAAAAAATGCATATGCGCCACACGCTGATAAAAACGGGGTCTCACAGAGATGCCAAGAGAGTGAGTTATTTCAGAAACTAGCTCTGTGAAACAGTATTTCAATATACGTCATTTAACAAACTACACGACACACAGCACACCGTTAAACATAACGATTCACAGATACATCACGAGGGTCAGTCATTCAAGCATTTACATCCATTCAACACAGAGATTCAACACATGTCATTCAACAAAGCACACAGACCGCAGACACTACTAAAAACCGTGTTTTTCATAGACGTCATTCCAGTGAGTCATTCAGTAACCTTGCTTGGGGAAACACAGAATGTTAACATAACTCACTAAACAAACTACAGGCGCGCCCCACACTGATAAACGGTGTTTCACAGTGAAATCACTAGTGTGGTTCATTCATACGTTTAGCTGTTGAACAGGTATTTGCAACAAGTGTTACTAAACACGTTACACGTGAAACGCACACTGCTAGATCCAGGGTTTCAGAGAGATCACCACTGCGAGCCATCAGTGCACCCAATTCGGTTAGACACAGCTACTACGTTGTCACTGAACACACGTGCACACACAGCTGTCAGCACAGTGATACAGAGTTGTCACCAGAGAGTCGTCCACTTACCAGCTGTGTAACACAGTTTTATCACGTCCCTAAGCAAATGCTTTACACACTGCTAAAGACCGTCTTAAGGAGCCCTGATGGCGCAGCAGTTAAATGCACTGCTGCTAACTGAAAAGCTGGCAGTTTGAACCCACCATCCATTCTGTGGAAGAAAGATGTGGCACTCTGCTTCTGCAAAGATCACAGCCTTGGAAACCCCGTGGTGCGGTTCTATTCTGTCCTATCTGGTCACTGTGAGTTGGAATCGACTCGACAGCAACAGGTTGGGTTGGGTTTTAAAGACGATGTTATAAAAAAATTCACTATTGTGCACCTAACTTTTGTAAACATAAAATTTCAAATTATGTCCCTAAATAACCTACACCATGCACGAGAAATAATAAACGTGGTGTTTCACACTCATGCTCCTAGCTCTGTTAACCGATACATGTCACGAAGCAAATTACGTATCACCTCACACTGCTAGACACAGTGTTTCACAGAGATCTCAGTGGAGAGCGTCATTAACTCATTCCTAGCTCTGTTAACACACATCGGCAATGTACAGCCCTAAACAAACACCTACACCACACAAGGGAGATAGCAACAGAGTGAGCCATTCCCACGCCTCGCTCTGTTAAACACAGAGTTTCAATCCATGTCGCCAAAGTAACAAACACCATGAACCTACATTGCTAAACGCAATGCTTATGACTCACAGATAAATTATTAAAACGATTTACTCACGCATCTATTTCTGTTATAGACAGACTTTCTACAGGCTCCACTTTAACAACCACGCATGAGCCACACGTGGCTAAAGATGGTGTTTCACAAGGTCATCACTAGAATGAATCATTTATGCAGATAGCTCTGTTAAACACACGGTCGCTAAACAAAGCACATATGCTTACCACATGGCTACACAGAGTGTCACGCAGATATCATTGACTAGAGAGAATCACTCACTCACCTACCTCTCTAAAACACAATGTTTCGTCATGTTTCACTAAACTCGCTACAACATGATTGACACACGGCTCCTGTTTTACCAGTATAGTAGTAAAATTAATCATTCAGTCATCTAGCTCTGTTACAGACAGACTTTCTACAGATGTCACTATAACAATGATGCATGTACCACTCATGGCTCAAGACGGTGATTCGCAAAGCCCCAAGTGAGTCCTTCCCACAGCTACCTAAACACAGAGTCTCAAATACGTCACCAAACAAACCACACATGCGCAACATGATGATCAATCCCGAGTTTTACAAAGAAGTCACTAGAGAAAATCAGTCACACACCCAGCTCTCTAAAACACAGAGCTTCTTGATATGTCACTAAGCCAACGAAACAATGCTTCAGACATGGCTAAAGACAGTGTTTCAACAAGACATTACTTGAGTGAGTAATTTGTGCACCTTCTTTATCAAGCAGAGTTTCTGCATATGTCACTAAGCACACTGCAGCCTGCTCCACAAACTGCTAAGCACAGTGATTAACAGCAGCATTACAGGAGGAAGTCAGGCATCTATCTCTACCAAATACAGTTGTCAACATAGTTTGCTAAACAAACCACACATACACAAAATTCCAAACACAAGATTTTCTGAGATATCACTAGAGTGAGACATTCACACACTCGACTCATGTAAACACAGAGTACAAAGTTGTCACTAAACAAACACAGGAACCATGGCCTCCACAACCCAATGATACACGGAAACATCACTAGATAGAGTCATTTATTCACAGTTTTGTAAAACACAGCATTTTATCATATGTCACTAAACAAACTACGTTCCACACACATTGCTAAAGACAGTGTAAAACAACAGTAACACTAGAGGAAGTTATTCAGGCACACAGCTCTGTTAAATACAGAGTATCAAAATCTGTTCCTGAGCCAACGATACTAGGTAGAACAACAAATAAACATGCTGCTTCAGAGAGTTATCTCAAGAGCGAGCTATTATGTTGTTGTTTTGTTGTTTGTTGTATGTATGTTGTATGTTTCCGACTCATAGCAACCCCACGTACCACAGAATGAAATACTGCCCAGTCCTGCGCCATCCTCACAATCGTTATGCTTGAGCCCATTGTTGCAGCCACTCACCTGGTTGAGGGTCTTCCTCTTTTTCGCTCATTCTGTACTTCATCAAGCATGATGTCCTCCTCCCTTCTGAAAACAGGTCCAAAGTATCTAAGACGTAGTCTCGCCATCCTTCCTTCTAAGGAGCATTCTGGTTATACTTCTTCCAAGGCAGATTTGTTTGTTCTTTTGGCAGTCCATGGTATATTCAATATTCTTCACCAATACCACAGTTCAAAGGCATCAGTTCTTCCTGGGTCTTCCTAACTCGCTGTCCAGCTTTTGCATGCATACGAAGTGATTGAAAACACCATGGCTTGGGTCAGGCATACCTTTGTCTCCAAGGTGACACCTTGCTTTTCAACACTTTAAAGAGGTCTTTTGTAGATGTGCCCAATGCAATGCATCATTTGATTTCTTGACCGCTGCTTCCATGAGTGTTGACTGTGGATCCAAGTAAAATGAAATCCTTGACAACTTCAATCTTTTCTCCGTTTATCATGATGTTGCTTATTGGTCCAGTTGTGAGGATTTTTGTTTTCTTTCTGTTGAGGTGTAATCCATAATGAAGGTTGTAATCTTTGGTCTTCACCAGTAAGTGCTTCAAGTCCTCTTCACTTTCAGCAAGCAAGGTTGTGTCATCTGCATATCGCAGGTTGTTAATGAGTCTTCCTCCAATCCTGATGGACCTTTCTTCTTCATATAGTCCAGCTTCTCAGATTATTTGCTCAGCACACAGACTGAATAGGTATGATGAAAGGATGCAACCCTGACACACACCTTTCCTGACTTTAAACCATGCAGTATCCCCTTGTTCTGTCTGAACAACTACCTCTTGATCTGTGTACAGGTTCCTCATGAGCACAATTAAGTGTTCTGGAATTTGCATTTTTCACAGTGTTATCCATAATTTGTTATGATCCACACAATCAAATGCCTTTGCGTAGTCAATAACACACACATAAACATCTTTCTGGTATTCTCTGCTTTCAGCCAGGATCCATCTGATATCAGCAATGATATTCCTGGTTCCATGTTCTCTTCTGAATCTGGCCTGAATTTCTGGCAGTTCCCTGTCAACATACTGCTGCAGCCACTTTTGAATGATCTTCAGCAAAATTTTACTTGCATGTGATATTAATGATACTGTTCGATAATTTCCACATTCAGTTGGATCACCTTTCTCTGGAATAGGCATAAATGTGGATCTCTTCCGGTCCGTTGGCCAGGTAGCTGTCTTCCAAATTTCTTGGCACAGATGAGTGAGCACTTCCAGTACTGCATACGTTTGTTGAAACATCTCAGTTGATGTTCCGTCAATTTCTGGAGCCTTGTTTTTCACCAATGCCTTCAGTGCAGCTTGGACTTCTTCCTTCAGTACCATTGGTTCCTGATCATATGCATTATATCAGTCAAAAAAACCAAACGCTTTGCTGTCAAGTTGATTCCAACTCATAGCGACCCTGTAGGACCGAGTGGAACTTCCCCATAGGGTTTCCAAGCAGTGGCTGATGGATTTGAACTGCCGACCTTTTGGTTAGCAGCCAAGCTCTCAACCAGCGTGCCACTAGGGCTCCATGGACCCATAAACCAAAAACCAAACCCAACCCATTGCTATTGAGGCGGTTCTGACAGAGTAGAACGCCCCATAGCCACTGAGCCACTATGCCACGAGGGCTCTGAGCCATTATATAGCTCTGTCACAAACAATCTCTTCACATATACGTAAGGAAACTGCCCCTGCACCCATCATTGCTAAATATAGCGTTTTATAGAGATACCATTCGAGTGGGTCATTAATTCACCGAGCGTTGTTACATACACAGAGTCAACACATGTCTCTTAAAAACTACACCATGCTCTACACACTGCTAAACACAATATTTCACAGAGATATCACTAGATCAGCTGCTCACTCATATACCCTGTAATACAGAGTTTCCACATACGTCACTAAACCGCTCATACATCACATGGTGCTAAATGCAATGTTCCACACAGATAGTAAGTCCTTCCTAATCCAGCTCTGCTGAACACAGAGTTTCAAAATATGTCACCAAGCAAAGAACATGTGCAATACACACTTACAAACATAGGGTTTAACAGTGATATTGGATGTGTCATTTATATAGAAATTTCTGGAAAATACAGTGTTTCAACAAGCATCACGAAGTAAACTACATTATGCACCATATTCTGTTTTACAGAGATATCAGTAGAATCAGTTATTCACGTACATAGCTGTGTAACATACAGAGATTCAACACATATCCCTCAACAAACCACACATACAACACACAGGCTAAACATACTGTTTTGCAGACATATTAGATTGTCAATCACACCTATGTCTGAATAGCACAGCGTTTCATCTGTATGTCACTAAACAAATTCTATGTGCGCTATATGTGGTTAAAGACCGTGTTTCACAAAGATATCACTAGAGGGAGTCATTCATACAGCTAGCTCTGTCAAAAACTGAGTTTCAAAATAAACAGCTAAACTAAATACACAAGCTCCAGAAAGAGCTATCCACAGAGTTTCACAAAGTTATCAGTAAAGTGTGCCTATCCTGTACCTAACACTCTAGAACATAAAGCTTCTTCATATGTCACAAAACAAAAACAACATCCCCCAGAAAAGGCTAAAGATGGCGTTTCATCAAGATACTGCTAGGGTTAGGCATTCACACACCTGGCTCTGTTAAACATAGACTTACTGCACATGTCACACACATACAAAAAACACTGAAATGTTCACCACGCTATGCTAAGTGCCAGTCCCTAGTGAGGTATCACTATACTGAGTCTTTCATATACCTGTTGTATTGAATACAGTGTCATCATAAGGCATTTACGTCATTAACATCCTACAGTGGACACCACATACTGGTAAACTGTTTCAGTGATATCGCTAGAGTGGGTCATTTGTCACACGGGGCTAAATACAGAGTTTCACAAAATTATGATTAGAGAGAGGTATTCTAGCACTTAGCTGTGTTAAACACTTTCATCATACAACACTGAACGCTACAACATGCACACACAGCTAAACTTGGTTCACAGCGATACCAATAGAGTGGCTCATTTATGCAGGCTGGCTCTGATAGACAGTGTTTTAATATGTGTTACTAAATAAACTACATATGCACCACACACTGCTAAAAGCATTGTCTCACAGAGATGTTATTAGACTGAGTCCTTCTGTTGCTTTTGAGTTGATTCCAACTCATAGTGACCTCACAGGGCAAAGTAGAATTGCCCTGTAGAGTTTCCAAGGCTGTAAATCCTTACAGAAACAGACTGCCACATCTTTCTCCTGCGGAGTGGCTGGTAGGTTTGAACCACTGACTTTTTGGTTAGCAGCTGAGTGCTTAACCACTGGGCCACCAGGGCTCTTTCTCTTAAACACAGTTTCAATATATGTCACTAAACACTCACAAGATAATACTCAACACAACGTTGTTGTTGTTTTTCCTGAAATATCACTAGAGGGAGTCATTCAATCACCAGCTCTGTAAAGCAAAATATTTCATCATATGTCCTTATATGTTGCAAAGAAACTGTGACATTCTTCACTCTCTACTAAAGCCAGGGCGACAAATCTATCAGTACAGGAAGTCATTCATGCAACTAATTATAATAAAGACAGAGTTTCAAAGTATATCACTAAACTGATTATACCATGTACAACACGCTCATAAAGGTGATGTTTCACAGATACATCTTTACAGTGTGTGATTCTACGCACTGTGTCCACCAGTTGTCCACCAGTTGTCAGTTTGTAGTACTGTGGTGGCTTGTGTGTTGCCATGATGCTGGAAGCTTTGCCAAAGGTATTTCAAATAACAGCAGGGTCACCAATGGTGGACAGGTTTCAGTGGAGCTTTCAGACTAAGACAGAAGTGGAAGAACAACCTGGCAATCTACTTTTTAAAAAATTGACCGGTGAAAACCTTCTGAATAGCAACAGAACGTTGTCTAACATAGTGCAGGAAGATGAGCCCCTCAGGTTGGAAGGCACTCAAAATATCACTGGGGAAGAGCTACCTCCTCAAAGGAGAGTTGACCTTACTGATGTGGATGGAGTCAAGTTCTCAAGTCCCTTGTTTCAGTACTCAAACTGAGAAGAAACAGACGCAAACATCTATTAATGATTGGAACGTGGAATGTACAGAGTATAAATCTAGGAAAATTGAAAGTTGTCAAAAATGAAATGGAATACTGGAAGATAGATATTCTAGGCATTACTGAGCTGAAATGCACTGCTATGGACCATTTTGAATCAGACAGTCATATGGTCTTCTGTGCTGGGAATAACAAATTGAAGAGGAACAATGTTACATTCACTGTCAAAAAGAACATTTCAAGATCTATGCTGAAGTACAACGCTGTAACTGATAGGATAACATCCATATGCTTACAAGGAAGATCGGTGAATACGACCATTCTTCAGATTTACACACCAACCACTAAGGCCAAAGATGAAGAAATTGAAGATTTTTACCAATTTCTGAAGTCTGAAATTAAACATGCAATCGAGATGCATTGATAATTACTGGTGATTGAAATGTGAAAGTTGGAGACAAAGATTAGTAGTTGGAAAATATGTCCTTCGTGATAGAAATGATGCCAGAGACTCTGCATGATAGAATTTCTCAAGGCTTTTCATTGCAAAGACCTTTTTTTCAACATCATAAATAAGGACTATACACATAGACCTCACCAGATGGAAAACACAGGAATCAAACTGACTACAACTGTGGAAAGAGACGATGGAAATGCTCAATATCATTAGTCAGAACAAGGCCAGGGGCCGAATGTGGAACACAGCATCAATTGCTCATATGCAAGTTCAAGTTGAAGTTGAAGAAAATTATAAGTCCAAGAGAGCCAAATTATGACCTTGTGTATATCCCACCTGAATTTAGAGACCATCTCAAGAATAGATTTGATGCATTAAACACTAATGATTGAAGACCAGAAGAGTTGTATACTCAAATATTGCCTTCTCATAAAAAAAGAGGAAAAAGAGGAAGACCCTCAACGAGATGGATTGACACAGTGGCTGCACCAATAGGCTCAAACATAACAATTGCGATGACGGCACAGGACTTGGAAGTGTTTTGTTCTGTTGTACATAGGGTCGCTATGAGTCAGAGCTGATTCCATGACACCTAACAACAAGAAATAACTACACTTTTGAATCTTTATGCCGGAATTCTAAAGGGTATGATGGGTTGGATTTTGCATTCACTTCATTGTAAAATTGATGTTGGCAGCGAATACAGCTGTATTGCCTATGGCCGAGTTAGCCCACTAGTTCCGTACCTATGTAATCCCCGTCCTATACTAATGCAAAGGGACTGAGTGGAGGCACCCGATAAGACTGACGTTGCCGTTGGCAATCTGAACCAGCAAAGTGGCTGAATCTTACGTCCCTTCCAAAGATGAAAAAGTTTGGGTATAAATCAACGACAAGTGGAGAGAAGAAGAAATAGTAGTCGAGGGTAACGAAATGAATAAAGGAGTTATACAATGAGGGAAATACAATATTACATGGGTACTTGAGGCTTAGAGGAAGAGAATGATACTGCCTCTCATCACCAGTATACAAGATTCTGAAAGTGTGAAAACATGTTTTCCAAGACCAGCCTTGCTTTTAGGACTTGACAGCAATGAATAAAAACCTACAAACTTGAGTGGCATCCCTCTAGGATACCTTTTGGTTATATGCAGGGCCAGATTACCCAATAAGCAAGCTATGCATGGGCCCAATTGTCCTTTCCCACCAATCGGCAGTGCACAGTGTCATCTGTCCCCCAACACATTAAAGATGTGATGAAACCCATGTGGAAATTTTCACCACAGATTAGCAAGTAAATACAATTAAGCCCATGTGCACATTGCTGATGCAAGCTAGTGCGTACAGAGCTTACTGGTTAATCCACTCTGCTTATATGATATGATGATGAAACTGGAACAATTTTTTGGAACTCTAGTAATGTGCCAATTTTTTTTTTGGCTCTATTTTTCAGGTTACATCTACTACAAAGGATATCGTTTGGGAAGAAATTTCTGGAAACTACTCCCAACTGGGTCAATGGACCATGAAATGTACAACTTCCAGCAGCCTGATCACTGTGCAACTATCAGCCTTGATGACCACATGCTTAGAAAATTTCCTGGTTACAATGGAAAAAAAAAAAAAATATATATATATATAGCAGCTACATGCCCAAAATGGTACCACGTGCTTTGCACAAATACATATCATCCTTGTTTTAGTGGATGGAAAGCTAGTAAACAGAATAGGAAAAGACAATGGGTTTCTGAAGGGAATAAAGCAGTAGGCTTTTCATAGTGGGTAAAAATTCTCCTGGGAAATGACCCCATCCTGAGACAAGAAAAGGTATTGGAGGCCTAAAGTTATACTCAGATTAGACTACCCCTCATACAACTTTAGTTATGCGAACCTTACATTTTGGAGCATCAAACACGTATCCTAACTGCACTCGTGTTACTAGTACACAATGGCAACGACATACATGGTGGAGTAAACAACAGTGTCAAACAGTGCAGAAAAGGGTTCAAGAAGAGAAAAAAAATTAGGCATCTTGGGACCAGCTGAATTCATTTTTAATGATGAGTGGTTTTCAGAGGAAACATATTTATCAACTAGAATAAGCAGCTTAGAGAGACTTCACTTCCAGGATGAAGGAAAGAGATGGGAATCAGCCTGGAAATATGATGAAGCTTTAGTGAAGTAGGTCAGGAAGACTCAACAAACAATTACAGATGAAGCTTGGACAGAGTGTTAGGGAAGGATTTTGGCACTGAGCCAATGGGGCCTCTTGAGCATTTTAATACAGATGGAGGCGGAAGTAGCCGTGGGTCAGTAGTCCTCCATCTCAGCTGCTGAGGCTCAGTGGGCACACTGACGGGAATCTTACGGACCTACGAACTTGTGGTAGTTCTCTGGAGGCACTTGTAATTTATGTCAGTGCACTGTGAGTGCCATCATCTCAAGAATGAATCAAAAAAGACATACACTGTGGAAGACTTAGCAGGGATAAAAAGTATTCTGAACAGCACCTGTGTCCTTCTCGTAGAAGGGAGGCTGCTTTTGTTCTTTCTCATGGCGATCGTACGTACAACAGAATAAAACACAGCTTGGTCCTGCATCATTCCTATAATAGCCAGCATGTTTGCATCCATCATTGCAGCTACTGTGCCAATCCATCTCAGTAAGGGTCTTTTTGGCCCTCTTCTTCACCAAACATGATGCCTTCCTCTAGTGATAGACCCCTCCTGACGATGTGTCGAAAGCAAGTGAGTCGAACACTGTTCTATTGTGATCCATGAAGTTTTCATCGGTTAATTTTTAGAAGTAGATTGCCAGGTCTTTCTTCCTAGTCTGTCATAGTCTGGACGCTCCCTTGAAACCTGTCCACCATGGGTGACCTTGCTAGTATTTGAAACCTGTGGCATAGCTGCCAGCATCATAGAAACATGCAAGCCACCACAGCATGACACATTTGACATATGGGTGGTGGAGAATGGAGGTAGTCCCTGATATATAACAGCACAGAATGGAAACAGTTCAAGCCTGTGAAATAAGGCTTTGTGCCCAGCCGACTTGGAATCAGAAAAAAAAAAAAAAAAACGAATCATGGCAGGTCTAGTTTCTGACCCTCTCCCACAGATACACCAAGAAATACAGCAAGAAAATCGTGGTCAGCTCTGAAGTACTCTGAATCAGTGGGAAGAGGACAGCAGCGGGGACCTACAGATGGACATGAGTCAATCAGTCAACCACAAGGTGCATGTGGTAGGAACACTGTTTCTCCCACTGTCCCAAGCCCTCCCACTCCCAGTGCCTTGAACTATCAGCTGTCGTGAACTATAGAAGGGTCATCTGCAGAGGAGCCTGCTCCCACAGCCAACACACCCCCTGCCTGTGCGATGGGAAAGGCCTCGAGCCCTGGCTCTGGTATCAACAAGACAGATCTCCCTGGAAGTCCTTTCAGAGTCTGCTTACCCATCTCCTCCTGGTACCACAGACTGCTTCTGTGAGCTACTAGGAAAACTGTGCCTGCAGAAAAGCCAACTCCACCAGCCCACACATGGTCTGTCTGTGCAAAGGGAAAAGCCCAGCGCTCAGGCTCTGAAATCAGCAAGACAGATGTCGATGAAGGTCTGTTCCAGGTGTGCCAGTCCTTGCCCTTGCTATCAGTGTGAGGACTATTGGCTGTTGTAAATTACTGAATGGCATCTTCAGTAGAGCCCCCTCCTGTGGTTAACAAACTGCCTGCCTGGGCAAAGGGAAAGACCCAGAGCTCAGACTCTGAAATTTTTTCAGCTGTAGGAGGGGCCAGATTCAACAATTAATACTACATTTTAGAAGGAATATTTCAACATGCCCCAAACCGCTGGACCTCTAGAAATTTCACTGTTGTGGAAAGCACATGAATTTTTATTGGATTTGTTTCCCACCCTCTGATATGCAAATTTCTTGCCAATAAATCTAGAGTAGTTGCTATTTCTTGCTCACTAGGTCCAATCAGCATGTTGCCATCAATGTAATGGACCACTATGATACTTTGTGGAAGAAGAAGGTGATCAAACGTGCAGATTAAATTATGACACAGGACTGAACAGTTGCTATACCTTGAAGTAAGACAGTGAATGTGTATAGCTGGTCTTGTCAGCTTAAAGCAAACTGTTTCTTGTGGTCTTTACTAACAGATATTGAGTAAAAAGTATTTGCCTTAGCAATAGCTGTATACCAGGTACCAGAAGAAGTGTTAATTTGCTTAAGCAATGAAACTACATCTGGAACATCAGCTGCAATTGGAGTCACCATTTGGTTAAGTTTATCATAATCCACTGTCATTCTCCAAGATCCATCTGTTTTCTGCACAGGTCAGATAGGCAAGCTGAACAGGACGTGGTGGGAACGACAGCTTCAATGTTCTTCAGGTCCTCAGTAGGGGCACTAATCTCTTCAGTCCCTTCAGGAATACGGTATTGCTTTCTATTTACTATTTTTTTAAGTAGAGGCCATTGTAGTGGCTTCCACTTGGCCTTTCCTACCATAATAATACTCACTCCATAGATCATGGAACAAATGTGGGGATTCTGCCAGTTGCTGAGTGTGTCTGTTCTGATTATGCATTCCATAACTGGAGAAATTACCATCAGATGGACTCAGGGACACAGTGGATGCACTATGCAACAGACAAGCTAAAACTTCATTAATCACCTTACCTTCATAAACTCTTACTCAGAGTGAGAGACCACAGTGACATTTTGGGTCTCCTGCAACAGTCTTCCACTACCCATTCAAGAATGAAAGTTTGGGTTACTCCAATGAGCAAAAATCCCTGACCAACTGAGCTGCTTGCTGAGGGCAAAGGGAATACGGAATAGGTAGGAGTCTCTGGGTGATACAAATGGTTAAGCATTCTTATGGTTAGCCAAAATGTTGGCAGTTCGAACCTACTCAGAGGCACCTCAGAACATAGGCCTGGAAATCTGCTTCTGAAAGGTCACAGCCTTGAAAAACCTATGGAGCAGTTCTACCCTGCTCACATGGGGCTGCCATGAGTTAGAATCAACTCAGTGACAACTAACAACAACAACAGTGAAAGATAGTAGCTGTAAATACCAGATATGGCTGCACGACCAGTTGCAGAGAGACTGTAATTGTTATGAATATTATGAGTTTTTCTTCCTTATTTTGTTAGGAATATGTTTGTGTGTGTATATCCTAAATTTTCTCATTGAGTCAAGGATCACTGCAGCCTGCAAACTCTTTCCTCACCCTGTAGTCACTGGGGGCTCCTATTAATCAAGCCGTATGGCTAAGCTTTCCAGTTGGGTCTCCTACCTCATGATCTTGATGGATCAAAAGATGTCTTAATTCACTAAACGAATTCTAAAAGGCCACAAAGCCTGCCTCTCTGGAAGATAACTGATATATCTTGGCTACACAGAAATCCCCTTTTAAAACCTCAACATAGGGAAGCAGCTTTCCAATGCTGTGTCTCCTCTCCTGAATAGCATGAACTAGCTGCTCATCAACGGCAGACCCTTCCATACCCTCTCCCTGTCTTTGCTTCCTCTTCAGGGCTTTAAAACACACTCTAAAAGGAATGAATCAGAATCCATGAAGAATGGTATTTTATCCTCTTTTATGAGTTTTTTTGTTTGTTTGTTTTTTGCAAAGTGGTGTATTAGTCCACACAACTCATGTGCTGGTCAAATAGTGCATTTTCTGCAAAGCATTAGAGAAATTGGATGAAAGCACATTTTATGAAAAGGCTCTGCATTCCTCCTCTTATCCATGTATTTACCTTACGTTCAGTGGGCAATTGCTGTGTGCTGAGCATTGGGCTGAGGGCTAGTGGAGTCCTAGGTCTGAAAAGAGAAGCCCTTGCCCTTAAGCAGTTTCTAGACCAGGGAGAAAATGTATGCATGTGTGTGCATACTCACACATACACACTCTCGCACACACACACTTAACTATGGTGCCAGGCAGGGTGGGATTAAAGTGTCTTGGGTTAGCGAGGCTGCAAATACGTCTTTGGGAGCAGAGAGTTGGAGAAGGTCACATCTGGCAGCTGAGACAGGGGCTGCCTTTGAGGAAGTAGTGACATTTGAGCTGAGCCTTAAGGACACAACTGTTCCTCTCCAGCTTACCATGTGAGGGAGAGGTCACATCCTTTACTAAGGGAGAGTATTTTGTCCTCTTCATTTTTATTATTGTGACTCTTTCAAAGGTTTGCCTGCAGCCCAGAAGTCACAATGCACAAGGATCACAGCCACCGAGGGAAACATTGACATTTTTAGTATTTATAAAAAATGACTTTTTCTTTTTTGCCTTCTCAACTCACTTTCTTTGTGTCTTTCAAACAGCGTCCCACTCTACAGCTTTGTTAAGAATTTTTCCAGAGCGTCAATAATTAAAGAATGGAAAACTGGCCTTTTCGGACATGCTGTTTTCTCAAAGCTGAATAAACCTCGTTATGATTGAATTTAAATTACTACCAAGGCAGAGAGACCTTACTTCTTCTAAATGATCTCTCCCAGATCCAGTTTAACCAGATCCTATCTTCTCCAGAAAACTCTCCTAATTAATTCACTTCCAGAGAGAGATATGGTTGTCAGAACTGACCAAGCTTCAGGTCAATGGGATCGTCCCTTGCGGAAAATGCCACAACTTCTTGTCTGTAAATAGTTAAATTTCCTGAGACCTGCTGTACCTATACCCTGAGCCTCGTGAGACCATCCAAACCTGAAGCTTATCTCAGCAATGCCTAACAGTCTTTATTTAGGACTCAGGCACAAGTCCGTTGAGTACAAGGGCCTCATTTACAAAAGACTCCTAGTTGAGGGGATCAAATGGCTCATGAGAAGAAAAGATACACCTACAGCCAGGGATGTGCCTAGAGACACAAAATGTCAGAACTAAAACAATTGGAAGATCACCCAATGCAGAGACGGAAAATGATCCAGTTGTCTGGATATTCTCCTTGTGCCACGCCCATGGCAGACATCATTAATCAATCCCAGCGGTCTTTCCTTCTGACCCAGGACGTAATCACAACGTCCTTCACAGCAGGCTGCAAGCTGCCATGACTGACTAATGGAGTTTGTACTGATGTTGAAACTGTTTTGCCATCCTCAGATTTTTCAGTCCAGGTGCAGTACCCATTGCGATCGAGTCGATCGCGACTCATAGCGGCCCTATAGGATAGAGTAAAACTGCCCCCACAAGGTTTCCAAGGAGCAGCTGGTGGATTCGAACTGCCGACCTTTTGGTTAGCAGCTGAACACTTAACCACTGTGCCACCAGGGCTCCTTTTATGGTATAGGCGTGTAAAAACAGAGAAATGGCCAAAGTGGCACGATGATTTCACTGCAGAGGCAGCGGCAGGCCTCCTGACTCCCAGTCCTGTATTTCTCACCAGCTCTTCTTCACCTAGCCAACTTGACCATGCTGCAGGCTCCAGTTCAACTCCCGCCTGATCCAGACAACTGCCCTGAGCACTCCAACTCCACTCCCAGGACCTTTTCACCAGAAACCCCCTTCTGTAATCAGTCCTGCAGCTTGACCTCCTGACTTCCTTGTAACTGGTTCTTTGCTGTCGTATTTCTTCTGCTTTCCAATTATTTTTGATATGAACGTCCTTTCTCTCTGATAACCTGTCGTAAGATTCTCAGGCAGGAAGGGACACAAACCATATCTTTGTTACTTATTCAGTCAACAAGCCATGGTAAAATCCCTACTGTGTGCCAGATACTGTGCCTGGTCTGGGGCGTAGGCAAGGAAGAGAGACATGCCCATCTTCTCATAGGACTGAAAGTCTTCCACATGACAGGGCTGAGCACACACTAGTTATTTAAAACACTTGATGCTTAATCAGACCACGACTCCTGCCGAAACTCATCTCCTCTGGCCCGAGTCTCATTGTTAAGGACCTCAGGATGAAAGAGAAGCAGCCCTCTGACATTGCAATGGAAAGGAGGGCCTCTGTTCCTTCCATCCATAATTTCTCCTGCAAAAGTTTTTGCTGTTAACAACCCAGGGCCTCAAGAATTCTGAGTCTGTTCAGTTCTGCCATCTAAGTGAAGAGATAGAACCAGGGGGTGGAGACGCAGAGTCAGGGCAGGATGGAAGTGTCAATCTGACAGCTACTCAGTAGCAAAGAGGGCTCACGAAGCAGCCCCATTCATCAGCCACTCTGGCAGCGTGGGGTGGGGAATCCAGAGTCTTATACATCTTGCCTGTTTCTAATATGCATGATGGATCACATGTTTACATATTTAATAACAATGCTCCCCTGCCTTGCACAAAGAGAAAATTTAGATTGATACTCCCAGAGCTGCACTCCAAAGCTGTCTGTTCGTGCTCACGTGAGACAGAAACGCAGTCCTCCAGAAAGGTCTCCTGCAGATGTATTGGGTGTCCTTCTATCAAGAGGGCCACTCAGTTCTTCAGGCAGGAACCACATCCCTCCCTGGCCACTGGCTGGCGCAGGACTTCCCTCGCTAGCTTTCTTTCTGACAGAAGAGAACAATAGAAATGAAAATGAAGGATTACTGTTCCTCCAGAACTCACAGTTTCATCCCAACTCTCAGAAAGGCAGAGGTGAAAAGGGAGGGAGGATTTAAATGGAGGATACCTTCTCTCACAGACAGCAAATGAGGAAAGAAAAGAGATCCTAAATGTGCTCAAAGCTCTTCACCTTAACTCATGTCAAGACTAGCACTGCTCTCCTGCTTTCATTTTGCATTTGAGAGAAGGCTGTGAGAAGATGCTCACAGTTCATATTATTCTCACGTATGGAAAACGAAGTGTTGTTCTTCGTCCATCGCGCTGATGCCACTGCCCTGTCACCAAGCGGAAGGGCCCTTCACCACATCCACGGAGGCACAGAGCACAAGGAGGCCTTGGAGACCTCTACCTCGAGACATCAGCTGGCCCTGCTCCCTCACATGGAGTTTTCCCTGCTTGCTATCTCATTTAATTCTCACCACGTATTTGTGAGGGAGCAGGCAGCTTTTCTGATCCTCTTCCCACACGATCACCTCAGACTTTTGTCTTTCAAATAAGCATTAGACATTTGTTAGACAATGAAACTACATGTCAAAATATCTTTCCCAAGTTTTAACAGTAAGGAAGTAGAGGGGCTTAGACATGAAACCTAATCTTCAAAGTCTCAACCTAAAGGTATTTCCCACACTCGGCTGTCTTTCTTTTTGGGCAACCATTCTTATCTGCAAGAAGGTTGTCTGAGACCAGCGGTCCAGCTATGACTGGTGTCGGTGATACCGTACGTGGGCAAGGACACTGCCCAGCCCTTCAGCCATGAGTTCTAATCAGCAGAGTGTGCAGTGTCAACATGCACAGGTCAGTCAAGAAGAGACTGCACCCTATAAAAAGTGGCTCATGTCCTCGAGGGAAAATAAATACTCACCCTCAACTATTCGCAGTTCTTATTAACACATGCCCACAATGGCACTGCAAAACAAATAGTAAATTCCATTTAAAAAAGGTTATTTTGTAAAGGAAAATAGTGCATTGGCTGCATGAATAAATTATCTAAATTTTATCATATTTTCCCCAATATTACTATATATAAAATCTTGAAGAAACTAAATTTTATCATATATATATACACACATATATATAATCACTCAATAAATTTTTAAGTGTCCACTAGATACATAGCAAGGTATGTATGTGTGTGTGTGTGCATCTACAAAGGATCAAATTTAGAATAATTTCCCACCCACAATTTTGGATCTAACTATGTGGCTTTGACCTCTTTCCACAATACAGCGATTTCTCCTTTTATGTTATTTACCTCTCTAACTGCCCTCTCCTTTTCCTATCCCCTCTGCTCACTCCTCCTCAGAAGAAGGTGAACTTACTCTCATTGGGTCAGACTCCAGGACACTGGTTAGAGAAGCAAGAGCAAAGATGGGCAGCTCTGACAAGAGAAGGTTGATCCTGGCCTAGATGGCTCCTTGCGCAGCATGGACAGGGGAAGCCTCAGAGAGCCACACGTTCATTTGACATTTTAGCATACAGGAATCTCATTTATTAGTAACCGTGACTCAGTGAGTGTTTCAGAGTCCACCTCAGTCAGATCAGCAATAAACCCACCTAGAAAGAGTCACAAGTGTTGGAGACAGGCGCTGTACCCTCTACCATACTCACCTTCTCATTTGCAGGACTAGTATGACAGCACCTGTTCCACCCACCTTAGAGAAGCAGTGAGGACTAAATGAATTCAGTATCCAAAAGTGTTTTGCAATTTGTAGAGTGCTGCGTAAATCTCCGAGATTGTTGGCACAAAGTGGCCTTTTACTCTCATCCTTTTCTAGAAAATGTCCTCTAATGTGTTCTCCACTGTTCGGGCTTCAGGGCTATGGACTTAACTGACTATAACTGAGAGGTAACCTGGAATAATGCCATTATTACTATGTTTCAGGATAAAGCTGTGTGCCTTCAATGCATTATTTTATTATCCACAGTTAATATGTAAGAAAAGACAAGTGCCAGTTGTGTAAGTAACTTTCTCAGGATAGTAAAAGTAGTAAGCTGGAACAACAGATTTCAAATCAGGCAGTCTGATTGCAAAGCCAAAATTCTTAATCACCAAATGCATTGATTAACTAGAGGTTGTGGCACTTGGATGCTTTTTGAGGAGAAGTTTGGATGTTATGTGGGTGGAATTTTAGTTCCCATGTTTAGGGAGTGATGTGGTCACACATCTTAAGAAAGCCAACAATTCGTAAGTCCAACAATTCTTCAGTGAGTGGGTTTTTAATTGCTTCTTTAACTACATCGTAAGGTTTGAAGAAACTGAAATCACAGGACAGAGAGACGAATCAACAATGTTTTACTTTAAATCATCCCTTGTTTCCCCCACTAGAAAGAAAAAAAACAAACCAAAACACAAACTTCTGAGAAGGAAAGACATTGGGGCTTACTCATGATAGATTGCTTGTTCATGCCCTGAGCTTAAAGCTTCTGAGAGGCCTACCAAATCTGACTCAAATACCATAAACGTCCTAGACACCTCTCTGCATGTGTATGGCTTTTCTCCACTCTCCCCTCCCTCTTCCAAACCAAAAAAACCAAACCCATTGCCTTCAAGTTGATTCCGAGTCATAGTGACCCTATAGGACAGAGTAGAAGTGTCCCACAGAGTTTCCAAGGAGCACCTGGTAGGTTCGAATTGCCGACCTTTTGGATAGCAGCTGTAGCTCTTAACCACTATGCAACCAGGGTTTCCTCCCACTTCCATTCCAATGCTTTAAAGTGCTTTGCAGGACTCCCTGGTTCCACGGCTTTCTGTCTATGCATTAGCTTAAGCTCTGTCCATGGTTCTGAAACCCTGTCTAAAACCACTTGTTGCCAATGAGAGGAGAAGTAGGAACTCGAATCCTTAGGATGGCTGCTTCTACTTATTGTGTGTCCATCATTCTCTTCAACTGAACAGAAAGCACTCGGGAGGAAAAGCGATGTAGATTTGATTTAAATTGACTCTTATAGTCTAATAGTACGCTTCCCTAACTGAAATGAATTTGCACGTTTCCAGTTAGAAAGTGGAGCTTTCTTAAACAGAGATGTTGTTGTTGTAGTTAGCTGCCGTTGAGTCAGCTCCAACCCATGGTGACCTCACGAACAACACAAAGAAATGCTGCCCAATCCTGGGCAGTCTTCATAATCATAGGTAGGCTCAAGTCCATTGTTGCGGCCACTGTGTCTTGAGTACCTTCCAACCTGGGGCGCTCATCTTCCAGTACTGTGTTGGACAATATTCTGTTGTTATCCATAGCTAACTGTCAGAAGTAGATCACCAGGCCTTTCTTCCTAGTCTGTCTTAGTCTGGAAGCTCTACTGAAACCCGTCCATCATGGGTGATCCTGCAGGTATTTGAAATACCAGTGATACAGCTGCCAGCATCATAGCAACACACAAGCCACCACAGTACAACAAACTGACAGATGACGAGTGGTGGTAAACAGAAATAGAAAGTAATAAAAGATTGTATTGTGTAAAAGCAACTCTTCAGCCTTGTTTCTGCTTCTTTTCCTAATGCATTTTATTCTGAGAAAATGAATCAGCATCATGAGTCTCTCGGGTATTTGATAGTCAGGTAAGAGGAACACACACTGTACATGGAGTCCTAGCATTCTCCTTCCTGTTCAGGATGTATAATTTGAGATTTTATTATTCAGAGATTAGAGGAAAAGCCATACGATTCAAAAGGGAGATTAAAGGGTGTTGAAAAAAGTGATGCCTACCAAGAAAGGTTAGTGGCTAAATTGTTACAGATAACTAATTTCAGAGGTGAGAAAATGAAAATTTGACTTCCAAAGCAAACTTCAATCCCTACTTCACACATTTGCAAGATCATTTATACTAAAGAACGTACTAAAATTTTAATATGTATCTTGGTCATTTTAGATCAGAGCAATTTACAAACTCTAAGACTATTCAAAGACAAAAAAACTGTTGTAAGGGAATTGTAACATCACATTTGTTGGAGATCTATAGAGTAGACTTCTTCTCTCTAACTTAAATAGTGTCAAACATAATACAGCCCTTTGCTTCCATTCAGAGACCCCACAAAGCCTGGCCAATGCTAGGGTTATTTTAACTTTTTAATTAAAACCTAAAATATGACTTATGTGTTTCCTCTTTCCTTCCAGCTATGCTTTCTCATGAAAGGCATCCTAGAATGCACCTCTGGGAAATTTTGCTGAGATGCCTAATATGTGTTACACCTTCATTTGTTTGTTAAGTTTTATTGCCAGAGTGACTGTGTCAATAGCCTAGGAGTTTGAATAGAGGGGACAGAAACAGAGGGAACAGGACAGACTTAACATTTTTCAAGTCTTCTGATTCTCAAGCTACGGAAGGACTATCCTTGCTGGGTGGGAACCAGTTGTGCCCTCCAACCCCATCACAACATGATATGCCCTCAGCCCTAACTTCAGCCTATACCTGAACTCAGGACAAGGGACCCTTTCCATAAGAGGAGTAAACTCTAGGTACCGCCAAAGCCACCTGGCTCTTTATTGTTTGGGAGAAAGGACAGAAGATCTTCGCTTAGATGATAATGCTTACAGGGGGAAAGAGAGGCGTATTAAAAGCGCTTAGTTATTACATAACTTAGTGAATTACATAAAGAAAATTGAAACTATAAAGGTAATGGAAAAATATGTAGGATAACATGCAATATGCCTGGGTTTGGAAAAGCCTTCCTAAAACCTAGAAGATATGAAGAAAAAAATGGTATACTTGGTATGTTTTTGTTGTGTGCCACTGAGTGGATGCCAACACCTACAGACCCTGTATTACAGGGTAGAATGGCCCTATAAGGTTTCCTAGGCTGTTATCTTTACAGGAGGAGCTCCGGTGGCACAGTGGTTAAAGTGCTCGCCTCTGACCGAAAAGTCAGCGGTTTGAACCCACAAGTGGCTCCACCGGAGAAAGATATGGCAGTCTGCTTCCATAAAGATTAATAGCCTTGGAAACCCTATGCGGCAGTTCTGCTCTGTCCTACAGGGTCACTATGAGTTGAAATCAACTCAGCGGCAATGGGTTAATCTTTACAGGAGCAGATTGCCAGGTTTTTTCTCCCGCTGAGCAGCTGGTGGATTCAAACCACTGACCTTTCAGTTAGCAGCCAAGCACTTAACCATTGCACTACTAGGGCGCGTTATAATTGATACAAATTGTATAATCATATAATAGTATAATGGTGTCATTTCGTCTCCTATGGGATGAAATACAACTAAAACAAAAGTGAAACAGGTACAAGATTTAAAGGGAAAAAAAGAAAAAACTCCTGCCGCGTATATAGCATCTATATTTAAATTTAAAACTGTCCCCTTTATAGAGATCTTCAAGTGAGAGTTTGGAAATTTAAACAGTTGGATATTCTACAGGGATATTCAGCCTAATAAATAAAGCAAAGGACTCACGATCTCTATACCTAAATACGGCTCTTCCCCAGTCTTCCAGTCTTTGCAAAGGATGTCGCCATATACACTGTTACTCAGCTTAAGAATCACCCATTCACATCAGCAATTTCCATCAGTTCTATCTCCACAGTGTGCCCAGAATGTCACTCATCTTACTGCTAAAACCTAAGTCCAATCTGCCATCTCCTCTTTCCTAGACTGGTACCATAATGGATATGAAGCTGCTGCTTCATGAATTGATCACTTTTACTTGACCTTTGGATCTTTAAACAACAACCTTTTAAACGCCTAATCAACTCCTAATCTTTTTCCCATTCTCTTGAAGTGACTCTCCATTTATATTTTCACCACCTTCTTTACTATTTAAAGAAAATAAGCCCTTCTGAAATAACAGCAAAAATACAGTTCTCGGCCACTTTTCCTGATGAGAAACCCTGCTAGGAGCACCAGAATAGGAGGTGGGTTCTGGGTTTCAATTCCAACTCTGTCATGGGGTGAACCTAGACAAACTTGTTTCTTTCACTGAGCTCAGTTTTCCCATTCATTTATTCTGCAAGTATGCGCACCCACTGTGGGCCAGGGATCTTCCTAGGCATTGAGGATGTAGTTGTAAACAAACTACACAAGTTTCAGGGACTTGTGAAACTTTCATTCAAGTGGAGGAGGCAGAAAATAAACAAATTAATGTATAATGTGTAAATTAATGACACGCACTGTGAAGGAAAACTAGGAGAAGGGCAAGAAAGCTAATAAGGTGGTCCTTTTAATTAGGGTAGTCTTGGAAGGCATCCCTGAGAGGGATACTGGACCAGAGACCTTAGTGAAACGAGAGAGTGAGCAATGTGACTATTGAGGGAAGAGCATTCCAGGAATACAGAACAGAAAGTGCAGTCAAGAACATCAAGAAGGCTGTGATGACTGGAGCTTAGTGAATAAGAGTGAAAATAGCAGAAAACGAGATTAGAGAGATAGCCTGGGGACAGATCATGCAGGACCTTGGAATCCATTGTCCTAATTTTGCATTTTAGTCTCAGTGTTAAACAACTAGAAAGATGAGAATGATCCAATTACAGTAAAACCCAAAAGTTGGAGGAAATGCGGTGAGGTAAGTGAGCCACGGGAGAGCATTCTCCACACAGAACCAAAGTGTTCTAGAAACACTGAAGTAAGAAAGAGCTTGGTGTATTAGACGAACTTAAAGGAGGTCACTGTATGTGGCGATCCCCTGTGTTACAGAGTGGAACTGCTCCATCTATTTTCCTTGGCTGTGACCTTTATGGAAGTAGTTTGCCTGGCCATTCTTTCTTGGAGCCATGAGTGAGGCCGACTTCAAAGCAGTTAACAAAAGATTGTATCTACAGCAGATTAGATGAAAACCATAGTGGACTAAGAGAACATCCGAGAAATGGATAGGAACATCAGGGACAGCTTTGTGTCCATAATAATATGTTTTTATTCTATGCTAAGTGTAATGGCACATACCATCTTGATATTTAGTCTGTGTAAAAACCTGAAACAATATTGTGAGTAAAAGAAAAAAGAAAATGATATCAAGCTCCCATCTCATGAACTTGAAGGTTTTCTTTCAGCAGCACCCACAATCAAAGTCATCACACCCCAGGACTGTAACACATCGTACTATCTGCCATGAGAACTGGGCTGTTTTCTCTGTGGTTGATAGCAAAACAATCTGACTCAGTTTGGTTTGTTTGGTACATTTACAAGAAGTTAAATGAGTAATATATTGATATTGCTGAATGTTGACTGTTGTCTCAGTTTCTATTTAAATATCCTCCAAATAGACTAATTTTCCTGTCAAGGCTCTTTCCATGGTATTACTACTCTTATTATTTAAATTTTATAGTACTTTGTTTTCAAAGTGCTTTACAATTGCTTATTCATTGATTAGCTACATTATTTACTAGTACCAAATCTTTTTTACAAGGCTGAAGCATAGCTGATACCTTCGTACAATGGCACATTTTTCTGCCAAAGCCATTTCATGAAGATTTTGTTCAGGAGTAAATCTGAAGTCGTTTTCAAAGGAACTGTAACTGGAGAAGGAAGTTTGGTACTTTCTGTTCTAGGCAAATTTCTAAAGAGGGCATTCTTGTTCTAACAGATCAGAGAACAGGACCTGCTGGATTTGCTTTAATAGCACCTCTTTCTCACATATATTAGAAATTTCCTCTGATCAGAATTTGCTTTGGATGGAGATAGTGTCAAAGCAATCATATGACCCTCTGCATCTCTAAATAACGTTTATAAGCTACTACACATGTGTGGCTCCGTGCTGTACCAGGAGCCCAGTGAAAGAAGTCCAGATGAAACAGGGATTCTTATGCTGTGATCTTCTCAAAAATGTAGGAAAGATCAAGGTGGTATATGCTGTGATGCACCACCCTGAAATCCCTTCAGAAATAAAGGACTTCTTCCCCCAGCTACCAAAAGATCTGCCAAAGGGCATCCCTCTGCTGTCATCTCCTTTGGGGATTACCTCAGCTAAATAAAACTATCTTGCTCAAGGTTATGGCTACTTCAGTGGTAGCTTGTGTTGCCAGCTGGAAACTCCAGGTTCTGCTCAGCGTGACTTGTATCAGCCAATAAATGAGAGACTGAGGTGGGAGAGTTGAAAGCTGCCTTTATTTTGTTGTACAAGGAAAAGGAAACGGTCGGGGCTGCTGCTGCCAAGACTGTTCCCTGAGGGAGAGGGGAAAGGTTACTTTTAAGGGGTTTATAAGTAGGAAGTTCACACAAGTTACATCAGCAACATTCTTAATCATACTACACAGGTGCAATGGGGTTTACATAGAAGTTCATGCATCACCAGGATTTTAATGTCAAGTTATGGGGCATACCAAGCAAAGGAACCAGGATCCTAATGCAAAGCCATAGGGTGAGCCAAGCAAGCTGTTTAAGGCAGTGGAATTTTCCACAGCCTGAGGACCTCTGTCTTACCTGTATGCAATGACAGACCAAAGTGGGGAATGTAAGAGTTCAGACCTGTTGCCCCAACTCATGACAAATCTGAAGGGCCACCCCATCTTTGGAGCTCCTTGTGGGACCAACAGCTGTTTTCACTAGAAATGCATCACAGGTTGACCACTCGTTCCGCCCTGTCAGGCTTCCTTCCACCCCCTTCCACAGGTGTTGGTTCCCAGAGAACTTCCTAATAAACACTCTGCACATGAATCTCTGCGTCTCAGGGAGCCCAGCATGTGACATTTAAATGCATAGTTTATGGTGACACATTAAAATCCCCTCTCCACTTGTTTTTACTAAAATCCAAAAACTCCAAAATCTTTCATTCTCCTATTTCCAAAGGATTCTCTATTATCCTTTACATTACTTTCCTGCTTTCTGGTCCAGAAAGGCAGCTTAGGATAAGCAATCCAGAACTCCACGGAATGCTGTTAATATTCCCTTTCTTGATCTAAGTCCTTAGTACATGATGTGTTCATATGAAACTGAGAAGTAGCCCATGTGATGTAGTCCCTATAGTCACTGCTTGGGAGCCACCATTGATGCAGGTAAAAGTGTTCTCCAGGGTCCCATAGATCACAGTTCAATCTGAGCTCCACCACTGATGGGTCTTAGAAAACTTACTTTGACCCCAAGAGCCTCAGCCTCCTCATATGTAAAATGGAAATATAGAGTCTGCCCCACAGGGCTGTTATGAAGATTGAATGAAGCAACGTGAATGAAACCACCTGGCATGTGATACTGCTCAGTCAGTGTTGGTCTCCTTTTTGCATACTGCTTTGAGAAATGCCTGTCTTATTTCTCCAGCTTCTTAATTAAAACAACCATTTGGACTTGAATTGGTCCTGAAAAAAAAAATGAAGAGAATTGAGACTAACTATTCAAAATCGTTAGGAAAGTTCAGTGATAACAAAAAAGGTTAATCAAAATGGTCAAGGATTTGTGTGTTGCGGTTATGTGTGGTACATTCCTAGGTTGTGTGAGTCAAGTGAAGAAAAGAAGATATAGCTATTGCCTCCAGAGGGCCAAATTTTGTCCCTTGAGAGAGACTGGTTGGGAGGGAAAATACTCATAAGTGCAAATAACAGGATATGATTGGTGCTAATTGTGTGAGCAAATGACAAATTGTAAAATAGGGATCAAATAAGGAAGTGAGACTAATGTGAACTTGGACTTGGCATCGGGGAAGGTAGCCTAAAGGTAGGAAGGGCACTGTGAAAGCAGGACTTGAGCTGGTGCTCAAATGAGGTGTGCTGGTTATGAAAACATGGTAAGATAATATTTCATTTGGAGTAGTAAAGAGTTTTAGTCTTTCCTCTCTTTTTGTTGTTGTTGTTAAGTGCTTTTGAGTTGGTTCCGACTCATAGCAACCCTATGTACAGCAGAACGAAACATGGCCCGGTCCTGCTCTGTTCTCACGATTGTTATGCTTGAGCCCATCATTGTGGCCACTGTGTCAATCCATCTCATTGAGGATCTTCCTCTTTTTCCCTGACCCTCTACTTTACCAAGCATGATGTCCTTCTCCAGGAGCTTGTCCTTTCTGATGACGTGTCCAACGTGTGTGAGATGCAGTCTCATCATCCTTGCTTCTAAGGAGCATTCTGCTTGTACTTCTGCTAAGACAAATCTGTTCACTCTTTTGGTAGTCCATGGTGTATTCAATATTTTTCTCTTTGCTGTTGATCAAATTCCTTCAGTTGCACACCAACACCCCCTGTTGCTGTGTAGATAAAAGTCTCATACTGAGGAAGCAGAGGCCTGAAAAACTGCTGGTTTATGCAAAAGAGAAAAAGGTCCAGATATATATAACAAGGCAAGACTTTGCTCTCAGATTCCAGATAGCACATCTCTGGCTGGGAAAAGGAGAGACAAAAGCTCTGTGAAGGGGAAAGAGAAAGAAAAGAGAAAAAGCAAGAGTCTTATTTGAAAAGGTAACATCTGCTGTAGCATCAGTACATACTTTGAAGCCAAATCAGTTGTTCTTTTCATTGCTGTCTGACGAGGACCCCCAAAACACAACAGTTGGCATGTTATTCATCAATTACCCAGGTGAAAATGCAATATTTTACTCAGTCTTAACTCATTGCATTATAATTCCCTGCCAACTTCTGCCTCATAACATTTGTTCTCAGGGCTCCTGCATTTTGGTTGCCTATATATGTGCCAAATAAAAATCCATTTATGGTATGTGAAAATATAGCCAGGATGCAGAGACACCTAGCCAAGACAGGGGCTTTAATGACAAGCCAAAGCCAACTTCACTGCAACCCACATTTACTGCAGCGATCATTAGGATGGGTAGCATGAGCTGCCATGTACCTAAGTACAAGAGAAGAAATACAATACTAAGGTAGGTTCTGAGTCTCGGGCAGGGTGGGGAGCAAGGAAGCAATGGAAACTTTAAAATGCTGTATCACCTCTGCAACTGTGTGGTGGTTCAGCTAGAAAAACAGAATCCACTAGAAACTCAAAAGACTCTAAGATTAACTTGTAAATCCATCATAAGAATGTCTGTAATTCCCTTTATATTAAATTCTCAAATAAATTAATTAAACCTTCCTCTAACATGAGTTTCTGCTGTTGAAGTAGATAAATGGCAGTGCCAACACTTGGCATCTATGCAGTGGCAGCAGAGTGGGGGTGGATAAAGGCTTACACTAAAGACTTTGCCCACCTCTTTATAAAATCCAGCAAGCAACAAGGAAAGCAATTTTCCCTCGATCACAGCAACATCGAGGCCATTTTGAATAAATATTGGAGATGAAGAACTAAAACATTTCACAATCCTTATCAAACCCATAAAATGAAAAATCAATAGCCACCTTATGCCACACAGTAAAACTGCTGAAGAAGACATTATTATCTGCAATGCTGTTTGATTTTAGAGACATATGGGCTTTCCAAATTACCACTCAGCTCAACATTGCACCCCACCCTGGCTAAGAACCAGGGATATAATTTTTATCTCCAATAAAAGTGTGTTTTGAAATTATCGACCAGACACCTGCTGTAGGGCAAGGAGAACTGATACTCTTTTGTGAGAAATGGGTGTGTATATGGTAGGAAGTGAACAAGGAACACAGAATCACAGCTGTACCACTAATAGGGGTCCAGAGCTTGTGTTCCAAAATGGACCTGGAAGACACAGCTTCAAGTTCGTAAATCCCTCTGCAGAGCTTATCTAAGTATTTTGTTTATTTTTAACAATATCGGTTTTAGAAATAGATTTTTGGGTGAATACTTTTTTCTTCTTTGTATATATCTATATTTTTCAAACTATCTACAATAAGCATGTATTTAATTAGAAAAGAAAAAGTATTTTTTTTAATATATCATGTAATGTCACACCAAAAAAAAGCAAAAAGTTGACTAAAATGAAATAATCTAATATTCCCCTTTAAGCAGAGATATCTTCTTTGTAAGAAATGATGTTACTTTTTTCCTCTTTTTACTTTTATGTATGACTGATATTTCTCTAAAATACAGAAACTTTAGCTTAAAGGATCAAGTTATAACACCCTCAAGTTGAACCACAGATTGTTTCCAATTCAGGGCCTTAATGGGATGGGAAAAAGTTAGTAAGTACAGTGATACGGGCATCTTCCCATTGATCTGAGGAAGGGCAGAAAAAATAGGAAAACTTGCTTGCCTACCTCCAAGAATTTCTTTTACTTAATGACTGACTTTCTGATGGAATGACTTAGGTTCATGTTTTCCCATCATTCCTGAAAAAAGATGCTCATACCTAGAGTAAGAGAATACTCTCTCTCAGGCTTGTATTCCTCATTTATCCACCTGTTCACCCATCCACCAATCTATCCACCCTTTAATCCATCTATTCATTGACACATCTACCAACTATGCATCATCCACCTATTTATCCCTTTATTCAGCTAGCTTGTATTGTATATCATATAGAGAGATGACTCTAAAAAGAATCTCTGCACTCAAAGGCTTAAAGTTGGGTATTTCTAAGATGGCAGCTTGAGCAGGTCTAGGTTCCCAACCCTCCCCACAAATCACCAAAAAGTACAATGAAAATTATTTGTCTAGCCCAGAGTAACTCTGAATTGGTGCACAAAGAATAGCAGCAAGAACTTTAAGACCTACCTAAGTCAACAATAAGTTTTTATCATAGGTGAAGCATTTCATCCACTGTCCCTGCCCCTCCTACAGCCAGCACCAGAGATTTACAGATGGCTAGAGTGGGGTGCATAGACAGACAGCTCTGGCTGAGCCCACTCCCCCAGTGAACACACGATTTGCCTGGGCATAGAGAAAGTCACTGAGCTCCAGTCAAAATTAAGAGAATATATATCCCTGGTGGTCCATTCAGGGTGTCCCTGTACCTCATCCTCCTGGCGTGCAGACAGATGGCTGCCACAATCTCAGTCAACCCATGGCTTGCCTAAGAATGAGAAAGGAGCCCAATCTCTGGTTATGATATAGGTGGACCCTTGCAGAGTGGGAGAAGGAGCTCCAAACAAGGATGGGAGGCTGCAGCCAAGCCAGCCAGCGATTCACATGGTGTGAGCTTTCTGATCAGTCTTGGAAATCACAGACAGACATAAACACAGCAGAGCAGGAAGGACAGCAGTAACCAAAGAATGAAGGATGCACCCCCTGGTAGACAGATTGATTACTGTGTATTCTGTGTCCTAGTTGGGAAATGCTAAAAGACTGACACTTTGGTCTGGACTTTTGGAACCATTTGTAGAGCGAGAGGAAACTATCACCGGGGGCGGGGGGGGGGGGGGTGGTGTGGTTGATAAGCAAAGTCTGAAGACTCTGACCTCTGACCACCTAACGGTTTCTTGCAGAAGAGAGTGCTATTGAAAACACAGAATTCTGGGGAGAATTGAGAAGCTCACATATTGCAAAATTCTAATGACCTGGCTTCAACAAAAAATTACAAAACACACAAACAAGTGGAAATTATGGCTCATCCAAATGAACAAGACAAAGGGAGAGAGAGACATCATATCTATGGAAACCCAAATAATGAACAGATTGGAAGAATATAATGTAACAATATTAAACAAACTCAAAGAACTGAAGGAAGACACCAACAAAGAACTAAAGGACATCAGGAAAATGATGCGTGAACAAACAAGAATCTAAATAAAGAGATAGACACTATAAAAAGAAAACAAACAGCAGCTCTGGGACTAGAAGTGCCAATATCTGAAATGAGAAACTGATTGGAAGGATTGAAAAACAGATTTGAGTGGGCAGAAAAAAAATTCAGTGAACCGGAAGAAAAGCTGGTAGAAATTATGGAGACTGTACAGCAGTAACAGAGAAGGCTCAAAACTGTTGAGCACCATTTAATGGAACTATGGGACAACATCAAGTGAACCAAAATATGCACCATGAGAATTCCAGAATGAGACAAGAGACAGAAAAGGACAGAAATAATATTTGAAGGAATAATGACAGAAAACTTTCTAAACCTGATGAGGGATATAATCTACAAATCCAAGAAGCTCAATAAACACCATATAGGCTAAATCCCAAAGAGATCAACACCAAGACACATTATAATCGAGCTCTCAAAAACTACAGAGAGAATCCTGAAAGCAGCAAGAGAAAAGCAAAAAGTCACATACAAAGGATCCCCAATAAGATTAAGTGTCTATTTATCCTCAGACACCTTGGAGGCCAGAAAGCAATGGAATGCTATATTTAAAGTGCTAAAATAAAAGAATTGTCAACAAGGAACACTTTATCTGGCAAAACTGTCCTTCAAGAATGAGGGTGAAGTAAAGACATTGCCAGACAAGCAGGAGCTGAGAGAGTTTATAACTACTAGGAAACCAGAAAGTAACTAGAGGTCATGTGTAGAAAGGTCTCCATTAAAGATAATTGTAGGGGCAAAAATAAGGAAGTTTTAAGATATTCTTATTTAATAATTCTAATGTTTATGTCCTTTCTGAATTATAATGATAAATGCATAAAAATAAGTATAAATTTCTGTTGCTGGGCACATAATGTACTAAGATGACAGCAACAAAACACTAGATTTAAGGAGGTATCAGTTCAGTCAAAGTAGTTAGAAAAGCAAGATGTTAAATGTAATATTCATGGTAACTACAAAGAAAATATCTTAAAAATACACATAAAAGGAAAGGAGAAGAGGATCAAAATGGCCCATTATGAAAAAGAAACAAAACCACTACACCACCGGGGCTCCTTCTACACACTAAACCAAAAACCAAACCTATTGCCCTTGAGTCCACTCCGACTCAACAGCAACCCTGTAGGACAGAGCAGAACTGCCCCATAGGGTTTCCAAGGAGTGACGGGTGGATTCGGACTGCTGAGCTTTTGGTTAGCAGCCGAGCTCTTAACCACTACACCACCAAATGATCTTCACTAAGCAGGGCCTGGACCTTTAGTCGTCTACCTGGCTGTGCTCTGGGAAGACAGAGTCAGGTACAGATCTGCGAGGAGAAGCAGGGCAGCGACAAGCAGTGAGGAAGGAGGCCAGCCTAGTGAGCCGTGGAGCTACGTTTTCTCCTGTTCTAAAACATCTAACAGAGCTTCTCTGGTTTTAGAGATAGCTAACTTGGAGTGTTACTTTATTTTCAGTAATTTATTACGGGAAAAGTGGAGCCGCAAAGACCGAGGAGGAAAAAAAGTCTTTTAAATAAAGACCTCTAATATGCCCTCCAGAATGAAAAAAATGGGTGAATAAAAAGAGTTAATGCTTCCATTTGCGGGTGCGGAGAGTATTTAAAAAATACAGACAGTGACTCACTGCTAGTGCCAAACAGATTCTTTCATGTTACATACATATATTTCATGTTATAGGTATGCATTCTATATATGTATGTATATATATATTTTTCTATGACTTGAAATAGTTTGCATGATTATAATTTTTAATAATTACACTGTAACCACATTATATCACACCTTTTATTTTAAAATTTCCAGTATTGGGAATATGAGGGCTGTTTCCAATTTCTCACTATTATGGATAATGCTGCAATCTATTTGCTTTTTAATATCTTTCCTTTCGGTTTATTCCCTTCAGGTATATTTCCTTAAGTGGGATTAATAAGTCAAAGGCTATGTTTTACAGCCTGCGCTCAGGGAGTACAAACGCAAGCCGTTATTTGCTTAAGGTAAATACATTGAAGACCATAGGATTACATCAAAATACGTCCATAATACATCCTAAATAGGAAAGAAGGTGCACTTAGTGGGGGCGGCTCCCAGAAAAGATGGGTCTGAACAAGCAACATAGCAGGTGTCACAACCTGCATATGTATGGCGGACGTGTATATCACATAGCGTCTTAAATTGTCTACATTCGAACCTTTGGCTGCCTGACTTACTAGCACAGGACTTTGGATGAGTTATCTATCCTCTCTCTACCTCAGTTTCCTCTTCTATAAATTGGCTTAAATACAGCATGTGCCTCAAAGGGTTGTTGGACAGATTGCTGAGGTATCATTATATGTATGGTGCTTCAAACAGTACACAGCTTGAATTAAACAATCAGTGAATAATAGAAGCTGTTACGTCAGACCCTGTTTGGGATTATCCATACTTTTTCTTTGCCCAATCAGCATGGTTAACAAACTAAAAACAACCAGTTGCCATCCAGGCAATCCTGACTCTGGGAGACAGACCCCATGTGTGCAGAGTGGAACTGCACACCACAAGGTTTTCAAGGCTGGGACCTTTCAGAAGCAGATTGGCAGGCCTGTCTCTTCCGAGGCGCCTCTGTGTGGGTTCAAACTGCCAACCTTTTGGTTATTAGTTGAGCGCTTAACTGTTTGTACCAACCATTTTGAAATTCCTGAAATCCTATTCCCCACTTCTGGGACCAGGGAATCAAGGAAAAGGGTCAGCTGTCTCTAGAAATCCTTCTGGCTCAGGAGATGTAGTTCAGCAGGCTTCTTCAGTTACCTGTATGCAGGAAAGCCAGGAGGCCCATCAGCTGACTCTGCAAGATACATAAACATGTCTGAAGGAAAAGCCATTAATAGCATCAAGCGTTTGTCATGCTGGTCTGATGAACGATCTTCCACACACAGTGCTCACGACTCTCCGTATTTCAGCGGCTGCCTCCTTGCTTTTTAATTACTGACTGGGAGCAGTTTGTCCTTGGGCAACGACTTGCATGCTGCTTGCGAGCCCTCAGATATAGGTTGTTTCCCACACCATTGCCAGGGAAGAAATTTATCGTGCCTCTGCTGGGGGTGGAGCTCAGAGGTGGGGAAGGGAGCTGGGGGCAGATTAATGAAGGACTGACTTCCAGAGCACTTCGCTGGCCTTTCCACCAAATCACCTCCTGTTCTGATAGTCACAGAGCAACGGGTTATCTGGAAGCCACTTCTCATCCCTGGGTTTCAGCTTACATAGTCCCACCTTTGTTCCCCATAACTAGCTACTAGTCAGAGTACCAAGTGAATTTTAAAATGCCACCCAGGGAAGCAAACTTAAGAGCAATGTGCCTGGGAAACCACTGTATTTGGGGTTTTTCAATTACAAGAATGGAGGTCAGATTGGAGATTTTCCCAAAGCCCAGTCATCACTTGTCTTACAAATCTCCGCTTGGTCTTAAAAGTACGCCCTGAATGCTCTGTGCAGCCTTAGATTTGTAGTAAATCACATCCACACGTAGACAACACAGCCAATGGAGTAGATTATTGAAAACCAAAGAGTATTGGCCGAAGGAAAAAAGTACCATAAATTAGAGAATGGCAGTCATATTTTCCCCACTTAGAATCCATTCAGAATTATGGACTCTGGGTCTCAGGTCAAACTGGAAAGGCATTCCCAAACTGATTTCAGTACACTCTGATCCCCTGCCTGGTTTGACCTCATACATCACAGCTTATGTTGAAATAAAAGGAGAGCGTTTCTCTACTCACGTCAACGTATTTTATCACAAGCAATCCCCCCTCAATTTGCCCAAGTTCCCATGAGAGTCACTAAAGAACCAACAATTTTTACAGTAAAGACAACAAAGAGAACCCTTTCAACCGTTAAAGATTTCATCAACTTCACAGATGTGTAACCACTGATTACAAGTTCAGATTCGACATCCTATTTTCCTTCATGTACCATAAATTTTTCAAGAAGTCATTTCCATTAATTCTCATACGTAAATGAGAGTGGATATTAAAGTTTAGTGCAAAGCCCTTAAAGGAATAAGAGCAAATAAATACCTTATTGACAAGAGGGCAAAATGTGAAATTAGGACTACCGGCAAAGCTGTTAATGTGATAAATTCAGGCTCCGTGCCATTTTATACTCTATTGCTGTGACCTATTTCAAGTGTTCTTGAAATACCCACTTCTAATTTACTTCTTCAGTTTAGATTTGGTTTTGGAATAAAGCCATACTATTTTTTTATGAAGCAATTTTCTGATCCTCTGCATTTATTACAGCTGCTATCCTGACAGTTCAGACCTGACCTTGACCACCGTTTGATATTCCTACACTAGTAATGGATCTTCTGTGCCGCGTGGCCATGGCTGTTACACATTTGGTTGCTTGATTTTTGCTAGGATCCTGCCTTGGAACACCCAAGCACTGATGAACAATTGCCACAAGATTTTTAGGCAGAAGGAAAAGAAAAGAACAACAGAGAAAGCCATCTTAAGCAAATCAGCAAGAAGAAGATGATCAGTTCTAACAGTTGACCCTCAAAGACAAAACTCCCGGCCTTTCCACTAATCGGAGGGCTGGACATGCAGAGCAGGTACCTGGATATCAGTGCGTGTGTTGTCGCCAGGGCATTGCAGAACAGAGGAGCTCTGCAATACAGCGGAGGGGATGTTCTAGGAAAAGCCCAAATCAATATTTTTAATCACATAGAAAACGAGCACTTGGATCACAATCTCTGCTTCTCAAGGGGCATGGGAGTCCCTGAGTGGTGCAGAGGGTTAACGTGCTCAGCCGCTAACCAAAAGATTGGTGCTTTGAGTCCACCCAGAGGTACTTTGGAAGAAAGGCCTGGCAATCTACTTCCAGAAAATCAGCCATTGAAAACCCTATGGAGAACAGTTCTACTCTGACACATACGGGGTTGACATGAGTTGGAACTAACTTCACTGCAACTTTATTTACTTTTTTAAGTGATATGGCAGGGATGGTGAAGAAGTACAAAGGGTCCCCCAAAAATGTTTTCCTGGTAGCCAAGCACAGCATTCTATTCTGAGATTACATCTCTTCACATGTTCTGAGATTTTATTCTTTTTTGGTGTAAAAATGTCTTTTCTTCTATGAAATGATGGCAAATAATCTATCTTTGGTGGAGGGAAATAGTTGTTTTTATTTTATTTTTTACTATCGTTTACTTGTAATTACTTACTTGGCAAAATTAAAAGTTAAAAACCCTCCGTGGATCCTCACAACCTTGCTGTATTTTCTGCTAGTCCATGAACGTTAGCACACTATCATTAAGTCTAGCTCATAAGGATATTGAATTGAATGCACCCCTTTAAACACAAGAGATGGGTACTTGTGAGCGTGCCTGGCATACAGTACCGCTCAATAAATGCGGAGTGAATTAGCTTAACGCTTTAGAATCCTTTAAAACTAACTTAGCATTTATCAGCACATGGTCCCCATGGCAGCCTGTAGATACCGGTGAAAAAGACAAGACAGAGACATCCAGGTGTAAGCCTGATCTTCTGGGTGAGTCTAACGGGGCACATGCCCTACTGTAGCCTTGACCAGAGATGCGTGGACTTGGATACCCATTCTTGCCAAAAACCAGCACAAGTTCTTGGAGGGTCTTCTGAGAAAGCTACAAAAGCACATGGAGAGAGCTGAGTGTGGTGTATCTTGTGCGGACAGCTTGGGTTCTTAATTCTCACTCAGTCGCCTTTGGTCTACGAACAGCTGCAACTTGCCTTTATCCCTTTGACCCATCTTTCTCTTAAAAAAGAAGAAATAACCCTCTTCTGCAACACAAAATCTTTACATTATGGTCTCTTTCTCCCTGTACCTAGGCTAACAGTAAATGGGAAGAAAATGTCTCTCTGGAAAATTTCACAGAAGCTATAGCATTCCCCTCTAATTTTCTGCAACATGCCATGGAGTAGATATGCCACTGGAGATAAATATTTAACAAATGAATGAATAAAGAAGTCTGTATAGAGGAATCATCTGGGATTGTGACAAAGACAGGTAAAAGATAAAAGGCATCCCCCAAATCAGTGAGGATACTAACATGCTAGAGAAAAGCCCGTGTCAGCCCAATTACAGATCACCTCTGCAATAAACTAATTTCTAGATTTTATGGAAATTTTATACAAAAAAAGGAGAGGCTGCAGGGTCAGGAAGGACATCAGCAAGAACTCCCTCTTGCTTTCAGCTCATATCTGTGCCCCTGAAAGCTCGTCTGTGCAGTCTGACACATGAATTTCCAAGTCCTGCCTTTTCCACTTCCCATCCTGGAAATCAGAGACACCTGGGAAGATAGGCCTGGTGATCGACTTCCAAAAAATCAGTCACTGGAAATCCTGCGGAGCACAGTTCTACTCTGAAACATATGAGGTTGCAATGAGTTTCAATCTACTTACTGACAATCAGTTTATTTTTAGTACTTACCAGAAAGAAGGAGCCCTGGTGGCGCAGTGGTTAAGCACTGGCTGCTAACCAAAAGGTCAGCAGTTTGAATCCATCAGCTGCTCCTTGGAAACCCTATGGGGCAGCTCCACTCTGTCTACAGGGCCACTATGAGTTGGAATTGGCCTGAAAGCGATGTTTTTGTTCTTGTTTTATGTAACCAGAAAGAAAGATAAGAGTTAACTGGGCTCACAGCAGGTATCGGGCTGCACGGATTCGATTGTGTTCCGGCTACAGATGTGTGAGTGCACCTGGAGGGAAGTTGCCTCCGAATTAAGCTCTGGACAAAGCCAAAGGCACCAGAAGACCAACTGGAGAATTTCAGACCTTATTTGTTCTGATGGCCCAAAAAGATTGGAGAAGAAAAAAAAAGTATCTTATTTATTTTCCAACTCCAGCCAAGCCAATAATCCAAATAGGCGGTTATAAGCCAAGAAGAAGTTTGAACAAATGGCGTTGATTAGCCTACTACCGTCAGAATGAAAAATACATAAATGAAAGGAAAGGGAAACACTAAAAGAAACAGGAATGGGAATAAGGTCCCAGGTCTTCTTGGGTGAATTTAAATGAAGAGAAGGCTATCTGGTGCGCTGAGAAACACAGGAAGTACAAGCATCCTCCCTTCAGTCAACTTTTAAAGATATAAGGGACAGGGAGGTCATTCGCACACAGTTTTTTCTTTCGATGAGTTCTTATAAAACTCCTGCTCCCTTGACCTTGCCCAGGGGCAGATTACCCAGTTAGCAAGGTAAGTACGGCCTTACTTGTTCGTACTTACTAATCTGTAGTGAAGAATTTCACACAGTTTTCACTCTATTGAAGATGTAAAACCAGCCATTAATGAACTTCCAGGGCTTTGGAAGCTAAGACAACCCATAGTCTTTTCTACTGTTGCCATCCACTGGAGACGAAAATACCAAAGACTGAGCATTCTGCAGAACTAGCCAAATGTCCCTCAATAATTTTCAGATAACTCTTTTTCTCAAAAGATACGGCCCCACTGGATCTGAGAAGGAGTTCCCCTTCGGCCTTGGTCTCCCATTGAAGGACATGGCCTCATGAAGATGGGAAGTCTGCGCATTTTCTCAGTCTCCAGAAGAACTGCTCGAGTTCACTCTGATATTTTCGTCTCTTACTATCAGCACACGTAGCCTGCTTGCCATCCTTCTTTTGCTGCATTATTATTTTGTTTTATTTTGTTTTTCCCAACTATCCCATGTAACCCTTTCTTGTCTATACTTGTTGACACTATAGATTTGCTGAGATTTCCAGTGGGACTCCTTTCATGAGGGGGCCATACCGCTCTTACATATTGAAAATAAATGAGGCTGTGCTAAGTATCCCAGCAAGACGACAGTGTCTACAGGGAAATAGCAAGGAATGCAGACACGTAGCATGAACATACCGAGCACCCTCACCTCCCCTAGAAAACACAAATGCATCCACGTTGCTGTCTGCAGGCTTAGCAGGTGCCTTAAGACATACCTGAAGGCACTGCTTTATTATTCTAGGCACCGCGGAGACTTGTTTACTAACATCTTTCTTTGAATAACATTAACAGCTTGTGTCAAAGTGTCAAAAGTAATTTAATTCAAAACAAACTCATATCGATGTACATTTGCCCCCTACCTCCTGTCACACATTACGAGGGATTTCAGAATTAGTTTTGCTTTTTCTTTTCCTTGCCTGTGTCACCTCGTGTTACTGTCATGTCATTTACAGGAAATACCCCGATGCTCGCTCGTTTCTGGGTATGCAGAAACCCAGCTGCTGATGGTGTATTTTGAACAGCAAGGAAATGTCTTGAAGCAGCTCTCATTTGCCTCGTGGAGCTGGCAGCGGAGCTGGGGGTCTACGCAGAAGATAGGCTTCTCAAAGCTGAGTTCTTCTGTCAGCCTGGCAGGGCCCAACTCTCTCTAAGCTCATGGATGACTCACAACCCATCGAAGATCCACTTCCCTACTTTCTGGCTCTTTATTCTGGATTCAGTGTCTGGAGTATATTTTTCAACCCAATTATAGCATTTAATAAGCTCCTATTGTGTGCACAGTCCTTACTTTCAAAACTGGATGAATTAAAGGTGATGTTTGGGCAAGATGCAACACTGAACCCTCAGGAACCACAGAACCGCGAAGTGGAAAGTTTTTCAGGTCAGAAGTGATCGTGAAGGGCTAGGACCTGAGCCCCAGCATCTCAGTGTTCTATCTCCCAAGGGACATATTTGTTCCCGGGAAAAATGTCCCCAGAACGCCTGGCTACATTTTTCCCATTTCACATAATCATATTTTGTATGGCGCTTTCTTGTTGATAACCCCAAACACTGAGCTAACTTGATGTATGGTTGAAGAGGTATAATCCTAAGTGACTAACTTTGCTGGTCTGCCTGGAATTGAGGGATTCTTGGGACACAGGGCTTTCAAGGATAAAATCCGGACCTAAAAAACCAAGCCAGTTGCCACGGAGTTGATTTCAAGGCTATAACCTTTTGGAAGCAGATTGCCAGGCCTTTCTTCCAAGGCACTTCTGGGTGGATTCAAACAAACAATTTTTTAGTTAGTAGTTGAGTGCTTAACCATTTGCACCACTCAGGGACTCCAAAATCAGGACAACCCTGAGGAAATCAGGACTCCCAAGTATAACCTCTGTTCTGTAGATAAGAAAACAGAGACTGGAAGAAATGGAATGGCTTGCCCAAGGTCACACAGATGGCAAGTAGCAGAGCTAGGTAACCTTTCTGGGTCCTTTGCTCTATGTCTTGCTGTATCTTCCTACAAAGGGCAAAGCCTCAAAAGTCCTCAAGCCTCAGGGATGCATGCACTGGTGAACAGCCCTTCTTAGTAGCAAAGAGGAGAGTTTTAAGGGCACAGTTTAGAAACTGAAAGGAAATAGAAGTTAGCAAGGTGTTAAAAGGAGCTGGGTCTGGTTCCCAGAACTTCTCATTTGCTGTCTATGTCGTCTTGTTAATTCATTTAATCTCCCTAAAGCCTCAGTTGCCTGAAGAATGGAGATTTAACAAATAAGAATGAATGTATGTTTTTATTCATTCATTCATTCAATAAGCATTTATGGAGTGCCTGCCATACCAGACACTCTTCTAGGTACGTAGAAAACAGAGGTAAGTAGAGCAAAGACAGTGTACGTGAAGATGTCTTTCGTCTGACTAGGATGAAGTTCTACTCTTTTTTTTCTTTTAATAACTTAATTTTGAGGGTGTTTGAAAAGGACATTCACTCTCCACAGACCCAACCATTCCATGTTATTTTAATTTTGGCTCACTTCTATGCTTTATATTATTTTCTTATGACTTGCCTGGCCTGCAGAGACAGTTTTTGAGTCTAATTTAATGTCCCTGGGTGGTGAAAATAGTTAACGCATTCAATTGGCTGCTAACCAAAAGGCTGGCAGTTCGAGTCCTCCCAGAGGCAACTTCCAAGAAAGGCCTGGCAATCTACTTCTGAAAAATCAGCCATCGAAACCCTACCCAGAGCACAGTCTACTCTGACACACATGGGGTTGCCATGAATTGGAATGAACTCAATGGCAACTGGTTTTGTTGGTTTTTAATTTAATGAAATAGTACCTACCTCACAGGTTTGTGTGGGGGATTCAATACATTAGAATACCTTGCACAGTGCCTGTCACTTGCTAAATGTTCATTATTCATTATGACACTATTTTAAGTTGTACTAGCAATTATTGTTTTCTCTGTATCTTATAACAGAAAGAGAATTCCTCCACCACTTCATGTCAGTATCCCAACGTCCAAGCAGGCCAGGGTACTGAGAGTTTTCAAACTCAAAGAAGAGAGACAGAGTTGAATCTTTAACAAACAAAAATCACACTGATTTTCTTCTCTGAAGTCTCAACATGAACTATGGACTTCCATATATGCACAAAGTCCAGAATCGCATTGCTCCTTAAAGCACTGTATCCAGTTGTCCTGGACAAGTTTTGAGCTCACAAATCTCTGAGCAGAGAAAGTGCATTAAATCTCCATGCCCATCCAAGAATGAGTGTTTACAAGGCGAGACCATAAACCTTGCAAACAATGCTTGCAAACAGTGCTCAGGGATGGGTGTAATTTAAGCAGCATTAGAGAGATCATTAATACCTGGCCACAATAAAACAGGTAGTTTGGGGTGGGATGTAAATCACATTGGTTCAAGGCCATGAGGTTCATATTGCAATGCTGCATAAACAGCTGCTCCAGTGTTAATTCTTTCTTCAGTGGAGCCCAACAAACACACACCCTGCTTCTTGCTTCTAATCTCATTAACTGTCTTTCCTCATTCAGCATGCTTGACCTATTTAGCCTTCAGGAGAACACTCCAGTTCCAGAGGCTGTGCTACCAAAAAGATTTTGATATGTTTGGATTATGCCTTCATTCTAGAAAAATGCTGGATGACAATGTTCCAATGCCACAGAGAAAACAGAATGGTGTGTAGTGTTAATTAGAATGGGTGTGGCATTGATTGAGCAAAACCAGGTAATTAACTTAGCATATTCATGAATTTCACCTTGTTTTTCACTTTCATACTCAAGAAACACATTCATTCTTCCAATATATCAATAATAAGTTACATATGTTGTTATTGTATTATGTCCTAGGACTATGTTAAACACTTCACACTGATTATTTTAATTCTTACAACAGTCCAATGCATAAGATACTATCATTATTTCAGATTTGTAGGTGGAGAAACTCATTTGTTCAAGGTGACACAGAGAGTAGTTGCCAGAACAAGGGTTCAAGCTCCACACACTCTGCTCTGTTAGGAAGCCTTGACTTGACCTCTCTACCCTTCCCAGACCTCCTAGTGGCACGTTCTTCCAAAGATCACTAACAGATCACAACTCAGAACTGAAGCCACTCCCAAAGTCCATGTTTCAGTCAAAGATTAGACAGGCCTGGTGGCGCACCGGTTAAGAGCTTGGCTGCTAACCAAAAGGTTGACAGTTTAAATCCACCAGCCACTTCTTGGAAACTCTATAAAGGAGTTCTACTCTGTCATATAGGGTCACTATGAGTTGGAGTCAACTCAATGGCAAAGGGTTTTTTTTTTTTTTTTTTTGGATAAAACGAACAACACATGCGAGGAAAGTGCTTCTTAGTTTAATCAAGCAAACAAGACCAAATGGGAAACAGCTGCCCAAAAGCAAAGACTAGAAGGCAGGAAGGGACAGGAAAACAGGATGAATGGACATGGAAAACCTAGGGTGAAAAGGGAAAGGGGAGAGCGCTGACACATTGTGGGGATTGCAACCAATGTCACAAAACAATCTGTGCATAAATTTTTGAATGAAAAACTAATTTGTGCTGTAAACTTTCACCTAAAACACAACAATTTTTTTTTAAAAGAAGAACAGATCACATGTCACCTGTTAGATCACTTCAACATCTCTTCTTGAAGAAGACAAAACTTTGACTCTTTCCATGTGGCCGTGTGAGTTCCAGAAGACTTTTAAAGCTGGAAGGCAGCTGGCTGGCATCTGGACAAGATCAAAGGTGGCTGCCATTCATGGCTGTGTAAAACTAATCAATAATAGTCAGAAGACATAGATTCTAGAGAGGTGGGGCAAGATGGTGAAATGAGTGGACCCTGCCATTTACTCTCCCAGCAACTAACTCACTGAACAACGAATAAAAATAAGAACAGACTGATATCTCAGAACTCCAGGCCACAGCTGAGGTATTGGAGCATGCAGTTGAGTCCAGAAGCAAGGGAGAGGAGGAACGGGGTCAGCACAGAAGCTGGGAAATCCTACCTGCTAACAATAAGAGTGCTTGTTCATCACAGCCATTTTGAGATGGGGCTGGATAATACCCCAAACAGGGAACACAGAAAAGGAGCTATTCTAAGGAAGCTCTAGCCCAATTTTTTTTTTTTTTTAAGGTGGCACAAATTGGCTGTGGGAGTTCTCAGATTATGCAATTGGGAGGGAGTGAAGGGAGTTTGTGCTGCAGCATGAAAGTGCTGTTGAAACTTGCTGAGGTCCAAGACAAATGGGCACTAGGACCAGAAGGAACTGCAAGGGCAGCAGTGTGAGGGGAATACTTCAGACTGACAGAGACAAAGGAAACCGCCCATAGCAAAACACTGAGACACCAAGGGAGTCCCTGTGCAGGGGCACTGGGGAGGAAAAGACATAGCCCTATCCCCCATCATTGCCACAGGAAAGTTGACCACCACCGCTTATGTCAGCATCACCTCCTCCTCCTATGCATGTGTACTGAACTCCAAAGACCAAGCATACAGAACTCCTGAACCAGCTCTGAAAAAAACCTAAAGATAAGAGTACCAACTAGTTGTTCTCAGAAGACACCAAGCTCACTGCCACTGGGTCATTCTGACTAACCAGTGGGGCTTAAGGAAGCTCCCTTGTGAGGTTCCCAGGGCTGTGAGTCTTTGCAGAGATGGTCTCAAGCATCTTTCTCCTGTGGAGTGGCTGGTAGGCACAGGCCCTGTCCTTTCAGTTTGCAGATGACGCTTGACCACTGCCCCAACAGCGCACCCAATCAGAAAATTTTCCCATAATAAACTGAATATGAAAATTCAAGGAAGATAAAAAAGTGCCCAAGTTCAACACAAGAGAGTAAAACATACAAAATCACAAGAGAAGACGGAACACTCAAAAACAAAACATGAAGAAGAGGAAATCTTTCCATGGAATCCAGAATAATGCAAAGAATTGATAATTTTCAGATTGTGGTGCTAAATATGTTTAAAGAAAGCAATTTAAAGTGTTAAAGTGTTAAAAAGCAAAGATATCACCTTAAAGACTAAGGTGTACCTGACCCAAGCCATGATATTTTCAATCGCTTCATATGCTTGTGAAAGCTGAACAATGAATAAGGAAGACCAAAGAAGAATTGATGCCTGTGAATTAACAAATGCCTACATTAATAAACTAGTGGATAACGGGGGAAAAATGGAGGAAGAAAATGAAAAAAAAACAAACAAACAAGCAGGAAACTACTGGAACCAAAGAATAAAACATCTGAATTAGAAAAAGCAAGAGAAAACACTTAACAATAAAGCTGAACAGAGAGAATGTAGAGTAAGTGAACTAGAAGACAAAATAACTGAACTTATCAAGTCTCAAGAGAAATAAGAGAAAAGAACAAAGAAAAACCAACAAACACAAAAGGAAACGTGGGATTCAATTAAGAAATTTAACATTAAAATTATTGGAATCCCAGAGCACCATGACAACAACAAAGGCATAGAAACAATTTTCCAAGAGATAATCGAAGAGAATTTCCCAGACCTGAACAGAGAACCAAGCCTGAAAAAAACAGGAAGCTACATGGACCCCAACCAGAAGAGACAACAAAAAACAACTCTATGACATATCCTGATAAAATTCCTGAAAACCAAAGACAAGGAGAGAATTCTGAAAGCAGGAAGAGAAAAATTCAAGATAACATACTAAGGGTCTTTCGTAAGAATCAGTGTGGGTTTCTCCCCAGAAATCCTAGAGGCCAGAGAACAACAAAGTGACATATATAAAATACTAAACCAAAACAATTGCCAACCAAGAATTCTTTACGCAGCAAAGTTGTCATTAAAAACAAAGGTGAAATCAAGACATTCCCAAACAAACAGAAGCTCTGTGAATTTGCCACTACCAGACCAGATTTTCAAGTATTACTCAAGGGAGTACTCCAAATGGAAAGGCAAGAGCATGAAGAAATAAGTACAAAATAAACTTATTGACTATAGAGTGCATATTGACATTAATAGAGACACACCAACAGAAAGGTAGGAGGGAGGGGCATATCAGGAATAGATTTGTTATGTTAAGGCTGTATGTTAACCGTTGTTCATATGTTAAATGTTGTAACTATAAATTGTGTAATGTAACATATGTGGTAATCACTAAGAAATCGTCAAGAAGAAACATTCAAAAAACAAGAAGGAAAATAACAAAAAGGCTCATCACAAGAAAGCACCCAAATACAAACAAAAACAGAAAAATCAGAATAAAAAAAATAGCAAAATGAATGAAGCAGACATATCATTTTCAGTAATTACCTTAAATGTAAATGGTCTAACCCCCCCATGCAAAAGACAGGAAGTGGCAGAATTGATTAAAAACAACAACACACACACACAAAATCCATCCTTGGGCTGTCTACAAGAAACACACCTTAGACATAAGGATACAAACAGATTGAAAATAAAAGGATGGACAAAAATATTCTATGCAACCAGTAAACAAGAAAGAGCAGCGGTGGCCAGCCTGATATCAGATAAGATAGACTTTAAATCAAAATCTATTATAAGAGATAAAGAAAGATATTACATAACAATAAAAGGGTCAATTCAGCAAGAAGACAACAATCATAAATATATATGCACCTAATACAGGTGCTCCTTAGAAACCCTATGGTTCTACTCTGTCCTATAGGGTCGCTATGAGTAGGAATTGACTCGATAGCAGCGGGCTTGGTTTGATTTTTTTTTAAGAGCAATGCACCAAAACACATGAACAAAATACTGACTAATAAGAAAAGAGAAATAAACAACTTTGCAATAATAGTAGGGGACTTGTACACACCACTTCCAGTTATAAACAGAACATCTAAAAAGCTAATCACTAAGGACACTGAGAACTAAAATAAAACTATAAGCAAATTAGACCTACGGACACATACAGGCCACTCCACCTAACATCAGAACAATACACAGTCTTCTTCAGCGCACATGCATGATTTTCCAGAATAGATGATATGCTAGGACACAAAACAAGTCTCAATAAAGTTAAAAAGATTGACGTCATACAAAGCATACTCCCTGATAATAATGGTATTTAAGTTAGAAATCAACAACAGGATAAACAAGGAAAAAAGAACAAATACATGGAAACTAAATAATACAGTATTAAAAAACTATTGGGTCATAGAAGAAATGAAAAGTGAATTAAAAATAATTCCTAGGATCAAACAAAAATGAAAACACATCATATCAAAACCTTTGGGACACAGTAAAAGCAGTACTCAGAGGGAAATTTGTAACAATAAATGCTTATATTAAATAAGAAGAAAGATCCAAAATTGTTAACTTAAACCAACAACTTGAGCAAATAGAAAAAGAAGAGCTAAAGAAGCCAAAAGCTACCAGAAAATAATAATAATAAAGATCAGGGCAAAAATAAAATCAAAAAACAGAAAAACTATTGAAAGAATTAAAAAAAATAGAAGTTGGTTCTTTGAAAGGATCAATAAAATAGACAAACCACAGGCTAGATTGACAAAAGAAAAACAATGGAAGAGGCAAATAACCAAATCAATAAATGACTATACGAAGAAGAATCCAGCATCAAGATTAGAGAAAGACTCATTAACAACCTGTGATAAGCAGATGAGATAAACTTGCTTGCTGAAAGCAAAGAGGACATAAAGCACTTACTGATGAAGAGCAAAGACTACAGCCTTCGTATGGATTACATCTCAACATAAAGGAAACAAAAATCCTCACAACTGGACCGATAAGCAACATAATGATAAATGGAGAAAATATTAAAGTTGTCAAGGATTTCATTTTACTTGGATCCAAATCAAGGTCCATGGAAGTAGCAGTCAAGAAATCAAACAACAGATTGCATTGAGCAAATCTGCTGCAAAAGACCTCTTTAAAGAGTTAAAAAGCAAAGATACCAACTTAAAGACGAAAGTGCGCCTGACCCAAGCCAAGGTATTTTCAATCGCTTCATATGCATGTGAAAGCTGGACAATGAATAAGGAAGACCAAAAAAGAATGGATGCCTTTGAATTAAGGTGTTGGCAAAGAATATTGAATATATCATGAACTGTCAGATGAACCAAAAAGTCTGTCTTGGAAGAAGAACAGCCAGAGTGTTCCTTGGAAGCGAGGATAGCGAGACATTGTCTCACGTACTTTGGACATGTTATCAGGATGGGCCAGTCCCTGGAGAAGGACATCATGCTTGGTAAGTAGAGGGTCAGCGAAAAAGAAGAAGACCCTCAAAAAGATGGATTGATATAGTGGTTGCAACAATGGGCTCAAACATAGCAATGATCGTGAGGATGGCGCAGGACTGGGCAGTGTTTAATTCTGTTGTATGTAAGGTCACTATGAGTTGGAACCAACTCAGCGGCACCTAACAACAAACAACAACAACAACAAGAAATGAAATTGTTGACATTACAACTGATACAACAGAGAGAAAGAAAATCATAACTGATTTATGAAGAATTTTTCTCCAACAAATTTGAAAACCTAGATGAAATGGACAAATTACTAAAAACACACTATCTCCCCAAACTAACAAAAACAGAGGTAGATAATTTAAACGGACCCATTACAAAAGAAGAGACAGAAGATGTCAAAAACTACCAACAAAAAGAAGTCCAGGACCAGATGGCTGCACTGGAGAATTCTACAGAACATTCAGAGAAGAGTTGACACCAATCCTACTCAATCTCTTCAAAAATATAGAGAGGAAGGAACACTACCGAACTCTTTCTATGAAACCAGCATAACCCTGATAACTAAACCAGGAAATGACATAACAAAAAATAAATTTATAGAACAATATCCCTTTTGAACATAGATGCAAAAATTTTCAATAAAATTATAGCCAACAGACTTCAGCAACATATCAAAGAAAAAAAATCATGCACCACGATCAAGTTGGTTTCATACTAGGATTACAAGCATGGTTCAACATTAGAAAACCAATCAATATAACCCACCACATACATAAAACAAGGAAAAGAATCATATGATCATATCCATAGATGCATAAAAGGTATTTGATAAAATTCAACACCAATTCCTGATAAAAACTGTCAGCAAAGAATAGAAGGAAAATTTCTGATAATAATTAAGGGCATATATGCAAAACCAACAGCCAACATTATATTCAACAGAGAAAGTCTGAGAGCCTTCCCTTTGAGAACGGGAAAGAGACAAGGATGTCCATTATCACCACTCTTATTCAGCATTGTACTGGAACTCCTAGCCAGAGCAATAAGACAAGAAAGAGAAATAAAAGGTATTCAAATTGGAAAAGAAGAAGTAAAGCTATCTCTATTTGCAGATGACATGAACCTATACATCTAAGACCCTAAAGATTTCACAAGAAAACTACTGGAACTAATAGAAGAATTTAGCAATGTTGCAGGGTAGAAGATCAACACATGAAAATCAGTTGCATCCCTCTACACTAAGAAAGACCACTCTGAAAAAGAAATTAAGAAAACCGTACCATTTACAGTAGCTCCCAAATCAATAAAATACGTAGGGATCAACCTAACCAGGGACATAAAAGACATATACAATGGGAATTATAAAACACTGCTGCAAGAGACTAAAAGAGACCTACATAATTGGAAAGACATCCTGTACTCATGGATTGGAAGACCTAACATAGTGAAGATATCAATTCTATCTAAAGCAATCTACAAATTCAATGAAATCCCAATACAAATCCCAACAACAGTCTTTACTGAAATGGAAAACTATTGACCTACTTCATATGGAAAGGAAAGAAACTCCGAACAGCCAAAGCAATACTAAAGAAAAAGAACAAAGCAGGAGGTCTCATACTCCCCAACATCACAAAATATTATACAGACACTGTAGTCAAAACAACCTGGTATTGGTTCAACAGTAGACAAATAGACCAGTAGAACAGAATTGAGAACTCAGAATCAAACCCAGCCATCTATGGACAAACGATTTTGACAAGTGGTCAAAGTCCATTCAGTGGGGTAGAAATAGTCTCCTTAATAAATGGTGCTGGCAAAACTGGATATCCACGTGCACAAAAATGAAACAGGACCCATGTCACACACCATACGCAAAAACTAACTCAAAATGGATCAAAAATCTAAATGGTAAATCTAAAACCATAAAATTCCTGGAAGACAGTATAGGAAGAAAACTATGGGAACTAATCTTCCATAAAAACAGGATAACAAATATTGCAACAAAGGCACAAATTGAAGAAGACAAAATAGATAAATGGGACCTCATAAAAATTAAAAACTTAAAGCTCATCAAAAGACTTTATTAAAAGAGTAAATAGACAACCTATAGACTGGGAAAAAATCTTCACAAACAATTTATCCGACAAGGGTCTAATCTCTAAAGACTACAGAAAACTGCAACAACTCAACAACAAAAAGACATAAACCGTCACCAAAAAAAACATCCAAGCATCCAACAAACACAGGGAAGGATGTGCACGATCATTAGCCATGAGAGAGATGCAAATCAGAACTACAATGAGACACCATCTTACTCCAGCTAAAATGGCACTGATAAAAAAAATCAAATAACGACAGGCAGTGTTTCTTTCTGCTGTACACAGGGTCGCTGAGTCAGAAACAACTCCAATGCACCTAACAACAGCAAAGAACAGTTAGCATTTGGCCACTAAGCAAAAGGTTGGCAGTTCAAATCCACCCAGTGGTGGTGAGAAGGAAAGGCTTGACGATCTACTTCCTAAGACGGCAAGCACTGAAAACCTTATGGAGCACAGTTCTGCTTTGAAGCATGTAAGGTTGCCGTAAATTGGAAACCACTTAATGACAACGGGTTTTTTAAGAAGGGATTAGGTTTAGGACCCACTCTACTCTGATATGACCTCATTAACATAAGAAAAGGAAAACCTTATTTCCAAACAGGGTCAAATCACAGGTACAGGGGTTAGGAATTCAGCATATCTTTTGGGGAGATACAATACAATCCATAACACCTCTCTTAATCTTAGCCAAAAGAGAATATTGTTTCTTATGAATTAAGCGTAAGAGAAATCCAGGTGGATGGATGCTCAGTGAATCTTGCATGATCTGCCCATATGTGATTGGCATTTCTCTGGCCATTTGCACTGACCCAATTGCTTATAGGCTTTGACCAAAAGCCCAGTGTTCCAAACAGAACAGTCAGGGTCTCTGCATTTAAACAGATGCCAGTGCTGGTCTCTGTATCATTTTCAAAGCTGACTGACTTCTCAGCACTTTCCAAAGGCTCTGCTACTTGCAGCTATTCATCATGGACCAGTTCCCAGGGAGTTAGTAATACTTGTACAGCTAGGCCTTGAAATCATGTGACCCAGCTGGATTATGCACATCATGACTCCTTTACATTGGGATAGAATGACCATTTACAGAAGCTCAAGATTAGGCAGATGAGAAGAGTGGAAGTAAAAACCTGTCTTGGGGATTTTACTAGTAAAAATTCATTGAAGCACTTAGAAATATGAGGTGTTAGATAAATGACTGACGGTAATGATTTTTTTAAATCTAATTACAATGATTGCGTATGATGTACAAGAACTCTAGAGCCAGCTGAGGGTCAGAAAGCTTTAGCACGGAAATGGAGAGGATAAAAAACAAAATAAGTTTTTCTCGGTGAAAGTGGGAGGCATGGTGATCCCAATCCCCCAAAGTGCTCTATGCTGCTAAATTAGGATAGTGGGTCACATAACGCTGGGGGCAAGAATTTTCCAGCTGTACTCTAAAATTTACACACGGGTCTAACTTTCCAGACCACCAACCAACAAAAATACCAAGAATAGTCTCTTTGCAAGTACAAGGTTAAGAGGCAGCAGAGGTATATGGAAACCCCAGAAGGCAGAGTTCAACTCTGACTGGCACGAAGGCCCATAGCAGGGACTAACCTGCTAACTGCGTGCTCAGAACCTCGGACAGAGCAGGTGCACTGAAGACGAGACAGATGGTCATTTGCAGTTGTTTCCTGCATCCTGGGACCTCTTCTCTTCGGCGGCCCCCACCCATCAATCAGCATATCTGCAGGTCTCTTGGGGATCCTGCTCCTGGGGAAGTCTGTTCCACAATGCAGGGATCTCTTCTATGATATTACTGGGTTTGAAATGCATTACCTTCAAAATCACAGGAGACAAGAGGAGTCATTTGCCGGGCAATGCAATTCTGCAGAACTGCACTCCTCTATTCTCTGGAAGGTGGGTAGAAGAAGCAGGGTCACCCCAGGAAAGCTGAAGCCCATCCCTAGGGACCCTAGTCTAGTCTCCCCAGGATCCAGTGTATCAACCCAGCCTTGCTATATCCATCTGTGTCCCCTTACAAGGTGGTTATCCCAGGAATCAGAAGAACAAAAGAAATGAACCCATTGCCGTTGAGTGGATTTTGACTGAGTGACCATATAGGACAGAGTAGAACTGCGCCACAGGGTTTCCAAGGAGTGGCTGGTGGATTTGAACTGCTGACCTTTTGGTTAGCAGCTGTAGCTCAGGAGATTGGCAGTAACTGGGAGGAAAACAGAATGGAATATTCTCTCCATTAGCAGCAGCCATGAGCACGGGGGACAGTTTAGATAGAAAAGAAGTGGGGGTTGCCAGCTTGAAACATGAATTGTGGCTGTATTGCCTGAAATGTTACTTTATGTTAACTGTCCTAATTAACATAATTCTGGAGGCCCAATGTGGGTGTGTCTGCCCATATTTTAGAGGACTCTGTTGTGCTGCAAACTGGGAACTGAGCAGCAATGACAATATCCCATGAAATTAACTACCTTGAAAAGTGTTGGAAGAGCACAAAAAAGGTAATAAAGCTAAGACTATGAAGAGAAAATAGTCAGACACAGGATAGGATCCTATATCCTCTTCAAAACAAGGACTGGAAAGTAGAGTGTACGTATGTTAGCAATTGAGTTACACTGTCCAGAACTTCTTTTTACAATCCAGATTTCTGGAAAGGAGCACATGGCCAGTCTGGAGCGAACTCTGCCTGTGGTTTTGGGATTATCATGTAGAAATATTTTAAAGCAATGAGTCACATCCTTCTGAGAACACCTCCTGCCCTCATGGCAGATTATAGTGCATCCGCTTCCTTGGAGTCTACAGTCCAGAGTTGAGGCTAACTGCATTAAATCAGAACCACACGAATATTTGCTGTGCGGTGCCAATCCAGAATGCTTATGAGATCAGGTCCCTGGCTCCCAAGCCTCATTCTAAGGGTAGGCAGGGTATTCTGACAGCCAAAAAGGGAAAAATAAGGCACAATATCTGCCTACTAACGTCACCCAAGAGCCCTCAGCCTTCTGAGAACACCATTTATTTTAATAACCAAATACAATGAGTAATATTCCCCTCCCCCATGCTGTGGACAACCCAGACCCTTCTATCTACCAGTGACAGCTCCTTTCTTGCCTGACTCCCAGAATGCCTGCAGGAAATCACGTTGTTATACAGCTCGAGATAGCTCCCCTCTTGTAATCAAGCATCTCTCATGTGGAGTGTACCTGGATCCTACTTTTCATCAACCAAAGATCCAGTCTGCCTTCAGAAAAATTCTTCCCCTACCCCTGTAATTCAGAAGCAGCCCATAGTTATTTCTTTCATAATAGAGATGTTAACTTGTTGTTGCCCAGCCTTTCGAATACTCTCCCTTCTCAAAACACTACGGCGGAGTACCAAAAAAAAAAAAAAAAACGAACAAAAAAAAAACCCATTGCATCCAGTTGATTCTGACTCTTAATGATCCTACAGGACAGAGTAGAACTGCCCCATAATCCAAGGAGCAGCTGTTGGATTAAAACTGCTTACCTTTTTGTTAGCAGCCAAGTTCTTAACCACTATGCCACCAGGGCGAGGTAGGACAGAGGAAATTGGAAACAGAAAGAGAGCATGTTAACAGGTAGACCTCTTTCTACATACTCACACGAAGGTAAGTAGTCTGATTCCTGGTCTTCCTGATCCAGAAACTCTAGGACTAGTTCTCATTTCCTGAAGCTCCAAAGCAAAAGCCTATTTCTTCAAGTAACTAAAAAGCTGCCTCTGGACACCAGAGCCATTCTCTGAGAAGATGAAGTCATTTCTCAGACAATTCAGAGCCTTCCTTTAAGTACCTTGGTAGCTGACTCCCTGTCCGTAATGGACTCTGAATCATGCACTAATGGCCTCCTTGCAGGCTATCAAACCACTGAATCTAACCATTGCCACTGCCCCCCATTCTGAGAAACAGTGAGTCTGGACTGACCTTCACTGGAGACACAAGCGCTCTCAGAGATGAAGTAGAACAGGGGGAGAGGGAGCCCAAAGTCACAGAGCCCCTGGGGTGTATAACGCAATGTCACCATGGCAGAGGAGAAAAATGCTTTTGTTTCAGCTCTAAGGTATTTTAGCAGAGCTGCCCTACTTCCTTCTTAAGGAGAACCCATCTCCTCCACTCCTTTCCACCATCTGCCTTATCCCTCACTTGCCTTGTTCCAGGACCTGGTTAAGCAGGCATCAGAACTTCGGGTCAAATTTTGCAATTTCACTGAGCTGCTGTAAGAGCTGCCGGGACCTTCTGGAGATAACTGGAACAGTATCTCATGAGATCAAGGTGACACATCTTCACCTCTGTCCCATGTTTGTTTTGCTCTCCCGCCTCTGCCTTGACAGTTTACAAGAAGGTGGGATATTTAATCTGGCCAGCACCTAAGACATTCATTGGGCTACATTTATGTAGTGGACAGGGTTATTGTTCCTTAAAGATCAGAACTCAGCATGGATCTAAAGTGGATCTTTGTTTTTTGTCATTCAACTGGTATGCATGGGGCTCAAAGAACAGATAGACGCCTAAGACGTCGTTCTTGGTCTCTTTTGTTGTTACTGGTTAAGAGTTTGGCTGCTAACCAAAATGTCAGCAGTTTGAATCCACCAGCCACTCCTTGGAAACACTATGAGGCAGTTTTACTCTGTCTGATAGACTTGCTATTAGTCAGAATTAACTTGACAGCAATGGGTTTGGTTTGGTTATTCGATTCCAATTCATGGTGATGCCATGCGTGCAGAGTAGAACTGCTCCATAGGGCTTTCCAGGTTGTGACTTTTCAGAAGCAGATTGACAGGTCTGTCTTCCGAGGCACCTCTGGGTGGGTTCAAACGGTCAACCTTTCAGCAAGTAGTCGAGTTCTTAACTCTTTGCACCACCCAGGGACTCTTACGTTCTTTAGTGGTTGTCAGTTGGAGTAATTAGATATGCTTATTTAAAAATGAACATCCTCACGTGATACAGGCCAGATGATAAAGCTTGGGGTACGGAGTCAGAAGGCCTAAGTTTCCAACTCCTGCCTCTCCCACCTATTGGTGGAGAAATCGTGAACAAGTCACCTCAATTTTCCAAGCGGAAATTTTCTCATCTGCAAAATGGGGATAGTAATAGCAATGCTGACCCCACCAGGTTGCTGTGAGATTCAGAAAAATGAGACAGATCAGTGTTTGTAGACTATAAATTGTTGAACACATGTACGTTTTTATTATTATGGTTGTCGCAAGATTTCCATCACAGAGGGCTCAAAAGTGGGCTTAGAAGGTCAAGACAAAGTTCCTGGGTGAGGCAGCTTTGATTAGAGTCTTGGGTGACTGGTCTTATTTAGAAGAGTAGAATAGAATAAACAGGGAATGTCAGGTACAACAAAGCCCCAGAAGTGGTGCAGAGGCCAGGTAAAGTAGGGCGTGCTTGCCTCGTGAGTGGTAGATCCAAAAGCAGAGAGTCAAGTAGGGAGTCTGGGAGATCAGTATGAAGGGTAGGTTGAGACAGACTGTCCATCATTTAGTGGTTGGAAATTTATTTAGGTTCGTTCCTTAGGCAATAGTATTCTATGTGACTACCTGATAATCACGTAGAGGGGAATGGAGGTGAAGAAACAGGCGACAGGGAGACCAGGTTGGAGATGATTTTAATAGTTCAGGCGTAATGTATACCTGTTCTGAACTCACAGGTGGCAAGTTAGGGTTCCTTTCCCTCAGGGCTTAGGTAGAATTTCTTTCTCTGTAAAAGTGATTAATTATAATGTACGTCATTAACAGTATGCTTCCTAGGTGCCAAGCACTATATTAAGTGCCTCAAAGATATGTAATTAATTTTTAAAATAACCCAGTGAGATGGTTAGTATTTCATCCATTTTACAGCCGAGGAAAGGGAAAAGATTACTTTGTCTCTATGGACCTCGAAGTTGCACAGTTAGTAAGTGGCATAATTATGCATGTCCATGTGATTCCAGGGTCAGTGCTCTTAATCATAATATCAATAAAATACAGTTTCTTCACAAGGATAGGTGCAAACCCAACCATCCTAAAGAGAAGATACTTTAGAGCCTGGTTTAAGAAGGCTAGTTAATATTCAGGATAGTGAGCTAGGGCTGTGCATGGTTGTAACTAGTGGAGTGATTTGGGAACCATCAATTATTTAGCTTTTTTAGGCTTCAGTTTCCTCATAACCAGGATGATTCAGACAATACCTCAGGTTGTTTTCCAGGCATGATATTTTGTCTTCTCTGCTCATATGGTGCACTGTGGCTATCTCTCCTTTATATCAGCTTACTCTAGACTACCTGATCACTGGTTACTCTATCAGTTAATCTTCAGCTGAAGTAGACCTTGTTGTTGTCAGCTGCCATTCAAGTTGGCCCCTGATTCATGGAGACCCCATGCACAACGGGATGAAACATTGCCAGGTCTTGTGCCAACCTCATGATCCTTTGTGGATAGGGCTATTATGATCCATAGGGTTTTCACTGGCTGATTTTTGGAAATAGATCACCAGGTCATTCTTCCTAGACTGTCTTAATCTGGAAGCTCTGTTGAAACCTATTTAACATCATAACAACACGCAAGCCTCCACTGACAGACAGGTGGTGGATATGCATGAGGTGCGTTGGCCAGGAATCAAACACAGTCTCCTGCATGAAAGGCAAGGATTCTGCCACTGAGCCGCCACAGACCCAAAATAGATACTAAGCCTCTTTAATTAAAGTTTGCCCTTCCTGGGCTTTGATGGGCCCAGTGGTCTGTCCTCCCCACTTCAGTGTGGGTAATGAAGTATAAAGATGTCCAGGAAAGCATGACTTACCCTGGTTATAAAATAAATAAATAAATAAAAAACTCTCTTCAACCCACTCCTTTGTGAAGTGAATTTGCAAAATGTTTTATCCTGGCAGGCTCACAATGAGGATGGGCTGGATGGTGCACTCCATTGCAGACTCCACTTCCTAAACACACAATGGACTGAATTTGTGGAACCAGTCAGCCCCGTGCTGGGCACAGGGAACCAGTTCACCTGCAAGTGTAGGTGTAGCACAACAGTTCAAATCCACCAGTAGCTCCTTGGAAACCCTATGGGGCGGTTCTACTCTGTCCTATAGGGTTGCTATGAGTCAGAATCAACTCAATGGCAACTGGTTTGTTTTTTGCTTTTGCATTTTTTTGTTGTTGTTGTTGTTGTTGTTGTTGTTTGTTTGTTTCTTTGTTTTGATCCACAATCAGGATACATAAATCTGTGCCAGAAATAAGGTGCTGGGATAACAAAACTCAAAAATACGTCTAATTGACTTAACTTTTTGTTGCCTGGTGATGAGACAGCTAATATCAAAGGCTAGAAGATGATGCAGTGGCAAAACAAGTTAAAACTAGAGACAGGATACATGTTAAGAGATCCAACAATTTTAGGGCAAGAGGCTATTGGTAGATGAGTTGGTTGTATTGAGCTGCATATTATAAAAAAGATATGAACTCAGAAAAAAACACTGGACAATTTCCAAACAAAAACATGAAAGAAATAGAAAGATTCCATAACTTCTGGACCTCACTATATTGGAAAAACCAACTGCTTTGAGATGCCAAACTGAGGTACAATTGCGAATAGCTTCATTGGACAAACGCCTACTAACAACTCTCAGGACTAACATCAGAATGAGAATGTGAGCCTCCCTCTAATTGTTTCAGAAAGCTTCAAAATAGTGAAGAGTGGGAGAGAATGGGGGATAATGAAGGGAGGGACAGAGAAATAAGGATGAGAAAGAAAGGCATCTTTCAATATAAACAATATAACTGGAAAAAGACTGTGACTGTGGATGGATATTGGCATAAGGAATGGACTGGTATCAAATACATAAGAAACCTACTATATTTTTGAGAGTTATACTCAAACATACCATGACCCTGGACAAGAAAAAACAAAAACAAAAACCTGTGACTGTTTAAGATAGAAAATATTCTTAGGTCCCCAACTTCCTGTTAATAGAAAGTTTAATAGATTGAGAAAATGCCTCAGCTCTCAAAAAGAACAAAGTTCTCTAATGACCATTTTATATGAGACCAGGGGAAGAAAATGAGAATAAAGAACTTCCCAGAGGCAGAGTCACAACCCTTGGAGAACAATGAACAAGAGATCTGGGTCTATGCTTCGTCTAATCAAACAACATCTCCCACCCCCAGGTGCAGGCCTCTACTATGTCCGCCCAGTAGGATTTCAGAATTTCTAAGGACCAGTCCCTGCACCATGTTTCCCATCCATCCCCTTTATACGTGAACATTTTTAGTGTGGTTGTCCTGTCTCCGTTCTGTTTCTCTATATTGGCTGTAAGAAGTCAAAGAGTGTTTTTAATGGTTTGTTTGTTTCTTCATAAGTCTCTGGACCAAGATAAACCATATATGATGTATGCCTAATGTAGAGATGATCTCAAATCGCCTAGTGATCCTGACCTTTTAACTCAAGGCAATGATTAGAAAAGACTTGGAGATGCTCTTTTTGGGGAGGGGTTTGGTGTGTTCTACATGTGGGAAGAAAAATAAGAAGATACGTGGTGAACAAAAGTGCAGACATATACTTCTCAACAAATATTCATGTGCTCACCCATATTTCCCAGTCCCAACTTCAGTTTATATGATGGGCCATGAAACTTGTTCTAGCCAATGGATAGTGGGTGTAAGTATTTAAGAACGATTGTGCTATATTCCAGTGTTCTCTTGTTATATAATGGCAACCTAAAACCATGTTTGAGATGGCAGCCTGGATTATAGTATCACTGTATAGAGGACAAGTGCCCTACAGAGTCAACTGCAATTGGCGTGTAGGGTATAGGAGACAAGCCTTTGTTGTATTAAGCCAATGAGATTTCAGCATTTGTTCCTGCAGCATAACTTAGTCTATCCTGACTAAAGATGTCTTTGAATAGATAGTAACACAGATGGGATGGGGCCAATTTCCTCTTTTCTTCACAGCAGTCTATGCATGATCGAAACTCTAGGTGATTTGAGAACAACGAAGTGGCTGGAATGATGGTCCCTCCACTTGGTGGTCAGATCCTAGTCCTCCAGTAGCAGCTTGGAGTACCAGACTGTTGCATAAACGATAGCAGAAGGGGTGAAGAGAGTCAACTGGAGTGGCAGCAGTGAGCAACAACAGCTTGAAACTTTGCTGGAAATCGTGGGACCCCAAAATACAGGCCTTATAAAAATGAAGCTGAACAAGCTAGTGAGATTCAGATTTCATTGTGCTTGACATGGACCATCTTGTGAGGTCTGGATTATGTATTGCATTGTGTTAAAGCATCCTAATTGCAGTGATAAAAGTAAATTCACAAAATTGGGGCACTCAAGTGGAAGATCTAACCAAATTTTGGGGTAAAGGCTTAGAAGGGATGATTTTAAGCTAAGACTGGAAAGATGATTAAAAATCATCCAGATGAAAAGCAGAGGAGATAATTTTATTTCACGCAAAGGGAAGAGCATGTACAAGGTCTAGAGGCAAGAGAGCTCAGTGTGAATTCTTGAAATGGGAAGTCAATCAGTATGGTGATAGCAGAGAGTAAGAGGAGATCGAAAGCAAGAGACATGGAGATACGGGGCATCATGAGATGAGTTGGAGTGTGATTCTGCACTCAAAGCAGTCTGGAGCCCGGACATATTAAGATAATGTGTAAATTGAAGTAATGGGCAAGAAAATCACCTGTAAGCAGAATAATCAAGGAGATACTGACCAGTGTCCAGCCATTAACACAACACACCCACTCCTCATGTGCCTGCTTTTCTATGTCAAAGTTGACCTATTTGCTTTCTAGCCATTGTTAACTGGTCAGCAGGTTAGAAATAGTTCTCCATGTTTTTGTCCCCACTTGCACCCCTGAAAGATTCTAGCAGGGTTCTTGTGAAAGACACAAAGACCCTTCTCACTTAGGCCTCACTGCAAACTGCAGTGTTAGCAGGAACTTTGAATGTGGCACGAGACATTTTCTGAAGAGCTGGTCTGAACACAAAAGTCAGTTTCACTTTATTCCTATTGATTTGTGGTTCCACAAAACGACTCCATGGTTAAGACCTAAATTGGGTTTCCCGTTCATCCACTGAGCAGCTGCTTTCCTGATAGAAGGGACCCCCTCTCCACTAAGCAGGAAATTTTACAATTAGGGTTATCTTCTCATCCCTTTGGTTTTCTCCATTTTTCCAATTTGGCAAAAATATAATGAGAGAGAGAGGCAGAAAATGGATCTTCAAATAGCAACCATCTTCATTATTGGAAGTATTTTCAAATGACCTTTACAATTGAAGGCATTTGTAAAGAGATGAGGCGTTTTAGCTCACTGGTGATTTGAGTATGTTGGGCTTTCCATCTGCTGACCTTGCTCAATTAATCTACTTTGGTGGGGAACACTAGAACTTTAAGAGTCTCAACTCTGCAGAGATGTTTTTTCCCCGCATGATACCTAAGTGGCTCCACATTCTCTAATGATTTTCCAAGAGGGCACATGCAAGCTTGATTCTGGGAGCAAACAAAGCCACAGAATTTACACAGCACATCTTCCTGGAAGGAGCTTACATTTTATTCAAATAGCTGAGAAAAAACATTGTTTTTCTGTTCTATAATCATGCCATTATTGATAGATAGAAAGGTAGACAAGCTGTCGATCACCTGAAAGAACTCAAAATTCCACTGAGTCAGTCAGGAATATCGTCAGAGTCCAGAAGAGTCCTTGATTTGTTATTTATTTATTTATTCAACAAAGGATTCCATTATTTGCCTAGCACTCTACTAAGTACTGAGTAAAAAAACAAAAAGACAAACTGTATAAACTCCCTACTTTCATGGACTTTAGTTTCTGTAGAGGAAACAGATAGCTGTCAAGTAAACAAGTAAATATGTAATATACTCAGAAAATCGTTAGGGATATAAAGACAAAAAGAAAGTGGAGTATGAGATGAGAACATGGCAGGAGTAATATTTTAGATGGGGTGGTCAGGTAAAGTATCTCTGAGGTGGCATTAGAGTCGTGGCCTGAGTGAAGCAAGGGAGTGATCCGTGCAGCATCAGGAAGAACAGCATCCCAAGCTGACAGAAACGAGTTGTCGGGAGACCCCGACATAGGAATATGTGTGGTATGTTTGAGAAAGAAAAGGAAAGTCAACTGAGCTAGAGTGCCATGAACAAGAGAGAAAGTATGTGTTGAAAGATGAGGTCAAAAATGTAGAGACTAGAGTGCCTTATAGGCTTTGGTGAGGACTGTGGATGGGAAAATCATTGTGTTACAATTGCTGTTTTAGTAGTCTAAATCACCCTTCATGGTCACTATCCTTCCTCTTCCTTGCCCTGCCCCCCCCCCCATTCACTCCTAGGGACCTCTTCATCCTCCCATTAACACTTGATTCAAGCCATCACATCGCACTTGTCCTGGGTCTTCATATTTGTTGAGTATTTCCACCCTGAAAAACCACTACACTCACTCCTTACTTATTGACATGGTTAGGTTCCAAAGCCCAGGTCATTATGCAAAAATCCACACTGTGTGAAAATGGAGGATGACCACATCAGATCACAAAATGGAGGATGAGTACATCATTACACAACGTACCAAATTACATCACTACATAACAAATTCCATTGTTACGTAACTGCCAAACCACTGAGAATCATGGCCCACCCAAGTTGACACGTAACCTTAACCATCACAGCCAGCGTTACTCTCGCTTGCACCTCACCATGTGTTCCTGCCAGACATATGTCGTTAATGAACAAAATAGTTGGATGGTAGATATTTTTACTATTGTCGTAAACGTGCAAGGCTGGATAACAAGATAGTTGATAAGTTAGGAGTAGGTGTAGTCACTTGCTAATGTTGATCACTTCCCGGAGTAGCACTTATATGCATGGTTATGCTTCAGATGCCTCTCCATGCCAATAGGGAAAATGGAAGAGGCCCACATGGGGAATTTCAAGTTACCACATTTAAATTTCAACCCACCAACAAAAAATATATTAATAAACAGAGTTTCAGTAGCCATGTCTTGTTTCAAACTCTTGTTGGTGTTAGTTGTTGTCAAGTCAGCTCCAATTCATGGCAACCCAGTGTATGCCATCTTCATGACCGTTGGTATGCTCAAAACCATTGCTGTAGCCACTGTGGGTTTTGTTTGTTTGTTTGTTTGTTTGTTTGTTGTTTAGACATTAATTTTTATTTTTTTATTGTTGCACTTTTAAGTGAAAGTTTACGATTCAAGTTAGTCTGTCATACAAAAATTTATACATACATTGTTATGTGACCCTAATTGCTCTCCCTATACTGTGACAGCACACTCCTCCTTTCCACCCCTGATTTCCCGTGTCCATTCAACCAGCTCCCAACCCTCTCTGCCTTCTCATGTCACCTCTGGACAGAAGCTGCCCATTTAGTCTCATGTATCTAGTTGAGCTAAGAAGCATACTCTTCACAAGTATCATTTTATGTCCCACAGTCCAGTCCAATCTTTGTCTGAAGAGTTGGCCTCGGGAGTTATTTTAGTTATGGGTTGACAGAGAGTCTGGGGGCCATGCTTTCTGGGGTTTCTCCAGTCTCAGTCAGGCCACTAAGTCTGGTATTTCTACTAGAATTTGAGTTCTGAACCCCACCCTTCCCCTGCTCCATCAGGGACTCTCTGTTGTGTTCCCTGTCAGGGCGGTCATTGGTGGTAGACAGGCACCATCCAGTTCTTCTGGTCTCAAGCTGATGAAGTCTCTGGTCTATGTGGCCCTTTCCATCTCTTGGGCTAATACTTTCCTTGAGTCTTTGGTGTTCTTCATTCTCCTTTACTCCAGGTGGTTGGGACAAATTGCTGCATCTTAGATGGCTGCTTGCTAGCTTTTAAGACCCCAGACGCCACTCACCAAAGTAGGATGCATTACTTTTTCTGACTACTCCACCATCTTGGCTCTGCCTCCAGCCACAGTGTATTTTCAGTGACTTCCAACCTAGGGGGTTCATCTTCCAACAGTATATCAGACAATGCTCTGTTGTGATCCATAGAGTTTTCATTGTTCAATGTTTTTATTTGCATGGTTTATAATTATTTTTTGAAAACTGGACATTTTAAATAATATAGTGTAGCAACTCTGGATTCAGATTTTTTCCTGAGGCTTTTCTTTTGATATTCTTTTATTGTTGTAATTTTTGTTTCTTTATGTAACCTGCCTGGCTTAAATCTACAGAATCTATCTCCCACTCAGGGTGCAGCTATAGATGTGTCTGTTCAGTTTTTTTCCCTTCTTTTTACTTTTCAGCCTGTCTTCTAGGAGGTCATCCCTGTGTTTTCACAGCACAGTAGTCAGCCAATGATTGGCCAAAGTTGTGTTAAAAGCTTTCAGCCAGTTAGGCTTTTGTTAATGTAGCACATTCAAATTTCAGGATGTTTTTAGTCTGGCCTTGTTTTACTTTTGGCTGGGCCCTCTCAAATCTTATCTGCTGATGCACATGATCTCCCAGTCAGAATGTGTGGAGAAATATTCAAGCTTCTCTATTGCTCTAATATTTGCAAAATCTCCCTTTCAATTTCTGGTTAGTCCTGTGGTCTGCTCCTCATTTCAACTAGGGCAGCAACGTCAAGCTAACAGAGCTTCAGGTTTTCTCCATTTTTTTCCTACTAAGCTTGCTACTTTTATTGAAATTTGTGGTTTTTTGTCCTCTGTTCCAAATCAAATTAGCCCCGTCCAACAGTGAAGCTTCTAGATTTCATAGCCACCCCAACTCTGGTAGAACTATGAGACTGAGTTGGAGGTAGTAATAGAAGCAAGCCAAGTCATGAACGCCACAGATTCCCACTGTTTTTACATGAAGTTAACCATTGTTTCATTAAAAAAAAAATGCTTCTTAATTTGTTGTTTACCTTAGGTCAATTTCCAGAACCTTGAAATTGTTGATTTTGACTGCTTTTATTTCCAGGCTTATAGTTGTTTTCAGAGAAGGTATGCCAGCCACTTCACTCCACTATAGCCAGAAGTCCCCTCTCCCAAGTTATGCTTTTTATATAAAAAAAGTGAATAGACTCATGACTTAAAATTCTTATCTGTTTTCAAGTACTTTTCTAAATTCTTTCATACTTCGATGTCCAGCAAGATAACTGCTTAAGATAACCTAAAAATTCTTCTACTACAAATGTCTAGAAATTCCAAGAATAGCTAGAGAGAGAATGGCTAAGAAGTTTTTACAATTAATGAAAGATATACACTCTTAGACTCAAGAAGCAAACTAACAAATCCTGTTAATAATTTATTAAAATAAATCTGCATCTAGATGCATCACAGTGCAATTGCAACATACAAAAGAAAAATAGACTATCATAAAGTCAATAACAGAGAAAATGCAGACTCCCTAAAAGGGAGGATTTGTAGACTGTTAGCAGACTTCTCAGCCTAACAATGAAGCTAATGCAATATATTACAAGGAATAAATCAAATAGCTATCCAGAAATAATCTAGAATTATATACCAGATAAACTATAATTCAACCGTGAGGGCAAAGTAACAAAATTTTCAGGCATATTAAAGCAGATAAAGCTTTCCACTCACAGAGACATGCTAAAAGAACAACTAAAGTATATAATTCAGAATAAAGAATGAGCATAAAATGAAGAAATTAGTTGCAAAAACAACAAAAAAAATTGGCAAATATGTTAGGAAATAATTGCAACTATTCTGTGAAAAAAATAATGACTAATTTGGGTGGCACAAAATTAGATTTATGCTGAAAATAAGGCATGTCTAGAATACTGGACAATAGGAAATAAAATATGCTGGGAGTGATCAGAGTTAAAACATTTAATGTCCTTTTATTTTTCAGGAGTAAGATACAGATATTAACTTTATTTTGTTGATACAGTACAAGTGTTAAAAATTTAGGAATTACTCATATGAGAATTGACCTATATAACTTCCAAACTAATAAAAAGGAAAAAAAATACAGAAAATAAGTCTATCTAATAAAATCTAATGAGGGTGGAAAAGGAGAAAAAAATTAAAATCCAAGAACAGTATATAAAAGAGAAAGCAAAAAATATATGTAGATATGCCTGCAATCACAATAAATATAAATGAACAAAGTTCATCAATTAAAAGGCAAACTCCCAATCTGGAGCATTTAAAATTCCACCTATGTGCAACACGAGAAGAAAACTAAAATATAAGAACATAGATTAAAAGTTAAGTAGGTGTAGGAAAATATATGCAAACACTGACCTAAAGATAGCTGTCCGAGCTACCTTATATTAACCTCAGATAGTTATTATCTTAGGTTCCTGATCTTTGTTTTCCAGGAAATAAGAGGAAAATGCACTTATCTTTCTCCTGGAATATCTGATTATATATATATATATATATACATATGTATATAACCAGACCCATTGCCATCTAGTCAATTTTGACTCATAGAACTGCCCCATAGGGTTTCCAAGGAGCAGCTGGTGGATTCAAACTGCCAACCTTTTTGGTTAGCAGCTGAGCTCTTAACCACTGCATCACCAGGGCTCTGTGTGTGTGTGTGTGTGTGTGTGTGTGTGTGGGATGAGCTGGGATGAAACACAGCGATGTATGTGGGAAGTAAGGGTAATAAGATTTGAGCCCGGACCATGAAGAATCTCAAATGCCAGAAAAATGGAGTCATTGAAAAATATCAAACATAATTAAAGAGGTGCTGCTAAATGGTCATGCTACTAAACCTGTAATGACCTCTGAATTCTTCTTCTTCAGGATAATTGGCTCTACTTTCCTTCTCCCATTCATATTGCCAACAGAAATGCAAGAAAATGTGGCTATTGGTTATATTCATGGTAGACATGCTTCATGTACATACAGTCCAAGTGATTTAAAGATACATTTAAGATTAATGCACTCATCATACATAGATTAATCAGAATAAAATGGTGACAGAAAACATATACTGGCATGTCTAAATTTTCCTTGGTCATATACATGCATATTATTTATTGATATACTCAAATTTTTCACTAAAAAGTATCTCCATCTCACTGAAGTCCAACGACATCCATTCACCCATGCTAATTCCACAAGGGGCATTTAATTTGTTAGTGTAATCCTGTCAAATGACACAAGAAAATTCAGAAAAAAAATTTTTTTCAGATCTCCAAAGAGAAGAAACGTCAAACACCAAGTGAATGTCAGCGTATAAGACTTATTAATATAAAAGAGCAAGTAACACAACTTGCCTGCAGGTGAAAGCATTAAGAGTAGATGAGAGAAATGCTTGAGTTGTCACAGGAAACACAAACAGAAAGAGCTGAATGCTTCCTTGTCTATAGAGAGTTGAGGAGAGGGCTTTTTGCTAAACTTCCAGGTAAGTTGGAGTCAAGCCTTACCTGAAGCCATGAAGACAAACCACAAGACCCATTGGAGGTCATGATTAGCTTAAGGCATTTAGAATGAGGTAAGCCAATTCACATCCTTCAAAATTTCATTTTCCAACTACAATGTGTTTATTTATCTGGAAGCTTCCCCTGAAGAAATCCAAATGATTTGGCAAATATTTTCTCATTCACACATGCTAACTCCACAAGAGACATTTCACTGTGAGACCCAAATTTTCTTTTGTTTCTGTGTGTGTTTAAATTTTACGTATGTACGTATGGATTTAGTGAAAATATAATGGTGAAAAGGATACACCATTTCAACAAACTCTACATGTACAGTTTAGTGACATTGTTTACATTCTTCAAGTTGTGTAACTGTTCTTGCTATCCTTTTCCAACTTATACTACCACCATTAACATAAACTCACTGTCCCTAAGCTTCTCATCTAAATTTTCTAGATGCTATTGTCAATTTAATCCCACATAGAAAATCTTTGAAAGACCTCAATTCTCGAGGCAGACATACTTTACTAATTCAGCAAAAATATTGTTTGATTCTAAGCATATTTCCAGGAAAAGTTTTGGTTTGAGGTTTAATGTTTGGAGATTATCTCAGGGCAAGAATTTTGGGTGTTTGTCCAGCCTCAGTGGATCCAGAAAGTCTGGATTCCATTGAGAATTCCCCCTCCCTTTTGATCAGAATTTGTCTATAGAATCCTAGGTCAAATTATTCAGGAATGGTATCTGGGCACCATCCAGTTTTTTTGTCTTTTTCACGTATTGTTTTCAATAAAAAAATTCAGGGAGAAGAGGCTTATTGTGGATGTCCCACTTCTAAAGATGAATGTGGAGTTGAGTAAGTAGATCAGTAAGGAATGGGTTAATTCTAATGTCTTGATATCATTAATATATTCTATAATTTTGTGACATTTATTTTTACTGCTTTTTTTAAGTCATTCCAAAAAAGAATACTTACATAAATATAGACTACAATAGAAAATACAAGTAGGAAAAACTAATAAAATTTTTAAAACACTCACAATTCCCATTGCCCAGATATGACCAGTGTGGATGATTATCCCCTATGACATAGGCCCTATGGTAGAGACGTTTTAGTTCCCATATTTTCATGAGCTTCACTGTTTACTTTAATTGCCAGTGCTCCCCTATTCCACACATGTAGGTTCACATTGATGAGTATCCATTCACTCTTTACTGTGACAGTAAAGATACAGCTCTCACCAAGATCACTAGCAATATCCTGATAGCCAAGTTCACTGTTCTACTTTTAGCCATTGCTCTGCCAAACGCCCCTGTAGCTCATAATGTTGCTAATGTTGACATCCTTTACTTCTTGAAACTCTCTCCTCTCTTGGCTTCCTCAGAATAACTGTCCCTGGGATCTTCTCTTACCTCTCTGGCCCTCTCAGTCTTCTCTCCTGATAAGCCTTCTCTAGCTGACTCTTACGTGTTGGTATTTCCACAGCATCCTGTCAATGATCCTCTTCACACAAAACTGACTAAACTCACTTACTCTCACTGCCAGCTGTTACTAGTGATTTCCACAATTTCAACTCAGGTTACATCTCCATGCTCAGCTCCAGACCCACATGGCCAACTGCTGGGTAGAGTTCTTCACCTGGATTGTCTCAGAGAAACCTGAGATTCACAGACTGATATCATCCTTCTCCATTTTCCCTGACTCAGAAAATGGGACCAATGGCTATCTGTTCTCTCAAGCCAGACACTTCTTACATATACTCAGCACCTTTCTCCCCATCACCTCCTAATTGGACAACATGCATCACTTTCTCCTCTTCACCACTGCTCCTGTCTTCGTTCAGCCCTCATTCTCTTTCCTGGAATACTGTAGTAATCCTAACCTGTTTTGTTGCCTGCCGTCTCCTTATGCCTCTGGATTTAAAATCCTTGGGTCATAAAACCAAGGTATCTGACAGGAGTGTGGGAGGGGAGGGTCAGTGTAGACATTCCAGAGAAAGAGACCTTTAAGCTGAGGATCAAAGCATTTAGTTTGGAGGAAAGGGGGCAGATGGAGGGAGGATTGTTCCAAGCTGATCAAATGGCAAGATCGAAGGCTTTGAAGAACATAGCCTTTTCCAACTGCATAGCTGTTGCTGTAGGTCAACTCTGACTCATAGCGACCCTACAGGACAAAGTAGAACCACCCCATAGGGTTTCCAAGGAGCAGCTGTTGGATTCAAACGGCCAACCTTTTGGTTAGCAGACAAACTCTTAACCACTGCACCACCAGGGCTCCTTCCAACTGCATAACACACCGTAATTGCTCCTCCTCTAAGCCTCCTAAGCTCTATCTAACACACCAGTACCAGTTGCCATCAAGTCGATTTTGACTCATGGTGACCCCATGTGTGTCAGAGTAGAATTGTGCTCCATAGGGTTTTCAATAAGTGATTTTTTTAGATTTTTCAGAAGTAGATCACAAGGTCTTTCTTCCAAGGTGCCTCTGGGTGGACTCAAATCACCAATCTTTTGGTTACCAGCTGAATGCAAACGATTTGCATCATCTAGAGACTCCTAGACCAGCAACTGTTTTTCTGTAAACAGCTGTTCACAAGTCCACTTCACCCTATAAAAAGTGAGTTCTAAGAGGATTGCTACCATGTCTTAAACTGAGTTTTTCAACCTTGGCACTACTGACATTTTGGGGCAGATAATTTTTTATTGTGGAGGCCTCTCCTGAGCACCGTACAAGGTTTGTCAGCACACTGGCCTCTAGCCACTAGATGCCAGTACCACTCCTCCCTATTTGTAACAACAAAAATATACCTTCAGCCATTGCTAAATGTCCTGGAGAGGGGAGGTGCAAAGTTATCCCTGTCTTACACCTTAGAGTCCCTGGCACCTAAGGGAGTGTTGAATAAATGGTGAGTGACTCAGAGAAGTAAATGTATGTTTAGCTATAAGATAATGTGTTCCTTTAGCCCCTTCTTGCTTCTACATACAAATGAATACCTCAGTGTTATTTTGAATTCTATGTCTAGAAAGTTTTTTTTTAGAAGAAAATGCCTCTGATGCTGATATATTCATCTGTAATAAAAATGGAGATCAATGGAGTATTGCATGATTTGATCAGAAATTTCATGATAAAATAATGCATAATGCAGAAATATATGAGCCAAAAATATGTTTCAGGATATCTCCTCTGGTAAAGGTCAATATATTTTGTTGATTTAACTCTACTGACCAATATTAAATTCAAGCAGAAAATCACTATGAATTGGGAAGTAAAGCAAATACTGAATTTCAAAGGAGACTCAAATATATATTTGAGCTTATTAGCATATAACCCACTTACATATACATGACTGGCTGTTAACTTTGATATCTATGGTTTTTAAAAGGACTTAAAAATATATTAAATATGAATGTGTATATATATATGTATATACATACATATATATAAAACATGTACACCCACAAAAAAATGGGTGTATATAAATATATCTGCCTTTAAGTATATATATACATACTTATACACATACATATACTTACATACATATATATAGAGAGAGAGATGATTTTTCCTCACTAGCAGGTCTAGTTGGATCCAAAATTCAAACACAAGTTGAGAGGATTAGCTAGTAACCATTTTGTATAATTCTGAATATTTTAATTGGAGGAACTGCCTGTGTGGATTTTTTTTTTTTTTTTGAGGCATATGATAAGAATATCAGATTTTCAGTTTCCTAAACATGGGCAGTACCTAAAGAATTCTGGCTAGAATCTCTCAATAGCCTCGCAAAACCCAGGTGCATTGGCTTTGAGATGATGTAGCAGTATCTACGGTCTTAGTCTTAGAATTACAGAGCTCATCCTCCTGGATTTTCTCACAAATTTTATCAAAGTTCTCATATACTGGTAAATTCACTTCTTTAGGATCCAAGCTTTTTTTTGGCCAAGCTACCATCTGCTTTGTGTCTAAAGTTCACCCTAGAAAATATCAGGGGTTTTTCTTGTACATTCACACTCACCACAGACAGCCCCACAAGAAGGCAGGTTTGGTACATTCCCACACAAAACTGGGAATGAGGAATAAATACCAGAATTATTGTCTGTGTAGGCCATGGGATGAGATGGGCACAGAGATGAGCATAACTAACAGTTGCTATTTGTGCCCAGCCTGTACCCCATAGGAACTCATCCCTCCCTTACACTGCAGATTGCCTTCTTCTGCAAGCCACTGCAACTCTCTGCTTAAAACTATTCTCTGGCCAGGAGCACCCTTGACCCATGCATGGAGAAGGCCAACATGCTGGGCAGTTAATGCCCCTGGAAACAGCCCTCAACCAATGATCGGTAGAGTTGATGGATAAATATCCCAGCTTCCTCACCTCACCTCAACTGGGACAACACGAGGTGGCTAACACTCAGTCTCCTAGAGGTCCCAAGTGGGATAGATCCCCAGCTGCCCACAGCAGAACCTGCACAGTAATGTACTCTCTATGGGTTTTCTTCCCTTCCTCAACCAATTCCCCTGTAAGTATTCCCTGAGATCATTTTCCAAAAAGAAAAAACTAGTAAAAAACCTACTTGCAAGTGAATCTTTGTCTCAGAGTCTATTTCTGGGGAGCCCAACATAAAAAACAAAATATAAGACAGATGGAATGTGAGCTTGACATATTAAATGCACCTTGGGAGATTAGAGCTGGGAGTTGGGAGGAACAGAAAACAATAAGCAAGTTAGGTCTTAGAAAATGAGTATAGTTTAAAAACACAATGTCTAAGGCATTATGGCCCATGACAACAGCATACAACCGCAGCACAGAGTAAGAAACAAGAAGCAGAGGCAGGGAAAGTTGAGTAACCCAGTTTAGCTGGAACACAGAGTGAGTGAAGGGACCTAGAGGGGTCAAGGGTAATAAACTGGGTAAATCATGGAGGGTCTTGACTATCTTACTAAATACATTTCCCTTTATCAATAAACCCCAGGAAACTCTGATGCTGTTGAGAAAGAAGTAATATAATTAGTGAAATAACTGATATTCGTAGACTCCTTCTAAGTGCTAGGCACCAAACTAAATGTTAAACATGGCTTATATCACTCCATCATCACAACCGTGTTGTAGATAAGAATTGTTATTATTCCCATTTTTCAGGTAAAGAAACAAGGACACATTCCCAGAATCACAGCCAGTAAGCCATGGAGCTAGATTTGCACCCCCGCGATCAGATGCTAGAGGCTGCTTGCTTAACATGTGCAATACTGGTTTCATGGGAGCTATGGTTTATGAAGAAGTTTTTATCACAAGAAGAAGGTTTATATCTGGCTATATGATGTTTTCCAGTAATACTCTACATAGAAGCAATTTCTAGCTCCCTGGTTTCCCTTGTTTTCTACTATAAAATCAACTTAGTATTTTCAACTCTTCCATTCTTGTCTCCCCAGTGGAACCTTCCATACCAACAAGCATTCAATTTAAGCATCCACATGCTTAAAGGTGCCTTAAAACAGTACTTTATTTTTCAGTAGGTAAGTGCTGGAGTAAGTAGGCTAAGATCTGGTTAAGTCTCCAACAAGAAAGAACAGAAGTGTTAATTATAGGTTAGATTTACATATATTCTGCATTTCCTAAAGCAAATGTTTCGCCAAAGGGTCGTTTGTTGATCACAAATATTTCTAACTCAAAGTATTAGCTAACTACCACCAATGACCACCCTGACAGGGAACACAACAGAGAGTCCCGGATGGAGCAGGAGAAAGGTGGGGTGCAGAACTCAAATTCGAGTAAAAAGGCCAGACTTAATGGTCTAACCAAGACTAGAGGGACCTGGGAAAGCATGGCCCCTGACTCTCTGTTGGCCCAGGACTAAAACTATTTCCGAGGCCAACTCTTTAGACAAAGATTGGACTGGACTGTGGGACATAAAATGTTACTTGTAAAGAGTGTATCTTCTTAGCTCACGCAGATACGTGAGACTAAACGGGCAGCTTCTGTCCAGAGGTGAGATGAGAAGGCAGAAAGGGTTAGGAGCTGGTTGAATGGACACGGGAAATCAGGGGTAGAAAGGAGGAGTGTGCTGTTACAGTATAGGGAGAGCAATTAGGGTCACAAAACAATGTATGTATAAATTTTTGTATAAGAGACTAACTTGAAATGTAAACTTTCACTTAAACACAGTAAAACAAAAAAAAGAAAAGGAAACAAAAATATTAGCTAAGTTGGGCTTCCTACTGAGAAGAGCAAAGGGCGGAAATTTAGCCCTAACTTTAAATCCAAACACAGCTTTGTGAATTCATGAGCAGAACAGGTTGTAATCAACACTGGCCAAAGAAGCAGTTTGCCTCTTTGCCTGCCGAACAAGAAGATAATTCATGAGTTGGCACACTGCTTCTCCTTCTGCTAGAAATCTGCTAGCATTGGGCCTTAATGGATAGTCCCCAAATTTTTGGCTTCATAAAACACATTTGGAAAAAACAAAGGAAATGCAATTGTATTTTTGAGGGAAGCAATTAGGAAATGCTCTCTCTTTCCACGATCTAGAGTGAAGTTCAGCAGCCCCAGCCCTATATGGATCAGCCTCATTCTGTTGACACCACTCAGTTACTGCTCATGGGCTTACAGGACAATGCAAATTCTCAACATTTGGAGGGGGTCAGTGGGGGATGCTCAACAGCATGCCAGGTACTCTTCCAAGGACTTAACATGAACATATGCAAGACAAAAAATTACTTAAGAGCCCTGGTGGCACAGTGGTTAAGTGCTCATCTATTAACCAAAAGATCGGTGGTTCAAACCCACCAGTCACTCCGCGGGAGAAAGATGTGGCAGTCTGCTTCCTTAAAGATTTACAGCCTTGGAAACCCTATGGGGCAGTTCTACTCTTCCCTATAGTGTCAAAGTCAACTCAAGGGCGATGGAAATTTTTTTTTTTTCTAATGGGGGGGATGCCCAACTACATGCCAGGTGTTCTCCTAAGGACTTAACACCAAGGTATGTGTGAGGTTAAATTACTTAGTACAGTCATGCAGTCCCTTTCAAAGAAAGAAGTTGTAAGAAGTGCCTATAAAAGTGGACCTCAGGAGCTCAGTGTAAAGGACACTTTGCTTCCTTTCTCCTTCAGGCTACATGTCAAGTGAGGGGACTCAGCCAATATGTGAGGCCACCACAGGCACCTGGGCCACGGGCACTGGGGCCAATGCCAGCAAGGCTTTTATTTCTGAAATATGTGAGAAATAAATTAGCAAGTTTTGAGCAACCACAGAGCTTCTTAGAAGATTAATGATCACAAATAACAAAGCCTAGCCGGGCACTGTTTTCTTTAATGCTCCTCCAAAATGTGTCACAACCTTTTCCCCAAAGTTTCAAACGGTCTGTTGATTTGACTGAGCTGGGTGGTGTGGCAGAGACAGGAGGAACGATGCGTTGGAAGGAAAACTTATGAAGACTGTAAATAAGAAAACCCTTGGAGATTGTATCTCATGATCAAAAAGGGAGACCTCCACCCACATACCTGATTACAATCTTCCATCAGGGAAGAGTCAGACTCCAAAGCGACTCTGCTCACCCATTCAGAAGTTTAGGATTGGAAAATATTTTTCACATTTAAAACCATGTGTGATATTCATAGAAACTAGAATACGTACCCTTATTTTATAGACGAGAAAGGGTGGCTTTCCTGTCACTTCACCCAGCTAGTAAGGGTTAAGAAAGATTTTAAATCACAGCCAATGATCCCTGACTTTTTAAATGAGTCCAAAAAAGGAGTCAGTTTGTATGCAGCTCACATTCTGTTGGCAGTCTTCAAAAACTGTCTGAAAAGTGTTACTGTTTGTATTAATTAAGAGCTCTAGCTGTATTAGGCTTTTTATTTCATTAGCCTTAGAACATGAAACAAATCATTTAACCTCTCAAAGCCTGAGTGCTGTGAAGCAGAAATAAAACATCCCTCGAATAGAGTATTCAGCAAAGATTTGCAGACCACCTACTATAAGCTGGGCACTGTGGTGTGCCACGAGGAGACCGTGAGGGTGGCATGTTCCCTGCCTTGATGGAGCACTGAGATTGCTGTGATAAACTTGCAAGCTGTGTCACTTGCGGAAAGTCATGGAATCCTCCCGGGCTTCCGTTTCATCATCTACAAAATAGGTTCTGCCATACATTAGTTCCCCATGCATTTGTCAGTTTCTCCTACTGTGGTGGCTTGCATGTTGCTGTGATGCTGGAAGCTACACCACCAGTATTCAGATACTAGCAGGGTCACCTTTGTGAATAGGTTTCAGCTGAGGTTCCAGACGAAGACAGACTAGGAAGAAGAACCTGGTGGTCTACTTCTGAAAAAAAATTAGCTGGTAAAAACCTTATGAATAGCAGTGAAACATTGTCTGATATAGGGCTGGAAGAAGAGCCCCTCAGGTTGGAAGACACTCAAAATATGACTAGGGAAGAGATGCCTCCTCAAAGTAGAGTCGACCTTAATGATGTGGATGGAGTCAAACTTTCGGGACCTTCATTTGCTGATGTGGCACAACTCAAAATGAGAAGGAACAAGTGCAAACATCCATTAATAATCGGAACATGGAATGCACAAAGTCTGAATCTAGGAAAATTGGAAATAGTCAAAAATGAAATGGAATGCATAAACGTGGATATCCTAGGCATTCATGAGCTGAAATGGACTGGTATTGGCCATTTTGAATGGGACAATCATATGGTCTACTATACTGGGAATGACAAATTGAAGAGGAATGGCATTGCATTCATTGTCAGACAGAACATTTCAAAATCTATCCTGAAGTACAATGCTGTCAGTGATAGGATAATATCCACACAGCTACAAGGAAGACCAGTTAATATGACTATTATTCAAATTTACGCACCAACCACTAAGGCCAAAGATGAAGAAACCGAAGATTTTTACCAACTTCTGCAGTCTGAAATTGATCAAACATGCAGCCAAGATGCATTGATAATTACTGGTGATTGGAACTCGAAAGTTGGAAACAAAGAAGAAGGATCAGTAGTTGGAAAATATGGGCTTGGTGATAGAAACAATGTCAGACATTACATGATGGAATTTTGCAAGACCGATGACTTATTCATTGCAAATACTTTTTTTCAACAACATGAACAATGACCATACATGTGGACCTAGATGGATGGAATACACAGGAATTAAACAGACTACATCTGTGGAAAGATATGATGGAGAAGCTCAATATAATCAGTCAAAGTGGGGCTAGGGGTTGACTGCAGAATAGACCATCAATTGCTGATATGCAATTCAAGATGAAGCTGAAGAAAATTAAAACAAGTCCACAAGAGATAAAATATGACCTTCATTATATCCCACCTGAATTTAGAGTCCATGTTAAGAATAGATTTTTTGCACTAAACACTAATCACTGATGATCAAAGACCACAGCCTTCAGTATGGATTATACTTCAACATAAAGAAATCAAAAATCCTCACAAGTGGACCAATAAGCAACATCAAGATAAGCAGAGAAAAGACTGAAGTTGTCAAGGATTTCATTTTACTTGGATCACAATCAACACCCATGGAAGCAGCAGTCAAGAGATCAAAAGACACATTGCCCCGGGGAAATCTACTGCAAAAGAACTCTTTGAAGTGTTAAATAACAAAGATGTCACCTTGAAGACTAAGGTGCCCCTGACCTAAGCCATGGTGTTTTCAATTGTCTCATATGCATGCAAAAGCTGGAGGATGAATGAGGAAGACAGAAGAATTGATGCCTTTGAATCGTGGTGTTGACAAAGAATACTGAATATACCATGGACTGTCAAAAGAGCATACAAATCTGTCTTGGAAGAAGGACAACCAGAACGTTCCTTAGAAGCAAGGATGGCAACACTGTGCCTCACATACTTTGGACATTTTATCAGGAGGGATTAGTCCCTGGAAAAGGACCTCATGCTTGGTAAAGTAGACAGTCCGCAAAAAAGAGGAAGACCCTCAATGAGATGGATTGACACAGTGGCTGCAACTATGGGCTTAAGCATAACAATGATTGTGAGGATGGTGCGGGACCAGACAATGTTTTGTTCTGTTGTCCATAGTGTTGCTATGAGTTGGAACGGGCTCATTGGCATCTAACAACAACAACAACATATCCCACCTGAATTTAGAGACCATCTCAAGAATAGATTTGACTTGCTGAACACTAATGACCGAAGACCAGACAAATAGTGGAATGACATCAAGGACATCCTTTATGAAGAAAACAAGAGGTCATTAAAAAGACAAGAAAGAATGAAAAGACCAAAATGGATGCCAGAAGAGACTCTGAAACTTGCTTTTGAGCATAGAGTAGCTAAGTGAATAGAATAAATGATGAAGTAAAAGAGCTAAACAGAAGATTCCAAATGGCAGCTCGAGAAGACAAAGTACAGTATTAAAATGACATATGCAAAGACCTAGAGTTAGAAAACCAAAAGGGAAGAACATGCTCAGCATTTCTCAAGCCAAAAGAACTAAAGAAAAAATTCAAGCCCCAAGTTGCAATAGTGAAGGATTCTATGGGCAAAATACTGAATGACCCAGGAAGCATCAAAAGAAGATGGAAGGAATAAGCAGAGTCACCGTACCAGAAAGAATGGGTAGACGTTCAATTATCTCTTGAGGTAGCATATGATCAAGAACCAATGATACTGAAGGAAGAAGTCCAAGCTGCACTGAAGACATTGGTGAGAATCAAGGTCCCAGGAATTGACAGAATACCAACTGAGATGTTTCAACAAACTGATGCAGTGCTGAAAGCACTCACTCGTCTATGCCAATAAATTTGGAAGACAGCCTACCTGGCCAACGGACTGGAAGAGATCCATATTTATGCCTATTCCCAAGAAAGGTGATCCAACAAAATGTGGAAATTATCGAACAATATCATTAATATCACACACAAGTAAAATTTTGCTGGAGATCTTTCAAAAGTGGTTGCATAATTACTTCAACAGGGAACTGCTAGAAAGTCAAGCCTGAGTCAGAAGAGGATGTGGAAAGAGGGATATCACTGCTGATATCAGAGGGATCCTGGCTGAAAGCAGAGAATACCAGAAAGATGTTTACCTGTGCTTTATTGACTATGCAAAGGCATTCGACTGTGTGATCATAACAAACCAAGGATAACATTGCGAAGAATGGAATTCCAGAACACTTAATAGTGCTCGTGAGGAAACTACATAGATCAAGAGGCAGTCATTCAAACAGAACAAGGAGATACTGTATGGTTTAAAGTTAGGAAAGGTGTGCATCAGGATTGTATCCTTTCACCATACTTATTCAATCTGTACGCTGAGCAAATAATCTGAGAAGCTGGACTATATGAAGAAGAACGGGGCATCCGGATTGGAGGAAGGCTTATTAACTGGACAGGCTGAAGCATAACAGCGATTACGTGGATGGCACAAGACCAGGCAGTGTTTCATTCTGTTGCACGCAGGGTCACTATGAGTCGGAACCGAATCAACAGCACCTAACAACAACAACCTACTTTAGCTGGGTACCTTTGGGCAAAAATGTACAGCAACGCCTCTATCGTGGACTTGGTGGGAGCTCCATTCGACGGCCTCCACAGGTAGTGTATTTGAGAGCTCCTCCCTGTGCCTGCTCCTCAGGGAAGCTGGGCGCATCTATTAATCCAAGCCCCACCTTTGCGGCAGGGAATGGAGTAAATCAAGGGCTATTATGGTTATAAAAGCTCTTTGTAAACTGCAAAGAGCTAGACAAATGCAAGACTGTCTGTGGAAGAGTGTGTAGCAGGACACAACTGGACAAGCACAAGGCACTGGCAGTCATTTCTTTGACCATTATGATGAGGCTATAGATAGAATGGGGAAACCCTAGTTGCATAGTGGTTAGGAGCTACGGCTGCTGACCAAAAGGTCGGCGGTACAAATCCACCATGTTCTCCTTGGAAACTCTGTGGGACAGTTCTTCTCTGTCCTATAGGGGCTCTATGAGTCAGAATCTACTTGACGGCAATGGGTTACAGACAGAATGAAGCCTAGTGGCCAGGCACAATCCCCATTCCTGCCTCTTCTCCTTTCTCATGTCCATTTTGGCAACTAGAAGAGTGACCAGCACAATAATATTGTTGACGGGGGGATGGACGGATGGACAGATAAGAAATATCATAAAAGTAAAGCAACAGCTTCTGGTTCTCTGGGGCCTCCTATGTTTCAAACCCACTTTATTCTAAGGTTCAGAAAGGTTAAAAGAATGCTCACGTTTTCAGAACCAGTGATTAGCAGAGCCAGAGTTCAAACTGATCTAACTCCAGCTACTGTGCTGTTAACCACTAAGTTTAATGGCTTTGGCAGCTGGGTCACAAAGGCGTATCGTAAGCAGAAGTCCTTCCAAGGACTCATGTCAAAGGAAGAGGAATACGATGTGTGCACAGCGTGATGTAAGCAGTGGCAGAGCCTGCTAAATGCCGTTGTAGAGATACAGACGTTACAGCATGCAGTTCCTGCATTGACAACATGCACAACAAAACAACAACATCTATTAGCTGGGGTGGCTGTGTGCCAAGCACTGTGATAAGGGAGCCATGTATGTTATCTCACAAGTCGCTTCCAACCATTCCGCGATACAGGCATTACTGTCCCCTTTGGCTCAAAGTCATCCAACTTACCTATGGCAGAACCAGAAATCAAATCCAGCTCTCTGAAACTCGGAAGACTTGTTCTTCATCATCATGCCAATCTCCTCTTTAAATAAGGGAAAGCGTTACAAAACTGCTCTTTATCACCTGCACCAAGGAGAGTGTACGTACAGCCAAGCCGGCACAAGAAGGCCAGGCTCAGAGCCCAGGAGACAAAGCTTCAAACTCCAGGCTAGTCAGGGGATGAACTATTTTCCTCCCCTGCCCCTTATTTTTTCCCCTTTGCATATTTTACTATCCAGCACATTTACATTTTCCTTGCTTATCTTATTTACCAACTGTCTTCCCTAATGACATGTAAGTGCAGGATAAGTGTGAGATGTCAGGAGCCACCCAAGTGCAGATGTCTAGGACCTAGCTGGATCTGGAGTCAGGGGATGAAGATAATGAAGCAATAAAGGGAAGAGGGCTGGAAGAAGGGAACTCCAGGGGAAAAGAATGGAAGATACGATATATGGAACAGGTAGGGAGAATAAAAAAAAAAAACTGTTACCGCTGAGTCAATTGCAACTCACAGCAACCCTATAGGACAGAGTAGAACTGCCCCATAGGGTTTCCAAGGAGTGTCTGGTGGATTCGAACTGCTGACCTTTTGGTTAGCAGCTGTAGCTCTTAACCACTATGCCACTGGGGTCAGAATTAATGCTGAGGATAAGGAAGGGAAAAGAATGGGAGAAATGGCTCTTAAGAAGGCTAGGATAAGACCATAGAGTATTGATATAAGATTAAGAGTTTGGCTTGCCAGTTTATAAGCTAGTGTGAAAGGAACAAGATTTGTTAACACATGACCCTTCCCCATCCCCACTTCCCAGCACCCACTAAGGAATATTTTGTCTTTGCCATCCTGGTCCAACTCATCTGTGCATGCAGACTTCAAAACAGGAAGTGTGGTCAAACCATCTTCAGGAACTTATAGGCACTAGCAGAAGTAGAGGTTCTCCGTCTTGTCCAATGGCCTGCCCTATCTCCCTCCCATTTGCATGTGGAATCACCCTACTAGATTCACTTTCTGCTCAGTATCCAGCTCTGTGCACAGTGGATGTTCATGGAGCACTAAGGACAGAACCACAAACGTACATTTGCCACTGCCAGTGACTTCACAAGCCTGGTCCCTGCTGCTCTTTGGTTCTGTTTATCCTTAGAAATAAGATACATCCTACACTGCAACCAGAGTTGACATCTGTGTTGCGATGGATGGCTTTTGTGTGGCCTTTCTCGCCATGGTCTTGTAACTTCCACCCAAGTGATTGGGCGGGACTAGGCAAACAAGGTAATTGTGGCCCACCAAGGGAATTTGTCAGCTTTGCCATCCCATTAGGCTTAAAATGAGCCATTCAGGAGGTGGGAAGGGAGGATCTCACCACCACCAAGGAGGAAAAACCAGGAGCGGAGTATGTCCTTTGTCCTAGGATCCCTGCACTGAGACCCTCGGAGGCCCAGGAGACAGAGCGAGAGAGCTGTAACACAGAAGATGGCAAGCCAGCGAGAAGCAGCAGCAGAGAAACGGCAGCAGCAGAGGCAGCAGAACCAGGCTTCCCAGCCCACAGAGTGAGAAAGCTGAGCACCTTCAGGCAGAAGGATTGTTGGCAGAGTGGGGTACCTCTGGGCACTTGTTGGTGAAGTTAGAAATGTTTTATAACACTTGCCCGAGCAGGGCAGAGGCTGAAGGACCAGGGAGAGACCTACCTGCGGGCACAGCTGAGAAGAGGCTATCCTGATGGAAGAGCTGTATCCCAAGCGTTCCTGAACCTGAACTGTAACTGTTACTTCCCTAATAAACCCCATAATCATGAGTGTGGTCTGTGAGTTCTGTGCGGCCATTGCAATGAATTATCAAACTCAGTAGAGAAGTAGAGAGTGCCGTGGCGGGGACGGTTGGTGTAGACTTGGTAAAGATGGTGGGGAGGAGGCATGTCTGACCTCTGCCTCATAGCAAGCAGCCTTGGGTTGCTGATCTTGATTCTTCTTCCCCCTTGTGAAGTTGGAGAAGATCAGATGCTGCCCCCACACCATTTTTACAGTATCTTTGTTATCTTGTTTCTGACAAAAAAAGAAAAGCATTGATGTATTTCCAGAATGGAATGTGATGAGCTTGAAGTCTTTTGCTCCGGTGGCTAATATGAGAAAACAATGCTCAAAATCAATTTGTACCTAAGGATGAGACTCCCTCTCTGTGAACAAAATTTTAATAGGATTTAAATCTAGGGCAGCTAGACAGAACACCTGCATAACTAATTGTTTAATAATTTTGGCACCAATTCTGCATTTTAAGCCCAAATAGATCCATTAATAGTCACGGTAATGGCTCTAATTACCGATCTGTCATGTCTAATACAGCCAGGTGGATGGGGAGCAGTTTATTTTCAGCTTCTCGTGTGCACGGTCCTGTCGCACTTGCCTTTGCTGACCGGCAGCCTTTCTCAGGCGCAGCAGTGGTGACTTCAGTGCCGGCCTGGCACCACTCCCCACCCCCACCTCTGCTGTTCTCCCATGTAATGCACAGGATGAGGCAGATATGGATTATCTCGTAAGCTGTGCATCTGGAATCATTAAAGTGATCTTTAAAAGGCGGCGGGAGAGAGACTTGGGGGATTTCGGTGCACTTAGCTTCAAGTAGGGATTTTAACACAGATGCTTTTCCCTTTGCTGACTAAGTATTGGAGAGTTTCAGCTTATTAAAAATGACAAGATGGCCAGGGGCCAGAGAAGGTAAGACTCAGAATACTTTTCCCTCTTCTCTTTCCCAAGTCAGCAGCTTTGACTCGTCTGCATCGGTCAGTAAGTGGAGTCATCACCCTCGCTGTCACCATGCTCAAAACCCATTTTATCTCACTTATTTCCTCTCTTCCCACATTCAGGCAGTCAGACTGCCCCCATGGGGTCAGACTGTGCATGTCAGCCCACACCTGGGTGACTGCAGTAGTCTCCCATGAACTTGTCCTCCTTGGCAGTCCATCCCAGCATCTCCTCCAAAATGATGTTGTCATTAGCTGTGTCGAGTCATGTCAGCTCCAACTCATGGCAACCTTGAGTATGACAGAACAAAACATTGCCTGGTCCTGTGCCCTCCTCACAATCGTCCACAAGTTCAAGTTCATCGCTGCTGCTACTGTGCCAATCCATCCATCTCATCGAAGGTCTCCCTCACCCTAACTGGTCCTCTCCTTCACCAAACATGATGTTCTCCTCCAACAATTGGTCCCTCCTGATGATGTGTCCAAAGCAAGTGAGTCACACAATACTCTGTTGTGATTCATAAGGTTTTTATTGGCTCATTTTCAGAAGTAGATTGTCAGGCCTTCTTCCTCCTAGTCTTAGTCTGGAAGCTCTGCTGAAGCCATGGGAGATCCTGCTGGTATTTGAAATACTAGTTGGCATAGCTTCCAGAATCACAGCAACACACAAGCCACCACAGTACAACAAACTGACAGACGGAAGGTGGCCCCTCTAAAATACACACCACACATACACACACACACCCATTGCTGTTGAGTCGATTCTGACTCATAGGACACTCTAGGACAGGGTAGAACTGCTCCGTAGGATTTCCAAGGCTGTAAATCTTTAAGGAAGCAGACTGCCATAACTTTCTCCCACGGAGCAGCTGGTGGGTTCTAACCACCAACCTTTTGGTTAGCAGTCAACTGCTTTAACTACTGTGCCACCAGGGCTCCATACATATATATGTATGTATATGTACGTGTATATATGTATATTCTTTTATGATGAAACTAAACAGTCTGAGGACCAGAGCAGTCTACAGGCCTCCTCTGTGAGTCCTCAGCTGTGGCTTTATTTGAACAGAGCTCAGAAAAATAGCTTTCATATTTTCCTCTAGTTGATTTGTAAATACATTTTTTTTTCCTTCACATTTAATATTTAATTCATTTAGAACTCGTTTTGACAGAATTTGGGATCAAACAGATTTTTTTCCCCAATGGTTACTCAATTTTCCTGCTTCACTTACTAGTTTTTGCTCGGTGCCGTGGAGTAGGCTCCGACTCATAGTGACCCCACGTAGAGCAGAACCAAACACGGCCCCGTCCTGCGCCATCCTCACCATCGTTGTCATGCTTGATCCCACAGCTGCAGCCACGGTGGCTATCCATCTCGTGGAGGGTCTTCCTCTTTTTCGCTGACCCTCTATAATCTTTCCCATTTCTACGGATTTGCTCTGCTACTTTTATCGTAAATTATGAAACACTCTAGGATCTATTTCTAGGTTGACTTTTTTTTAATGCCTTTTTGTGTTGTCTTTCTATTCCTGAGCACGTGACTCAAAGTTTTAATTTTCTGAAGCTTAACGATGGATTTTAACATCTGAATTTTTAAGTCACTCTTGTGAAATTTTCTTTTAATATGTTTACCTGTTTGATTTTCCAGATGAAGCTTCTAATAATTTTGCCGTGTTAAAAAATCAGCTTTACTGGGACAATCTTACTAGGATTTCATTTGAACTATTAATTAATTAATTTAGTGAGAATTGATATCTCGCATATGTATATGTGTGTGCGTATGTATCTATATCTGTATATATATGTAACATATGTAACAAAGTTATATATAAAGTAATCAGTATATATGTTGTTTATATGGTATGAACACTGTGTACCACATTTTTAGGCAAATAACACGTCTTCTGCATTTGTTTGCCGGCCATTTCTGCCGTCACCCCCCCACCGCCTTCAGAGGCTCCCTCACAAGTGCTGCCATGCTATTTCTCCTCCACATTTTGCTGTAAAATATTAGCATAGCTCGCTTATCAAAATACTTTGGGGGAGGAGGGCACAGCCAGCAAACAAAGGCAGAAGGTGCACATTATTTGCATAAAATACGGTGTATATACAAATACATATACACACATACATGTGTGCGTGTGTGTGTATATATATATATATATATATGTAACTCTGGTGGCATAGTGGTTAAGAGGAACTTGGCTGCTAGTCAAAAAGTGGGCAGTTCAAATCCACCAGCTGCTGCTTGGAAACCCTAAGGGGCAGTTCTACTCTGTCCTATAGGGTCTCTGTGATTCGAAATTGACTCAGTGGTGTTCGGTTTGGGTTATGGTGATTACAATCTTCTTTACAATCTTCAGTAAAACCATTTACTTTTCTTCATGTGAATCATGCACATCTCATTTCCATTTTATTTTGAGGTAGTTTATTTTTATGTTTTCTCTTGTGTGAGGGATCTTTTTACTCATCATATTTTCTGACTAGCAGTATCTAGCTTATTTAAAAACTGTTAATTTGTATTTAGTTCATAATTAGCCATCATACTGAACTCTCTCAGTGTAAATCTAATTCTTTTATAAATAATCATCCTGTTGGAAATAATGAGAGTTTTGTCTCCTTTTCCATCACTGCCTCCATTTCATGCAGACTTGCTAACTAACATAGAGGAGTTTCTGGGTGGCATAAATGGCTAATGTGCTCAGCTACTAACCGAAAGATCGGAGGTCCAAGCACCCAGAGACATCTCTGAAGAAAAGCCTGGTGATCCACTTCTGAACAATCAACCATGGAAAACACTACGGAGCAGTTCTACTCTGACACACGTGGGGTCGCCATGAGCTGGAATCAACTCCATGACAACTGGTTTTCTCATAGAAGTTCTGTTCCCCTACAACTCATCTGGTTGAGAGTTAGAGGAACCCAGTGGAGAGAAAGGTGGAAGTTAAAGCTGTTTCACTTGGCTCTTGAGAGGAGATATTGTTGAGTAAGTTTTGATTTCCAACATTACAGACAACTGCCATTTAGAAGCCACTTTTCTAATTGGTATGGTATCTATATCAGCTGGTTACGGCCACAAAACATTCTGTATAACAACCCCTGGCCATCAAGTCGATTTCAACTCGTAGCAACCCTGTAGGACAGAGTAGAACTACCCCACAGGGTTTCCAAGGAGTGGCTGGCTGGTGGGTTCATACTGCTGACCTTTTGGTTAGCAGCCAAGCTCTTAACCACTGTGCCACCAGGGCTCCAAATAACAAACCACTCTAAACACCCTGGTTTAAAATAACACTTTTACCCTCACAGAGCAGTGTGCTGGCTGGGGCCACCTGTCTTGCTCTGCTCCATGTCTCTTATTCTTCCCCTAAAGCCAGCAGACACCCTGGGTGTGCTCTTTTCATGGCAAGGCCAAAGGCCCAAGAAGGCAGGGCCATTTGCACAAGCACTTTTCAAGCTGCTTCTTGCATCTCATCTGCTAACATCCCATTGGCACAAGCAAGTCACATAACCAACAGTCAGAGACTGAAAAACACTTCCCACCCACAGTAGGGGAACGTTGCAAATTACACGCCTGGCAAAGGGCACGAATGCCCAGTTCTATTACTGGGGAGGGAGTAAAGAGTTGAAGCAATATTCCACCTACCATAGTACCAAAAACTCACTATGCTGAGACTCCACTCTTTTCTTACTTTTTTTTTTCAAATGAGGACATATGGCTGCTTTAAAATCTTTTCCCTCAAAAAACAAATTTAAAAAACAATATGTATAATCTTGTTTTACTGCAGCAGTAACAATGCTGTCTTAGTTCCTCAGTGCTGGTGTAACAGAAGTATCACAAGTGAGTGGCTTTAAAGAACAGAAATGTATTTTCTTACAGTTCAGGGGCAAGAAGTCCAAATTAAGGATGCCAACTCTCGAGGAAGTCTCTTTCTCTCTGTCGGTCCTGGGGGAAACTCCATGTCTCAACTTCGGTAACCCTGGCCCTTCTTCTGTTCCTCAACAATCCTCATTTGTTCTTCCGTCTTTCCCAGTTTGTGCTATATTGTATTTGTGCATAATCTGCTCTTTTGATATCTTAGCCTTAAACAGGCGATGGCACATGTACGTTTCAGCTACATTTTCCACCCCTGGAAGTTTACTGGCGGGCATTGGAGCCACTTTAGTATGTTCTGGCTTCATGGTGGATACTGGTGCAACTGCCTAAAAAACAAGGAGGTTGGTCTGTGCCACATTTGAGTGTTGAGAGCCACTGGTATGAAGGGATGCTTCCCGGAGAGTGATTGTGTGAAACTTTTGTGTCTTTTGGCTTCTATACAGCCTTTACTATTTCCTTTGTATTATTGGGACAGTATGGTTACTGGCATTTGGAAATAATCAAGTAAATGAATTATTTTCGGGGAGAAAACAGTTTATGATGCACTTCCTGGGCCATGGGAACAATATGTACCGCATGCGATGTATTTCACGGAACATGGGATCGACATGGCCTGCTTGCAACTGGCATCCCATTTTCTCAAATAGTAAGAAACTACCAGGCATATTTCATCCTTCCTCCCACCCTTTTCCTTTCCTCCTCACCCTCCAGATCTATGCTAAATCATAGCTATTACTTGTCTGTATTTTCTAAGAAAGTATCACAGCTGATTCATCTGCTTTAGTTAATAAAACCTCTTTTCCCCCAGTCAAATCAACTTTCTACCTGAAATTCCCCAGTTTGGTTCGACTGAGGTCCCACAACCTAGATTTACTGGGAATATTCAGGAGGTCCTCCAACCTGTGACCTGAAGCCCCACATGACCCATCTTTGTCACAATGTCCTACGTGGGTAGTTTTGGCAATACGGTCACGTAGATGATCTGAAACATCTTGAAGTTAGACTTCTATACCTCTATAGATTTTGCAATCGGTAACGGATATTTATGTTTTATGTTTATATGTGTGTGTGTGTGTGTGTGTGTGTGTGTGTGTGTGTTCTGTGTTTATAAAACAACAGAACACTCAGCACTGGGTAATAGAATGACTAATTCTTTTCAGAGCAATATTTTACATCAACTACATTAACCTAAGTAATTTTCCTCCACGGGGCCAGCTCTCTCTCTTGGGTACTTACCTCCACAGCAGTTATGTTTATCACTTTTCATTAATTGCAAACCGCCGCTCACTGACTTCATTTCTGCCTTCAACCTGTATGTTTGTTTAATGAATCTGCACCATTTCTTAAGGCTGGGCATAAACTTCAAATGCCCCCTCTCTCTCATGAAGAAATAGAAAGAGAGGATTTAAGCAGTGTCTAACAAATGTGCTTTTAACATCTACTATGTAAAATTAAATGACTTGGGTTCTCTGTATTTTAATTACATTACCTAGCAAACTAAATGGTAATCCAGCTCTGGTGAAATATCAGGACTTGCAGCCTGCCCCTGAATGCCTCTCCTACAACTCACAGCTTCCAGTCCACTTGTCCATTAGTGGGGAAGAAAAGTAGAGTGAAGATTTTCTGCAAACCATGTGGTACTGCATGTTAAAGACTTGCTTTCTATCCGGCAAGTTTTCATGACTGCAGGTCTAGCTTCCAAGTCAGTAGCTGGTCATCAGCACTCCAGGGCAGGGCCCAGTGGCAGGTGAAAAGCACAAAGAAGTGTGAGTTGTCCTCAGCAAACAACACTTCCCTATCCAAGACAGACCAGTTACAAGAAGGGTTTTTTTCAAAAGTGCAGCCATTGACCGGAGTGCATGGGCTGAGTGGTGCGTGCCGGAAGCCCCCGGTTTATGCAGGGATTTGTTGAGTGCCCGATGAGTGTGGCTCTGAGGTCTGAGCCCTGGTGAAGGGGCGGATGCTGGAGGATAATACAACCCACTTACTGCAGTTATCATGAGGCTTAATAAGACAGAGTGTTTAAAACCTCAACAATAGAGCCTGGCACGGAGTGATTTTAATGAATATTAGTTGTCCATGTTATTTGTTATCATCACGATCTGCTCTTGCTAACTGAACCAAGATCACGTCACTTTCTCTTTTCTGCTGCACTGCTGCCTACGATCTGTAACTAACTGCATCCTTTCTCTCTGACCCACAGATGTGCCAGGACCTAACCTGTTAGTGTATGCTTGGATGTCTTTATACCACCCTCCCCCATCCCCCTGAAAGAAGCCACTGAAAAGGTAATAGAGTGTGAGCAGGCCTCTGCAGACTGCACAGAGATATCCGTATCAAGGAACAGTCCGTTTGGCCATCAATGCTCTCTTTAGCCCTCGAAATTGGTGAGCAGAACGAGAGATCCAAAATCCATTCCCAGGCAGCTTTGAGTCATGCTCTTAGCACTTTTACCAGACTTCAAGTACAGCAGCATTTCAGGGGTGCACGGCCCTTCAATGAACGATGAAAATGAAGCAAACAGGCTCCGGGAGAGTCAGGAAGTTGGTCAGTTGTATCATTCTGCTTGCCCCACCCTATAGACATTTTTCCAGTTCCCCAAAAAAACAAACCAAACCACCTGTCATGGAGCCAACTCCAACTTCCACCAGACCTTTCTTTTGAAGTGCCTCTGGGTTAACTCCAGCCTCCAGTCTTTCTTTTAGCAGCCGAAAGCATTGACAATGTGCACCACCCAGGGATTCTTTTCCAGTTCCCCAGGCCATGCCAAGAATTCAGCCAGCTACTGAGAGGTCAAGGCTGGCCTAAGTTGGTGCTCCCTCTCCGTGCACTCGCACTTTCTGTTATGGATTGAATTATGTCCCCGAAGGATGTGTTGCAATTCTAACCCCTGCATCTGTAAATATAGGAAATAGGAGGTTTTGTTATGTTGATGAGGCCGTATCAAAGTAGGGCGAACCTTAAACCTAATCACCTCAGATTTATAAGAATTGCAGAATAGATAGACACACAGTGGGGAGACGCCCTATGCAGACAGACGTGCACGGCAAATGAATCTACAAGCCCCGAAACGCCAAGGATTTCTGGCTCCTAGAAGCTGAAATAGATAAAATAGATAGATAATAGATAAAAAAATAAAAGAACCTCTCCACAGAGTCACACCCCAAATTCACACTTCCAGCCTCCTGTGAGAAAATAGATTTCTGTTCTTTAAAGCCATCCACTTGTGGTATTTTTGTTACAGCAGCATCAGGTAACTAAGATGCCTTCCCTGGGAGGTAATGAAGCATTGTGCTTTAGCCCCCTACCCAGTTGTGTCATGCATAGGAGAGAGGAGGAACCGGGGGGTCCTCAAAAAGGGCCCCACCAGCTATTCTGCTAAATAAAAAATCTGCAAGAATTGTGACAGATTGACATAAAGAAGTTATGGTTATTTTTTGTTACCTTTATCCATGGAGGAAAATTAAGGGCATTGAAACTAGAGACCCTTAAATATGACTCTCAGACCAGTGCTAACCCATTATTATTTTCAGCAAGTTTTTTAAAAGACTCAAGTTCAAGTTCTGCTGCTTTCTGGCTTGATGATTTTGGTAACCATCTCTTTGGATCTTGGTTTCCTCATCTGTAAAATGGGACTATTATTAGTCCCATTGTTGGGGTTATTGTGAAGATTAAATGAGAAAAGATATTGAAAGTGCCAAACACAGCACTTGGCACACAGTAAACCCTCAAGAATGATGAGCTTATTATTTTCATAAAACCTCATACGGGGCAGGCAGAACCCTGCCCACATGCTGAGGCAGAGCAGCCTTTGCAAAACTTCGCAGGTTACTGTGCCATGGAGACTGGGAAGGGGCTAATAATTTTCTACCTTATGTTTCTATATTCTCCCAAGGACTCTTGCTCTCCAGGAATGACAAGAATTAGGCTCTAGATTGTATTCCTCACCCTCCAACTCAACAAGCTTACCTTGTAAAGTTTTCATGTGCTGGGCATGCACGCAGCTCTGGGAAGGCAAGCTTGAACACACTGTGTCTCATCCACACAATGAATATGGGTACCCTTATTGTGATTTGTACTTAAGTTCCCATTTTTTGCTAGGTCATTTGTTGGAAACTCCTCCATAACCTCTCACTACATGGTCAGATCCTAGGCAAAGTCATTAAATGTACAAACTCTCTGATTAGGGTTGCCAGTCTCTAAACCAGCTTCTCCCATGACTGCCCAACTGTCCACTCTAACTCCAGTGTAAGGCAACTTAATGAGGTCTGCCTGTTGGTGTAGCAGGAACACTGGTGTGAGGGTTTCTCAAAGCTTGGCTGAAGGAGCCAGATGACAAGTACTTTTGTTCTAAAGAATCAGAAGACAGTGTTGTGAGCAGTCCTGCCATGGCAAAAGAAGTGTGTGTCTGGCCTCCAAGCCAAGATGTTAACACCAAGGACAGTGTATGAGGTGGTAGATGCCCAGACCACAAAGCCAGCACTGCCTTAGTGCCCACAGCAGAAAGGATTGCAAATCTAAAGCTTCTTTCCCCTGGCATCTCAGGTACTTCGTCCTTGCCCTGGTCTCTGGGAACCATATCCAAGTGGTTCTAGTGTTGACTCTGGTTGTTGATCCAGGAGAACATTCAGGATGTACACTCTTCCAATAAGCAACACAAACCTTACTAACATCACTGGGCCAAAGTGTTGCTTCTTAGCTTAGCAGTGACATAGGCTAATGAGGAGAGGGATATGGATGGAGTTGTTCATTCTTTGAACAAATATACCTGGAACATTTGCAGAATAAGACAGATATGGCCCAGCCATCTCAGAGTTTATGGACCAAGAGTGAGAAATAGACATTTACTATCATTTAATAGGTCTATGCCTGGTTGGGGCCCTGCTGGTGGAGTGGTTAAGAGCTCAGCTGTTAACCAAAAGATCAGCAGTTCAAATCCACCAGCCACTCCTTGCAAATCCTATGGGGCATTTCTACTCTGTCCTATGGGGTCACTATGAGTCGGAATCAACTCGTTGGCAATGGGTCTGGTTTTGGTTTATGTCTGGTTGGTGTAAATGGTTAACAAGCTTGGCTACTAACTGAAAGAGTGGAGGTTTGAGTCCATCCAGAGGTGCCTTAGAAGAAAGGCTTGTTGATCTACTTCCAAAAAAAATAAACCATTGAAAACCTTATGGAGCACAGTTCTACTCTGACACACGTGGAGTTGCCATGAGTCAGAATCAACTTGACAGCAATTGTTTTTTGTTTGTTTGTTTTTGGGGGAATATGAATAGTATCTCCCGGAATGGCTATGAGGAATAAATAAGAAGGTGCATGTAAAGACAGTTGGCACAGCACTGGCCACCCGTAAATGTGAGGGACCATCAGGATTATTACAAATTCAGAAGGTTCACAGTGGACCTCTTCAGTCTCCTCATTTAGGGCCTTTTTCTCCCTCAGTAAAAACCCAGAAAGAGTCCATGCTAAACCATGTATGATTGACGACAGCTTCAAGCTCCTTCAGGGGTTTTCTGCTTAAAAAGGCATCAAAGTCACACGCAAAAGAGGTGGAGCTCCTTTGGGAGAATTTGAAACAGCTGCTGGGGAGTATTTGGGGGGACTGGATGCTCCGTGATTAATCATTCTAGGCAGGCTGCTCAATTAGCATGGGTGAGGCTGAGGGTGCATTGAGTTAACTTCATTAGACATGTTTTTTACCTGGGAGATTCCGGGGAACTCCTTGGTCTTTATGGAGACTTGGCTGGTTGCTAAAGTTTTCCGCCAATGTCTCCAAATACTGAGAAAGGGCAGCATTGGGCTGCAGCCATGGCCAGCGTTTTGGTAGCTGGGCAGACTTTAGAAGGTCTATAAAGGGGACTTCGCAAAACCATTGCGTGGGGACATTATTGAATGTTCAGTTCTGGGAGCAACGCTCCTTAGTTCTATGCGCAGCCCTGTCTGTCTCACTGCCGTAACTTGGTTTTGCAATAGCATTAAACGAAATAATGCAACAGTGGTTCCTCCGGCCATACTACTGTGAGAAAAACTGACACCATTTTAAACGAGGACTGTGAAAGTGGCAGAGGAGAGCGATACTGGCCAGAATTGACTGGAGAGAATCTTTGGGGAGACTGTGGACCAGCAGATGAACTAGACATTCTCTAATGCTCGCTACCAGCTTCCTGGGTGGGAAGCTAAGGGCTGAGATTGCCATGGAAACCGCCTCACTCCTGAGTGCTGCCCAGCAGGGAGCACCTGATAACTGTCTGGACTTCAGAACCTTAGTCTATTCCCAGGGAGGGGTCTCCATTGATGTAATTCACTCATCCAAAGACTCAGCCAGCTCCAGCCTTGAATCCGGTGTGTACTGGGGTGAACAAGATATGACGTCTCCCTTGAGATGACCCCACTGCTAATGAGAGGACCCCATGTAATAATCTCTTCTTTAATGTGACCCCTAACAGGACTAAATCCTATCTTTGTTGTTGTTGCTGTTGTTTTTAACTACACGGGCCTTCACAACCTCCTTTGAGGTCGACAGGGCAAAGACTATCACCTCATTTTATCCTCATCATTTTATAGGTGGAGAAACTAGGGCTCATAAAGCTAAAGTGACTGTGCCCCCAAAGATGTTCCCAATCCCTGGAAAATGCTATATCTCCCTTATATATATTATATGGCACATGAGGGGCAATGGTGGTTCAGTGGTAGAATTCTCACTTGCCATGCAGGAGACCTGGGTTAGATTCCACTCAGCTGCAGTGGAGGCTTGCATGTTGCTATGTTGCTGAACAGGTTTCAGCAGAGCTTCTAGACTAAGACTAGGAAGAAAGGTCTGCCAATCCACTTCCAAAAATCAGCAAATCAAAACCGTGTGGATCACAACAGCCCAATATGCAACTGATCATGGGGATGGCACAGGACCAGGTAGCATTTTGTTCTGTTGGATATGGAGTCACCATGAGTCGGGGGCCAACTCAATGGCAGCTAACGACAACAGATTGCACACAGTTACAGTGGAAGAAGTTTGGACTCAGAATAAGATCTGGGCTTAAGCCCTGGCTAGGCTGCTACTTCACAACATAACCTTAAGCAAAACATCTCTCATCCCCGGTCTGGCTTTCTTCCTTTGTAAACTAAGAGGGTGTGGATGGTGAATTTTTAAGGGGACATCCTGAAATTCCTGACTCTGTCTAAGTGGTAGTGCTAAAGGAGTCGGATCTCGGAGGTCTCATCCAGCAGATAAAAAGGCTTTGGGGTTCAATTTTCAGCACGCGGCTTTGCGTGCAGCAAGGTGGGGGAGGATCTTTTCATGGAATATTTTTAAGGTTTTTTGAGGTTGTGTTGAATTCTCCACTCATCTTACTCATTTTTCACGTGTGGTATCAAAATTTCTCCTGCAGAAAAACACATGTCCCAAACAAACCTAGAAGCCCGAGCTGTTCTTTTAGCATATGTTTCAAAACATTAAATGGTATGCAGTGATCCTGTGGACACTGTGGAAATCGTGTGGCTTTGCATGGTCAGGCCAAACTGACAGTTGGCCCCTTCATCGAAACAATTCTTTTGTTTGGGTTTGTAATAAGGAAACTGCTTTGGCCCTGGACCATGGCAAACTGGCAAGCTGAATGCTTGGGAGATCGAGGAATGTGTTTGGATGTGCTAGACCACTAGTTATTGCCAAGCAAATCACATAATGATGATGATCCAACAACACAGCCTTGTGGTGGGGTGGACACTGAAGAAATCATCAAGAGATTGTTGTTTCTGATGGGACATTGTTGGATCAATGGGCCATTCTCAGCAGGAAGCCATCGTGGGCTATTCTGGATCCACTTTTATTTTCTCCTTTTATAAGGCTATTATTCAATTCCATTCGAATTGGCATATTCATTCTGTATGCTGATAATATCACTATGTGCTGATAAGTTTATGGGTAGTATTTATAAGCCTCTAAAATCCATTTCTGAGGAATATTCTGGGCTGCTTTTCTGAATAATAAATTGGTTTTAAATACTAAAATTACTCAAGCTGAGCAATTGGAATCAGGAGCTTTATAAAGGGAGACGGAAGCTGTTCTTTTTATCTGACTGAAATAGGCCAGTGTTCCCTGAGTGGGTAATGAATTTAGACACACAGAAGAGTGTAATAAGAAGCTATAAACCCAAGGAAACAAAGGCAAGCCAGTAAGGAGGGCATCTCTCTGCTTTCAAGCTGGTCCATATCCTCCAGCCAGCAAGCATGCAGGATTGCTTTATTCTCCCATAGCCAGTAGCCAAGATCTCCTGGTTTACCCATTTTAAGGAGATCATACCACTGGAATTAACCTGTAAATCTAGCCTCTGTCTCCATCTAGAATTACTCACTGTCTGAGTCAGGGTTCTCCAGAGAAACAATTACACACACACACACTAGAAAGAGAGAGAGATTGATTTTTAAGAAATTGACTCACGAGATTATTGGAGGCAAATTCAAAACCTGTAGTTCAAGTGACAGGCTAGAGATCCTTGCAGTCTTGTGTCCCCAGATCCATAGGTCAGGTAACAGGAAAAGCGAAGAGTGAGGTGTCCCGGCAAAATGACATTCTATAGTCTGGAGGCAGAACTCATGCTAGGGAAACTCCCTTTTTGCTCTTAAGGCCTTCAACTGATTGGATGAGAGCCGCCCACATTGTAGAAGGTCATCTGCTTCATAACAGCAACTAAACCAGTGTTTGGCTAAACAATTGGGGACTTGTAGTCTTGCCAAGCTGACATGTAAAATTAACCATCACACTCACAACCCTAAATGGAACTTATCTCTCATCCTTTCCTAGATTCTCACCTAGGTTCCTGAAAGACAGGGGCCTATGTAGCCCTGTGTGGACGGGCTGGGCTTGCTGGAGCATCAGAAGCGTTAAAGTGGTCTTGTCCTACCCATCCTAAAGTACTGCAGTCAATTGTCCTGATAGAAAAGTAGAGAATCTGTTCATGCTTCCATATCACTAGTATCCTTATAATTAATACCCTCTGCTGCTGTGTAGAACAGTGTGATTTACTTTGTCATTACCCGATTGGGTTCTCATGCCAGTTCTAAGAAAGAGTCAAAACAAAGAATATTATCCTCATTTGAAAGTTAAAAAAAGAAAAACAGAACACAATAAAAGTCCAGAGAAGTCAAGTCACAGAGCAAGAGGATGATGGCAGTGGTGATGATGGCAGTTAGGATTTCTACTACTACTCTACTGGTTGTTGAACATTTACTCCACATCAGCTGTTCTGTTACATGCTTATCTGAATTATCATATTTAATCTTCACAACAACCTTATTAGGTTGACCCTATTTGATAGGGGAAGAAAATTAGCAGATGAGGAAAGGTAAGAAACTAGCTGTAGACTAAAACTCAGATTCCTGACTTTTAGCCCAGCGGACCAAGCCTTTTCCACTGGACCAAGCCTTCTGGGCCTTTCATTTTAATTTTGTGTTTTGTTTTGTTTATATGTGTTTGGTTAATGGATGAACGAGAGGCAGTGTGGTGGCAATAATAACAGTATCCATAACAGTCCTTACAACCAGTAACATTCGCCATGGGCCAGGGTACCATGCAAAGAGTTTTATAAGCAATAGCTCATTAAAGAGTCAAAACAATCCGATGAGGTTGACCCTGTTATTCTTTTCATTTTACCATCGAGGAGCTTGAGTCTCAGAAAATGTCAGTATATTTTTACTAATGAAGATGGCCAGTAACAGGAGAGCCGATATTCGATTTCAGGTGTTGCTGATTCTGGAGTTCATTCTTCTAACCTCTCAGCTACACTTCCTCTTTCCTCCCACAGTATTAGCATAAAAAGAGCCCATATCTGGAATATATAAGCTAAGAAGTCTTCTTCCAGACACTATGAATCCTGTCTCCTTCTCAGCCTCAGATTCTCAAACTTTGCAATAAAGAGCTTGGGCTTTCTAGAGACTGCCCACATTCCTTCTCACATGGCCCACTGGATCTTCAAACCTTCAATGGCATTTCAAGTCCTTCTCATACTTTGTATCTCTCTGGTGCATCTCTCTGATTTCCTTTTATGCCTTCCAATTCTGCCATCAGCTAGAGAAAGCTCTCTGGTTTCAAGGGCTCATGTGATTGAGTCAGGCCCACCTAGATGATCTCTAAAGTCAACTGCGCCATAATAGCATAGCATAATCAAGGGAGAGAGAGCATGTTCTAGGCACTATGGCAGGGTGTCTTTGGGGGCTCATATTTGAGACTCTGCCTACCACGTGCTTGGTGGCTGTCCAAGTCCCTACCAATTACGTGGCTTCAATTTCATATTCTCTTCTTTCTGCTATGCTCAAGTCATCCCTGTTATGGGCTTTGAGCTGCTTCTTACTGACAGTGGAAGAAAACAGGCTCCACCTTCTATTCCTTCCACTCTACCTCTATCAATAAGTCCAAGAGCTACCTCTGTGTCAAGATCCCTCATCTGCAGGAGAACTGAAACTGCCATTGGGATGAGGAAGCAGATGCTTATAGCTCCAGTCAGAGATCATCTTTTAAAAGCTTATGGTACCTGTGCTGTTTTAGCCACCCAGTACCCAAGCCTCACTTTGGTTCTGTACAGAGTGGGTGCTATCTCTATTCCCCAAGATCTCCAAGGTGCCATGTCCTACCCAGAAAGATAGGCCTAATCTCCAGCATGCCATTTATCCAGTGTATATTTACTGAGTTTTTTGTCTATAACTGTGGAGGGTAAAGAGGTGTCTCATGCACTAGGGAAGACATGGACAGAGAGACACACACATATACAGATACAGGTAATTCCTGGCTGAGTCTGGAATCCCTGGATGGTGCAGTTAACGTTGTTGGCAGCTAACCAAAAGGGTGGAGGCTTGAGCATATCCAGAGGCACCACAGAAGAAAGGACTGGAGATCTACTTCTGAAAAATCAATCACTGAAAACTCTATGGAGCACAGTTCTACTCTGACACACATGGGATCACCATGAGTCAGAGCTGACTTGAAAGAAATTCATTAGCTGATCTACATTAAAAGGAGAGTAGAGAAGAGCAAGAGTTTATTTTGATTGGTTTAGATGAAAAGGTGTACAGAAAACTTTGCAAAAGATGTGAACAGCCAAGGAGGTGGGTGGTGAGACTGGCTGAGATTATACGCCAGATTCACTGGTTAATTATTGTATAAACTTGAGCAATTTATTTATATCCCCTCCTAGGAGAATTTTCTTAATATATAAATGAGAATAACGATATTTAATCATCATAAAAATGTTATGAGGTAGAGACTGGATTAATAAATTTAACAAAATTATCACAGTGCCTGTCAGATAGTAAGAACCCAATATAAACAATATTTTTTTTCTCTGAAGTAAGAGATTGCATTAGAGAAAGGGTACTGTTCCAGGTCAGGTTTCTCAGGAAGCAGACCCTGTGCTGGAGATTACAAAAACCAAGCCCGTTGCCATCAAGTTGATTCTGACTCATAGTGACCCTATAGGACAGAGGAGAAGAGCTCCATACGGTTTCCAAGGCTGCAAATCTTTATAGAAGCAGACTGCCACATCTTTCTCCCATGGAGCAGCTGGTGAGTTTGAACCACTGACCTTCCAGTTAGTAGCTGAGCGTTTAACCACGGTGCCACCAGGGCTCCTGTGAGATAGAGATTAGCATGTAGGATGTTTATTAGGGAATGTTCTCAGTATTAACACCTGTGGAAGTAAACGGAAGGCCTCAAAATCCTCTAAATCTAACACCCTCACTTGATGGATGAGGAAGTGGAGCCCAGACCCCTAAAAACCATCTCCAGTAGCCCAGAGTTCCCTGGGCACTCAGGTGCTGTACTACTTCTGGGTACTGACTTCCAAGGATAGCTGGGGATGAGAGGCAATTCTTAATGAATAAATGTCTTTGGTGTTCCAAGAGCCTCCTGCTTAAGTCACCTGCTGAGCACTGTGAGGAGAGTTTGTAGAGGAAGAAAAACAGAGTAAACACCAGAGGGACGTGTTCCTTCAAGCTGTTGACTTACAGTCTTGGCCTATCCATCAATAAATCACCACGGAGATGGCAGAGTGAAAATATAAACCACTGCAATGGCTGTGAGGGAGTCTAGGTTGTGGAAGTCACTCAGTGTGGGACCTTGAGCAAGTCCCTTCCCCTCTCTAGCCCCTCTGTTTCCATCTATCAATGAGATGATTGGCCTTGCTTATCTCTGAAGTCCCTTCTAACAGGGCTGTGACCACCTTAACTCCAAATACCAGGTATTTATTATTTACTATGTACTCAACTCTATGCTAGGTGCTAGGGGATATAAGAATCATGAGAAAGCCTCTTTTGATTGCATTAGGAATTAACTGATGAGAGTAAATGACACAAAATCCAACCTAAACTGTCTAGAGAAGAAAAGGAATGTATTGACTTCGGTAACTGCTAAGCTCAAGAGCATGGCTAGATTCAGACAAGGTTTTATTCAGAGGTGAAAACCTTGTCAATAGTTCCTAGCCCCTGCATCACTTAGCTCTTCTCTCCATCATGTTGACTCCATTCTCAGGTTCAATGAAATGTCAATATGGCTCCAAGCCTAATGCAGAAAGAGAAGGCCTGTCTTCCAGAAGCCCCGGAAGAAGTCTTCTTGGATCTCACTGACTGATTGGTTCACATTCCTATCCTTGAAACAATCACTATGGCCAAGCGGGAGCTCAGTGTTGCAGCTATCGTGGTCCCTGTAGATATCAGTGATTTCAAGTCAACTCGGAGCACACAATTGAGAGTAGGGACTGTATTAGTGAGCTGCTAACTGCTGTAACAAAGAGACCCAACATGGACTGTCTCAAAGAGGATAGTCAAGGGAAGATTTGTCAAGTCAGCAAGCGTCCATCTTACATGTTGTCACTCAGGAAACGAGGCTGGCAGCAACTCTTCCATCTTCAACACGTGGCTTCAAAGGTCACAGTAGTTAACAGTCTTCTAGTCAACCAGAAGGGAGAAAGAGCTGAATGTCAGAACTGGGTTTCCTCTTAAGGAAATGAGGCGACATTTGCATACATCACCTCCACACACGTTCCATTGGTGAGAGTTTAGTCATAGTCTTAGTTATGTGGATTCGGGAGGCTGCTGGGAAAATTAGTCCAAAATGGGCATATATGTTTATCACTATGGCTAAAGAGGGGGATGGATCTTGAGGAACAGATGAGACTGAGAAGATGAAAACTCACTATGAGTTGGAACGGACTCGGTGGCAAGAGTTTTGGGAACAGGTTTGGATTCTCTTTAGGATTTGCCAGCTGGCTCCTGGGCCACCTTACCATCTGACTGCTGGCCTTCTCTGGCAGGGAGAGGTTGAGCTCATAAAGTTGAACCTGTGAGGCAGAGAGACTGGGTCTTAGGAGTGACAACCAAAAACAAGTTGACTGGTGCACTGTCTTCTGTCCATCATTTGAACTTACAGGACATCCACACCAGGATCTTTCTCCCTACCACCACCTCCATCTGTGTCAGGCCCCACTTGCCAACTCACAAAGACCTATGTCTCTCTATGAGAAGGAAAGGACCTGTGGAGCTGCCAAAATGGCCTCTAAGGGCATACTTCATTAGCAGCTCCGGATTTTCTATAGTTGCTCTTTGCTCATCTGTAAAGGGTCAGCCAAATGCCTTTACAAACCTTAAAGCCCTTCACAATTTGGCCCCATCTCTTATCATTTGCCCTCTCGTTCATTACCTCCCAGCCACTGTCCAAGTCTATCTCTTCCTCAGAGCAGACGCTATCTCCCCAGATCTCACCATGGCTGGTTTTGCGGCTACTTCTCAACTTCCTCAGATAGCATTGCTGGTGGAACCTAAAGTGGCCTACAATGGCCTCCTCTCCATTCCACTGCACCCACTTGTCATGTCTTCATTCTCCGCATTGTACTTATCACTATGCAATGCTCTCCTTGTTTATTTTAGTGTGTTTATTTCCTTCTTTTCTAACCTATAAGCTCTCATAAAGTACGGTTCATATCTATTTTGTTTGTATTTGTCCACAGTACTCAGCCTAATACCTGCCACGAAGCAGAAGCTCAGTCAATATTCATTAAAAGAGGGGAAGGAGGTAGACAGGGAGAAGAAGTCGATCTACTTCACGGGAAGAAGTCAATCTATTTTGAAAATCATATAAAATAGGAGTCAGACAACCTGTGTGCCAGGTCCTTAATATAAAGTATTGGAGAAATCTGTCCTCTCCTTGGGGCTCAGTTTCCCCAGAACCTAATTGAAGGAAATTGGACAAAATGATTTTTGGTTACTTCCAGCTCCAAATCCCATGACCGTACATTGCTATGCAAGGAATTCTTAACATGGACATGCTCCTAGCATCTCGTATTTCACTCACTCCATAGGGAAGCCATCTTGAATTGAAGACAACTTCTAGAAATTTATCACCTTATACCCAGGACCCTGAACTTAATCAGGGAAAAATGAGGTAAGGAAGAAATGGCACAGGAAATTAAAAAGCCCCCTAAGTTTTTACCTTATTTCAAAGTAAATCAATTATTTACAACATGCAAAAACAATCTTTTTTTAATTTAAAGATGCTTCATATTCATGTAGAAATGTCAAGCAATGCAAAAAAGTATAAAGCATAAAAGTATATATATTACCCCAAACCCTAGGACTAGCTAGTAACACTTTGTTGAAGATCCATTCCCACATCTCTCTATGTGTGCAGGTGTTTATCTCCACTCCTGCACATGAACAATTTTAATTAAATAATGCCATAGTATAAACGATGTTTTGTAGTTCACTTTCTTCATTTAACAGTATGTGAGGAAGGTATTGTGATGCCTATTTATATGGAGAAACACCATTCATTTTATTTCCATATTATATTCCACCACAGGAGCCCTGGTGGCACAGCGGTTAAGAGTTAAGCTGCTAACCAAAAGGTAGGCAGTTCAAATTCACCAGCCACTCCTTGGAAACTCTATGGTGCAGTTCTACTCTGTCCTATAGGGTCACTATGAGTTGGGATGGACCCGACAGCATTGGCTTTGGTTTTTTGGATTCCATCATAGATGTATACTACAATATATTTACTCAAGTCCCTCTTTATGGGCTTTTGAGTTTTATTTTTTCCAGTTTTCCAGTATAAGCAATTCTGCAGTGACAGACCTTATGCTTGAGCCTTTGACCAATTATCTCCTTGGAATGAAGTCTTAGACATGGAAGAAGTCATACCTCTTTGCTGCGTTGAACCAAATGTTTCCCTCTCAAGCATTTCTGAGTGCTTATTACCCTTGCGTGACCTTGTGGTAAGCTCTGAGAGGGGTAGAAGGATGCTCTTCCTCAAGGCATTTATTTTCTACTGGAGTGAACACACTTGTGTTATGCATTGTGTTACTGTTGCTGTCTTATTGCCTAAGATATTCTGCAAGTGCTATGGCAACATGGAGCGGGTGAAATTAATCGCAGCTATGGGAAGCTGAGGAAGCTTTATAGAACAAGCAGCGTTTGTTCTGGTCCCAAAAGAGGATTTGAATGGACAAAGGGAATGAGGGAAAGGGGCGTCAGTGGAAACAAGAAAAACAAAAGCATGGAAGTGAGAATATGCAGGGTGTGTTTAAAACAGAAAATAGTCCAGTCTGAACAGGTCACAAGTTTTGTGATGGAGTAAAGACTAGAGAAACATTTAAAAAAAAAAAAGATTTCCCAAAACGGTTCTATTCACAACAGAATCTACTGCCTGAAACGAGCACGGTTCTTCGGGCCTGGCACATAGTAGGGACAAAATACACAGAGTTAAAGTAATGAATAGTACTAAAAAAATAAATCTTCTGCCCCCCTCTTCTACTTTAAGGACCAGTGTGATTACACTCGGCCCACCTGGATGATCCAAGATGATCTCCCTATTTCTAGGTCAGCTGATTAGCAATCTTAATTCCATATACAATCTTACTGCCTCCTTGCCATGTAACATAGCATATTCACAAGAAAAAAATGGCAATATTAAGTTCGACCATCTAAAACTGCTGATACTTGACAATTCTGGAGTTACAAAATCAGCAATTTTGTATTATTTAACTTAATAACTGGGAGAGGATAAACAATTTGAAAATTATTAAAATAGGTTTTAGGTATATACGAGTGGCTGTTGAGTTGATTCCAACTTGTGGCAACCCCATGTGTGTCAGAGTAGAACTGTGCTCCGTAGAGTTTTCAGTGGCTGATTTTTTGGCAGTAGATCATCAGGCTTTTCCTTTGAGGTGCCTCTGGGTGGACTCGAGCCTTCAACCTTTGATTAGCAGCCAAGCAAGTTAACTGATTGCGTCACCCAGGGACTTCAGGTATATGTCAAATTTTACTTGTCACATCAAACTATACATCAAGATATAAGTGGACTAAAAAGTTCAATGAAAAATTAGGTAAGCATGAAAAAGAGGATGTTGAATATGTACCTTTGCCTTCGGAAGGATACGTAAAGTAAAAGCTCAATAGAACTATAAAGACAAAACTGATACATATCAAAGTATCATAAAGAAAATTAAAAAGCAAAAAAATGAAACATTACTAAAGAAAATAATCTTCATAAGGAGAGAACTTAAACAGATCAATAGGAAACACACTAAGATTCAAATAGAAAAATGGGCAAAAAGGCATAAACAGATCATTCACATAAAAGGTGATATCTTTGTTCCCTATTGTTGCCATAAAAAATTACCTCAATCTTAGTTACTTAAAACAACACAAATTTATCATCCAGTTCCATAGGTTTGAAGTCCAATAGGGGTCTCAATGGGCTAAAATCAAGGTGTCAGTAGGGTTTCATTCCGTCTGAAGGCTCTAAGGGAGAATCTGTTTCCTTGCCTTTCCAGCTTCTAGAGGCCACCCACATTCCTTGGCTCAAGGTCCCCTTCCTTCATCCTCAAAGCTACAAGAGTAGGCTGAGTCCTTCTCACACTACACCACTCTGACCTCCTCTTTTACCTCTCTTTTCTACTTTATGGACCAGTGTGATTACACTCGGCTCACCTGGATGATCCAAGATAACCTCCTTATTTTTAGGTCGGCTGATAAACAACCTTAATTCCACATACATCTTTTACTTCCTCCTTGTTATATAGCATAGCATATTCAGTTTCCAAGGATTAGGAAGTAGACATTTTTGGTGGGCCATTATTCCGCCTCCCACAAGTAATAAAACTAGATAACATGTGAACAAAGATTTATTGTCAATTGTAATTATAGAATCACGCATTTATACAATAAACTATTTCACAGCCCCTCTCATGCTCCTAATCTCACTCCCTTTGGTATAAACACCTACAGATGCCTTTATCTTCACATTTACATCTATGCACAAATATATAGCTTTTGCATATATAGAATCTTCCTTCCTCCTTCCCTCCTTCCCTCCTCCCTCCTCCCTTCCCGTCCTTTCTTCATTTTTGTGAAGATACACACAGCAAAACATACACCAATTCAACAATTTCTACATGAACAATTCAGTGACATTGGTTACGTTCTTCAAGTTCTGTCATTTTTCTCAATATCTTTTTCCAAACTATTTCACCATCATTAACACAAATTCATTGCCCCCTAAACTTCTCATCTAACCGCTGGAGTTACTGTTGTCAGTTTGATCACATATAGGTAATTCTTCAAAAGAACACATTGCTCAAGGCAAACGTTCTTTTCTTTTTTAAATAATATTTTATTGTGTTTTTCATGAAAGTTTACACAGCAAATTAGGTTGCCGTTTAACAGTGTCTATGTGTGTTGTTCAGTGACATTGGTTACATTTTTCACAGTGAGTCCATGTTCTCAAATTTTCCATTCTGGTTGTTCCGTTTCCATGGATCTAGTGTCCCTGCCCCCCACTTATCTTCTCATCTTTGCTTTAGGGTAAATTTTGACCTTATGGTCTCATATGGTTGGTTTTTGTTTTTTTTTTTTTTAAAAGCACAGTACTCACAGGTGATGCTGTTTATTTTACGAGCTAATCTGTTATTTAATTGAAAGGTGACCTCTGGGAGTGGTTTCAGTTTCAGGTTTAAATGGTGTCTCGGGGCAAAAATGTCAGGGGTTCCTCTGGTCTCTACCGGTCCAGCAAGTCTGGCCTTTTTTAATAATTTGATTTTTGTTTTACTTTTTTCTCTTGTTCTACCCAGGATCATCTGTTGTGTCCCTGGTCAGAACGGTCACCATCTAGTTCTTCTGGGCTCGTGATAGATGAGACCGTAGTTCCTGTGAGCTATTAGTTCTGCAGACTAGTTTCTTCTTTGAGTCTTTGGTTTCCTTCTTTCTCATTTGCTCCAGATGCGTAGAGACCAATACCTTAGATGGCTGTTTGCATGCTTTCAAGACACCAGATACTACTCACCAGACTAGGATGTAGAACATAAACTTTATGAACTATGTTGTGCTGATTAACCAAGTTGTCCATGAGACTATGGTCCTAAGCCTTCAAACACAGTAAACCTATGCCGTGAGGTGTTTGGTTATGTCTAGGAAGCATCTGTAACTGCGCCCCCTATGAAGTTTATTATGTATACAAATATACCTGCAGCACAAATATGTGTGTAGCTATGTCTACAGATAGACCTATACATGCACACGTATGTACACACATATATCTTCCTATACACATATATGCATAAATATCGACCTATATAACCACACATGTATTTTTTGGTTGATATTGCTGTTGTTGCAAAATTTTATGTTATAGCACTTACCAAAAATGTCCCTTATTCTTGAGTACTTCTGAGTGTCATCATTTAACCTGGTGAAGTTGTGCAGACTTCACCCACATTAGTTACTGTATTTCTCATCACTAAAAATAATAAGTGTCTACTATCTAGACACTTAGAAAACCTGGTGGCGTAGTGGTTAAGAGTTCGGCTGCTAACCAAAAGCTAGCAGTTCGAATCCACCAGGCCCTCTTTGGAAACCCTGTGGGGCAGTTCTACTCTGTCCTATAGGGTCGCTATGAGTTGGAATTGACTCTATGGCAATGGGTTTGGTTTGGTTTCACTATCTAGAAATTGATTCCCTCTCCCTTCTTCTCCCATCCCAAATAACCACCAAAGAATGTTGTTTTCTGTGTGTATACCTATTTTTTCTTTTTATAAAAGTGAGATCATACAATATTTGTCCTTTTGTGATTGACTTATTTCACTCAGTATAAGGTCCTCTAGATTCATCCATATTAGGTTTCAAGAACTCATCATTATTCTTTATAGCTGCGTGGTATGTCATTGTATGTATGTACGACAATCTGTTTATCCTTCATCCGTTGATGGGCACTTAGGTTGTTTACATCTTTTCACTATTGTGAAAATGCCGCGATGAACCTATGTGTGTACATATCTATTCATGTCACTGCTATTAGATCTCTAGGGTAGGGTAGAAGTGGAATGGCAAGATCATGAGTTATTTCTATTTCTTGCTTTTTGAGGAAGTGTCATACTGTTTTCTACAGTGGTTGTACTATTTTACAATCCCACCAGTAAGAGATCAGGGTTCCAATCTTCCCACAACCTCACCAGCATTTGTTTTTTGGTTTTTTTTTTGATCCGTGTCATTTTTGCAGAGGTGAGAAGGTATCTCATTGTAGTTTTGATTTGCATCTCTCTTATGGCTAGTGAAGGAACCCTGGTGGTGAAGTGATTAAGCATTTGCCTGCTAACTGAAAGGTTAGCAATTCAAACCCACCAGCCATTCTGCGGGAGAAAGGTGTGGCAGTCTGCTTTCATAAAGACTACAGCCTTAGAAACCACTCTGTCCTGTAGGGTCGCTGTGAGTCGCAATCGACTCGACAGCAGTGGGCTTGATGGCTAATAATCACAGCATCTTTTTATGTCCTTGTTGGTTGCTTGAATGTCTTCTTTGCTGAAGTGTCTGATCATATTCTTTGCCCATTTTTTAAATTGGATTGTTCGTCTTTCTGTTGTTGATTTGTTTAAGTTTTCTATATATTTTAGAGATTAGACCCTTATCAGATGTCGTTTCCAAAGATTTTTTTCCCAGTCTGCAGGATCTCTTTTGATAAAGTCTTTTGATAAGCATAAATATTTAATTTTTATGAGGTCCCAGTTATCTAATTTGTCTTCTGCTCTTTGTGTATTTGTAATTGTAATCAATAATCTATTTTTAAAGAAAATTAGTTCTCACAGTTTTGTGCCTATACTATCTTCCAGGAACTTTACAGTTTTAGCTTTAATATTGAGGTCTTTGATCCATTTTGAGTTAGTTTTTGTGTATGGTGTGAGACATTATTTTCTAATTAAGCTAAACTATTGTTTCATTTAAAGACGACATCAGGGGATAGCTTCAATTTAAGGTTTAAAGATTTCCTCAGGGCAATAGTTCAAGGGGTTATCCAGCCTCAATGGCTCCAGAAAGTCTGGATTCCATGGGTATTTGAAATCTTTTCCACATTTTCCCCCTTTTGATCATGATTTTTCTATAGTTACCAAAACATTCACTAATGGTAGCCAAGCACCATTCAGTTCTCCTGGTCTCCTGGCAGAGGAGGCAGCTGATCATGGAAGCAAGTAGACATACATTTCAGTTCCTCCTCCACTTCTGACCCTTTTTCTTCCTTGCTACTCCGGGTGAATAGAGATCAACTGCTGTACCTTGGATGGCTTCTTACAAGCTTTTAAGATCCCAGGCACTATATAAGGAACTAGGATGAACAGAGGCACTAGAATTAATATTAGGCCAATTTATTAGAATATCCCATGAAATCACAACCCTAAACCTCCAAATCAGAAAAGAAAATCCCATGAGGTGTTTGGTTATACATAGGCACTATCAGCAGCTGATTTTTTTGGAAGAAATATGTATAACACCACATTTGCCAACTCGACTTTTTCAGATGTATAGTTCAGTGATATCAACTGAATTGATCACGTTGTGCAACCATTTACCTTAACTGTTGCTAAATTTCCCTTCACCATAAGCAGAAACTCACTATTTCCCAAACAGTGACTCCACCTCTCCCTCTCCGCCCCTGGTAACCACTAATAAAATTTGGTCTCTGTATTCTTATCATGCCATATAAGTGAGATCATTCAATAATTGTCCTTTTGTGATTGGCTTATTTATTCAGCATAATGTCTTCAAGTTTCATTTATATTGTAGTATGCATTAGGACTTAATTTCTCTTTATACTAAGTAGCATTCCATTGTATATATTTAGCATATTTTGTTTGTCCATTAATCCACTGATGGACATTTGGGTTGTTTCCACCTTTTGGCTATTTTGAATAGTGCTGCAATGAACATTGGAGTACATATGTCTGTTTTCATCACTGCTTTTAAGTCCCTTGGGTATATACATAGAGTGGAATTGCTGGGTCATATGGTAGTTCTGGAGCCCTGGTGGCATAGCAGTTAAGAGCTCGACTGCTAACCAAAAGGTCAGCAGTTCGAATCCACCAGCCACTCCTTGGAAACACTATGGGACAGTTCTAGAATCGACTCGATAGCAACAGGTTTGTTTTTTGTTTTTATATGGTAGTTCGATTTTTAGAGGACCTGCCACACTGTTTTCACAATGTCTGTACCATTTTCAGTTCCAACCAACAATGGATAAGGGTTCCAATTTCCCCATATCCTTGTAAACTTTTGTTATTTTCCCTTGGTTGTTGTTGTTTGTTTGTTTTTTATCTTAGCTATCCTAGTGGAAATTAAGTGGTATTTCACTGTAGTTTTGACTTGTATCTCTCTGATGGCTAATAACTTTGAGTATCTTTTCATGTGTTTGTTGGCCATTTGAATATGCTCCTTGGTCAAATGTCTACTGAAGTCTTTTGCCCTTTTTTTAATTGGGTTATTTGTCTTTTTATTATTAAACTTGTAAAAGTTTTATATATATTTTGGATAGGAGATTTTTTTTTCACATTTTTTTTTTTATAATATTTTACTGTACTTCAGGTGAAGGCTTACAGAACAAACAGTTTCTCATGTAACAGTAGTACACATGCTGTTTTATGACTTTGGTTAACAACCCCACAACATTTTAATCCTCTGAATTCTCAGCTTTTTTTTTTTGGTGAAAATACACATAGCCAAAGATACACCATTTCAAAACTTTTTGCGTACACATTTAAGTGACATTGAATATGCTCTTCTAATTGTGCTGTTATTCTCACTTAAGATGAAGGCTTACAGGACAAAATAGCCTCCTATTTAACAGTTACTACAAATGTTGCCCTATAACAATGGTTAACAATCTCACAACACATCAACAGTATCCTTACTCAACCTTTTGTTCCCTATCATCTGCTTCCTACTCCCCTTCTGCCTTCTGGCCCTTGTCACTGGACTCCTGTACCTCATTAGTCTCATTTGGTTTTACGGGGCTGTCCACTCCCAGGCTGAACAGTGAACCTCAAAGGTAACTTTACCACTGAGCTAAAAGGGTGTCTGGGGGCCACACTCCTGAGGTTTCTCCAGTCTCCTTTAGGCCAGTAAATCTGGTCCTTTTTTTTTTTTTTGTGAGTTAGTATTATGCTCTACATCCTTCTCCAGCTCTGTCCAGAACCCTCTGTTGTGATCCTGGTCAGAGCAGTCAGCGGTGGTAGCCGGGCACCATCTAGCTGTACTGGACTCAGTCCGGTGGAGGTCTTGGTAGCTGTGGACAATTAGTCCTTTGGACTAATCTTTTCCTTGTATCCTGTTCTCTTCATTCTCCCTTGCTCCCGAAGGGATGAGACCAGTGGAGTATCTTAGATGGCCGCTCACAGGCTTTTAAGACCCCAGACACTACTCACCAAGGTAGAATGTAGAGCATTTGGATAGGAGATATTTTTTCAGATAGATGGTTTTCAAATATTTTCCCACTCTGTAGGTTGTCTTTTTACACTTTTGATGAGCATAGGTATTTAATTTTCATGAGATCACAATTGTCTATTCTGTAGTGAATTTGTTGTTTTGATAGTCTGTCCTTAAAAAAGTTAAATCATGTAGCTTCTCTCCTATATTTTCCTCCAAGAATTTTATGGTTTTAGATTTAATGTTTAGTTCCTTGATCCAGTTTGAATTAATTTTTGTGTATGGTGTGAAGTACGAAATGTGGAAATCCAATTTTCCCAGCAGCATTTGTTCAAGAGACTATTCTTTCTCCATTGAATGGACTTAGCACTGATCACAGACTTGTGGGTTTATTTCTGGGCTCTCAGTTTTGTTCCAATGGTTTATGTGTTTATCATTAAACCAATACCAGGTTGTTTTGATTGCTGTAACTGTGTGGTATGTTTTGAAGTCAGGAAGTGTGAGGCCTCCACTTTGTTCTTGAAAATTGCTTTGGCTATTTGGGGCCTCTTACCTTTCCATATAAAGTTGAGGATTAGTTTTTCCAGGTCTGTAAAAAATGCTGTTGGAATTTTATCAGGATTGCATTGAATCTATAGATTGTTTTGGGTAGTATTGACATCTTGACAATATTAAGTCCTCTAATCCATGCACACGGAATGTCTTTTCATCTATTTGTTGTTGTCATTGCTAGGTGCCATCTAGTCAGTTCCAACTCACAGCGGCCCTATGTACCAGAGAACAAAACACTGCCTGGTCCTGCACCATCCTCACAATTGTTGTTATGCTTGAGCCCATTGTTGAAGCCACTGTGTCAATCCACCTCGTTGAAGGTCTTCCTCTTTTTTGCTGTCCCTCTACTTTACCAACCATGATCTTCTTCTCCAGGAACTGATCCCTGCTGATAACACGTAGTCTCACATGCTTGCTTCTAAGGAGCATTCTAGTTGTACTTCTTCCAAGACAGATTTGTTCATTTTTTTGGCAATCCATAGTATATTCAGTATTCTTTGCCAGCACTGTAATTCAAAGGCATCAATTCTTCTTGGTCTTCCTTATTCATTGTCCAGCTTTTGCATGCATAGGAGGCATCTATTCTATTTTCTGTCTATTTCTATTTATGTCTTCTTTCAGCTCTTTTAGCAGTGTTTTATAATTTTAATTTTGTTAGTCTTTCACATCCCTGGGTAAATTTGTTCCTAGGTATTTTATTCTCTTAGATGCTCTTATAAATGGAATTATTTTCTTAATTTTCTTTTCAGATTTCTCGTTGCTGGTGTATAGAAACCCAACTGATTTTTGTCGTTTGACCCTGTAACCTGCAACTTTGCTAAATTCCTCTATGATTTCTAGAAGCTTTGGTTTGTGTATGCGTATGTGGATTCTTTGGGATTTTACGTATACAGGATGATGTCATTTTTGAATAAAGTTAGTTTTACCTCTTCCTTTCCCATTTGGATACCTTTTATTTGTTTTTCTTGACTTATTGCTCTGGCTAGGATTTCCAATACAATATTGAATAGGAGTGGTGAGAGTGAGCATCCTTGTCTTGTTCCTGTTTTCAAAGGGAAAGCTCTCAATCTTCCTCTATTGAGTGTAATGTTAGCTGTTGGTTTTTCATAAATGCCCTTAATCATATTGAGGAACTTCCATGTTATTTCTATCGTTAAAAGTTTTTATCAACAAAGGATTATAGATTTTATCAAATACTTTTTCTGAATCAGTACAGATGATGGTGTGTCTTTTCCTTTGTTCTATTAATGTAGTGTATTACATTGATTTTCAACTGTTCAGCTATCCTTATTTTCCTGGAATAAACCCCACTTGATCATGGTGTATAATATATTTTACTATGTTGTTGGTTGGATTCTGTTTGCTAGTATTTTCTTGAGAATTTTGGCATCGATATTCTTAAGAGATATTGATCTGTTATTTTCTTTGCTTGTGGTGTCTTTGTCTGGCTTTGGTATCAGTATAATATTGGCTTCACAGAAAGAATTAAGGAGTATTCCTTTCTCCTTGTTTTCTGGAAGTTTTGAACAGCATTGGTGTCAGTTCTTCTCTAGATGTTTGGTAGAATTCCCCAGTGAAGCCATCTGGTCAAGAACTTTTCTTTATTGGGAGTTTTTTTGTGTGTGTGTTTTGTTTTGTTTGTTTTGTTTTTTACTGATTCAATATCTTCACTTGTTACGGGTCTGTTGAGATTTTCTACTTCCTCATGAGTCAGTTTATGCAGGGTATGTGCTTTTAGGAATTTGTCCATTTCATCAAAGTTATGAAGTTTGTTGGAGTACATTTGTTCATAGTATTATGTGATGATGCCTTTTACTTCTATTGGGTCAGTTATGCCTCCATTTTCATTTCTTATTTTGGCTATTCAAATCTTCTCTCTTTGTCCTTTGCCAGACTAGCTAAAGGAGTGCCAATTTTATGGATTTTTCAAAGAACCAATTCTGGTTTTGTTGATTTTCTTTTGTTTTTCTATTCTCTATTTCATTTATTTCTGCTCTGATCTTTCCTTTCTCCTAGTAACTTTAAGTTTCATTTGTTCTTCTCTTTCTAGATTCTCAAGTTATAGAGAGTTAGACTGTTTATTAGACTTTCTTCTTTTTTAATGTAAGCATTTATTGGTATAAATTTTCCTCTGAGCACTGTCTTCACTCTGTCCCATAAGTGTTGGTACGTTGTGTATTTATTTTTGTTTCGCTCCAGATTTTTTTTTTAATTTCTCTCTTGATTTCTTCCTTGACCCTTTGGTTGTTTAGTACTGCTTTGTTTAATTTCCATGTATTTTGTGTTTTTTAGTTTTCCATCTGTTATTAATTTCTAGTATTATTCCTTTGTGGTCAGAGGAAATACTTTGTATAATTGCAATCTTTTTAAATTTGTTGAGACTTGTGGCCTAGCATATGGTCTATCCTGGAGAATGACCCATATGCACAGGAGAAAAATATGTATTGTTCTGACATTAGGTGGAGTGTTCTATATATGTCTGTTAGGTCGAATCAATTTATGGTGTTGTTTAAGTCCTCTATGTCCTTACTTATCTTCTTTTTCGATGCTCCAACCAGTGTAGAAAGTGGTGTATTGAAGTCCCTGACTATTATTGTGGAGTAGTTTATTACTCCTTTCAGATTTGTCAGTATTTGTTTCATATAGTTGGAGCACTGACGTTAGGAGCATATATATTTGTAACTGTTATGTCTTCTTGATGGATTGACCCATTTATTATTATATAATGTCTTAGTCATCTAGTGCCTCTGTAACAGAAATACCACAAGTGGATGGTTTTAATGAAGAGAAGTTTATTTCCTCATAGTCAAAGTAGGCTAAAAGTCCAAATTCAGGGCATCAGCTCCAGGGGAAGCCTTTTTCTCTCTGTCGGCCTTCTTCTCTTCAGGGTTCCCCCGGAATAGGAGCTTTTTGGCGCAGGGACCCTGGTCCAAAGGACGTGCTCTGCTCTCGGCACTGCTTTCTTTATGGTATGAGGTCCCCCTGACTCACTGCTCACTTCTGTCTTTTATATCTCAAGAGATTGCCCGAGGACACAGTCCAGTCTTGTAGATCCAGTCCTGCCTTACTAACACAACTGCCACCCATCCTCCCTCATTAACATCATAGAGGCAGGATTTACAACATACAGGAAAATCACACAGTACCAGGAATCATGGTCCAGCCAAACTGATATACACATTTTTGGGGGGACATAATTCAAACCATGACATATAATACCTTTCTTTGTCTCATAACAGATTTTCATGTAAAATCTATTTTGTCTGATACGAGTATGGCCACTCCTTTTCTCTTTTGGTTAGTAGTGCAATGGGATATTCTTTCCATCCTTTCAATTTCAGTCTGTTTGTGTCCTTGGGCCTACGACATATTTCTTGTAGATAGCATCAGGATGGATCATGTTTTTTATCCATTCTGCTACTTTCTGCCTTTTTAATGGAGAGTTTAAAGAGTTTAAAGGTAATTACTGAAAACAAAGGACCTACTTCTTTCATTTTGCCAATTGTTTTTTGTGTATCTTGTACCTTCTTTGTCTCATAATTCCTACACTTTTGTTATTTTTCGTGTTTAGTTGCTTTTTTATTTTGAGTTTTTTTTATTTCTTCCTTCTTCCCTTCTGTGTATATTTTTAAAATTTTTTTTAGTGGTTAACACAAAAATTACATTTAATGACTTACATTTACAACAACTTATTTAGCTTGATACCAATATTTAACCTACAAACAGCAAGTAACATACTACATTACCATACTAAAACTCTATTCCTATTTAGCTCCTCCCTCCTCCATCTCTGTTATTGTATCATCAATTACATTAAGATACATCCTTGTCCATTAGGTTAAATTTGTACTTATTTCTTACATGTTTGATGTTATAATGCTTGTAGAACTTAACTATTAAATTTATCCACTGAAGATACAACTGGCCCTTTTATTTGCCTATGCCATTATCTTTATTAGAGATCTCTCTCCCTTCCTCTCTCGTTCTCTGTCTCTCTCTTTTAATTTTCTTTCCCCCATGAGGCTTCAAGTATCTGTCTAGTGTCCTTTCCTTTCCATCTGAAGAACTCCTTTTAGTAATTCTTGCAAGTGAGGTGTGGTGGTAACAAATTCTCACAAGTTTTGTTGATCTGGGAATGTCTTGATTTCATCCTTGTTTTTGAAGAACAATTTTTCTGGATAAAGGATTCTTCATTTACAGTCTTTTTTTTTTCTTTTTGTGGTACTTTATACATATCATTCCATTGCCTCCTGGTCTACAGGATTTCCGAGGACAAATCAGCACTTATTCTTATTGAAGACCCTTGTATGTTAAACTCTTGCTGCTTTCAGAACTCACTTCTTGTCTTTAGTTTTCAAGAATTTGATTACAATATATCTTGATATAGACCTCTTTGGATTCATTCTGCTTGGAGTTTGCCTAACTTCCTGGATTTGCAGGTTCAACTCCTTATTTAGGTCTGGAAATTTTTCTGGCATTATATCTTGAAATATTTTTTCTGACTCTTACTTTTTCTTTCCTCTCCTTCCAGGATCCCTATTAACTGTATGTTGGATTTCTTACAATTCCGTTTGACTTGTTTGCTTTTCTTTGTTCTTTTCTCTTGTTTCTCTTGAGACTTGATAAGTTCAATTACCATGTCCTTTGGTTCACTTATTCTGTCTTCTGTCTGCTTGAATCCATTGTTGAATCCCTCCCTTACATTTTCCAATTCAGTTATTTTATTTCTCAATTCCAGTAAATCTATTTAGTTCTTTTTCTATCTCCTTGTTGAGATTTTCGTTTTGTTTCCTGATCTCCATTAGTTTGTTGTCTGTGTGTTCTTTGCATTATTTGAATTTATTTTAACATTTTTATTTCAAAATCTTCTACTTTCCCATTGTCTTGTCTGCCATAGGACTTACTTCAGCTTCTTCATGATGTTCTTTTAATTGGGCCACCTTCTCCTGTGTTCTCGTATGCCTTATAATTTTTTTGTTGAACCTGAGGACTTTTAGTATTACTAAATTAGACCTTTGGTTCTTCCAGCACTGATTCAGTGTTTGTTTGAATCCTTTTCTCCAGATCGTGCTACCCCAAAACCTTGAGGTAGAGGTTTCTTCTGCTGCCTAGTGCCAGCCAGCTCTTCTGGGAACATGTGCTACCTTACCCTCTTCTCTGTGGGAACTCAGGCACTTTCTTGGTTTATATAAGGTTTTAATCTGACTCCAGATCTCCTAAATAGTCTCTAAAGGCATTTCATAGCTTTCAGGTGTTCTGAAAAGTTTTAAGTTTCTGGGGGTCTGCTCAGAGATTTGCCCTATTTTTTCTATCCAATAAGTTCCAATGGGTTCCTTTTATTACAGAGCCTGGAGGCAATACAGAAATGTTCCCCTTCTTTTTTTAATCTTGTTGGATTGGGGTGGGTCTGGTTTCCCCTGTGGATCTCAATTTTTGTCCATTTCCTGGCTGTCCCAGAAAGATATCAAGACTTTGAAGTAGTGGACCATCAACAAAAGTTAAGTTCCTCTGCTGCTCTCCTAAAGAGCCCTTGTGATGCAATGCTTAAGCACTCAGCTGCTAACCAAAGGGTTGGTGGTTTGAACTCATCCAGAGCTCTGCAGGAGAAAAGACATGGCGATCTACTCGGATAAAGATTACAGCCTAGAAAACACTTTGGGACACTTCTATTCCACCATATAGGGTTTCTACGATTTGGAACTAACCCAATGGTACATAACTACAACAACAACAACCCTCCTATCCCTTGAGAGTGTGGTTCACCATTTGTATTTCACCATGTGGCTCTACCTGCAACCCACTGTGTTTGGGGATCATGGTTTACATGGGGGCTGAATGGTCAGGGCTCATAAGCAATGGAGAGAAAGACTTTCCTACCTTGTAATCTTGCTCTTCCTTCTGCTTTCAGCCAGATGCTTTATTTCTTGGGCTGGTCACTAGAGCTCTGAGTTCCACTTTGTGCTTTTTTTTTTTTTCCTTAAATTGTTTTGGGGTAATGGAGATGCATAACTACCTACATCACAGTCTTGGAGGAGGAGCCGCACATCTATAGAATCATTCTGAATATACTAGTCTCCAAGTTGATTTTTCATTTAGCAATACATTTTGGAATACTTTCTATGTTTGTATAAACAGACATATTTCGTTATTTTTAGCTGCTACATGGTATTTCACAGTATGGCTAGAATATAACTTATTTATCTTTTCCTTTTCATTTTAGAAAATTTGTAACTTTTTCATTAATTTATTGAAGCTATTGAATGGAGGAAAAAAGTGGTGCTGAAGCAATTAGACATCCATAGCCAAAAAAGAACCTCGGTCTCAGCCTCATACCTTAATAAAAATTAACTCAAAATGTATTACAGATTAAATGTCTAATCCATAGCCAAAAAAGAACCTCGGTCTCAGCCTCATACCTTAATAAAAATTAACTCAAAATGTATTACAGATTAAATGTCTAATATAAATCTGTAGAACTCTTACAGGAAAAAAACAGGATAAAATCTTCGGGATCTATGGCTAAGCAACAAGTTCTTAGACTTGACACCACAAGCACAATCCATAACAGGAAATACTGTTATGTTGGACTTCATTAACTTTTAAAATTTTGTTCAGCAAAAGATCATGTGAAGAGAATGAAAAAACAAACAACAAACTAGGAGAAAATATCACAAACCACATAGATGACAAAGGACTAGTATCTAGAACATATAGGCAGTTCTCAAAACTGAACAGTAAAATAAAAACAAAATACAATTAAAAAACAGGAGGAGGATATACGAATGGCCAATAAGCACATGGAAAGATGTTCAACATCATTAGCCATTAGGGAAATGCAAATTAAATGAGATATCACTACACATCTATCAGAATGGTTAAAATAAAAGATAGTGGCAATACCAAATGCTAGCAAGGATGGAGAGAAACTGGATTACTTGTATTTGCTAGTGGAAATGTAAAATGGCTCAGTCATTCGGGAGAACGATTTTTGCAATTTCTTATACAACTAAATATCTAACTACCTTACAACTACAATTCCACTCTAAGGTGTTTTTCCCAGAGAAATAAAAATTATGTCCACACAAATATCTGTTCATAAATGTTCATAGCAGCTTTATTTATAATATCTCGAAACTGAAAACAGTCCAAATGTATTTCAGTGGGTGAATGGTTAAACAAACTGGTATTACATACCATGGAATACCACTCAGCAATAAAAAGGAATGAACTGCTGATATACTCAATGACTTGGATGAATCTCTAGCGAAATATACTAAGTAAAAAAAGCCAATTCCAAAAGGTTAGATACTGTATAATTTCATTTATATAATATTTTTGAAAAAACAGAATTTTTGAAATGGAGAACAGCTTAGTGTTTGCCAGGGGTTAGAGACAGCAGTGGGAGGTGAGAAAGAGGTGCAAGTGGTTATAAAAAGGCAACCTGGGGCATCCTTTTGGTGATGGAATTGTTCCGTATTTGACTAGTGGTAGATACATGAGCCTTCACATTTGATAAAACTGGATAGAACTAAATACATACTCACAGATGGAAAATCTGAATCAGTGGCTTGTATCAACGTCAATATCCTGGTCATGATATAACACTATAATTTTGCATGATGCTGCCATTGAGGAAACTGGGTAAAGGATACATGGGATCCCTCTGTATTATCTCTTTCACCTGCATGCCAATCTGCAATTATCTCAATAAAATTTTCTAAAAAGAAAGATATTAAGAAACACCTTCTAAGATTTGTATCCTTAAAACATACTGGGGAGTTCCTGGGGGTCACAAATGGTTAAGCACTGGATTACTAACCAAAAGGGTGGTGGTTCAAACCTACCCAGAGGTACCTCAGAATTTAGGTCTGGTGCTCTGCTTCTGAAAGGTCACAGCCTTGAAAATCCTATATAGCAATTCTACTCTGCACAAAAGGGGTCACCATGAGTTGGAATCGACTCGACAGCAACTAGCAAAACTAACATGACGTAATACAGTCCCTGGTTGTTGCAAAGGTTTAACACCCTAGACTGCTGACTGAAAAGTTGGAGGTTCGAGTCTACCCAGAGGTGCCTGAGAAGAAAGACCTCGTTGTCTACTTCCAAAATATCAAATGTTGAAAACCCTGTGGAACTCAGATCTACTCTGACATACATGGGATTGTCATGAGTCGGAATCTAGTTGATGGCAATTTTTGTTTTTAATGACGTAATGAACTTTTTGGGAAAAAAACGCAAAAAGTTGAGCAATAAGGTAATAGTTCATTAAATATGGTACTTCTTTGTTAAACATATAATAAATGTTCAAAAATGTTTATAAGGCATTTTTAAGGTCTTGGAAAATACTCATGTTAAAACATTAAGTGGAAAAAAGCTATATCACACTAAATAATATACAAATGAAAAATAGATTAGAAAGAATTTACATCAAAATATGACATAATATGTAACATATATGATGGATATATGAATATAAATTAGATTAGAAGGAAATTACTTAAAAATATTTCACAAAAGTATTTATAGAACTTGTAAATGGTTATGGAATTACAGGTTGTTATTTCTGTTTTATAGTCTCTGTATTTTCTAAATTTTCTTTGGAAAAAGGTCCAAACTACTTTGAAAAAAAAATCAAAGTATTCTTTTGCTAGCCACAAGAAAAGCAATGGAACTAAAAAACAGTAGCAACAATTCCTATATATGTTTGTCTAAATGGACCAGACTCTGGTGCTGCCCAGAGATTCATGTGGCAGATACCCTGAAAATGGGTCTGCAAATCAAGATATTTTCTGCAGTCTGGGCTGCAACAGCTCTTCATTCAGAGGGGGCCACCTGTGAATTGTTTCATAAAATGAAAAAAAAAAAAAAAAAAAAAAAGATGCCCAGCTCCCTAACTTGCCCATTTTCCCATGAACTTGCAGAGATTTTTAGTGCCGCATTTCCTGGTACCTATATAGGTCTAAAGGAGCCTTGGTGGAGCCACAGTTAAGCTCTTGGCTGTTAACAGAAAGGCCAGCGGATCAAACTCACCAGCTGCTCTGCAGGGGAAAGATGTGGCAGTCTGCTTCCGTAAAGCTTTATAACCCTGGAAACCCTATGGGGCAGTTCTCCTCTACCGGGTAGGATCACTATGAGTCAGAATCAACTTGACAGCAACTGGTTTGGTTTTGAGGTTTTACGTATATCTATGGGTCCATAGCCAGCACCCAAGCTTGCTGATTTCCCCTGGGCTTTTCACAGAGATGAAGTTTCTTCTCTCAGGAAACTCTTGTTGGACCAAACAGAATGCTTTAACACGTGACGTTTCTGAGCCTTCATGGTTGTTCATATCTTGCATATCTTTTGTTAAACTTATTGCTAAGCATGTTATATTTCTGATGCTATTTTAAATATAAACGTTTATAACATTTTCCAATTGTTTGCTGCTAATATATAAAAACTCATTGCCATCAAGTCGATTCTAACTCATAGTGACCCTGTAGGACATAGTAGAACTGCCCCGTAGGATTTCCAAGCAGCTGCTGGTGGATTTGAACTGCCAACCTTTTGATAAGCAGCCATAACTCTTAACCACTGCGCCACCAGCCACTCCTTGGAAATCCTGTGGAGCAGTTCTCCTTTGTCCTATAGGGTCACTATGAGTCGGAATCGACTCAACAGCAACGGGTTTAGTTTTTTTCAGTACGTAAAAATGCAATTTATTTTTTATAAATTTGTTTATTTTTCTAGCAGTTGTTTTGTAGATTTCTAGATCCTTTAGGAGTCTCTATGTAAACAATCGTGCCATCTGCAAATAAAGACCTTTCACTTATTTCCTTCCCCTCATCATGGCTTTTATGTATTTATTTGGTCTCATCCTCTGTCTAGAATCCACAGTACAATGTTGAACAGAAGCCGTCAGAGTGGACATCCTTGCCTTGTTCCTGCCTTGGGGGAAAAGAGTTTAGTCTTCCATCTTTAAGTACAATACGAGCTACAGAGATTCTGTAGCTACCAATTATCAGATGGAAGAACTGGTGTTCCTCCTGGTTTGCTGGGAGTTTTTTTTTTTTTTTAATCTGGCTTCCATTACTGAACACCAGAATTCCTTACAGGGTTTTTGTAAGCATTACATGGCACAATCCATCCATGTAAGGTATTCAGCACACGTATGTTAGAGCAATAATGAAAAGGAGGAGCCAGGCTATAGGTGGATTTGGAAAAGGGACCAGGTTTGAAATTTAGCGTTGTTCTGTAGCTCAGAGTTGCAGGGCTGGCCTCTGGGGAAAAAAAAAACATACAAATTCCGAAGACAGCCCAGGTCTGAAAACATGCCTGTGAAGCCGACCATCCAGTCAGAGGCGTGGCATCCAGGCCTTCCCAAGGGACATGCCCTCCCTCTGTGGATGACGCGGAGAGGAAACATTCGTGGGACAGGAACCAGAGGGCTCACGTGGACAACCACAGTGCAGGAGCTCAAGAGGCGTTTGAAGAATGTATTGAAGGGTGACTGTTTTTTTAGTGGGAGTCTACATTCTGTTATTCTAAATGCGAAAATAACAATGCCTTCCCAGCCCAGCCCCCCCCCCCCCAAAAAAAAAAAAAGAAAGTCAATATTCTTTCCCAAAACCTTTGAAACTACATAATATAAACAGAAGGGGGCGGGGGGGGGGATAAGGAAGGAAAAGATGGGGAGAGGACAGGACGACCGGGAAGCAGGGGGAATGGAAGGATCCACTAAGCCTCACAGGCCCAGAGGTGCGCCAGCACAGGACGCAGCAGCCAGCTTTGCTCAGCGCTTCTTGCTGAAAAAATGACCCCTTGTGATTTAGGAACACTCCAAGGGCCCAGCCAGTGCTTGCTGTTGAGGGCCCCCATTTTCTCCTGGGGTCCCTGGAAGTAAACTCTCTTGGCTAAGAACCCAAACAAGCCCCAGCAGCATTCGAAACCTGCACTGTGCTCTGCCCAGCAGGCCCTGCAGTTCCGGCTCCGTGTCAGCCGGAAGGGCTGAACTGCCGAAAGAAAGTTGAAATCGTTTTCTGAAATAACACCATCTGTGCCCCTCTTCTAATATATAATGGGGGCTCCATTTCTGGAGTGGAAAAAAGTCGGTAAATAAACTTTCTCACACTGGGACTGGGGTGAAGAAAGAGAAGGAACCCTTTAATCCTTCTAATTGCCTGCTGAGAGAGATGTGCAGAACTTAAAAGTCTACGTCCAACTTCAAGTGGAAAGGCCCTTGTCCTGGCCATGGCCAAAAGGCTGGTGTCTCCCAAGGCAAAGGAAACAGGCCCTTCAGGAAATTTCCCAGAAAGGCGTAATCTAGGCCTGGAATCTACTGAGAACCTGCTCTGGCCGCCCTGTGCTAGCATGGTGTAGGGAACTACAGTGAAGAAGGCAGACAATGTCCTGCTCCAGTGGGAGTGACGTTTTACCAGAGGGGGGGAAACAAACATGTAAACAAATAATAGAACAATTTCAGAGAGCTAGAATTGCAGGAAGGCAGTAAAACCAGGTTATGTGGTGGAGAGTGTTGGGGGAAGGGGAGGTGGCACTACCCTAGACATGGTGGCCAGGGCAGCCTAAGAAGCCAACACTTCAGAGCACATCTGCATGATGGGAAGGGAAGACACAGTGCTTTAAGCAGAGGGAACAGTCAGTGCAAAGGCCTTGTCTTAGCTATCTGGTGCCTTTGTAACAGAAATACCAAATGTGGAGGACTTTAATGAACAGAAATTTATTTTCTCACAGTTTAGAAGGGTAGAAGTCCAAAATCAGGGCACACACTGTAGGGGAAGGCTTTTTCTCTCTGTCAGCTCTGGAGGAAGGTCCTTGCCATCAATCTTCACCTGGTCTAGAAGATTCTCAGCACAGGGAGCCCAGGTCCAAAAGATGCCCTCCACTCCCAGCTCTTCTTTGTTGGTGGTAGGAGGTCCCTCTCCTCTCTGCTAGCTTCTGTCTTTTATATCTCAAAGGAGACTGACTCAAGATACAACCTAATCCTATAGACTGAGTCCTTCCTCATTAACATAACTGCCTCTAATCCTGCCTCATTAACATCATAGGGGTTAGGATTTACAACACATAGGATAATCACATCAGAGGACAAAATGGTGGACAACCACATAATACTGGGAACATGGCCTAGCCAAGTTGACACATATTTTGGGGCACACAATTCAGTCCATAACAGGCCTGCATAGGGAAGAAGAGAGGGTAAGCCACAATTTGGAACATGGGAGCAAGAGGTAAAGTGGTGGCAAACAAGCCCAGAGAGGAGAAACGATTGGTCCAAGGTCTCCCAGACAACGCAGAAGAAGAAACTATAACTCTGTTGTGGCAGTGGCATGATGCTGACCTTCCCTGCCCTGCCCTTGTCTTCAACCAGGCCACAGCCGCTGCTGGAACAATAAGCCGAAAACTGCACAGCTGATCAGAACAGACACTGAGGGTCCAGAGAGTCAACACAGGAGAAAATCAGAGACACACAGAGAGAGAGAGATCTATAGGATTTTGATCCAGGACTTCATTAATATTTTTCAGGAGCTGAGTAGGAAGCTGCCTCTATGTATCCATCAGCATTCTGAGGCTGCAAGCAACAGAAACCTATTCTGACTGACTTAAGCAAAAATGAGATGTCAGAAGGCTATGGGGGAGCTCACAGGGTGGAAAAAGCTGAAGACAGTGACAAAAGCAGCTGGCGGGATCTGGTGGCGAGTCAGAGGGAACGGCCCACCAGAGGCAGAGCTGTTGGGATGAATCGGCTCTCATTCTTGTGTTACTTAGCTCGGGAGCCAGATTCCAGGGAGAGAGAGCCCCAGGGGCCTGGCTTGGTCACACAGCCACCCCTTGGCGAGGCCCCTTGACTGACAGTCACTCTCAGATTGTGTGCATGGATGATAGAGGGCTCCCCAAAAGAAAACAATGACGCTGTTACCAAAAACTCCAAAAGAAGGCATGACCGTCTAGAGACTTTCAACTCGTGGTGACCCCATATCTTGCAGAGGCAGAACTATGCCCTGTAGGGTTGTCAATGCTGTGACCTTTTGGAAGCAGATCGCCAGGTCTTTCTTCCGAGGCACCTCTCAGTGGGCTGGAACTGCCAGCCAACCTTTTGGTTAGTAGTCAAGCATCTCCTACCAAAAACACAGGAGGTTAGAAAACCAAATCCAGAGATGTCTACCCCAACTCGGACTCTGCAAAGGCCACGTTACCACCAAAATAGTGCCACTTGGAATTCTGTATATTGTCTTATGTTTGTGTTGTGTTGGGGGGGGAAACAAAACAAACAGACAGAAAAACAGTTCTCGTCAGGGACTAGAAGTATGCGTGCTTTTCCTCGGACAAGAGTTTTGTTTTTCAAATAGTCCCCACAGGCATCACCACAGACAGTTTGCTAAGAGCAGCTGGACAGTTTCACCCAACATCTGAAATAACTCCTCTCCACTAGTTAACTGGTTCCCATCTAGTCAACTTCTCCACTCATGGCGACCCCATGTTTGTCGGACCAGCACTATGCTTAATAGGGTTCTCAGCGGCTGATTTTTTGGAAGTAGATGGCCAGGCCTTTCTTCTGAGGCATCTCTAGGTGGACTTGAACCACCAATCTTTGGGTTAGCAGCTGAGTGCTAACCCCCCCTCCAAAAAAAAAAAAAATCCTACTGCCGTGGAGTCGATTCTGACTCATAGCGACCAGGGAATCCTAACTCCTGCCCAGGCGTGCCTGATAAGGAAAGCAGTGGGGAGGGTGGGAGGAGAGGAGGATGAGGACCAGGGGAGACTTGAACCCTGCACAGCCGGAGGAGCCTTGCCCTCAGATGCAGCAGTGTGAGGCGCCTCGGCAAGGCTGCAGGTCGGGATGGTGCCGGGGGTACCGGGGCTTTTCTAAGGGGACAGCTGAAGGTGAAGGGTGGGACCCCCTGTAAGAGGAGATGCTCACACTCCAGGGGCATCAGAATCACCTGCGGAAAGTGTTAGAAACACAGTGCCTGGACTCCAGTCTCAACTAGTCAGCCACACCTCTGGGGTGGGGGTGGTTAGTCAGGGACCAGGGCTTTTAACCAGCTCCCGTCTGATTTGTTTCTGATGCAGTTAACCCCACCTCTCCCTCCGAGAAACACTGGGCCAGACAATGGACTCCTGAGGTGGGCGGCCTGGTTGAACCTGCTCTGACCTGCTCTTCCACAGGGTCTCCCGGGGCCTGGCATACTACCACATTGTCACAGGGACTCGGCGTCTATCAGATCAAAATACAACCTGTGTGCCTGTGTCTGTGTGTGTGTGTATATGTGTGTGTGTGCGTATGTGTGTGCATGTGTGTGAATGTGAGCGTGTGTATGTATGTATGTGTGGTGTGTGTATGTATGTGTGCATTACGTGTGCACGTGTGTCTATGTGAGTATGTGTGCATGCGTGTAGGTGAGTGTCTTGAGGGGAGGGATGATGGCTAAATTCAGCAAAGTCAAGTGAAGCACCTGTGGGAGGCAGAATAATGACTCCCCCCGAAAAATGTCCAAGTCTTAACACAGGTTATCTTAATACCCTGAACCTGTGAATATGTTGCCTTCCATGGCCAAAGGGACTGTGCAGATGTGAGTATATAAAGGATTTTGAGATGGAGAGACTGTCCTGGATTACTCAGATGGGTCCCTGTAAGAGAAAACAGGAGGCAGAAGAGTCAGAGAGAGACTAGAAGATGCTACACTGCTGGCTTTGAAGGTAGAAAAAGGGGCCAGGAGCCAAGGAACACAGGCGGCCTCTACAAGCTGTAAAAGCCAAGGGAACTGATTCTTTCCTAGACTCTCCGGAACGAATGAAGCTGTGCTTAATTTTAGCCCAGTGAGACTCGTTTTGGACTTCTGGCCTCCAGAACTGTAACAAAGTAAATCTGTGCTGCTTTAAGCCACTAAGTTTGTGGTAATTTGTTACAGCAGCAGCAGGATACTCATACATTACACTTCCATCCTGCCTCCTAAAAGCACATGGCAATATACTCCATTTTTCCATACATGTTATCCTCACAACAGGCTTGTAAGGCCTATAAACTAGGTGTTTTTCTTTGTTTGTTTTTAAACCAACCACAGTATACAGAGAAAGGAACTGAAGCTCTGAAGGTTTCCATGACTTACCCAAGGTCACAGAGCATATAAATGGCTGTGCCAAGTCTCGAACACTGGCTGGGGATCCTGCTAAAACCAGACAGTGACCCTGAACACCTGTGAGTAAGAGGCCCTGGGTTTGCTCCCCAGGGGGGACAACCCTGTCCCTCACTGAGGGGCAGTGTGTCCTTTGGAGCCCAGCTAGGAGCCATGCAAGGCTAGCAAGCCCCTGGCTGGGCGCTACAGATGCTGGGTGTTCTGTACCTAACTCTGCTCTCTTGCAGACAGGAAATTAAAATCCTGTCCACGCTGCAGCTCCAGGGACCCACAAGCTCTGTTCTGCATGATGAGGCTGAATGAAGAGTCTGGTTTTCTCCCTCCTTCTCTGTCCTGCCACCCCCCCACCCCCCTCCAAGGCTTCCCCTAGATGCACACCATCCAGAGAAAGGCTGGAGCTGCTGGGAGGGAACCATCAGGACGCCCACGGCAGGGATGCTGACAGCCCCACCGCAGACCCCTCCCACGGCCAGAGCCCTTGTCTGCAGACAACTGCCAATGTGGACATCAGTGTTTCCTGGACCAGCCCAGTGCACAGCCCTACCTGGATGTCCCCCGGCTTGGGGCCGACTCTTGGGGCCTCCAGGAGATTTGCTCAGCACTTCTGACAGCCTGCCCCTGCATGGCAGAATGTTCAGGGCTGGCTGACCCAGAGAAGTCTTCCTCCTCCAAGCGAAGGTGAACTCCCCCAGAAGAAGGGGTTTTACCAGCCCGCTGCAACTCTCCTTCCCTTCAAGGGGTCAAAGCAGATACCCTGGCTGCGTTGTCACGGTGAGTAATAAACAATAGAAGGGTTGGACCACTGACAGCCAGATTTAGAGATAGGTTTGCTTAACGAAAAGTTGATTTATTATTCCCTCCTTTATTTTCTGCTGTGTTTGCATTTTGGGTAAATATTTGTACATTCATCAAAGCCTCATGCATTAATTTAGCCTGCCACCAAGAAGTGAAATGCAATGCATCAAAAAGTGTGAGAGAGGTTAAAAATTAGTTGCTTTCTTTCTATTGATATAGGCAGCTTCTCAACAAAGAGAGTGGGCGGAACTTTCTTTTTGATCACCATAAAGACGACCTGTCTCCACCAAAGAGCCAGACATTTAGGATTAATTGACCTTTCTTCGGGCTTCATGGCTCATTCTTTCCCCTCCCAGAGATAGTGGCTCAGCGTTTCCAAATGCGGCAAGAACACAGATTGAAGAGGGGTGGCCCACAGGCCAAATCTGGCACCTGGGTATGTCTTATTTGGCCTGTGGACAGCTTGCATATGTGTTTTGATTACTTCACGACACTTAAACCGAGAGACTTGATGTAGAAATCTTAGGTGAAGCGGAAAATTCAAAGGCCTGGGTTTCTTCCTCTGCCTTCCTCACTTCCTTTGAGGCAGGGTCCCTTCCGTTTGCCACAGTCCTCACCACTCTTTATTGTCTTGCACCCACTCTCCCTAACTAATCCATCCAATTGGCCTGGCCCCTGCAAGCTTTTCAGTTCGAAATTCCTGCACTATAGGAAAAGAGGGTGCTGTGAGATTTGGAGAATTATGAGTAAGCTAGTTAGCAACCTCCTGTGGAACCCCGACATCCAGACCACGGGTGAATCCAAACCAGAGTCAAACCAGCTGCCATGGAGTCGGTTCTGACTCATGGCAATCCCACGTGTGTCAGAGTACAGCTGTGCTCAACGGGGTTTCCAATGGCTGATTTGTCGGAAGTAGGTTGCTGGGCATTTTTTCAAGGTGCCTCTGGGTGGACTTGAACCTCCAGCCTTTCAGTTAGCCGTCCAGGTGTCAACCTTTTGCACCACCCAGCCTTATCCAGAGGACTTAAAAGGCACAATCCTTTCTCTCAGGACTTCCACTGAGAATTTACCAAAGACACAGAGTCTTAGAATCGTGGAGTTGGGAGAGGGACAAATACAAAAAGCTAGTGTTATGGGGAAAAAAACACACACATTCAACAAGGAAGCTGGAGACGGGTGTTTTCATTCTGATCCGTCTCTAACTCACTGTGTGACCCTGGGCAGGTTACTTACCATCACCAGCTCCCAGTGTCTGCATCCATGTAACAATAGATCAGGCAAGAACGCCAAGGCCCTGTTTGTCACCCTCTATGACCTCATCACAAAGGCCACCCCCCCCATGCAGACCTCCATCCCCCTCTGACACGTGCACGTCAGCCTGCTCCCTAGCATGGAGATGAGGATTCCAGGCCCTGGCTGTGCTGTGCCACACAAAACAGCACAGACTCCTCAAATCCCTCTTCCACATGACAGCCCTTCAAGTAGAGCAGACCATCCTCAAATCTCCACCAGGTCTTCTCTTCTCCAAAGTAAACAAACTACCCAGCCATGAAGTGCCATGAGACCAGTAAGAAGTGATGTGTTCACGAGCAGGAAGTCATGGAGACCAGTCAACTTGGCTATCTCACTGCAGACAAGAGAGGAAACCGCTGAGGTAGTGTTAACCACAGGCTGTTTCCTGGAAGAAGGAGCAATAGCAGCTCATTTTGAACCCTCTGCACCCTGGGTGGGAAGGAGCCCTGGTCGCATAGTGGTTCAGTGCTCAGCTGCTAACTGAAAGGTTGTTGGTTCAAACAAACTAGTCAGTCCACAGGAGAAAGATGTGGCAGTCTGCTTCCGTAAAGATTACAGTCTTGGAAACGCTTTAGGGCAGTTCTACTCTGTCCTATAGGATTTCTAAGAGTCGGAACCAACTCGACGGCAATAGCAACAGGCACCGTGGGTTCAGAGCCCAGGAGGGTAGGCCTGGTGATTTCTCAGGCTCCTGACCTTCCCATCGCACAGACGTGTTACTCACAGATGGCCCAGCCAGGCCCAGCCAGGGAATCGGCCAAAAACTGGAGCTGTAAGGACCAACTGTGCGTTTCCAAGCTTCCGTGATTAACATGTGATATGTGGCTGTGGTGGGTGTTTTGCCCATCTCATGGTGTTGTCATGAAGATCAAAGAACTGTCTGGAAAGCACTGAGCCTCCTGCTGGGCTACGGTGATAACCCAATACATGGCGGCTCGCCGTGGTTATTAACGTAGCTTCCAGCTCCATCTAAGCCTTCTCCCACGCCATGACACGAGCTCCCGTGGGTCTCAGCAGGAGCACTACAGGGGGCTGGGGAGCCTCCTAGGAGCAGCCCGGGTGACAAGAAGAAATGGCCCTGCTCCCATGGACACATCCAAACTCCCCGAGGGACTGAGTTGCTGGACGGAGGGCTCTGGGGACCATGGTCTCAGGGAACATCTAGCTCAATTGGCATGACACTACTTATAAAGACAATGCACTACATTCTACCCTGGTGAGTAGTGTCCGGGGTCTTAAAAGCCTGTGAGCGGCCATCTAAGATACTCCACTGGTCTCATCCCTTCGGGAGCAAGGGAGAATGAAGAGAACAGGATACAATGAAAAGACTAGTCCAAAGGACTAATTGACCACAGCTACCAAGACCTCCACCGGACTGAGTCCAGTACAGCTAGATGGTGCCCGGCTACCACCACTGACTGCTCTGACCAGGATCACAACAGAGAGTTCTGGACAGAGCTGGAGAAGAATGTAGAGCATAATTCTAACTCCAAAAAAAAAAAAAAGACCAGATTTACTGGCCTAAAGGAGACTGGAGAAACCTCAAGAGTGTGGCCCCCAGACACCCTTTCAGCTCAGAGGTGAAGTTACATTTGAGGTTCACTGTTCAGCCTGGGAGTGGACAGCCCAGTAAAACTAAATGAGACTAACGAGGTACAGGAGTCCAGTGACAAGGGCCAGAAGGCAGGGGGGGAGTAGGAAGCTGATGATAAGGAACACAAGTTGAGTAAGGATACTGTTGATGTGTTGTGAGATTGTTAACCAATGTTATAGGGCAACATTTGTAGTAACTGTTAAATGGGAGGCTATTTTGTCCTGTAAGCCTTCATCTTGGACAAGAATGGCAACACAATTGGAAGAGCATAGTCAATGTCACTTAAATGTGTACGTAAAAGTTTTGAAATGGTGTATCTTTGGCTATGTGTATTTTCACCAAAAAAAAAAAAAAAAAAAAAAAAAGCTGAGAATTCAGAGGGTTAAAATGTTGTGCGGTTGTTAACCAAAGTCATAAAACAGCATGTGTACTACTGTTACATGAGAAACTGTTTGTTCTGTAAGCCTTCAGCTGAAGTACAATAAAATATTTAATTAAAAAAAAAAAAGAAATGGCCCTGCTCTAGGTGGCTCATGGCAGTGCTCGCTCTCAGGCCTGGACCCCAGACGCCAGACTGACACTCCCCCCCTCACCCCTGCACTGGAAGCAACCACACCCTCCATAAGAGAGGAGCAAAAGAGGAGAAGAGGGACTGAGCGTGTGTGGACCATCCTGTGGGGCTGGGAGCTGTGCCGGGTGATGTGGCTTTCAAGGTCCTGTCCTAGGCATCCTCTCAGGAGGCAGCTGTGCAAGGCAGAAAACGTGTTCCCAAGGTATGAAGAGGACGTCTTTGCTTTCTCCCCACTGGGTGCTGGGTTCTTCAGTTCTGTAGCATATTTGCAGCTTTCTGCCCCACACACCATGCCTGACACAGTAGACATTCACTTTGTGTCCACTGGATGGTGACCGCTCCTGGCCACAGGGCTTTTCCTGTACAGAAGCTAGGTGTGAAAACAAGACCAGGAAAACTTCCAGCTGGGGTGTCTGCCTTGCTCATCCAGAGGTGGATTCAGAGATTCTTTGTGGTAATTCCTACTCCACAACTTGCTGTCTGAGGAAGACAAGGGCAGGGTAAGAGACGGGAAGTCTCTGGAGATAGACATCTTTTCTTGTCTCCAGTTCCTCTCAGAAAATCAGTGCTTCATAGGTGACAGCCTTGGATGGGAAAGAGGACACCAGGACTCTACTAGGCTGCATGGTCTTTGGCAAGTCACCCACCATCTTTGGACACTTCCAACTCTGATATGCTGACATGCTGGGACCAGTTCTGCCACCACGCTTCATGCTGGTGTGGGAAGGGGGTGGCCGTGTGGCTCTCAAGGCAGGTCTACTCTGTCACCATCCCCTGCCCTGGGAGGGGTTCCCAGAGCTCTTGGCCAGTTTACATCTTCAATCACCTTCTTTACCGTAAAGGTGCAGCCTCCCCCACAGGGTTCTCATAGCTCATTTCCTAACTATGCATCATCATCTGCCCGGTACAGGCCTTCCCAGCACATCACCTCCCTTCTCAGAGAGATGTGGCCACTAACAGCCACTTAGTGGTTACTCATTGTTCCATAATTGACCTGCACGTTTCATAGAAATGCTAAGGACACTCCACCAGGACAAGGGCAGTTACTGTAAGCAGACACCTGTCCCTCTCCTTTATGTCTCAGATGAGCTGTTCATCACGCTATGGCAGCTGGGGTCTGGGGTCGACTTTCGCCAAAGCCCCCTTGAGCCTGATCATCCCTTAAATTCCTGGAGACTCTTGACTGACAGAGATAGTCCGGGGAAGCTGAAGGCTTGTCCTTTTAGGGCATCTCTTTGCCATTATCCCCAATGTGTCTGGGGTTGTGTGGCATAATGGGCTGAGACTCAAAAGTCCTGGGTACAAAATTTGGCTTCACCAGGCCTTTACTGTACCTTTCTGGGCCTCAGTTACATCATCCACAAAATGAGATTACTGTCACCTCTAATGTCCCTGGGAGGTGTAAATGGTTAATGTGCTCAGCTGCTAACCAAAAGGTTATCAGTTCGAGTGCACCCAGAGGCACCTCAGAAGAAAGTCCTGATGATCTACTTCTGAAAAGTCAGCCATTGAAAACCCTATGGAGCACCATTCTACTCCAACACACATGGAGTTGCCATGAGTCAGAATTATTTGGTTGTATTTTTTGTTTGTTTGTTTGTTTGTTTTTTGGTTACCTCTAATGCCCATTTTTATGATCCCCTGGGTAGTGCAAACAGTTAAGCCTTTGACTACTAACCGAAAGTTTGGTGGTGCCCTGGAAGAAAGACTTGGTGATCTGCTTCTGAACGGTCAGAGCCTTGAAAACCCTATGGAGCAGTTGGACTCTGCACACATGGGGTCTCCATGAGTTGGAATCGACTCACAATTGTTTTTTGTTGTTGTTGTTTCTTAATGCCCATTTTAAAGAGTTGGCATGAGGTTGACGTGAGACAGTGGACATTATGGGACTGCTAAAGAACAGTCAAGGGAGCAGAGTGTAAAGAGAGAAGCAATGACTTTTAACTAAAGAGAGACATCCAAAGTCATCCTGATGGGAAGGGAGCTCTCCTTCAGGGCAAGACTTGGTGGAAATAGGGTTAATAGAAGATGAAAAGAGTTGTTTAAGAAGAAACAAAAGGCAAGAAAAAGTACATTGCATCTGCTCCGCCAGCCTCTCCAAATACTGACTCCATGAAACCTCTGAACATTGGAGAGCGTCTCTGCAACACCAAGCAGAGGGGAATGGAAAATTCCAGTTAAACAGTCCACAGAATCCAAAGACCCGATTATCTCTTGTTTTTTGTTTTTTTCTGAGTCAACTGGCTACTCTTCCACATTCATCTTTTTAAGGAAGAACTCTTTCCTTTAATGATAAATCTGAGTTTCAGTTAAAAAGTCAAAAGGAAGTCAAACAACTACAACACTAGGGTAAAAATTGTAGAGTGCTCATTCAATGTATTTGTAATGAATGTATGGAATTTTGGGTATCTGAATGTTTCTGGAGACCCTGATTTCTCTTAAATCCTCAACAAACACAGGTTAAGCACTTCCCTGCTGCTGGGACGTCCCTCTTGTGTCTGCACTTCTCCTCATACTTAGAAGCCTCAGGGAGCTTGCAGCCTGGTTAAGCATGCTAGTCACGTTTGACGATCGGCCCTCAGAACAACAGTGTTTAATTTCTGTGGCGGAAATAGTCCCACCAGGCTGACTCCAGGCTACCAGCATGAGGTCACTGAACGCAGGCAGGAGCACGCCAGAATAGACAGAAGGCAATAACCTCCAGAGCACAGATTGTAGGAAAATAATTAGGGAGTGATGAGTTTGGGGTATTTATTGTCTTTGTTTTAAATATTAATTGCAAGCTTGTTGAATTTAATTTTTAATAATAGATGTATTTAAAACTGGCTTGCCAAATTCCTGAAAATTTAACCATTAGCTCCATGAGCTGGTACCAGCTGGATACAGTACATCACCACATTCAGAATACAACATGAGCTAGACAATTACCAGGTGCACAGCAGCTACAGAATAGTAGAGGAAAAAGAGATTGTGAGGTCTGAGCTACTTAGGGAAGATTTCTTGCAGATGGGACTGAAGTCTTCGGGAATATGTAAATTCCTTTGTAATCCTCTTCATGCTATAAATTTGCCTACTCCAGACCAAAAAACCCATTGCCGTCAAGTCGATTCCGACTCATAGTGACCCTATAGGGCAGAGTAGACCTGCCCCATAGGGTTTCCAGGGGGCAGCTGGTGGATTTGAACTACCTGCCTTTTGGTTAGCTGCCAGGCTCTCCGGTGACTCTCAAAGAGTGATTCTCCAGACCAGCAACATCAGCGTTACCTGAGAATTTACTAGAAATGCAAATTTTCTGGTTCTAGCCCAGATCTACTGAATCAGGAACTCTGGGGGTACGTTCAGCAATCTGTGTTTTAACAAGTCCTCCAGGTGATTCTGAATCTCTTCGAAGTTTGGGAACCACTGGCTTATGTGAAAAGATACTCCACTCCAATCTGACTCCCACTTATTGAATGTTTGCTTTGTGTTGTGTCTGTCCTAAACCATTTCCAGATATTGTTGCTGTTGTCTGCTGTCAAATCGGTTCTCACTCGTAACAACCCCACATGACAGAGCAGGACTCTCCCATAGGGTTTCCTAGGCTATGATCTTTACAGGAGCGGATCGCCGTGTCTTTTCTCCCGTGGAGCGGCTGGTGGGTTCGAACCGCTGACCTTTCAGTTAGCAACCAAGTGTTTAACCATTGCACCACCAGGGCTCCTTTTCTAGATATTAACTTGTTTAATTCTACTAAGTATCCCATGGTATGATTATTCCCATAGTAGTAAACACCACTGGGGATTCTTCCACCTTCCTCTAGATTCTGCCTGGCTAATAGATCCCACCCCCCACCCCCGACACTTTCTCCAGAGGTTTAGAAGCCACCTGACCCAGAGGTGCTTGGGAATCATACACCCCCATCCCTCCCGTGGAGTCCCTACCACATGTGGACCTGTGTGGTGCAAACCGTTAATGCATTCAGCTGCTAACCAAAAGGTTGAAGGTTTGAGTCCACCCAGAGACACCTTGGAAGGAAGTCCTGGTGATCTAAAAAATCAGCCACTGAAAACCCTGTGGAGCCTAGTTCTACCCTGACATACATGGGTCACCATGAGTCGGAATCAGCTTGAGGCAACCATCTTTGTTTTGATGTTTTGTTTTTCAATCTCCCCTGCAGTCTAAGGCCCCGTGACTGGCTACAGCAGGGACGCAAATTTGCCACTCCTTTCTGCCCATGGATTCTGCAATTTGTGTTCACAATTCCTCACTGGATCAGACTGAGCTAGATGTCCCTTCAAACTACACTCTTGGTGCTCTGCCCTGTGCTGCATCCCTCACTGTCTTACCAGTGCCCCCTAAGAGCACAAATCCCCGTCTCAGAATCAACTTCTGCAAAACTTGACCTCAGACATCCTTTTTAAAAATCGGACCTTTAAAAATCAGAGATGTTCCTTTACTTGCCCGAGATCACACAGCTAGTAATGTGACAAAAGCAGAGGCTTCATCCCAGCCTCGTTCCAGTGCCACAGCAGCCCTGATGCCTTGGGCCGACCAAAGCTGGAAAGGCTGTGGGGGAGGCTGGGTCAGAGCTGGCAGATGCCAGTGAGCCCCAATACAGATGGGCTGTGATCAGAAGCCAGCCTGGGGCCGCCAGCCCTGAGCGCCTCTGCCGTTCCCTCACAGGCTCAAGCGCTCACATCATGGCATCCTGAGGCTGATCAGCTGACAAAGGAAAGGAAAATCTTCAGGGTTTAGAGCTCCATGGGCAGCAGCTCAGAGAAGATTAGCCTCCATGGAACAGGAAAAAATAAGCCTGGATACAAAAAAAAATACAATGAGCTGTGGTTTTATTTTGTGTTGTAGCTTTGATACTGATTGTCTGCTAAAATGCCTTTCCAAGCTGGATCATGCATAAAAGATGCAGAGAGACATTGAGAGGCGTCAGCGAGGGAGGAAAGGCGGAATTTGTAAAGAAATGGAGATTTAAGAGGCTTGTGACCGGAGAACCACATACCCAAGCCTGAGCTTTAGGAGTGAAATCCCAACAGCACCATCTGTTGGACATGGCCGTGACCTCCCAAGAAGCTGAGTCAAGACTGCAGAATTGAAAGTCAGAAATAGGCCTTTTGTGTAATTTGATCGAGTGCAGAGATCCGCTGTGCCACACACACCCCTGGCAAGAGACTTCTGATCTGCAGACCTCCAGTGTCGAGACCCTCACTGTCTCCAGTACTGAGCAGTGCTTGGGTTTTGGTGTAAGGGTGTTCCCATTCCAAGTCCCCAGCTTGCCACATACCAGCAATATGCCCTTGAATAAGTTATCTAACCCTCTAAAATCAGTTTTCCCATTTAAAATGTGAATATGAAAATATTATCTGCATCACAAGTTTCTTAACCTGTTGCCATTGAGTTGATTCTGATTCATAACAACCCTATAGGACAGAGTAGAACTGCCCCACTGAGTTTACAAGGTGGATTTGAAACGTTGATCTTTTGGTTAGCAGCCAAGCTCGTAACCATTGTGCCACCGGGGCTCCGCAAGGTTCTTACGAGGATTGAATTAAACAAGAGTATAAAGCACTCTCACAGGTAGTCTGTCGGTTTGTCGTACTGTGGTGGCTTGCATGTTGCTGTGATGCTGGAAGCTATGCCACCAGTATTGCATATACCAGCAGGGTCACCCATGGTGGACAAGTTTCCATGGAGCTTCCAGATTAACACGAACTAGGAAGAAAGGCCTGGTGATACACTTCTGAAAATTGGTCAATGACAAATGTATGCGTCAAAATAGAACATTGTTCACCTTGTTTGCTTTGGACACGTCATCAGGAAGGATCAATTGCTAGCGGAGGACATCATGTTTGGTGAAGTAGAGGGCCAGCAAGGGCAAGGGAGACCCTCAGTGGAATAGACTGTCATAATAGCTGCAACCAGGGATTCAAACACGCTCGTGATTGTGAGGATGGCTCAGGACTACTGAACGTAAGGTCACCATGAGTCAGAGTCCACATGACAGCACCTATCTATGAAGCACTCACCATGGACTCAGCACATACTGCTTTCCCCTGACCTTCCTCCTGCATCACTGGCCCCTCATCATCTCTCTTTCCAACCTTGTGGAGAGCACAAGGCTTGGGCCTGATCCCTTTTATCTTCTTTGATCTACCTTTTCTCCCTGAGGGATCTTATCTAACCCATGACTTTAAATACTTCTATACTCTAATGGGAGCCCTGGTGGCACAGTGGTTAAGAGGTCGGCTGCTAACCCAAAGGTCAGCAGTTCAAATCCACCAGCTGCTCCTTGGAAACCCTATGGAGCAGTTCTAGTCTGTCCTTATGAGCCGGAATCAAGCCCACGGCCAACGAGCTAAGCTAATGGCATTTAGGCTGGACCTCTCCCCCGCGCTCCTGTTCAATATCTCCCCTTGCATGGTTCATGGAAACCTTTTCCTTATGAAATGGAAGTTGTACCATTCCACCAGTTGCTGAAGCATCATCCTGGAGCCTTTAGTTTCCCAGCTCCCTGTTTTAAAGGCATTAGCCCAGCTTTTCTTACTATATCCCCCACATACATCTTGTACCTGTACCTTTCATCCATCTTTACTGCTTCCTGGATACAAACACTGTGAGTTCTCACTTGGACAACATGCAAAGTGCTCCTAACTGGCGTCTCCTTCCCCTCTTGCACTGCTATAATCTATTCTCCATCCGGTGGAGAGAGTGGTCTTTTACAAAGAAAATCATCTCATGTCTCACTCTGCTTGACACCCTCAGTGGTTTCCTGTCTGCTTAGAGAAAACACCAAACTCCTTGCTGTAGCCTCACGGTCTCACCCTGCCTGTCTCCCTGATCTCACCTCCTACCACTATCCAGAATCATCTCATTTTTTTTTTTTTTTAATTTGTTCACTTGTTTTTACTTTATTTTCTTCAATAAAACATAGACTTCACAAGAGCAGAAATGGTGTCTCATCCAATAATGAACGCCCAGTGGATGGCAGTGCCTGGCACACAGCATGTGGTTGATAAAGATCTGTTTTGCAAGTGAGTGAGGCAGTGAATGAATGACTATATCTCACCCATACTTTTCTTAGTTCCTTAAACAATACAAGGTGAGGATTCTCATCATGCAGATGCCCCGTCTTTCTAGAAATTTCACCATCTCAACTTTCTACCCGTGTCATTTGGAATCACTGTTGGTAGGGCACCCTAAGTACCCTCTGTTAAAACGAAGTGTCCTACAAGTCCTGGCTGAGTTATCGTCTGGTTTGGCTGGAGCAGAGAACTCCAGGTCCCCTAAAGGGATGATAAATCTGGGAAGGTAGATTGGATGAGCTGATGAAGCACTGGGTTTTATTCTCTGAGCAGCAGGGAACCTTGAAGGTCTTCTAGACTAAAGAATACACAGTTAAGGCTTGAGGAAAACCATCTTTGGAAGAGTATGGATAACGGAACAGAGAAAGAAAGATCAGAAGCAGGAGACCAGCCAGGAAATGCAGGCACTGGTTCAGAGGAATGAGGATCAGGGAACCACAAGTGAGTTGCAGAGTTTCCACATGATTTACTTTAATCAGAACCCAGACTCTTTGGTGTGAAGCAAAGTGGATTTGAAATCATTTAGGCTGAAACAGCAACTTGTAGAAAATAACAACAAAAAGACTGGAGCAGCTTACTTAGTGATGTGGTTTTGTAAGGATTTAAATATCTGTAACAAGTTTATATTGATTCATTGATCACAACACCACATATTTCCTGAGCATGGGCCAGGCCCTGTGCCAGCATCCAGGGACATGGAAATGGATGTAGTATTGTCCAGCCCCTGAACAGTTCATGGCTCAACAGGGGACTCAGGCACAAAGAAGATGAGCAACCCCTCACTTCAGTAACTGCTATGATGGGGGCTAGAGAAAAGGAGTCTGGTGTGGGCAGGCTCTGTCAGCTCAGGAAGAGAGTGACTTTCCTTGCTTGATGGGGCTAAGGAAGGCTTCCCAGAGGGCGATGACATGTGGACTGGGTGTGAAGGATGGGCAGGAGGTTATCAGGGGAACAGTGTTGGAAGACTCTTAGAGGAGGAGACTGCAGTGTGGGCAAAGGTGATCAGACACTTAGAGAACGGTGGGAAATTCCATGTAGCTATAGCAAGGACAGGATGGAAAGATAAACATATTACTAATAATAGTGATCGGTGTTCACTCCATGGTAAGTGATTTATCTTCTATAATATTTGCAACAACCCTTAAGATAGATATTGTTACCCCAGTTGGATGGATGCAGTGGAGGTAGAGAGAGGTTATGTAAATTGCCTGTGGACTTACATTAATAAAGAAGCAAAAGCTGACTTCAAAATACAAGCCCAAATATGAGCCCCAGCTCCTCATTGTCATGCTCTATGAAGCATGGGGTGTGCTCTGTGGGTCCAGAAAGTGATACTGTCCAAAGTCAGGGAAACCCATCAGACTGTGTAGTGTCTCAAGTGTCTGCAGAGGTGGGACACACCTCTGTACAGCTAGATGTGATAAAGCATTGTTAAGAATACACCTGGTACAGAATCTACTTATTCATTTTGAGGGGTCCGCAGTCACCACAGTGGGATTCCACGAATCTTTCCTTTGACTGGTTGTCTGGAAGCAGTCCAGGATCAGGTGCGACAGGCACCTGGATTCAGACTTACAGGAGGAAGAGCTGAGCAGAGTGAGCCAAGCAAGGGGCTTCCAGCCATGAGTCTCGCCCTCAGAAATATGGCAATCTCTGGTATGTTTCTAACTTCTTGGTTCTCACCTATAATTTTTCCTTTCCTTCATTCAAACAGTCAGCTTTCCCAGGACTTCTCAAATGCATGAGTGATTGCCCCCGTCATTTATCCACCAGTATCCCAAACCAGTCCACCACTGGTGAAAGGCTTAATAACCACATGGCTCTTACACAGCAGGGGCTAGCCACACGCTAGCTACCACCTGTGGTAGCGTTCTCACTGCCAGCTGGTCAGCGGGGGAGCCAGATCCTGGATGACATTTTAGAATCTACTTCCGTGGATCACTCCTGACGCTAAATTATGTGATCAGGTTATCTGCAAAATGGACTCTGAAACTGAGATTTGCACGCATGCAGTTTCGGGGTGCTCTCAAGAAGACTTCTAATTGAGTGAAGGGAGTAGGATTAAGCAAAGGTTGAAGTTGAAATGCAATGCAGTCACAAAGAAGGGCTCAGCCATTCACCGGGGATGGAACTTCAGAGATGTGACAGGTTGAGGCAATGGGGCTGGACCTTTATACTCCAGCATCAACCAGTCACTGGATATGGGCCACCCTCACAGAAGCGATGTCAACTGGGAGATGGGGGTGGGGGGCAGCTTTCTTCTACCCTGAATGATTCCTGGGAAGATGCTCAGTTATGAGTTGTCAGCAGTTACCACTCTCAGCAGCCAAGAGAATGAGTGCCTCGTCCTGGAGAGCAAATCTAGGTGCACAGCATGGCGTCTGCTACACCATCTTAGACTTAAAGGCATTAATAATTAGAGCAACAGAGTAACCGAAATAAATGGCGTACCCATTTCTAAAGCAAACCCTGTCGCTACAGAATGTCAAACTCCACTCACACAAGGAGAAATATAAATATGTTTACTGCAAGATGGTTGCGGTAAAAGGAAGATATTGGAGATCACCTGTATGTCTAGCAGTAGAGGAATGCACAAATAACGTAGGACGTGTCATGAAATACTATGTAGCATCTAAAAATAGGTAGATCCAATGAATGAAACAAGTCACCAGAGAATGCAGCCTATAATGGGAAATCATTTATGTCCCAAAGCATTTAAACAGTACCACATGTTGTTTAGGAATACCCATACATTTGATAAAATCATAAAAGCATGGACTGGAAAAATATAAGCCTGGCGCATCATGATGGCTTTGTTTAGGCAGGTGAGAAGGACAAGGGGACTGGAGAGGGAAAGAAAAGTTTCTCCATTTCATCAGTGCGATTTTATTAGAAATGTTCGAAAAAATATTACAACTGATAAACACTCTTTAAGTTCAGGTGTTTGGTTATATCAGACTCTGTCCTTTTCTGTAGTTTTTATTTCCAAAATAAAAATAACAAAAAATGAGTGGACGGCTTCTTGAGTTCTGTGGTTAAAAATCAACATGACACCACCGCCCATCTGGTTCTTTTTTTATTATATTTTTTATTGTACTTTAGATGAAGGTTTACAGAACAAATAGTTTCTCATTAAACAGTCAGTACACATATTGTTTTATGACATTGGTAAACAACTCCACGACATGTCAACACTCTCCCTTCTAGACCTTGGAGGACCTTTTTTTTTTTTTTGGTGAAAATATACATAGCCAAAGTTACACCATTTCAAAAATTTCTGCATGTACAATTCAATGACATCAATTACATTCTTTCAGCTGTGCTGCTATTCTCACTATCCTTTTCCAAATTATTCCATAACCATTATCTTCAACTCACTGCCCCCTAGGCTTCCCATCAAAACTTTTGAGTTGCTGTTGTCAATTTCATCTCACATAGATAATTCTTTTTTTGTGTGTGTACCTTAGATGAAGGTTTACAGAACAAATAGTTTCTCATTAAACAGTACACATATTGCCCTACGTCAGCGGTTAACAACCCCACGACATGTCAACACTGTCCCTTCTCAACCTTGGGTTCCCTATCACCAGCTTCCTTGTCCCCTCCTGCCTATTAGTCCTTGTCCTGGGACTGCTGTGCCTCATAAGTCCCGTTTCATGAACAGTGAACCTCAGGAGTGACTTTACCACTGAGCTAAAAGGGTGTGCAGGGGCCATACTCTCGGGGTTTCTCCAGTCTGTCAGGCCAGTAAATCTGGTCTTTTTTGTGAGTTAGAATTTTGTTCTACATCCTTTTCCAGCTCTGTCCAGGACCCTCTATTGTGGTCCAGGTCAGAGCAGTCAGTGGTGGTAGCCGGGCACCATCTAGCTTTACTGGACTCAGTCTGGTGGAGGCCATAGTAGCTGTGGTCCATTAGTCCTTTGGACTAATCTTTTCATTGTATCCTGTTCTCTTCATTCTCCCTTGCTCCCGAAGGGGTGAGACCAGTGGAGTATCTTAGATGGCTGCTCACAGGCTTTTAAGACCCCAGTCGCTACTCACCAAGGTAGAATGTAGAACATTGTCTTTATAAACTGTGTTATGCCAATTGAGCTAGATGTTCCCTGAGACCATGGTCCCCAGAGCCCTCCACCCAGTAATTGAGTCCCTCAGGGAGTTTGGATGTGTCTGTGGAGCTTGCATGACCTTTCCTTGTACAAGTTACGCTGGCTTACCCAGTATTGTGTACTGTCTTACCCTTCACCAAAGTTACCACTTACCTATTGTCTATTTAGTTTCCCCCCACCCCTCCCATCCCTCGTAACCAACAAAGATTGTTTCTTTTTGTGTGTGAACTGATATAAGCTGTTCTCTGAATGTTTGGTAGAATTGTCCAGTGAAGCCATCTGTGCCAGGGCTTTTTTTTGTTGGGAGTTTTTTTATTATCTTTTCAATCTCTTCTCTTGGTATGAGTCTGTTCAGATTTTCAACATCACTTTGTGGTAGTCTGAATAAGTAGTGTGTTTCTAGAAATTTATAAACTGTTTCCTCTAGGTTTTCAAATTTGTTGGAGTATAGTTTTTCGTAACACTCTGTTAGAATCTTTTTTTATTTCAGTTGGGTCTCTTGTAATGTCCCCCATTTCATTTCTTATCTGAGTTATTTGCGTCCTCTCCTGTTTTTCTTCTGTCAGTCTGGCCAGTGGTTTGTCGATTTTGTTGATCCTTTCAAAGAACCAACTTTTGGTGTTGTTGATTCTTTCTATTTTTTTTTTTTTATTCTCTATTTCATTTATTTCTGCTCTGATCTTTATTATTTCCTTTCTTTTAGTAGCTACAGGCTTTTTTTTGCTGTTCTCTATTTGTTCTAGTTGTGTAGTTAATGTTTTGATTTTGTCCCTTTCTTCTTTTTTGATATGTGCATCTAGTGCTATAAATTGTCATCTGAGGACAGCTTTTGCTGTGTCCCAAAGGTTTTGGTATGATGCGTTTTCATTCTCATTTGATTCTAGGAATTTTTTGATTCCATCTCTGATGTCTTCTATTACCCAGTGATGTGTAAGCAGGGTGTTCCTCAGTTTTCATGTAATTGATTTTTTTCCTTGGTCTTCCTGTTGTTAATTTCTACCTTCATGGCATTGTGGTCAGAGAAGATACTTTGTATTATCTCACTGTTTGGGATCTTGTTAAGGATTGTCCTGTGTCCTAAGATGTGGTCTATTCTGGAGAAAGTTCCATGTGCGCTGGAAAAAAATGTGAACTTTGCAGCTGTTGGGTGGAGTGTTCTATATATGTCTATGAGGTCAAGTTGGCTGACTGTGCTCTTTAGTCTTTTGTATCTTTGCTGAGTTTCTTTCTAGATGTTCTGTCCCTTACTGAGAGTAGTGTGTTGAAGTCTCCTACTACAATTATGGAGCTGTCAATTTCTCTTCTCAGTGCTGTTAGAGTTTGTTTTATGTATTTTGGAGCACTGTCATTGGGTGCATAGATGTTTATTATGCATATATCTTCATGACGGATCATCCCCTTGATCATTATATAGTGTCTTTGTCTTTTATGGTCGATTTTGTTTTAAAGTCTGTTTTATCTGAGATTAGTATTGCCACTCCTGATCTTTTTTGGTAGCTGTTTGCTTGATATATTTTTTCCATCATTTGATTTTTAATAAATTTATGTCTTTGTTTCTAAGGTGTGTCTCTTGTAAACAGCATATTGATGGATCCTGCTTTTTTTTATCCATTCTGTCACTCTCCTTCTCTTTATGGGTGCATTTAGACCATTTACATTCCGTGTAATTATTGATAGGTGTGAGTTTATTGCTGTCATTTTGTAGCCTTTTTTTTTTTTTTTTTTTTTTTTTTTTGTGGTGCTGACGTTTTCTTTGTTCCTCTTACTCTCCTGTGCTGAGCTCCTTTTGTTTGTGGATTTTTTTTTCATTTCTTTTGTTTTTGTAGGTTTTGTTTTTACTGAGACTTTATGTTTTTCTTCGTTATTTTGATGAGTAGGTTTGTTAACTTTCTTTGTTGTTACCTTGAAATTTACCCTTATCTTCCTAGGTTTGAACCAGTCTATTATTACTTTGTATTGCCTTGCCTTGCTCTCCATTAGAAGGTTCTATACCTACACCATTTTTTCCCTGTTTTATTGTTCTGATGCTGTTGTCATTTACTGATTAACCTCTCTGGTTCCCTGTTGTAATTATTTTGGTTTTGAATAGTCCTTAAGAGTTCATTTCCTAGGTTCATACCTGGCTTGTACAATCCTGTGTCCTATATTCAGCCTGTGGTCTGGTGTTGTTTGTTCTCAGATCAAAGGACTCCCTTTAATAAGTCTTGTAAGTTTGGTTTAGTTTTTACATAGTCCCTTAATTTCTGTTTATCTGGAAATGACCTAATTTCACCATCAAATTTGAATGAAAGTTTTGCAGGATATATTATTCTTGGCTGGAAATTGTTTTCTTCAGAGTTTTATCTATGTTATCCCATTGCCTTCTTGCTTGCATGGTTTCTGTTGAATAATCTGAGCTTAGTCTTATTGTTTCTCCTCTGTATGTGATTTTTTGTTTTTCTCAAGCTGCTCTAAGGATTCTTTGTTTTTCTTTGGTTTTAGTGAGTGTGATTATGATATGCCTTGATGATTTTCTTTCGAGGTCTATCCTATATGGAGTTCGTTGAGCTTCTTGGATGGTCAGATTTTCATCTTTCATGATATTGGGAAAGTTTTCTGTCAGCAGTTCTTCAATGATCCTCTCTGTGTTTTCTGTTTTCTCCCCCTGTACTGGAACTCTGATCACACACAGATTTTTGCTTTTGATTGTATCTCACATAATTCTCAGGGTTTCTTCATTGTTCTTCATTCTTTTTTCTGATTTTTTCCTCAAATAGTGTAGTATCTAAGCATTTGTCTTCAATTTCACTGATCCTATCTTCCATTGTTTCAAACCTGCTCCTCAGCCCTTCTATGACACTGTCCATTTCTGAAATCTTGTTGTTTATCTTTTGGATTTCTAATTGTTGTTTTCACCTGATTTCTAGCCATGAATTTATTTTAACGTTTTGTTCCTGTATTATTTTCTTGAATTCTTCCTTTTTTTGTCTGTGTTTTCCATGAATTTGTCTATTTTTCCCTCATTTTTGTCTGCTTTTTGCTTCAACTCTTGGATAATTCTGAATATTAGAGATTTGAATTCCCTATCAGGTAGTTCTAGTGCCTTTTCTTCTACTGGAAAGTCATCAGGTATTTTATTTTGGACCCCTTCTAGAAGCATCCTGTCCTGTTTTTGTGTATGTTTTGATATTGCCTGCTGTCTTCGGGGCATTCAGTAGTTATTTTCCTCATTTATTGATTGTAGATTTATTTGTTTCATCCTGCTTTTTTGTTTTATTTGGTTATGTCTGAGCAGGCCAGCTGTGCATTCTTTGTTGTTTGCTCATCTGTGGGCACAATACTTTTCACCTCCTTCCCCAATGAGCAGGATCAGTCACTTAGGTATGGTACAGCAGGGCAGTTCCAGCCGAAGGGGAGTTGCTGGGATGGGTTATTTGTGGCATGTACTAGGGCTGACAGCGCAGACCAGGAATCAGTGCAAGGAAGGTTCCTGTAGGCCTTGCCAGTGCTGTTTGGGAGTGTGATGTTCAGTGCAAGGAGCAAGTAGGCAGGAAGGAGGGGGGAGATTGTGATGTGTGGAGCTAAAATGGGTATGGAAAAGACGAGAGAGAGGAAAGAGGAACAGGAGCCAAAAACATACCCACAAACAAAAAAGAGTGCTGAGGGAGCTTGCTATTGGAGTGGAGAGATGAGAGACTGGGAACTGGAGAAAAACAAAAATGAAAAAAAAAGAATAAATCACGAAACTGGAAATGAAGAAAGACAAAAAGGGAATAAGAGAAAGAAGAAAACAAAACAAAAAGAAAGAAAGAAAAGAAAAACAAGAAAAAAGAAATGTCCCCAGGGATGTCCCTGTGTGTCTGCACAGAGTAAGGGAATAGCTTCCAAGCTGCATAGTACTGCCTGGCTAGAAAGAGCTCCCAAGCCAAGAAGAAAAAAAGAAAACAAACAAATCAAAACAGAATAAATCAGAGCAAACAAACAAACAAAAAGCCCTGGGGTCCCCTCAGATTGCTCTCCCAGGAACTGGTATTAGAAATGAGGGTCAGTTAGTCATGGGCACTTAGCCTGTGAGGATATGTAGATGTAGGGGTTAGCAGATAAGTAACCGGAAGAAGAGACTGGAGAACAGAGTTCCCTGGGGCCTGGGTGCATCTAATATCTTATCTTGGGAATCTGTGACATCTTTCTACATCCTCATATACTTTATATATTATATCCTTATGTACTTATCTTGTATATTTTCATATATATATGTATGTACTTACTTATCTTATATACTTCATCTTGCCCTCTTTTTATTTGAACTGCACTGTTGTTGTTGTTAGTTGCTGTCAAGTCAATTCTGTCCCAACTCATGATGACCCCGTGTGCAGTAAGTGGGTCTGTTTTCCCTAGAAGGAGCTCTGGTGACACAATGGTTAAATGCTTGGCTGTTAAATGAATGGTCAGCAGTTCAAACCACCAGCAGCTCCTCAGGAGAAAAGACTTTGAGATCTGTTTCCATAAAGATTACAGCCTTGGAAATCCTATGAGGTGGTTCTACTCTGTCCTTTAGGGTCACTATGAGTCAGAATTGATTCAATAGCAGTGTGATTTTCCCTACCAATGTTTTTCTTCTGTATCGTACTGTCCTTAAGGTAGCAAATAGTATATCATTATATAGATGAAGCAATGAGATTTTTTTCAAGATCTCACAGCCAATGAGCACCGAAGTCATGATTTATTCTAGGATCTCTGGCTTCAAAGCTGTATTCTGGGTTGGGCAGTGGGTTCACCAGTGCTAGTTATACATTTGGATAGATGGATAGACAGAGAGAATAGCATAAAATAACATAAAAAGTGCCATGTCTGGGAGCATTGACAAGCAATGAGTATCACTGGACGGTAAAAAGCAACAACAAAAGCCATACAGCCCGTCCCAATGTCCCAGGCCCTGACTCATCTGTACTTCACCACTCTCACAAGAAGTTCCTGGGAAATACTGACACAAAAGGGTGATGGCTTTCCTGAGGCTTTATTAACAGCCTTGTTTCCCACTGTGCATGTTTCTTGAGATGAAGCGGCTTCCATTCTTAGAATGAAACAGAGCTCTCTGCTCATCTGTCAGCGTCTTCTTCCCTGTGTCAGTTAAGCACGGTGAATGCAAAGGCCAGGTCCTGCTTTTTCCATTCTCTGTATGGGTAAATATCATTAGTATGGCCAACTGTGGCCTTCGGTTTCTGCACGCAGCCAGCAACACAGCAATTTTCATCCCTCCACCTTCCCACTTCCTCAGAGACTTTCGTATTTCTCTAGCGAGACAAGCAGATCCTCAGCAGAGCTCTGACGGGGAGAAGTAGTGTGTGCCCTCCAGGCTGCACAAACAGACCCTGAAGACTCCCTTCCAAACCCTGGGGCAGAATCAGAGAAACAGTGGGACAGCGGTGCCCCCAGGCCTCATTCTGGTACAATCAGCACTCTGCAGCTTGCTTGGCCCAGAGAAACTCCAGTTTCCTGAATAACTAGATTTCAGTTCTGTTCGCTGATTTGTGCCGTTCATATGAATCAAGTTTGTTCCACTCTGCAAGAAAAGTATTTTCTTCCAAATTAGAACTTAACAAGGGAAAATTAAATGAACTTGCAGCTTCCAAAGATGTTTGATTCTCCAAGTGCCAATTTTCTCAAATTTTCATATTCATACAAGAGCAAACATGGAAGGAAGTACAGTCCACAACAGAATTGCCCATTGGCCACTCTGATTCTATCTGCCTTCACTGTACATACCGGCACGTGTGAGGAGAAAACACATATTTTTCTCCCATTCGGGTTTTACTGTCATGTTAGCAAACTGGCAAGGCCCTAAGGGAGCTAGAACAACAAATTATCTTCACTTTGTGTTGGGGAGAATGTGCAAGTCTCTTCTAAATCTGTGTTGTCTGGGAATAGAAGGGCAAGAATCAAAAGTGAAGAAGCAGGAATGACTGCTGCAGCTGACCTCCCCCATCAAAGGCCAACTCAAGCCTCTGGGCTTGGACCAGCCTCACTGCCATGTAGTCAACAAAGCCCCACACTTCCCTGCCCACACCCTGAGGGCAAGAGCAGCACCATGCCCTGTGTGTGTGAATACACAAAGCCCCGAGTTCAGGGAGATATCAAGAAATAATGCATCTCACCCTGGAATTTTTCTAACTGATCTTCCCTATATTAACCAAAAAAAAAAAAAAAAAAAACCAAACTCATTGCCATTGAGTAGATTTCAACTCATGGTGACCCTATGTTTAACAGAGCACAATTTTTCCATAGAGTTTTCTTGACTGTAATCTTTATGGAAGCAAATAGCCAGAACTTTCTCCCATTGCACCTCTGGAGGGGTTTGAACTGCCAACCTTTAAGTTAGTAGTCAAGTACAAACCATTTTCACCACCCAGAGACCTCCTTCCCTATACTACCCATCTGTTTTCACCAATTACCCCATTTTCCTAGTGAGGAAAAGCTCAAGGTTATGCTATAGAACCTAGAGCATGAACCCATTTTTCTTGACATCTTGTTGAATTCTCTTTACATTAAACCACACAAACCAAAAGAAGCAGATAGAAAGTTTGGCTGAGTGATGAAAAAAAAGAAGTTTCAAAGATGTTCAGAATTACCAAACTTAACCTTTACTTTCTTAAAAAAAAAAAAAAAAAAAGAACACTTTAATTCACCTATTCTTCCTGTAACTTGAGGGGAAGATGAGCCCCTTAGGTTAGAAGGTAGTCAAAAGATGACTGGGGAAGAGCTGCCTCCTCAAAGTAGAGTTGACCTTAATGACGTGGATGGAGTTAAGCTTTCAGGACCTTCATTTGCTGATGTGGCACGACTCAAAATAATAAGAAACAGCTACAAACATCCATTAATAATTGGAAGGTAGAATGTGCAAAGCATGAATCTAGGAAAACTGGAAGTCAGTAAAAATGAAACAAAACACATAAACATTGATATCCTAGGCATTAGTGAGCTGAAATAGACTAGTATTGGCCATTTTGAATCAGAGAATATGTTCTACTATGCCAGAAATGACAACTTGAAGAGGAATGGCATTGCATTCATCATCAAAAAGAACATTTCAAGATCTATCCTGAAGTACAATGCTGTTAGTGATAGGAAAATATCCATATGCCTACAAGGAAGACCAGTTAATACGACTATTATTCAAATTTACGCACCAGCCACTAAGGCCAAAGATGAAGAAATTGAAGATTTTTATCAACGTCTGCAGTCTGAAATTGATTGAACATGCAATCAGGATGCATAATTGCTAATTACTAGGGATTGAAATGTGAAAGTTGGAAACAAATAAGAAGAATCAGTAGTTGGAAAATATGGCCTTGGTGATAGAAACGATGCCAGAGATCATATGATAGAATTTTGCAAGACCAATGACTTCTTCACTGCAAATACTTTTTTTCACCTACATAAATGGCAACTATACACATGGACCTTGCCAGATGGAATACACAGGAATCAAATCGACTACATCTGTAGGAAGAGAAAATGGAAAAGCTCAATATCATCAGTCAGAACAAGGTCAGGGGCTGACTGCAGAACAGACCATCAATTACTCCTGTCAAGTTCAAGCTGAAACTGAAGAAAATTAGAATAAGTCCACAAGAGCCAAATTATGACCTTAAGCATATCCCACCTGAATTTAGAGACCATCTCAAGAATAGATTTGACGTGTTGAACACTAATGACCAAAGACCACATGAGTTGTGGAATGACATCATACATGAAGACAGCAAGAGGTCATTAAAAAGACAGGAAAGAAAGAAAAGACCAAAATGGATGTCAGAAGAGACTCTGAAACTTGCTCTTGAATGTCAAGTAGCTAAAGCAAAAGGAAGAAATGATGAAGTAAAAGAGTTGAACAGAAGATCTCAAAGGGCAGCTCGAGAAGACAAAGTAAAAAATTATAATGACATCTGCAAAGACCTGGAGCTGGAAAACCAAAAGGGAAGAACACGTTCTGCATTTCTCAAGTGGTAAGAACTGAAGAAAAAATTCAAGCCTCGAGTTGTAATACTGAAGGATTCTGTGGGGAAAATTAAACAACTCGGGAAGCATCAAAAGAAGATGGAAGGAATACACAGAGACACTATACCAAAAAGCATTGGTCAGCATTCAACCCTTTCAGAAGGTACCATATGAGCAGGAACCAGTGGTACTGAAGGAAGAAGTTCAAGCTACACTGAAGGCATTGACGAAAAACAAGGCTTCAGGAATTGACGGAATACCCATTGAGATGTTTTGACAAACCGATGTAGCTCTGGAAGTGCTCACTTGTCTATGTCAAGAAATTTGGAAGACAGATACCTGGCCAACTGACTGGAAGGCATCCATATTTATGCCTAATCCCAAGAAACGTGATCCCACCGAATGCAGAAATTATCGAACAATATCATTAATATCACACGCAAGTAAAATTTTGCTGAAGATCATTCAAAAGCAGCTGCAGCAGTATATCGACGGGGAACTGCCAGAAATTCAAGCCAGATTCAGAAGAGGACATGGAACCAGGGATATCATTGCTGATGTCAGATGGATCCTGGCTGAAAGCAGAGAATACCAGCAAGATGTTTACCTGTGTTTTATTGATTATGCAAAGGCATTTGACTGTGTGGATCATAGCAAATTATGGATAACATTGTGAAGAATGAGAATTCCAGAACACTTAATTGTGCTCATGAGGAACCTGTACATGAATCAAGAGGCAGTCATTCGAACAGAGCAAGGGGATACTGCTTGGTTTAAAGTCACGGAAGGTGTTCGTCAGTGTTGTATCCTTTAACCATACGTATTCAGTCTGTATGCTGAGCAAATAATCCAAGAAGCTGGAGTATATGAAGAAGAATGGTGCATCAGGATAGGAGGAAGACTCATTAACAACTTGCGTTATATGGATGACACAACCTTGCTTGCTGAAAGTGAAGAGGACTTGATGCACTCACTTACTGATAAAAATCAAAACCACAGTCTTCAGTATGGATTACACCTCAACCTAGAGAAAACAAAAATCTTCACAACTGGACCAATAAGCATCATCATGATAAACAGAGAAAAGACTAAAATTGTCAAGGATTTCATTTTACTTGGTTCCACAATCAACACCCATGGAAGCAGCAGTCAAGAAATCAAAAGACACATCACACTGGGCAAATCTGTTGCAAAAGACTGCTTTAAAGATGTCACCTTGAAGACTAAGGTGCACCTGACTCAAGTGATGGTCAGGTCTCCTATGCATATGAAAGCTGGATGACAAATAAGGAAGACCGAAGAAGAATTGACACCTTTGAATTGTGGTGTTAGAGAAGAATACTGAATATACCATGGACTGCCAAAAGAACGAACAAATCTGTCTTGGAAGAAGTTCAACTAGAATGCCCCCTAGAAGCAAGGATGGCAAGACTTCATCTCACATATTTTGGACATGTTGTCAGGAGGGATACGTCCCTGAAGAAGGACATCATGCTTGGTAAAGTAGAGGGTCAGCGAAAAAGAGGAAGACCCTCAATGAGATGGAGTGACACAGTGACTGCAACAGTGGGCTTAAGCATAACAACGACTGTGAGGGTGACGCAGGACGGGGCTGTGTTTCACTCTGTTGTACATGGGGTGGCTATGAGTTGGAACCAACTGGATGGCACCCAACAACAACAACATTCTTCCAAAGTGAGGGTAGGTAGAGGGCTGTTCGTTCATTTATCAACAAATATTCACTGAGCACTCATTATCCAGCAGTCCCAGTACTAGACCCTGGAAATGAACATAGGTTGGTAAAGAAGCAGAATATGCCTTCTGCTCTCATGGAGGTTGCCACAGTCCAGGGAAAGGAGATTCATGTTTTCAGCACCCCAGCCTCCTTTCCCTACATTGACTTTCTGGATTTAGGAAAATGTATGTGCACCAGGGATGAAGACAAGGACTAAGAAATCACCCCTCTACCAGTGAAAAATCAAATGAAAAGAAGACATTACCTCCCCATTAACCAGGAATTCTATTTTCCTTGTGATATGGAGACCTTAAAACTATATGAGGTGCTTGAGCAGAGTAAAAGAAGCTAAGAGGGGGTCTAGAGCTGGAATCCATTTTGTGTAGAAAACCAATGTAACCAGAAAACTGAGCTGGTTGATAATTATAAAGGGTAAGGGCAGTTCCTCCTATTATGTGGTATCTAAGGAAACTTTTTTTTTTTTTTTTCTCTAACCAAGTCAGGAACAAATGCTGTCAGTTTGTTCCCAAGGAGGCTTTATGCAACCTCTACATTTCCAGAAATGAATGTCTGGCAAAAGTCCTGTAAAATCCCCTCCTGTAACCCTCCTATGGTCACTAAGCAGTAACTAATCAACAAAGCACATATCACCAAGCAGTAACCAGTCAACAAAAACTCTTTGAACCAATCATTAGAAAGATTTCACTTTTGTTATCCCACCTTTGACAGTGATATATCAATGAATAACCAATCAGAATTTTTTTAAACTTTACTTCCTTCTGTAACTGTGTATTAGAGATTCCATGACTGTGATTCAGTGGCTCCATTAGTTTTTGTGTTCAGCGCACACTGACGGTTCCCTTATTCAAGTGATTGTCTTTGTCTTGACTTAATAAAATTTCTTTTGACTGAATTTGAGTCTGGGATCTTTTTCCCCTACCATGCTTGTTAAGAAGAAATGCTTTTTGAGTTGCTTTTTGGTGTCGTCACCACCTAAAGCAAACCTATGCCTCCTGTAAGAATCAGGACTCAGTTGGAAGAGAGTGAGAGGAGAGAGGTGAGCCTGGGCTGAGGCAGCTACGGAATGTCCATGTAAGGAAGATAGCTGGAGCTGGAAGGTACTGTAAGGGGAGGTCACAACAGGAACAGGCTATACCCAGGCAGGCCTGGCAGCAGGGTGGATATCCTGTGATTAGGATTATTTCTGACCAGAGACTAGGTCAGGGCCCCAACTAGGAAGAACGGAGGCACAGGTCAAGAATGTGGGAGAAGGCAGGGCCAGAGCATGTTTTAGAACTGCAGCACAAAATGGCGGCTTTGTTCCAAGGTAGACCACAACATCCAAAGTCAGGAACCCAGACAGAAGTCATATCAGGAGCAGGATACACAGCTTATCTAGGATTACTTAACTTAATGGCCATTGTTTGGGGGCAGGAGAGATCTCAGAGATTAAGAAAGGGCTGAACCAGCAACAGGGCCTAAAGCTCTGTAGCCATGGGATAGAAAATCTATAGCGGCCAGAAGTCATTTATCTATTTAAATATCTACTGAGCACCTACTACATGCCAGGCATTTTTCTAGAGGCTGACAATACAGTAGTGAAAAGACAGGCAAGGATATTTCTTTCTTTAATTTTCCACTCCAACTGAACAGAAAAAACAGACAAATGAATACCCACACACACACAAAAAATCCAGATAATGACAAGCACTATGATAATAATTAAAAAGGCAATTGGAAATAGAAAGTGACTAAGGAGGTAGGCCCACTGTAATAAAGATGGCCAGGAAAGGCCACTCTTAGGAGGCACTATTGGAGCTGAGATATGAAGGCTGAGAAATGACCAGCCATGGGAAGTTCAAGGGCAGATGGTTCTAGCAGAGGAATGATAATGTCAAAGACTCTGCGGCAGGAGGAGCCTTGATGTGTTCCAGAAACATCAAGAAGGCTTGTGTGGCTGAGGCACAGGGAGAGAGGAAGAAGCAGAGAACAGTGAGGCTGGAGAAGGCCCAGACTGTGTGGGCTCCTCAGTGTGTTCAAAGTGCCAGGGGAATCCCACAGAGGCTTTAAGGAGGGGGTCACATGAACTGATGTGTTTTGAAAAGAGACAGCCAGCTACTACAAAGGGCATTGGACTTGGGGCTATTCTAATATAAATTCTACTAGTAATAATAATAATATAAATAATAAAAATCATCAATCCCACTATATTGATGGGAAAGTGATGACTGTCCAAGAATAAACACAGTACTGGCCAAATAGTAGGGATCAGTCAACATTTGCTCAATAAAGAAAAACAAAAATTTAATCACTGACACTAATCAACATCATTTCCATGACAGGAACTATTTATTCAGGAACTACAAATGTTCTTTAAAAACATTCTCCCATATGAATATTTTTTTTAACTCTCCTTTAAATTGTACCTATTTTAAAGCATTTTGTTGGAGGTCATTCATTTAATAGTAATGGGCCAGAATCGTCAAAATTACCTTTGCAAAGTATTTCTCTGTTAGATCTTTACATGTGTTTCAAAACCAAACCATACAAGATTCTTAGGACACTGAGGAAGTCTAATTATATTGCAAGCTATTTTCCCTTGCTAATTCTGCCAGCCTAACTTTTAATTTTATACTAAGCTCTCTCTGTTGTCATTCTGTAGATAGGTGTTAGCCCAGGTGAGACCTGGGAGCCAAGAAAGGAAAGGCTTGACATTGAAATGCTCTGCTCAGAAAGGACAGTGCCACCAATTCTCCCCTGCAGCCAGAGAGGGAGTTGGGTCAGTCAGAAGGCAGGCCTCTCCCAAATTCTCAGGCCCCATATGTTGGAGAACAGCTCTTTCCTTCCCTACCCAGGTGCTCAAGCTCAAAATCACAGATTCCAGCTAAACCTGGAAGGCCCATAAAAAAATTGTGATGTTTGAAAGAATGCATGTTGTGGAACACAGGTAGGTAGTCCTACCCAGTGGGTCCATTTCCCCATACCTTGCTAGACATACATCTGCCCATGGACCCAAAGATGGCTGCCCAAGTAAGTTGACAGCTGCATGACTTCCAAGAGTGGAAGCTGAGAGACCACTTCAAACCCAGCAACACAGCAATGAATAAAGTCTAGAGCACCCCTTTGTGGAATACTACAGAGCATGTGAAACATGAGGTGGATCATTCACTCATTCCACATATACTGACTGTGTTAGGCATTCTGTTGGGTGCTGGGAGTCAGTGGTGAATCAGGAAGAAAAATCCCTGCTTCAAGGAGCTTACTTTCTGGAGGAGAGGAGGCAGGGCCGGAGGACAGATTAAATTACAGATTTACTATGTCAGGTAGTGATGAGTGTTTGGAAGAAGATAAAGTGTAGTGATGTAATAAATAGAAATGGGATGGTGTTATGGATTGAACTGTGTTCCCCCCTCCAAAAAAAAAATATATATGTGTGTGTGTGTGTGTGTGTGTGTGTGTGTGTGTGTGTGTGTGTGTGTTGGAATTCTAACCCTTGTATTTATGGTGTAATCCTATTTGGGAATAGAATTTTCTTTGTTATGTTAATGCAGCCATTTCACTATATGGTGTCTTAAGCCAATTACTTTTGAGAAATAAAAAGAGCAGATTTGGCATGGAAGCAAGGAAGCACAGATGGGGGAAGACAGATGCCATGCCACATGATGATTGCCAAGGAACTTAGGAACAGAAGCCGAAAAGAGGACAAGGACCTTCCCACAGAGCCAGCAGAGAGAAAAAGCCTTTCCCTAGAGCCAGTGGCCTGAATTCAAATTTCTAGCCTCCTAAACTGTGAGAAAATAAATTTCTTTATTAAATCCACCACTTGTGGTATTTCTGTTATAGCAGCACTGGATAACTAAGACAGATGGGGATGGTACCAGTTTAGAATGGGTGGACAGAGATGACCTCTCTGATAATGAGGAAGAGACATTTGGTATGAATGACAAGCAAGCTAAGATCTGTGGGAAGAGAGCTGAGTGGTGTTATGTGTTATAAAGAAAGAAGGAAAAAGAAAGAGGAAAGAAGGAAGGTTGAAAGCCTCTTATTGTTGTTATTAGGTGCCATCAAGTTCGTTCCGACTCATAGTGACATTATGTACAACAGAACGAAACACTGCCCAATCCTGCACCATCCTCACAATCATTGCTGTCTTTGAGCCCATTGTTGCAGCCACCGTTATCAATCCACAGGTTTCAGAGTCTTCCCCTTTTTCACTGACCCTCTAATTTACCAAGCATGATATCTTTCTCCAGGGACTGGTCCCTCCTGATAACGTGTCCAAAGTATGTGAGACCAAGTCTCACCATTCTCCCTTCTAAGGAGCATTCTGGCTGTACTTCTTCCAAGAGAAATTTGTTCTTTCTTCCAGCCAAAACAAACAAACAAAACCAAACCCATTGCCATCAAGTCAATTCCGACTCAGAGCGACCCTATAGGACAGAGTAGAACTGCCCCACAGGATTTCCAAGGATATTCTTCACCAACACCATAATTCAGAGGCATCTATTCTTCTTTGGTCTTCCTTTTTCATTGTCCAGTTTTCACATGCATATGAGGTGACTGAAAACACCATGGCTTGGGTTAGGTGCACCTTAGTCCTTAAAGTGACATCTTTGCTTTTTAACTATTGAAAAAGTTCTTTTGCAGCAGATCTTCCCAATGCAATAAGTCATGTGATTTCTTAACTGCTGCTTCCATGGGTGTTGATTGTGGATTCAAGTAAAATGAAATCCTTGACAACTTCAATCTTTTCTCCATTTATCATGATGTTGCTTATTGGTCCAGTTGTGAGGATTTTTGTTTTCTTTATATTGAGGTGTAATACATGCTAAAGGCTATCGACCTTGATTTTCATCAGTAAGTGCTTCAAGTCCTCTTCACTTTCAGCAAGCAAGGTTGAATCATCTGCATATCACAGGTTGTCACTGAATCTTCCTCCAATCTTGATGCCATGTTCTTCTTCATATAGTCCAGCTTCTCAAATTATTTGCTCAGTGTTATGGATTGAATTGTGTCCCCCAAAAATATCTGTCAACTTGGTTGGGCCATGATTTCCAGTGTTGTGTGATTATCCACCATTTTGTCATCTGATTTGATTTTCCTGTGTTGTAAATCCTCTCTCTACGATTTGGATGAGATGGGATTATCGGCAGTTATGTTAATGAGGCAGGACTCCATCTTCAAGATTAGATTGTGTCTTAAATCAATCTCTTTAAAGATATAAAAGAGAGAAGTGCGCAGAGAGATGGGGGACCTCACACTACCAAGAAAGAAGCACGGGGAGCATAGCACATCCTTTGGACCCGGGGTCCCTGCGCTGAGAAGCAACTTGACCAGGGGAAGACTAATGACAAGGACCTTCCTCCAGAACTGACACAGACAGAAAGACTTCCTCTGGAGCTGATGCCCTAAATTTAGACTTCAAGCCTACTAGACTGTGAGAGAATAAACTTCTCCTTGTTAAAGTCATTCACTTGTGGTATTTCTGTTATAGGAGCACTAGATAACTAAGACACTCAACATACAAATTGAATAAATGTGGTGAAAGATTACAACCCTGATGCACACTTTTCCTGATTTTAAACCACACGGTATTCCCTTGTTCTGTTTGAATGATTGCCTCTCGATCCATGTACAGGTTCCTCGTGAGTACAATTAAGTGTTCTAGAGTTCCCATTTTTTGCAATGTTATCCATGATTTGTTATGATCCACACAGTCGAATGTCTTTGCGTAGTCAATAAAACACAGGTAAACGTCTTTTTGGTATTCTCTGCTTTCAGCCAAGATCCATCTGACATCAGCAATGATATCCCTTGTTCCACGTCTTCTTCTGAACCCTGCTTTAATTTCTGGAAGTTCCCTGTCAATCTACTGCGATTGCTTTTGAATTGTCTTCAGCAAAATTTACTTGCGTGTGATATTAATGATATTGTTAGATAATTTCCACATTCTGTTGGATCTCCTTTCTTTGGAATGGGCACAAATATCGATCTCTAACAGTTGGTTGGCCAGGAAGTTGTCTTCCAAATTTTTGACATAGAGGAGTGAGCACCACCAGTGCTGCATCCATTTGTTGAAACATCTCAATTGGTATTCTGTCAGTTCCTGGAGCCTTGTTTTTCACTAATGCCTTCAGTGCAGCTTGAACATCTTCCTTCAGTATCATTGGTTCTGATGACATGCTGCTTCCTGAAATGGTTGAATGAAGACCAATTCTTTTTGGTACAGTGACTCTGTGTATTCTCATTTTCTTTTCATGCTTTCTGAGTCGTTCAATATTTTGCCCATAGAATTCTTCAGTACTGCAACTCAAGACTTGAATTTTTTCTTCAGTTCTTTCAGCTTGAGAAACGCTGAGCATGTTCTTCCCTTTTGGTTTTCTAACTCCAGGTCTTTGCAGATTTCACTATAATACTTTACTTTGAAATCTTCCGTTCAGCTCTTTTACATGGTCATTTCTTTTAGTTCAGCTACACTATGTTCAAGAGCAAGTTTCAGAGTCCTTCTGACATCCATTTTCAGCTTTTCTTTTTTTTTTTTTTTTTTTTTCCTGTCTTTTCTTGCTTTCTTTGTGTATGATGTCCTTGATGTCATCCCACAAGTCATATGGTCTTTGGGCATTTATGTTCAATGGGTCAAATCTATTCCTGAGATGGTCTCTAAATTCAGGTAGTAAACTCAAGGTTATTATTTTGACTCTCATGGACTTCTTTTAGTTTTTTTCAACTTCAACTTGAAATTGCATAGGAGCAATTGATGATCTGTTCTGCAGTCAGCTCCTAGCCTTGTTCTGACTGATAATATTGAGCTTCTCCATCGTCTCTTTCCACAGATGTAGTTGATTTATTTCCTGCATATTCCATCCAGTGAGGTCCACGTGTATAGTCACCATGTATATTGTTGAAAAAAAGGTATTTGTAATTAATAAGTCACTAGTCTTGCAAAATTCTACCATGAAGTCTCCAGCATCATTTCTATCACAAAGCATATTTTCCAACTACTAATCCTTATTCTTTGTTTCCAACTTTTGCATTCTAATAACCGGTAATTATCAGTGCATCTTGATTGCATGTTTGATCAATTTCAGACTCTGCAGAAGTTGGTAAAAATTTTCTGTTTCTTCATCTTTGGCCTTAGTGGTTGATGCGTAAATTTGAATAATAGTTGTATTAACTGGTCTTCCTTGTGGGCATATGAATATCATCTTATCATTGACAGCGTTGTACTTCAGGATAGATCTCTAAATGTTCTTTTTGATGATGAATGTGATGCCATTCCTCTTCAACTTGTCATTCTCAGCATAGTAGACCATATGAGTGTCCAATTCAAAATGGCCCGTACTAGTCTATTTCAGCTCACTGATACCTAGGATATCGATGTTTCTGTGTTGCATTTCATTTTTGACGACTTCCAATTTTCCTAGATTCATACTTCGTACGTTCCACATTCTGATTATTAATGGATGTTTATAGCTGTTTCTTCTCATTTTCAGTTGTACCACATCAGCAAATGAAGGTCCTGAAAGCTTGACTCCATCCATGTCATTAAGGTAGACTCTACTTCGAGGTGGCGTCATGGTTAAGTGCTATGGCTGCTAACCAAAAGGTTAGCAGTTTGAAACCACCAGGCGTTCCTTGGAAACTCTATGGGGCCAGTTCTACTCTGTCCTATAGGGTCCCTGTGTGTCGGAATTGACTCGACGGCAACAGGTTTTGTTTTTTGTTTTTTTCCTACTTTGAGGACACAGTTCTTTCCTAGTCGTATTTTGAGTGCCTTTCAACCTGAGCGGCCCATCTTCTGGCACTATATCAGAGAATGTTCTACTGCTATTCATAAGGTTTTCACTGGCTAATTTTTTCAGAAGCAGACTGCCCGGTCCTGCTTCCTATTCTCAGTCAGGAAGCTCAGCTGAAACCTAGTCCACCATGGGTGACCCTCCTGGTATTTGAAATACCAGTGGCATAGCTTCCAGCATCACAGCAACACACAAGTCACTACAGTATGAGAATTGAGAGACAAATGGTGAAAGCCTCTGATGATTGATAAAGGATCCATAAGAACCCCCTACGTGCTTCCAATAAGCCTCCTTTTCTGTTTAAGCTATTTTAAACAGGTTTCTGTTCATGGCAGCCAAAGCATTTCTAAATAAAGTATCTTCCCATGATACCAGGTATAATTAAATAATTGCCAGGGCAGAATTATTAGCAGATCGCTCAAGGAGTGCAGGAGGAACAAACAATTACAATTCAGTGACTGAGTTGAGGCTTGAAGGAGGATGAGCGTTTTGATCTGGTGCAAGAAGATACTCTAGCTGAGACCTAAGTGAAGCAAGGATGGGCATCCACATGACATCCTCACCAGCATCACTTCCATGGTCAACGCTTATTACCATGTATCACATGCCAGGTATCATGCTAAGCACTTCACCTGAATCATCCCATTTAGTCCCCATAATAACCCTATAAAGGAAAGAGAGAGAGATGCCATTGAGTCTATTTCAACATGTGGCAAGCTTATGTTGAAATAGAATGAAACGTTGCCCTGTCCTGCATCATTCCTAAACAATTGCCAGCATGTTCAAGTCCATTATTACAGCTATTCTGCCAATCTGTCTTACTGAGGGTCTTCCATGCCTCATTGGCCCTCTACTCTACCATACATGATTTCCTCCTGATGACGTGTCCAAAACAAGCATGTCGGACAATGTTCTGCTGTGATCTGTAAGATTTTCATTGCTTAATTTTCAGAAGTAGATCACCAAGCCCTTCTTCCTCGTCTGTCTTAGTCTGGAAGCTCTGCTGAGAACTGTACACCATGAGTGACCCTGCTGGTGTTGGCAGTACTGGTGGCATAGCTTTAACATCATAGCAACATGAAAGCCACCACAGGACAGCACAGGTGGTGGAAAGGAGATGCAACTACTTCTATTTTCTAAGGAAATTGATCCCCAGATAATTTAAGTGGTTCACCCAAGTTCACAGAGCTTGTAAGTGTCAGAGTTGGGATTTTTATCAAGGTTTGTCCTAGTCCAAAGTCAGTCTCCTAAGCACCATACTATGGACCATTTTAAAGACACAGAAATTCATATCTACACTTTAAAGAGGAAAGCAGTTACAGGAAGCTTCCATTATTTCTCAGAGAGACTAAGAGGATTTACAGCAGAGCGAAGAGTGCATAATTAGCACGGAGGGGGTGGAGGCTGGTCCCCTACAGTAGAGTTATTTCTGCCTGAGCATATGTCGGACTGTGGCACCTAGGCAGAGGTTCTTCTAGGACTGACCTGATACTGCCCAGGATTCTGAGCCATAACCCAGGGCAAACTGGGTAGCCTCTTCTCTGAGCTGCGATTCAGCTGTGATTCTTTACCTTTCACACCAGAAAGATGTTCTTCTCTCTTCTTCACCTGAGCAAACTCCAGGTCCACCACTAGGCACAGCTCCAGAGGCAGCATTGACAGCATCCTGGAGTTGATCCATGACATGCATGACTGCCTGTGGTGGCCCCAAGGCAAACATCCTCTCCTTCCGTCCTGGACACCTCAACAAATAGCATTCCAAGTGGTGGGAGCAATTTAATCAAAACATGCCTCTAAGACATAGCAATTACTTCTCATCATGCCTTCTGTTTCCTTCTCTCTATTAAATATGTAAACATCAGGGGTCAGTAGTCAAACATTTGCTTCGGACACACAAATGCAGTGTAGTAATCTCAGTACTGTTCCGTTGCCTTCACTAGACCAGAAAGTCTCCTCGAGGGCAGGGACTATGACTCCTTCGTCTTGGTCTCTCAGCCTAGAGGTCCATGCCAGACATGTAGCAGGTACTCAATAAACAGTTAACAAATGCGTGGATGAATGGACAAATGAATAACCAACCCTGGCTTCGACCTCTGGTTTGGTCTTTGTGAGGTGAGTTCCAAGACTCCAGCACAGCCACAAGTTCAGTCTGCTACATCCTGCAATGTAATCTTGTACAGCTTCAGTAATATTTCTAAATAAATATTTTAATTTCAATATGCACACAGTGCTCATTTGAAATCACTTGTTCCCCAAACTAAATAAGTTGGTGACTTTTGGGAACACAGCATACAGTAATAATGAATAATCAGAGCACCTCTTTCCTTTAGTGCTTCAATTAAAAAGTTAATTATATCTCACTTTTCTTCCCTCAGAGTAGCTGTGGCTGGGAAAGGAGATTTGCAGGTAAAGATATGAACCCCAGAATGAATACATCTCAAACTCAAGAAGAGAGAACGAGCTGATTTCTCACACTGGAAACATGAGTAGGTGAAAAAAAGAGTCTAAATATCTAATATTTGGGGAAATGAAAGTGCTGTCTTTAAAGGCAGAGAGAAGGGGATTGCCGAGCCATTAGCTGATGACAAGAATTATTGCTGACATTTTTAGGTGCTGCAGGCCTGACAAAGGAGCTCTGGTGGTGCAACGGTCAAGTGCTTGGCTGCTAACTGAAAGGTCAGTGATTCGAACCCACCAGCCCCTCGCTCCGTGGGAAAAAAAGACCTGTCTATCTGCTCTCATAAAGATCGCAATCTAGGAAACCCTGTGGAGCAGTTCTACTCTGTCCTGTAGGGTGGTATGAATCAGAATCAACTCAACGGCACGTAACAACAGTCACAGGACAGGCTGGACAAAGTGTTTTCACCTTCACAGTCTCCTCCAGCAGGTGTCTCCTAAGCACATTTCTCTGGGGGTTTCTCAAGACACCACGAGGATGCTCAGTTCATTATCACAATAATTCTATGTGGTCATCAGTTGAGCACTATACTCCCGTTTCACAAATGGAGAAACTGAAATCTAATGTAAGCAAGTGGCTTGGCCCCAGTCACACAGTAAGCTATTAGAAAATTCACATCTCCTAATGCCTAGGCTCAGTTCAACCCATTACACTTTCCACCCAGGGTCTCACTGTTCACGTTTTGTCTACACAAGACCGGTGTGTCTCGTCAGTGAGTAATTCCATTACTTCAACATTTGTCTAGGATCATCCCAGCCCATTTCCAGCACCATCATCCTTCAAAATCACATTTGGCCCCATCACTAAAGTGACCTGTTTCTTACTGAACTCCAGTTACAGAATTTAAAATACCCGAATCTGTAATGAGCTAGATCCTGACTATAATGCCACCCCCTCTTTCCAGCCCAGACCCCAAGGTCAGCCCCTGCCCACCACCACTGGTTCCTTAAATATTCTCATATAGTAAACATTTCTCTAAAGGGAACAACTCATCCCACTTCTCTCTAACCACCAAATCAGCTTGGAGGGACCTCAGTGACAAAGTATCCCAGAGGACACAGCAGACCAGGGCAACAGGGGCCACAGCAGACTGATCAGAGGGTTCTGTTCAGCTTGTGGTGAGTTTCACGTACCACCACCGGCCTTGCCTTCCTGCACGTCAACAACCAGCAGGTGCCAGGTAGGGGCCAGGCCATTAGAAGGGCATGCACTCTCCAGACCCCCTAGTCCTGACACTTTTTATTGCCCCCGAGCCCTGAGCCCGGTTTATCACCTTGCTCATGCTGTTGTTTATTGTCATACTGAAGGAATAGATCTCTGTACCCACATTGCTACCAGAGGAGAAAAACCAAAGACTATGAGGTAGGAATTGCAAAAGAGAGAGAGTTTCTTTTAGGAAGTAAAGGTTAGCCCTACATGTTTACCATGCAGACAAAGTGTGTCATCAAAAGATCTGCTAAGGACCCAGGCCATTTTGCTCATTTCTGCTACCTTCCTGATTATTTGGTTTGTTACATCTTGTCCTATGCAAGACTTCACTTTATAGAGAGGAAGCTGAGGCTCAGAGAGAGGAAAAGATTTCCCCAAGGTCACACAGTGGGTGTGGAGACTGGAAGCCAGCTCTCTGAAGCCCTGTCCCCGGTGTTCTCACTGAAGCCCACCCTCCTGGAAAGCGGTAACACAATGAATGCTACCATAGTTGTTCATCATCAAGGCTTGTCAACACTAAGCACAACAAATACCATGCATACACACAGGCACACGCACACACACACACATCCAGAGGTGCTGATTGGACAGAGTGTGTGCTATGATTATAGCAGTGCTTGAGAGATGCCTGTTTTGAGGCCACCCATGTTGGAACAATTTATGCTAGAAGATTAGTGATTTAAAATCAAGCTCAGACAATTAGCAATTAGGCTGAACAGTGCAACAAATGATTGATTGGCTGTTGGGTAATTATGGCTCTAGAAAGGAGAAATTAATCAGAACACTTGGGATAAATATTTAGTTCAAGGGCTCGTTCAAAGAGATGGGTTTAGAATGTTCTAAAAGTCCATGACTGGTTCCCACGTTTCCGGCCCAACATTGGGAGATGGGGTGGAGCGGAAGGGTGGCCGAATGATCTGGGCAGAGTCTCGGCCATCCCACAGGATGCCACCTTGTCTACCAACCGATAGGTTGCCATATGGGGTGACATTTCACGAAAGGATTCAGAGTTGTTCTTTGAGATTCTCTTGGCCATTGGCCCATATCTGTTGCCCCCAAATGGACACCTACCAGTCTTTAGGGGAGTGATCCCACTTCCCTAAGAAGTATGTCAGCAGCTGTAGATCCCTCTAACTGTTCCAGCCTCTCTCTTTTATAGACACTTATCGATCACCTACTCAACAGTATGAATGCCTTACCTACTCTGTGCCAGGTGCTACACTAAGCAGTAAGGAGACAGTGGTGAATAGGCAGGCATAACCTCCCTGTTCATGGAGCCCACAGGCTAGTTGAAGATGAACGTTGAATAAATGGTAAGAGTTATATTTTTAAATCCCTTAAGGCCAGTCTAGTGGAAAGAATCAAAAGAGAAATCTGAGGTGAAGACTCACCGTGTTTGCCTCCTAGAGGTGCCAGGATTTTAAAAGAGGACAACTTTAAAGGGTGTTATCTTAAGACAGGGGCCCTGGTGGCACAGGGGTTAAGCATTTGGCAGCTAACCAAAAGGTTGGCAGTTCAAATCCACCAGCCGGTCCTTGGAAACCCTACTAGAACACAGTTCTACTCTGTCCTATAGGGTCACTGTGAGTCAGAATCAACTCAATGGCAATGAGTTTTTATTATCTTAAGACAAATCCAATGATGGGGTTTGGGGTAGTCTGATGGGAAGGGGGGCAGTGTTTCTGTGATCCACCACACGGGTGGTTGACCATCCTTCTCCTTACCCTGTGCTCGTGGACCAGGAAAGCAGAGGCTGAAGTGAGAGTCTGTGAGGGCATACATGAAGGAGGAAAACCATCTTGGTTTTGTCTCTGACTTGGTATGTAAATTGGGGCATTTTCCTTCCTCTCTCTGGAGGTGATCTAATATTTTTTCGCCCATTTGTCTTCACAGACTCGTCTGTTTTCCCTTCTGCCGAGTGAGGAGACTACACCAGATGGGGCCCTAAGGAGACTTCTTAAGTCTTGAGCGTTGGCTTGAGCTGGAGGATGCCTTGTCTCCACCAAGGAGCTTCCAGCCTGTAGCCCAGAGGGCTGTGTGGCACCTGGCAGTGCTCCTCATAATCTGATTCTGAGAACACGTGGAGGTCTATTTCAGCAAATGTTTATGTCCTGGTGTCTCCAGGACTCAGAGAAAGGAGGCACATGGCCTGAGTAAAAGATTTCCTGTCCAGCTCTAGCTTTCTTTTGATTACCTTTTATACGTGTTGATGTTTATGCTCCATTCCTTTAAACTTTCTTCTTTTTCTTACTACAGATCCCAGCTTATCTTTAGGGTATAGAGCTTGAAGCTTTTAAATCAAACAGATGTTTTTTTGATGGTGAGAAAAGATGTAGGTGCTTTTTATGCCAAAAATAAATTTTAACAGTTTTAATTGCTTTGGGAAAAAAACGAGGCATTATTTTTTATGTGTGTCACAGCGGCTAGGAAGCATAAGAGGCCATGAGAGTCCAAGCGCTTGCACTTTGGAACTGGTAGGGCACAGCCATCTTTCCGCTGCTTGCCGTTGGACTCAGCGGGGTCTCCCTCCCTCGGCAAGCTTAGCCATTCATTGCTGCTTGCCCACGGTTTCCTGCAGTCCACTCTTTTCTCTTTGTTTAATTGTTTCCAAAGTTTACATAGGGAAGGTTACACTAACCAACGTCTAGGAACAACGATTTGTTTATCTTGTTGACAAAGCATAACCATTTCTCATTTTTAGATAGTATGAAAACTCTGGAAGTGCTCAAGTGTGGGTGCCTGAGGAGAATTTAATATCCAACCACTCAGCTGTGGTCCATCTGGGCCACTCCCATTCCTCCATAAATAGCGGCACAGAGGAGCCTGAAGGAGAAGTTGAGCTCCAAGGGCTCTGACCTCTTGGAAAGGACAGAGGGCAAGTCATTGCTGGAGAAGCTCCTTGAAGAGCAGGCATTTCATCTCTGGGGCAAAGGTGTGTGCAGACTACCTATGACCTGATGAGCCTGTTATGCTTAGTGAAAGTCACATTTCTACCCTGCTGTATCCTAAACCAACAGGCGGTAGTTGAGATTGTCCAGAGGACCTAATTATTCCCTTCTAAGATGGCTCACTCACTCTGTACCTTTCTGGAAAAAAGCTAATGAGGAGTATGACCTCCCAGGCCCGCAGGCTGACAACCTTGTGTTAAAGGTACTTACGCCCTACCTATCTTTTGCCTGGATCTGGGTTTCTCCTCCTGTACATCAGCCCCCTTCTCAGCTGACTGAGCCCTGGTGTGGGTGATGGTATCTTTTCTTATGATAGAGAACACTGTGGAAGAAGAGTTAGGGGAATAGGGAAGGTCAGGGGTTGGTCTGAGAGCTGATACAGAGCTTTGTAGCAGCTTGGCTCGCGTTCCTGAGCATGCACACCTGTGGATTTTCATAACGCACTGTGAACTCTCGTACACTGCTGTGGAAATGCAAAACGCTACAACTGCTTTAGAAAACAGTTCTGTAATTTCTTATAAAGTTAGATATATACTTACCATATGACCCAGCAATCCCACTCTGAGGTATTTACACAAGAGAAATCAAAACTTATATTCACACAAAAACCTGTGTGTGAATGTTTATAGCAGTATTATTCATAACCACTGAAAGATGGAAACATCTCAGTTGTCCTTCAACTGGTAAATGGATAAACAAGTGGCGGAACATCCACACGATGGGATACCACTCGGGAATAGAAAGGAGTAAACTGATATGTGCAACAACACGTAAGAAGTTAATCTCAAAAAGCTACATTTTGTATGATGCTATTTATAGGATACTCTGGAAAAAGTATAACTATAGGGATGGATTAGTGGTTGCCAAGGCGCTAGGGGTGAGGAGAGGCTTTGGCCTCAAGGGGGCAGCACGAGTGAATGCTATTGGATGACCGAACTGCTCTGTATCTTAACTGGTTAGCTACGGCTGCTAACCAAAAGGCTGGCAGTTCAAATCCACTAGTCATCCTAGAAACCCTATGGAGCAGTTCTACTCTGTCCTATAGGGATACTATGAGTCGGAATCAACTCAACGGCAATTGGGTTTTGTTTTTGTTTTTTTGGTATCTTAATTGTGGTAGTGACTACACAAACCTATACACATGTTAAAACTCATAAGACTACACCACAACTTCCAGCACAATGGCACTCTGGGCAGAAGAACCATGCCATCCCTCCACAGCAAAATCCAAAAAACTAAGCCGAACAGAGAAAACAACAATCCTGAAACCCTAAAACATCAAATGAAGCAATAAAGAACTCAGCCAAGCACCAAATGGAGTGAGAAAACTGACAGTGAATGGAGAGTGAGGAGAGATTCATGCAGAGGTCCCCTATCAGCTAATGCAACGCGGATCCACCATCTTGGACTCCTATCAGAGACCAGCAAACGGGGTACGAGAAAACAGCTTCACGGAGCTTCCAGCAGGAGACAAAACAACCAGTAATTTGCGATATACGCTTTCCCACCACCCCCCCACCCACCCTTCTTCACCCCCACTCGGCCTCCTCTGCTTCCCGCAGCCACAATCTCTTATCCGGGAAGCACCGGCTGCTTGGATTCCACCCACCCAAACCGGCCGGCTCTCTGAGTGCCATTTGTTGGCTGCTGGTGTTGCTTTTTTTCCGCTTCTTTTGATTTCTTCCTTAGCTCTCACCATCTCCCCCTCCTTTCACTCAAATACCTGGCTCCGTGTGTCATCTTTGCTTCTTCCTGAGGGGCTGCAGAGCTCTGTTCGAGTGTGGAACTCCTTCCCGGTCTGGGTTGCTGCACTGGTGGGATCCTGGGGCTTTTGTTTGTTTGTTTGTTTGTTTTGAATTGTTTGTTGGTTTTCTTTTCCTTTTCTTGAGTTGGGAGCCCGTTCTGGCCAGGCGGTGCTGCATGGCTTGGAACCTACCCCCCCCGGCTTGCATAATGTGCAGAGGGATCCCTGAGGGCATATCATTTTTTGTTCGTTTTTTTTTTTTGTTTATTTTTGGGGGGGCTTTTCTTGTTCTTTTTTTTTTAATTTGTTTTGTTTTCTTTTCCTTCTTTTTCCTTTTTGTCTTTCTTCATTACTCAGTTTCTCATCTCTCTATATCATCCTTCTCTTTCTGTTCCCTGAATACATGGCATTGTATACCTCTGCGCCTTCTGGCCAGGCCATACTGCAACACCTGAGAACAACTTCCCCAGACCTCATAGCCGCACTGGTGAGATCCCTGGGAACTTTGCTGTTCTTTTCACTTTCCAATTTTTATTTATTCATTCTTATATTTTATTTTATTTTTTTCTTCCTCTTCTCCTTTTTGATTTTCTCCATTTCATAGTCTCTCATCTCTCCACTCCAACGGCAAGCTCCAGTAGCATTCTTTTTTGTTTGTTTGTATGTTTTTGGCTCCTATTCCTCTCTCATCTCTCCCATATCCATCTTAGCTCCACCCATAACAATCTCCCCGCTACATCCTGCCTACCTGCACCATGTGCTTACCATCACACCACCAAGCAGCACAGGCACGGCCTACTGGAACCTGCCATGCACTGATTGCGGACCTGCCCTGGTGGTAGTAGTAAGTGCCACAAACAACCCATCCCAGTAACTCCTCTTCAGCTAGACCTCCCCTGCTGTACCATATCTGAGTGACTGACCCTGCCAATTGGAGAAGGAGGTGAAAAGTATTGTGCCCACAGACGAGCAAACAACAAAGAACACACAGACCACCTGCTAAGACATACCCAATTAAAAAAAAAAAAAGGATGAAACAAACAAATCTACCATCAATAAACAAGAAAATTAACTACTGAATGCCCCAAAGAGAGCAGACAATATCAAAACATTCACAAAAACACAACAGGATTGTTCCTGTAGGTGTCCAAAATAAAACACCAGATGACTTTCCAGTGGAAGAAAAGGCACTAGAACTACCCGATAGGGAATTCAAATCTCTAATACTCAGAATTCTCCAAAAGCTTAAGCAAAAAGCAGACAAAAATGAGGAAAAAATACACAAATTCATGGAAAATACAGACAAAAAGTTAGAAGAATTCAGGAAAATAATGCAGGAACAACATGGCAAAATAAATTCACAACTAGAAATTATACAAAAACAACAATTAGAAATCCAAAAGATAAACAACAAGATTTCAGAAATGGAAGGTGTCATAGAAGGACTGAGAAGCAGATTTGAAATGGTGGAAGACAGGATCAGCGGAATTGAAGACAAACACTAGGATACAACTCTGTCTGAGGAAAACTCAGAAAAAAGAACAATGAAAAATGAAGAGGCCCTGAGAGTTATGTGGATACAATCAAAAGCAAAAATTTTCGAGTGATTGCAGTTCCAGAACAGTGGGAGAAAACAGAAAACACAGAGAGGATCACTGAAGAACTGCTGACAGAAAACTTCCCCAATATCATGAAAGATGAAAAGCTGGCCATCCAAGAAGCTCAACGAACCCCATATAAGATAGAACCCAAAAGAAAATCACCAAGACATATCATAATCACACTCGCCAAAACCAAAGACAAAAAGTACTGAGAGAAGCTCGTGAAAAACAAGAAGTCACACACAGAGGAGAAACAATAAGACTAAACTCAGATTATTTGGCAGGAACCATGCGGGCAAGAAGGCAACGGGATGACATATATAAAATTTTAAAAGAAAAAAATTGCCAGCAAAGAATAATATAGCCTGCAAAACTCTCATTCAAATATGATGGTGAAATTAGGTCATTTCCAGATAAACAGAAATTAAGGGAATATGTAAAAACCAAACCAAACTTACAAGAATTATTAAAGGGAGTTCTTCTATCTGAGAACAAACAACTTCAGCTCACAGGCAGAATCTAGGACATAGGATCATACCAGCCAGATACCAATCTTGGAAATGAACTTTCAAGGACTACCCAAAACCAAAAGAAATACAACAGGGAATCAGAGCAGTTAATCACTAAATGACAACAACGTCAAGACAATAAAAGAGGGAACAAACAGCATAGGTATAGAACCTTCTAATGGAGAGGAAGGCAAGGCGATACCAAGTAAGGGTAGACTGCTTCAAACTTAGAAAGATAAGGGTAAAATTCATGCTAACCACAAAGAAAGTTAACAAACATACTCATGAAAATAAAGAGGAAAAACATGAAGTCTCAGCAAAAACAAAAGAAATTTTTAAAAAATCCACAAACAAAAGTAACTCAGCACAGGAGAGTAAGAAGAACAAAGAAAATGTCAGCACCAAAAAAAAAAAAAAAAGCACTACAAAATGACAGCAACAAACTCACATCTATCAATAATTACACTGAATGTAAATGGCCTAAATGCACCCATAAAGAGACGGAGAGTGACAGAATGGATAAGAAAACAGGATCCATCAATATGCTGTCTACAAGAGACACACCTTAGAAACAAAGATGCGAATTTATTAAAAGTCAAAGCTTGGGAAAAAATATATCAAGCTAACAACTACCAAAAAAGAGCAGGAGTGGCAATTCTAATCTCAGATAAAATAGACTTTAAAACAAAATCCACCATAAAAGACAAAGAAGGACACTATATAATGATTAATGGGACAATCCATCACGAAGACATAACCATAATAAACATCTATGCACCCAATGACAGGGCTCCAAAACACATAAAACAAACTCTAACAACACTGGAAAGAGAAATTGACAGTTCCACAATAATAGTAGGAGACTTCAACACACCACTCTCAGTAAAGGACAGAACAACTAAGAAGAAACTCAGCAAAGATACAGAAGACCTAAAGGGCACAATCAGCCAACTTGACCTCACAGACATATACAGAACACTCCATCCAACTGCTGCAAAGTACACATTCTTTTCCAATGCACATGGAACATTCTCCAGAATAGACCACATCTTAGGCCACAGAGCAATCCTCAGCAAGATCCAAAACGTTAAGATAATTCAAAGTATCTTCTCTGACCACAGTGTCATCAAGGTAGAAATTAACAACAGAAAGTGCAAGGAAAAAAATCAATTACATGGAAACTGAATTATACCCTGCTTACACACCATTGGGTAATAGAAGATTTCAGAGATGGAATAAAAAAATTTCTAGAATCAAATGAGAATGAAAACACATCATACCAAAACCTTTGGGAAACAGCAAAGGCAGTCCTCAGAGGACAATTTATAGCAATAGATGCACGTATCAGAAAAGAAGAAAGGGACAAAATTACATTACAACAGACTCAACTGAAATAAAAAGGATTATAACAGAATATTATGAAAAACTATACTCCAACAAATTTGAAAACCTAGAGGAAATGGATAAATTTCTAGAAGCACACGGCCTACCCAAACTACAACAAAGTGATGTTGAAAATCTGAACAGATGCATAACAAGAGAAGAGACTGAAAAGGTAATAAAAAAAACTCCCAACCAAAAAAAGCCCTGGCCCAGATGGCTTCACTGGAGAATTATACAAAACACTTACAGAAGAGCTTGTACCAGTACTACTCAAGCTATTTCAGAGCATAGAGAAGGAAACACACTTCCAAATTCATTCTATGAAGCCAGTATAACGCTGATACCAAAACCAGGCTAAGACGTCACAAAAAAACAAAATTACAGACCAATATCTCTCATGAATATAGATGCAAAAATTCTTAACAAAATTCCAGCCAATAGAATTCAGCATCATATCAAAAAAATAATACACCACAACCGAGTAGGATTCACACCAGGTATGCAAGGATGGTTCAACATTAGAAAATCAATCAACGCAATCCACCACATAAATAAAAGGAAAGAAAAGAATCACATGATCATTGCAATTGACGCAGAAAAGGCATTTGACAAAGTCCAACACCCATTCCTGATAAAAACTCGTAATAAAATAGGTATAGAAGGGAAATTTCTCAACATAATAAAGGGCATCTATGCAAAACCAATGGCCAACATCATTCTTAGTGGAGAGGGGCTGAAAACATTCCCCTTGAAAACAGGAACAAGACAAGGATGCCCTTTATCACCACTCCTATTTAACATTGTGCTGGAAGTTCTAGCTAGAGCAATAAGGCAAGAGAAAGAAATAAAGGGCATCCAAATTGGTAATGAAGAAGTTAAACTGTCCCTGTTTGCGGATGATATGATACTATGCCTAGAAAACCCTAAAGACTGCACAAGAAATCTACTGGAAGTAATAGAAAGATTCAGCAGATTAGCAGGATACAAGATAAACATACAAAAATCAGTTGGATTCCTATACACAAATAAGGAGAATAATGAAAAGGAAATCAGGAAAACAATACCATTTATAATAGCCCCTAAAAAGATAAAATACCTAGGAATAAATCTAACCAGGGATGTAAAGGACCTATACAAAGAAAACTACAAAACACTACTGCAAGAAACCCAAAGGGATCTACGTAAATGGAAAAACATAGCATGCTCATGGATAGGCAGACTCAACATTGTGAAAATGATAATTCTACCCAAAGCAATTTACAAATACAATGTAATCCCAATCCAAATAACAACAATATTCTTCAAATAGATGGAAAAACTAATCATTAACTTTATATGGAAAGGGAAGAATCCCTGAATAAGTAAAGCACTACTGAAGAAGAAGAAGAAAGTTGGAGGACTCCCACTACCTGACTTTAGAACCTACTATACAGCTACAGTAGTCAGAACAGCCTCATACTGGCACAACGACAGATACATTGACCAATGGAACACAATTGAGAACCCAGTTGTAAATCCATCCACCTATGGTCACCTGATCTTCAACAAGGGCCCAAAGTCCATCAAATGGGGAAAAGACAGTCTTTTTAACAAATGGTGCTGGCAAAACCAGATATCCATCTGCAAAAAAAACGAAACATGACCCATACCTCATGCCGTATACAAAATCTACTTCAAAATGGATCAAAGACCTGAATATAAAGCCTAAAACTATAAAGTTCGTAGAAGAAAAAATAGGACCAACACTTCAGACCTTAATACACAGCATTAACAGGATACAAACCATAACCATCAACACACAAACCCCAAAAGATAAGCTAGATAACTGGGATCTTCTAAAAATCAAACACCTATGCTCTTCAAAGGAATTCACAAACAGACTAAAAAGAGAACCTACAGACTGGGAAACCAATTTGGACAGTACAAGTCAGACAAAGGTCTAATCTCCATCATCTACAAGGAAATCCAACACCTCTACAACAAAAAGACAAATAATCCTATTCAAAAATGGGCAAAGGAAATGAACAGACACTTCACCAAAGAAGACATTCAAATGGCCAACAGACACATGAGGAAAATGCTCGCGATCACTAGCCATTAGAGAAATGCAAATTAAATCCACAATGAGATACCATCTCACCCCGGCATTACTGGCACGAATCAAAAACACTGGAAATAACAAATGTTGGAGGGGCTGCGGGGAGGTAGGAACTCTTATGCACTGCTGGTGGGAATGCAAAATGATACAACCATTTTGGAAAATGATATGGCGCTTCTTCAGAAAGCTAGAAATAGACATACCATTCGATCCAGCAATCCCACTCCTAGGAATATATCCTAGAGAAATAAGAGTCGTCACTCGAATAGACATATGCACACCTATGTTCATGGCAGCATTGTTCACAATAGCAAAACGATGGAAACAACCTAGATGCCCATCAACAGATGAATGGATAAACAAACTATGGTACATACACACAATGGAGTACTACGCAATGAGAAAGAACAACGATGAATCTGTGAAGCATCTCATTAGAAGGATGAAACTAGAGGACATTATGCTGAGTGAAATAAGTCAATCACAAAAGGACAAATATTGTATGAGACCTCTATTGTAAAAACCCATGAAAAAGTTCACACACAAAATGTAACAATCTTTGTTGGTTACCAGGGATGGGAGGGGTGGGGGGGGAAATACTAAATAGACAATAGATAAGTGGTATCTTGGGTGAAGCGTGAGACAGTACACAATACAGGGGAAACTAGCACAACTTGTACAAGGAAAGGTCATGGAAGCTCCACAGACACATCCAAACTCCCTGAGGGACTGAATTGCTGGGCGGAGGGCTGTGGGGACCATGGTCTCAGGGAACATCTAGCTCAGTTGGCATAACACAGTTTATAAAGACAATGTACTACATTCTATCTTGGTGAGTAGTGTCTGGGGTCTTGAAAGCCTGTGAGCTTTCCATCTAAGCAGCCATCTAAGATGCTCCACTGCTCTCACCCGTTCGGGAGCAGGGGAGAATGAAGAGAACAGGATACAAGGAAAAGATTAGTCTGAAGGATTAATGGACCACAGCTACCAAGGCCTCCACCGGACTGAGTCCAGTACAGCTAGATGGTTCCCAGCTACCACCACTGACTGCTCTGACCAGAATCACAACAGAGGGTTCTAGATAGAGCTGGAGAAGGATGTAGAACAAAATTATAACTCACAAGAAAAAAGACCAGAATTACTGGCCTAAAGGAGACTGGAGAAACCCTGAGAGTATGGCCCCCAGACACCCTTTGAGCTTAGTGGTGAAGTCACCACTGAGGTTCACCGTTCAGCCGGGAAGTGGACAGCCCCATAAAACCAAATGGGACTAATGAGGCACAGCAGTCCAGCGACAAGGTCCAGAAGGCAGAAGGGGACAGGAAAGCTGGTGATCGGGAATCCAAGGTTGAGTAAAGATAGTGTTGATGTGAGGTTGTTAACCATTGTCATAGGGCAACATGTGTACCAACTGTTAAATGAGAAACTATTTTGTTCTGTAAGCCTTCATCTAAAGTGAGAATAGCAGCACAATTGGAAGAGTGTAGTCGATGTCACTGAACTGTGCATGTAGAAATTTTTTAAATGGTGTATCTTTGGCTATGTGTATTTTCACCAAAAAAAAAAAAAAAAAGGTCAAGAAGGGAGAGGGTTGACATGTTGTGGGGTTGTTAACCAATGTCATAAAACAATATGTGTACTACTGTTTCATGAGAAACTATGTGTTCTGTAAGCCTTCACCTGAAGTACAATAAAAAAATTTTAAAAACAAAATAAATTAATTAATTAAAAAAAAATAATGGATGGAAAGAGTGAACAATTTCAACAGAAAAATGGAATATCTAGGAAACAACTAAGTGACCTTTTGGAACTAAAATACGAAATTATAAATGTAAGCTAGGCTTAAAGGCAGACTTGGCACAGCAGAAGAAAGAATCAGTGGACACAAAAGACTGGTCAGCAGAAATTATCCTAACAGAAGCAGAGAGATACAAGGGAAATTTAAAAGGAAGCTAAACAGAATGTCTTCAGAGGCAGGTGGGAAAAATGAAACTCTGTAACACATGTGTAAATGACCCCTAGAATAAAAGGAGGAAGAGAAGGAGAAGTAATATTTGAAGAATAGTGGTTGGGGATTTTCTAAAATTGATCAAAAGCGTCAATCCACAGATTCAAAAAGTGTAGTCAACACTAAAATGGTAAATACAGAATAAATCACATTGTAGGCATAGAGTTATTTTTATGAAAACCAAAGACAAAGGGAATATGCATTAAGTAGCCACAAAAAAGAAACATTATCTTCAATGAAACTACTATATGGCTGATGACTGTCATTCAACAGAAAATGTGAACACAAGAAGACAATGGAATAACATAAGTGTTGAGAAAAATTTGTATATCCAGCTACAACATCATTCAAATATAAAAATAAAGTCATTTTCAGATAACAACTGAGAGAATTGCGACTAGAAGACGTCTAAGGGAAATTTAATCAGGCTAAAAATATTTATTCCAGTAAGCAGTAAGGAGGGAATTAAAATCACCAGAAGGAATAAATCTAAAAGAATATTGACTGTTTAAGCCAATAATCACAATGCAATAGCAACATCTTTTTGTGCTGTAATATTTGTAGAAGTGATTTTTTAAAAAGTTTTTGTAGTTGTTGTTTGTTTTTACTGTGCGTGAGTGGTGCTAAGAAATACCACGAAAACTCATACAGCTTGATCCCACACTGCCTTGGTTTGTGCCAAAGCACACCTGCAGTTGTATTCATCATTGCTTTCATGTCAAAATAAAAATACTTCTCTTTTATCCAAAAAAAAAAAAAAAAAAGACTGTACACCAAAAAGAGTGAATTTTACTGTATACAAATTTAAAAATAAAATTAAAAAACTGTGGAATGTTAAAATGATACTCCTGAAGAGTGTGCTTCTTAGCTCAAGTAGATACTTGAGATTATATGAGCAGCTCTGATCGGGAGGCGAGATGAAAAGGCAGAGAGTCAGGAGCCAGTTGAATGGACACGGGAAATCCGGGGTGGAAAAGAAGAGTGTGCTGTCAGAGTATATGGAGAGCAAGTAGGGTCACAAAACAATGTATGTGTAAATTTTTGTATGAGAGACTAACTTGAATTGTAAACTCACTTAAAGCACAATCAAAATAAAAATAAAGAAGTACAGTGAAAAATTTAAAAAAAAAAAAAAGCGGAATGTAAAGTTTCATTCAGTGCCAGTCATTTACTAAGCCTGCACTAGCCACCAGGAAATGGCTGCATCAGTTTCCCCTGAGTGCCTCCCAGGAGGGCCCTCTTCCCTGTGAGCGAGCACTGCTGGTCTGTTTGGTGAAGGGAATGATGACTGCAAACCCTTTGCTAGAATAGGCTCTTGCCCTGACGGTAACTTGATGCTTTATAAAATGTAGGGTTTAAAAGTGGAACCTGCTTTTAAATACTACCCATGTACACAGAACCTCTGAATACACATCCAGATGCCTACCCTCTTCTCTAACCGCCAGGCTCATTCCTAGGCCTAACTGTCCGCTGGATAGCTCCATGTCAATGTCTCACAAGCATCTCAAGTCAACTCTTGACCTTCCCTATTCCCTTAACCGCTCCTCTTCAGCATTCTCTATCGTAAGAACTGACACCTTCATCCATAGCATGGCACAAGCCAGGAGCCATTCTCAATTCCTCTCTACCCCTTACTCTAAAAATCAAATCCACCACCAAGTCTGTTGCTTCCATCTCCAAAACATCTCTTGAATCACTCTACTTCTCTCCGTCTCTATTGAAAGTCATTCTCATCTCTCACCTGCTTTACTGCAACAACCTTAGTACTGTTCTCCCAACAATCTTGCCCTCTATAATTCTTCCTCCACACACAGTAACCAATTGCCTCATTTAAAAGTTAATCTACACTTTGAGTTTGAATATGGACATAGAAAGTAGCATTCCCTCTCCTCTCCAAGCAGTCATATAAAAGTGTAACTATGTATACTAATTGTTGTCTAAAGAAAGAGAAAATTAAGGCAACTACATGTCTTCATTATAAAAGTAATAACTAGAACAAAAATACAAGCCTTCTCAAATATCAGAAGAATTATACTCCAAGAACTAAACTGAAGAAAAATTTTAGTAAAGGACTTTAAAACAAGCTTTACTCAACTATCAAAGACACAGATTTTCAGATTGGCTTACTTCATTAAGGAGTATTTCTTGTAGGCAGCCCGGAGTTAGAATGGTTCAGAAAGGTTTACAATAAAAGGAAAGACAAAAGTATTTCTGGAAAATGCAAACATAAAAGAAGCAGAGGTTATGATCATAATATCAGACAAAGTTGAATTCAGGCCACAAAAAGCATTAAATGAGACAAAGAAAGGCACTTTAAAAGCAATGGTCAGGGATACAATTCATAGTATAATAACTATGAATATGTCTGTACCAAATAATATAGCAACCACATTTATAAAGAAGACATTAAGAGAGATTTTAGGAAAATGAACAGAAACACATTAGTACCAGGATAATTTAATCCCATCCATCAGTCCCTGACAGAACAAGTATGCACACATACACACACACACAGTTAGAAAGCACTTACATAATACCCTTAATAATGACATTATATACAGATAGAGATAGAGATTCAACTTCATACTATATTCAGGTACCAATGGAAGGTTTTCAAAGTTTGCCATATATTATATTAGGCTACAAAGAAAATGTCAGTGTATTTCAAAATATAGAAAGAGTACAACACATTCTCTGTTCATGATGCAATAAAACTAGAAATTAATACTCAAATCAGGGTACTGGGTTGAATAGTGTCCCTCCAAAATTCATGTCCACCTGGACCTCAGAATGTGAGCTTATTTGGAAACAGGGCCTTTGCAGATGGAGTTAAATTAAGAAGAGATCGTACTGGATTAGGATGCGCCCTAAATCCAGTCATTGGTGCCCTTATTAGAAGGTCATGTGAAGACACAGAGAGACACACAGGGAGGTGTCACACTGTGTTGGAGGCAGAGATTGAAATGATCTGTCTACAAACACTGGCATAGTAGTTAGGAGCTCAGCTGCTAACCAAAAGGTCAGCAGTTCGAATCCACCAGCCGTTCCTTGGAAACCCTATGGGGCAGTTCTATTCTGTCCGATAAGATTGCTACGCCTCAGAATCGACTCGACAGCAATGGGTTTTTTTGGTTGTTTTGGTCTACAAACAAGGAATGCCATGGATTGTCGGCAACCACCAGAAGCTGGGTGAGAGATACTGAGCAGATTCTCCCTCCGAGCTTCAAGGAGGAGCCAACCTTGCTGACAAATGATTTCAGGCCTCTGGCCTCCAGAGCTGTGGGACAATAAACGTCTGTTGTAAGTCACCCAGTGTGTGGTACTTTGTTACGGCAGCCACAGGAAACTATACAATCAGGAAAAAAACAAAAATGTCTTTTTATTTAGAAAAGTTAAATGTCTTTCTTAAACAATTGTGGATCAAAGAAGAAAAGCAAACTGAAATAGCATTAAAAAATTGCCACTGAAAACTCCGTTAAAGCGAAATTCTGATAAAAATGCATACTCTTAATTACTTATATCAATACAATGAAAAAGTAAAACCAAATTTATTAAGCATCCAGGTCTAAAATTTAGAAAAGGAACAACAAAATAAGCTAAAGAAGGAACTGATAAAAATAAAAGCAAAAAATAAGTTAGGAAAAAAATTAGTACTAAAGAATAAGTACAAAAACTGATTGCTTTTTTCTAATAAATAACCTATGTGATAAACAAAAACAGAAAAAAATGAGGAAAAGTACAAATATACAGCCAAAGAAATATGAGAAAAACAATCACAAAAATGAAAAAAAAAAAAACAAAAAAAAACACTGAAAGAATCGTAAGGGAACACTCTGATCAACTCTATACAAATAAATTTAAAAGCCTAGATGCAAAAGACAATTTTCTAGGAAAATCTAATTTGTTAAAAATAATTCCAAAAGAGGCATAAACTCCAGAGATAATTATTTCCATGGAAGAAATAAAGAAGGCTGTCAAAATCTACTCTTCAAAAAAGCTCCAAGCCCAAATGATCTCGTCGGAGAATCCCACCAAACCTTCAAAACGACTCATTCTTACTTAAACTCTTCCAGAATATATATGGAGAAAAACTTCCAAATTCTTTTATTAAGCAAGTATAATATTGATAACAAAATCTCACAAAGATTGCACCAAAACCCAAAAATTAAACAATAATCTCACTTATGAATATTATCGCAAAAATCTTAAACAAAACATTTACAAAGAAATCCAGCAACGCATTACCTGTTGCCATGAAGTCGATTCCAACTCTACACATTTCAGAACAGAACTGCAGGACTGCACTCCATAGGGATTTCAATGTCTGTAATCTTACAGAAGTAGATCACCACGCCGTTCTTCCATGGCTTTGCTTGGTGGATTCAAATCACAAACCTTTTGGTTAGTAATTGAGTACAAACCATTTGCACCATCCAGGGACCTATCAACACATTAAAGAACAATGAATCATGACTGTCTGGTATATTCTATGAATGCAATGGTGGTTAATAATACAAGAAAATATATTAATATAATTTTTCATATTACCAAATCTAAGGGAAAAATAACAGCATCATTCCACAGGCTTTTAAAAATCATTTGGCAGACTTCAACAAGTATTTTTATTTAAAAAATAAGAAAACACTAAATAAAAGAGGAGTAAATTGATTCTTCCTTAACTTTAATAAAATATATGTTTTAGGCTCCATTCTGGAATCAAGCTTCAAGGAGAAAAACTACAGGAAAGCCCACTGAAGCCAAGAGTATGGAAAGATTGCCTACTCTTGCCACAAATATTCAACATTTTAAGGGGAGGATTAGACAATGCAGTTAAAGTAAAAGGAATTAGCGATATAAAAAATCCAAAAGAAATGAAATCTATCAAATATGTAAGTGATATAATTGTAACTTGTAAAATCCAAGATAATTAAGTAAAAAATTACCATAACAATACAAGAATTCAAGTAAAGTAGTGAGGTACAAAATCAAAATACAGCAATCAAGGAAAAAAATCTCATTTATAATAGCAACAAAGACAACTAAATACATAGGAATAAACTTAAGAAATTCTTCAGAAAAATATGTAGAAGAAGACATTAAAACACTACAGAATGACACAAAAGAAGGTTTTAAAAACTAGGGAAAAAAAACAAAGCAAACCAAACCCGGTGGCATTGAGTCAATTCCAACTCACAGTGACCCTACAGGTCAGAGTAGAACCGTCCCCTAGGATTTCCAAGGCTATAACAACTGCCACATCTTTCTCCGTGAGCAGCTGGTGGGTTTGAACCGCTGACCTTTCGGTTAGCAGCCAAGAGCTTAACAACTGCGCCACCAGGGCTCTTAAACAAATGGGAAAGTATGCCATTTTCTTGTGTGGGAATTGTTTCAGTCTAGGTTCCACCAAAAGCAGAGCAAATGTGGGTGTATTTATTTACCCCTTTCGTGATACATGGGACATATTGTATCCCAACCACTTCTTATGCCTCTGGAATTCCTTGGGGCCCTCGTGGCACAATGGTTAAGAGTTTGCCTATTAACCAGAAGGTTGGCAGTTCAAGCCCACCAGCCATTCCTTGGAAACGGTATGGGGGAACCTACTCCATGGCAATGGGTTTGAGCTTTTTGTTTGTTTGTTTTTTGGAGTTCTTTGCTTTGGGAAGGAGGGAGGTAGCCTGATTTTAATATGTTTAGCCTCAATGTGGGAGCCTTTGAAATGCATGAGACTCAAGAACCATGAGTTGGAGCTTCATTTTTGTGTAGACTGAGCACTGTCTTAGGTGGTACCACCCGGATGTGTGAATTTTCTAAACTTAGACAGGTTTGCCTTTATCTCCATGAGATATGCCTTCTCACTTTGTTTCCCAGTTACTGTGTTCTCGTGAGAATGTACTTATCAGGAGACTAAGCTATTCCCTGTCTTCATTTAGTCATGCCATTGTTGTTGTGTGCCGTCAAGTCAATTCTGTCTCATAGCGACCCTATAGGACAGAGTAGAACTGCCCAGCAGGGTTTCCAAGGAGCAGCTGGTGAATTCAAACTGCCGACTTTTTGGTTAGCAGCCTGAATATAAAGTGGCCATTGTCTCCTTGATTCCATTCATTGTTTCCAGGTGTTACTGGCTCTCTGCATTTCTAGCTTCCGAACGTTAAATAATGCCTTTGCAATAAGGAATAATGCCTTGCAGTGGTACTTTTTCAAGAGACTTGAACTCCTATGTTATTCTTACCCTACATTCAATCTTAGGGCCCAATCAATGTTTCCACATGTAGCAGGTGGAATGCACCACTGTGAGCAGTTCTGCAGTATTCCAGGGCAGCTGTTTCTGCTTCTTAGCTGTTAGTACTACTTTTGCTGTAATGAAGAATACTTAGTAGTAGTGGTAATTTTCCTGAGATTCACATTCTTTTAGTTTTATTTATTTGGCCAATCAGTACTGCTTTTGCACTGTAGTGGTAGTTCTTCTGAGATTAAAAAAAAAAAAAAAAAAAAAATCCCTTGGCTTTATTTATTTGGGCTGTAAGTACAGCTTTTGCAGTAAGGAAGAATACATTGTACCATGTTTTGAAACGTTTCATGAAAAATGATAAAAAGGCTAAGAAGAAGGAGACGAGAAGAAAATGCGTGTGCAGTCATTGCCAGGTGCCTTCATGTTCTACCTTAACGCTTTGCAAATTTTTAAGGAAAAAAAAAAACGATTTTGTCATTGACTCATGTTGGCAGGATTTATGACAACCAGGGTCAGCTGGGAGATATGATACCAGATAATGAGTATCAAAATCCATAAATCATAACAAAATTCTGAATTGGTCTTTTAATCAGCATGCCTTCCATTAGTGAAATCAACAAAAACTTCAAAGGAGAAGATAATTAAGTCTTGAAAGGGTTAGAATGTGGTCCCAGGAAGCAGGGATAGGTGGTAAAAAAAAATCCACTGCTGTCAAGTCGATTCTGATTCACAGCGACCCTATAGAACAGAATAGAACTGCCTCATAGGGTTTCCAAGGCTGTAAGTCTTTACAGAAGCAGACTTTCTTTCATGGAGTGGCTGGGGGGTTCGAACCACTGACCTTTTAGTTAGCCACCAAGCGCTTTAACTTCTGCACTGCCAGGGCTGCTCAGAGTAAGCAATGGACATAGTGAATCAGGGAGGGCGGGAGAGTCACACAAGGATGTCTTCTTGCTTTGGCACCTCTACAGGCACCTGTTGATTGATCTCACAGGACCTTTTGAGAAGCCTCATGAAATGTGTTTCAGAGCAGTCCCACTCAGGGTGGAACAGGGGAAGGATCTGCTCATCAGCTCTGATCCCCTACTGGTCAAGGGAGACCCACAGGCATTGTTGTTGTTAGGTGCCATCAAGTTGGTGGTTCTGACTCAAAGTGACCCCATGTACAACAGAATGAAACACTGCCTGGTCCCACACCATCCTCACAATTGTTGCTATGTTTGAGCCCATTACCTGTTACTGTCAAGTCGATTCCGACTCACAGTGACCCTACAGGACAGAGTAGAACTGCCCCATAGGGTTCCAAGGAGCAGCTGGTGGATTCAATCTGCCGACCATTTGGTTAGCAGCTGAGCTCTTAACCACTGCACCACCGGGGCTTCTTTAGCCCATTAATTCCCCCTTAATTCTGGGTTACACATGTGTGAATGCAGAAATGTCATCATAAGTAGCCCATGGCACCGCAAAGCAGGCAGTTACATGTACACGGTGTGAGTATGAGATGAGACAGTGCCAAGTCTCACCCACATGAAGCTGATCAGCGCTGGCACGAAATGGTCACTGCAACACGGGCTGGAGTTAGAAGTAGAATTGAGTAGATTTGAAGTGGCACACATGATGGGGTCTGATACAGCAAGACTCATCATATCCTAAAGATATAGAGATTGGTTTATAAACTTAATGCATAGTCTTATAAATATATATACATATGTATGTGTATATATATATATATATATATATATATATATCAACCACCCCTTTTTTAACTAGACAAGAAGATTTTAAAGTTCACATAGAAAAATAAGCAATAATAGCCAGATAAGCTGAAAAAAGAGCAACAAGGGGAACTAGTCCTGTTGAATATCAAAATGTAAGTTCTTAAAATTTAAAAGAGTATTGGTACATGAACAAGACGGACCAATGGAACCAACAAAATGTCTACAAATAGATCACATGCATATAGTAATTTTTAGTGTGATAAAGGCAACACCTCCAATCAGTTTAGAAAAAAGTGAAATAGTCAATAAATGGTGTTAAGACAATTAAGTAATCATTAGCAGAAAAAATAATTACAGCTGAGTCCCTATGTCTTTGATTCATCTGAAATTTATCCTGGCCTGAGTTCAATATTTTAAAAAACAAAACCATGAAAAAACTAGAAAAAAACATTTTGAGAGTGGAAAAGGACATTTTAACTCAATCAATTTAGAAGCAACAAAAGAAGTGATAAATTTATTTACATAAAAAAATTTAAAAACCTTGTGTGTGGCAAAAAAAACCAAATAAATAAAATGCACAGTGAAGCAAAGTCCAAAGACAAATAAAACATTTGGAAGAGTATACTAGTTCATATCGTAGGCAAAAGACTAATATTCCTAATATAAAGAGAATTCCTGAAAACAACCAACAACCCAGGAGAAAAATAGTCAAAGTTCATGACCATAAAGAAGGAAATGCAAATGGCTCCTAAACCTATTGAACCATGTGACTGCATTACTCTATTTAAAAATACAATTCAAAAAATTATAAAATCTGATCAAATTGACAACAGCAACTCGAAAGGCTACATAAAAACCTTAAAAGGCAGTGAGTTTAAGTTAATGGTGGTGGAACGATTTGGAAAAGTATGGTGTCTTAGTCATCTAGTGGCTGCTAGAACAGAAATACCACAAATGGATGGTTTTAATAAAGAGAAATTTATTCTCTCACAGTCTAGGAGGCTAGAAGTCTGAATTCAGGGTGCCAGCTCCAGGGGAAGCCTTTATGTCTCTGTCATTTCTGGGGGGAGGTCCTTGTCATCAATCTCCCCCAGTCGAGGAGCTTCTAGCACAGGGACCCGGAGTCCAAACGATGAGCTATTCTCCTGGCTCTTGTTTCCTGGTGCTGTGAGGTTCCCCGTCTCTCTGCTTGCTCCTCTCTTTCATATCTCAAAAGAGATTGGCTTAGGACAAAACCTAATCTTATAGATTGAGTCCTGCCTCATTAACATAACTGCCTCTTATCCCACTTCATTAACATAGAGAGGTAGGATTTACAACACATAGGAAAATGACATCAGATGACAAAATGATGGACAAGCACACACTATTGGGAAACATGGCCCAGCCAAGTTGACACACATTTTTGGGGGACACAATTCAATCCATAACAGATGGCAAGAATGTTTGCACAACTTGAAGAACGTAATCAATGTCAATGAGTTATACGTGTAGAAATTGTCGGAATGGTATATGACCATGTATATTCTCACCAAATTAAAATTTTTTTTAATTAAAAAAAAATGTAACTCTGAGCATGTCATTTCCCTGCTTGAACCCTTCCCATCTCTCTGTGGATTGGCCTGGCAGTCCTGCATGGACTCACCCCTGCCCACCTGTGCAGCCTCAGCTCACTCCTGCCCACCTGTGCACAGCTCCTCCCACCCACCTTATCCTTCTGTCTGTTCCTCTAACTTCCAAGGGCTTTACTTCCTTGTGACTTTTTATATGCTGTTCCCTCTGCATGCAATTCTCTTCCCTATTTCTTTGTTTGGTTAACTGACTCACCCTTCAAAATTCAGCTGTACTGTCACTGTGTAAAAGAGGACTTCCCTCAACTCTTCATGGCAATTAGTCCTCCCTCGACAGTTATCCGCCATCCTAGCATCATTTACCTCTACTTCATGGCAATTCTCAGTGTCCAAAATCATATTTACTGGTGTCATTATTTAATGTTTGTCTTCTCCTGCTGAGCTGGGAGTTCCATGAGGGCAGTGACTGTGTCTGATTTTGCCCATTGTGTCCTTGGCTAATCATGGAATATATACCCACTGTCATGAGATGATCCTGACTCATAGCGACCCTATAGGGCAGAGTAAAAACCCCATAAGATTTCCAAGGCTTTACATATTTACAGAAGCAGACTACCACATCTTTCTCCCATGCACTGGCTGGTGGGTTGGAACCGCCAACGTTCTCGTTAGCAGCCAAGTGCTTAAACACTGTGCCACCAGGGCTCCTATGGGATATATGTTGTTGTTAGGTGTCATCAAGTTGGTTCCAACTCATAGCAGCCGTATGTAAAAGATAACCAAACACTGCACCGTCCTGCGCCATCCTCACAATCATTGTTCTGCTTGAGCCCATTGTTGCAGCCACCATGTCAATCCATCTCATTGAGGGTCTTCCTCTTTTTCCCTGACCCTCTGCTTTACCAAGCATGATGTCCTTCTCCAGGGACTGGTCCCTCCTGTAACATGTCCAAAGTACGTGAGACAAAGTCTTGCCATCCTTCCTTCCAAGGGGCATTCTGGCAGTACTTCTTCTAAATAAATTTGTTTGTTCTTCTGGCAGTCCCTGCTATGTTCAATAGTCTTTGCCAACACCACAATTCAAATGCATCAATTATTCTTCAGTCTTCCTTATTCACTATCCGGCTTTCCCATGCATGTGAGGAGACTGAAAACAACGTGGCTTGGGTCAGGCGCACCTTAGTGCTTAAGGTGACATCTTTGCTTTTAACTCTTTAAAGAGGTCTTTTGCAGCCGATTTGCCCAATGCAATGTGTCATTTGATTTCTTCACTGCTGCTTCCGTGGGCATTGATTGCAGATCCAAGTAAAATGAAATCCTTGACAACTTCAATCTTTTCTCTGTTTATCATGTTGTTGCGTATTCATCCAGTAGTGAAGATTTTTCTTTCCTTTATGTGAGATGTAATCCACACTGAAGGCTGTAGTCTTTGATCTTCATCAGTAAGTGCTTCAAGTCCTCTTCACTTTCAGCAAACAAGGTTGTGTCATCTGCATATCGCAGGTTGTTAATAAGTCTTCCTCCAATCCTGATGCCACATTCTTCTTCATATGGTCCAGCTTCTCGGATTATTTGCTCAGCATACAGATTGAATAAGTATGGTGAAAAGATAAAACCCTGATGCACACCTTTCCTGACTTTAAACCACGCAGTATCCTCTTGTTCTGTTCCAACAACTGCCTCTTGGTCTAAGCACAGGTTCCGCATGAGCACAATTAAGTGTTCTGGAATTCCCATTCTTTGCAAAGTTATCCATAATTTGTTATGATTTACACAGTCGAATGCCTTTACATAGTCAATAAAACACGGGTAAACATCTTTCTGGTATTCTCTGCTTTCAGCCAGCACCCATCTGACATCAGCAATGATATCCCTGGTTCCAAGTCCTCTCCTGAATCCTCTTGAACTTCTAGCAGTTCCCTGTTGATGCACTGCCGCAACCACTTCTGAATGATCTTCAGCAAAATTTTACTTTTGTGTGATATTAATGATATTGTTCCATAATTTCCGCATTCAGTTAGATCACCTTTCTTTGGAATAGGAATAAATATGGATCTCTTCCAGTTGGTTGGCCAAGTAGCTGTCTTCCAAATTTCTTGGCATACACTAGTGAGTCCTTCCAGTACTGCATCCGTTTGTTGAAACATCTCGGTTGGTATTCCATCAATTCCTGGAGCCTTGTTTTTTGCCAATGCCTTCAGTGTAGCTTGAACCTCTTCCTTCACTACCATTGGTTCCTGCTCATATGCTACCTCCTGAAACGGTTGAATGTCGACCAATTCTTTTTGGTACAGTGACTCTGTGTATTCCTTCCACCTTCTTTTGGTACTTCTTGCGTCATTCAGTATTTTCTCTGTGTTGTTGTTGTTGGTAGCTTGGTAGGTGCTGTTGGGTCAGTTCCAACTCACAGCGACAACAGAACAAAACACTGCCAGGTCCTGTGCCATTCTCACAATTGTTGCTGAGCTTGCGCCTGTGGGATATATGCCATTTAAACATGGCTGCACTATTGACAACTGCAGCCCCCACAGACCTCTATGCTGTATACGACATGTTAGAGACTTGTCAGCGATAAGAATGAGATTAGACACGACTTGTTTTCCCAAACCTATTGCCCTGTTACTGAATGGCTTATTTACCTGAATTCCTTCTCCCTTGCCCGAAACTTATTGTTACTCACCCTAAACTCATTGTTCTGTTAATTGCTTTACTGTTTGCTGTATTGACTATAAAATAAACTCCTGGGACTGAAGCCAGGGTTCCACTCCTCAGAGTGACCCTCTTGGCCCCACTTCTCTGTAAGAGTTGTAGCACGGTTACTGTCTCCGCCGCTCGCTGCTGACAGATGGTGCCCCGTGTGAGGGATCTTCATCAGAGCTGCAAACGCCCTCGCACTCAAATCCCTTTAGGGGGTGAGTATCCGAGCTTCCTAATCAGGCTGGGGTGACAGCCCGAGAGCGGCGGAGCTTTCCGCGGAGCTTTCCAGAACGCTCTCAATTCAGGCTAGTTTTATAGCCCAAGAGTGACCGGATCCTTCTGGAACGCTCTTAACTCAGGCTAGGTTTATAGCCCAAGAGCGACGAGGTCTATCCGGACGCTCTCAAATTAGGCTGGGTGTACAGCCCAAGAGCAACGAGACTTTCTCGTGCGCTCTCAAGGGATTTTAGACTTCCGGCCAGGAGCTTTTGTTCTCTCTCATTCTCTTCCTTTTCCTTTTCATTTCTTCCCTCGCTGTGGGAAATTCCCTTTCCCCTGAGGAGCGTCAATATAAAACTCTGCCGCTAGGATTATTGAAAGCCTCTCAACTTAAGGTGTCAGAAGAGGCCCTTACCCAACTTCTACTTTTAATTGAATCTGCCTGTCCGTGGTATCCCCTACTAGGAGACCTTGATGCAGAAGCATGAACGTATTGGTAATATTCATGACATGAACATCCCAGCGTCAGTTCTCACCGCTTGGCATCACTGCCGCCTTGCCTTGCAGTCCTTACAAGCAACCCCATCTTCGACTTCTTCTTCTAGTAAAGAAAGTGTTTGTGACCCTCCTCCCTCTGCGCCTCCAGAGGTTGATTCCTCACACCATGAGTCTCTTATGGAAAAATGCCTGAGAGAGGGACGAGAAAAGGAGGGGTTTTCTGCATACCCTGTTAGTCGGAGGACAGGACAAGCCCAACATGATGGCCTTGACTTTCAAGTTTTTAAGAAGCTCCGTAAAAGTATGATAGAAAACGGTTTACAGTCTTCCTTTACAAGGGGATAGGTAGAAGCTATAGGACAGAACTATGAGATGACCCCATGGGATTGGAACCTTTTGATGCGAACAGTTTTAACCCCTGCTCAATTTAGTGTATGGAGCCAAGAATATAAAGAACACTGTAGCCTTTATGCCGTGGACAACCTCAATCATAATATTCCTATCAGCCTTGATATGCTCCTGGGTAGTGGAAATTATTCAACCCCCCCAAGCCCAAAGCCAAATGAATAGACAAACTTTTAGTCAAGCATCAAATGCTGCCACTAAAGCACGGGGTAAGGTCCCTGACTCTAAAACACCTACAGGCTCCTTTGCCACTATCCGACAAGCAGCAAATGAGCCTTCAGTTGATTTTATAAACCGCCTTCAAACGGCAATCTCCCGACAGGTAGACAATCAACTCAACAAGTGGCTGAGGTTCGCTGTCTCCAGCTTACTTAGAGAATGCTAATGGAGAATGCTAACCCGCCAGCTGCCAAGCCGTTCTGACGCCCTTAAAGGCGCAGAATCCTAATTTAGCTGAAATGATTAGAGCATGTCAGAATGTTGGCACAGAAACTCATAAGGCGCAAGTACTAGCGGCAGCTCTCCGTCCATCCACTGCCACCTGTTTTGGATGTGGTAAACCTGGACATTTTAAAAAGGACTGTCAAAGGTCAAAAAACAAAAATGCCAACACTAAACTCCCGACCAGAAAGTGCCCTCGTTGTGGTAAAGGCTTTCATTGGGCTAATCAGTGCAGGTCTCAACAACCAAGACGGCCCTATGTCCCTATGTCGGGAAACAGGAAGAGGGGCGAGAGCTCTTGTGCCCCAAAAACTCCAGGGAGCCCCTGAGTGTGGAATGTGGAAACCACAGCATAGACTCCAAACAGCAATGTTTGTGAGTCAATGATCTAAAAGCAGCCACAGAAGGGAGTGCAGGTCTAGATTTACCCTCGGCAGAGGGGGCTATAATAGATGAGGCAGGAAAGGTTTTCCTCATAGCAACACAAGTTTGGGGGCCTCTGCCTCGAGGATATTTAGGACTCCTAATGGGTCGCTCTAGTATTACATCTCAAGGTCTGACTGTTCATCCTGGTGTAATAGACTCTGATTACGAAGGTCAAATTAAAATCATGGTTTCCAGTCTCTCTTATAAGAATATTACTCCCTCTGATAAAATAGCACAGCTAATATTACTTCCCTTTGTAGTCCCCTACGCTCGCACCACCCTGAGACGGGCTGGGGGTTTTGGCAGTGCTGACGCTTTTTGGGTTACCAAATTACAATCTTCCCGACCGTACCTTACTGTTCAGGTCAGTGGTCGCATGTTTAAAGGGCTCGTGGATTCGGGGGCAGATGTAACTATCTTCTCCTCTGATTCCTGGCCCCCTTCATGGCCCAAGAAGCAAACTGCTGAAACCCTCCGGGAGCTGGAGGAGCACAGTGTCCATTTCAGAGCACATTTACTTTGTTTGCTATAGCCCTGATGGACAACCCGCTTCTATCTGTCCCTTTATCCTTTCCACACCCACTATATTATGGAGACGAGATTTACTTTCTCAGTGGAATGTTCAAATAGGCACCCCTCAGGATTTTTGATAGGGGCCACTGCTCAAACAGACCCTCTGTTAAAATTAACTTGGAAGCCTGGCCCGCCTGTTTGGGTCGAGCAGTGGCCCATTAAAGAAGAAAAATTAAAGCACCTCACAAAACTTGTCCAGGAACAGCTGGAGGCTGGACACATCCGGCCTTCCTGCAGCCCTTGGAATACACCTATTTTCCGTATCCCTAAGAAATCTGAAAAATGGAGACTCATTCATGACTTACGGGCTGTTAACCAGCGCCTTGTCCCTATGGGACCTCTCCAGCCAGGAATTCCTAATCCAGCTTGCATTCCTCAAACATATTATATCATTATTATTGATCTCAAAGATTGTTTTTTTACCATCCCACTCCATCCCGATGACTGTGCTAAATTTGCCTTCTCAATTCCCTCTGTAAATAATTGTCATCCTATGCAGTGTTTTGAGCGGACTGTTCTCCCACAGGGCATGGTCAATAGTCCAACTATTTGTCAATACTATGTCGATAAGGCTCTTAAGCCAGTTCGGAGGGCCTTTCCTTCGTGTCTTATATACCATTACCTGGACGACATTCTTTTAGCTCGTCCTAAGTCCGAACAAATTAATTCACTTTTCATTTCTGTTCAACATGCATTACAAAGTTTTGGTTTACAGGTGGCCCCTGAGAAGGTTCAGTCCTTTACTCCATGGCAGTACCTGGGATATCACCTTGATACCCATACTGCTCGTCCAAAAACACCAGAAGTTGTTATTCCTAAGGCCTTAACATTAAATGACCTCCAAAAAATCCTTGGTCATATTAATTGGCTGCGACCTTCACTGGGCATAACAACCTCTCAACTGACTCACTTATTTGAGACCCTTAAGGGTGACTCTGCTTTAACTTCTATGGGAACACTTTCTCCCCAAGCATGCCATGAATTAGTACTTGTTAACCAAGCCATTAAAGAAAAGTTTTTAACTCGTTTACAAATAAATCATCCTGTTGACCTTCTCCTGTTAAATATTCCTCCTAACCTTACAGGCGTGCTCTGTCAATTTACCCCTGACTTCAGAGCACTGGAGTGGCTTTTTCTTCCTTAACGCCCTCCACAACAGTTGTTCACACGGTTCTCTCAGCGCATTCATTCATTAAAGCGAGGACACACCCGCACTCAACAGTTTTTGGGTTATGATCCTCATTTCATATATCCTGGAGTAACAAAAACAGTTTTTAACCATGCTCTTCTTAACTCCGAGGAACTCCAGGCCGCTTTAGCTGATTTTACTGGACAGATAATTTACTCATACCCCACCTCAAAACCCCTCTCTACCCTGCAGCTCCTCCCCTTACAGCTTTCCACTATGCTCTCTCCTTCCCCTCTTGCTAATGCCCCTACCGCCTTTATAGACGGATCAGGAAAAACTGGAAAGGGAGCGGTCACTTGGCAAACAGACGGTGCCTGGCAACATTTTATCACACAAAAGGCCACCGCTACACAGCGTGCCGAGTTGTCAGCAGCTGTTGCTGCCTTTGAAATTTTTAAATCAATGCCTTTTAATTTGGTCACTGATTCTGCTTATGTTGTCCACACTATTCAACATATCAGCGATGTAACTCTTAGATCTAGTTCCAGTTATGAGTTGTTTACTTTGTTTAAAAGACTCCAAACTCTACTTAATAGCCGTAATTCCCCTTTCTTTGTGGTACATGTATGCTCCCATACACCTTTACCGGGACCTCTTACTGATGGTAATTCTCGTGCTGATTCACTTGTTGGCTCTGCCCTCTCTGTTGCACACACTTCTCATAATTGTTTTCATCAGAATGCCAGAGGACTTCAAAAACAGTTCTCTATCTCTCTTACTGAAGCACAAGAGATTATTCGCACCTGTCCTGACTGCCAACGTTTTTCTCCCACCTCCTTTGCTGCCAGCACACAGCTTGACGGCCAATCAGTTGTGGCAAATGGATGTAACACACTATTTTCCCTTTGAGAAACTTAAATATCCCCATGTGTCCATAGATATATGTTCTGGGTTTCTTTATGCTACAGCCCTTTCTGGGGAACATTCTACTCATGCCTGTCGGCATTTTACCGAAGCCATTGCAACCATGGGATGCCCCCAGGCCCTTAAAACTGATAATGGGCCTGCATATACTTCGGCTAAGTTCCAACAATTTTGTGCCAGTTGGAATATTCTTCATACCACTGGCATTCCTTATAACCCTCAAGGGCAGGCTATAATTGAACGTGCCCATCATACTCTCAAACAGCTCTTAAATAAACAAAAGGGGGGAGATGATGGGTCTAGAATATGTCGTCAGAATGAAAGACTTGCCAAAGCTCTCTTTACTTTTAACTGTTTATCGGTTGCCAAGGATGGCCTTACTGCTGCACAACGACATTTTATCCCCTCTGACACCCGGCCTCACCCACAAGTCCTCTACAAAGATCCTCAGAATCCCTCTGTCTGGCAAGGACCTGTAGAATTATTAACCTGGGGGCGAGGGTATGCGGCTGTTTTGTCTCCTATAGGCCCACTTTGGATTCCTGCTTGACTAGTAAAACCATATCATACCCCAGCAACAGATGCAACGAATAGACCCCCCACCCCGCTGATCAATGGATCTCATTGCAGAGCGACAGCTGACACCATCACACCTCCTGCAGATGAAGATGAATAAAGCAATAAAACCCCGCAGTGCTGGTAACAGGGGGAAACCTAACTTCCTTCTAACTATACATGTCCTTCTCCTCTTTCCTTCCCAATTATCAACAATCTCTGCCCAGACCACTTATTGGGCTCATGTTCTTAGCCCTCCTGTCTTCCACCCGGTCACTTGGGAGGAGCCAGAGCCTCCCCTTTCTTCTAATGACACTAACGTTACTGGAGGACGATATTTGGCCTTTTCCAAACCACTTATTAATTCCCCTGAGGAAGGCTGGTTTGTACTGTCTACAAATTGGACACTCTATGCTGCCGCCCTTCCTTTGTGTTTTACTACTCAGCCACGCACTGCTTCTGCGTGCGTGCCTATATTAGAACAATGGTATGTGAATTATATTTACTATAATGACACCTATAAACAACCAGCCTACTCCAAACAATTTTTCGTTAAAGTCATAGGCATTAACGTGCGGCACGTTCAGTGCTTACAATACTCACTCACCTCCCTCCATCCCTGTATGCCAACACCCACTCCTATCTCTTACAGACCCTATCGATAATACTTGGGTTATTTGTCGAACTACTAACTTTTCTTCATACTCTCTCCCTTTCAACATTTCACTAGAAAATTGGGGCCCTCAAGGTTTGGTTTTATTACCAAATCGCTCTGCTTGGCAGTGGGCAGCCCCGTACCATTATGAAGGACATTCTAAGTCCTGGAACCCTGGCCTAGCCGGACCCATTCTTCGCCTACGTTATTCAGCCACTCATTTCTCCCCGTTAAAAATCCTTTCTTGGTGATTAGGTCTTCATTTTTATGATAGGACTTCGTTCGGAGCCTTTCAGAAGGAGACAGAGAATGTCTTTAACAAATTACAATGGACTCTCCATGACCATAACAATTCTGTACTTATATGCACGTCTCGACCATACATTTTTGCTATAACTTCTAGCTCTCCAAATATCATTAAAGTAAATACCTCTTTTCAATTAACATTATCCAGTGACTCTACTTGGATTACTCCATGTCTGTCCAGACAAAATGTCTCCACTCTTAACATTAATCCTGTATTTGTTCTTCGACAAAAAAGCCACCTTTGGCTACCTGTTAACCTTACACACCCTTGGCAAGGCAGTTCCCCCCTCGCCCAAATTGTTAACGCATTACAAAAAATACAAACTAAGAGATTTCTTGGAATTCTCATAGCTTCTATTATCACAGCTACTGCTATTGCAGCTCTTTCTCAATCCACTCAAACCTCCCAACAGTTTAACACTTACATGCAAAATGTTACTTCTGAAATGCAAACTGTGGTACATGTTGATCAAGAGATCCTCAAGCATCTGGGTGCTTTAGAAGCCTCAGTCCTTTGGCTTGGGGAACGACAAGAAGCCTTATGGGAACACTCACAACTAACTTGTGATGCCGAATACACTCGCTTTTGTGTTACGGCCCTTCCATATAATGAGTCCTGGAAGGATGTTAAAAATAATCTTTTGGCTAGCTTCGCTTCTCCATTGAAAAGTGGTATTCAAAAATTACGATTTCAATTACAGGAACAGCTCTTAAAATTACAATCAGAATCTAATAAAGCTACACTTAATACACTGAATGATTTTGCCTACTGGCTTAATCCCACACATTGGTTCTCCGGCCTCAATCTCCGTGTCTGGATCCTTTTTGCTATAGGATGTTTAACAGTTTTGTGCCTCTTAGTAGTTATCCGCCGTCTCTACTCCCTGAGAGCCTCTCATCGCCAACAGAAGTCAGCCTTCCTCACCTGGGCCATTTGCTACCAGTTACATTAACAAGAGACAGGAAAGATAAAGACCTCCTCTTAAGAAGGCCCGTTGTTCGTTGTTCCTCCCGGGGAGGGAGAGGTTTCGGGTGGAATGGCGGCGCTTCATTGTTCGTCCCCTGGGGAGGGGGTGCCCGCGCGCGGGGGAGCCCCGGCGGCGCTGGGCGCGTCTTCGACCCCTGGTCGCGAGCGGAGCGCGGAGCCCGCCCCGCCTGCCCGGAGCCTCCAGGTGGGGCCGTCCCGGGCGGCAACGCCCCGAGCGACCGGGCCAGCGAGCCCGGGCGGCGGGGGCGCGGGACTGGGCTCGGAGCGCCGCGGGAGTATTTTGATAATCAGTAATTATGCGTATTTTGTCAATTAGTAAGCTCCCAATGAAAATTTGTTAGGTGTAAATTCCTCTATATTTTCTGCTTCTCCTAGTTAGATACTTCTGCATAGATAGGTTTCCAATTCGGATGATTCCTTTCCAGTTAATAGTGAACGTGTGTAAATCACTGTTTGATTGTTAAATTTGTTATGATGTGTAATTAACTTCCTAATGAACATTTGTTATGATGTATAAATTGTCCTTCCTAGTGATTCCCTTCCAAGTAATAGTGAAGCTGTGTAATGGATCTTTGAGCCTTTATAATTCTTTAAACCTTTAGGGATAATAATTTCAGTGGATGTTAAAAGTTAGTGTTTACCTGACAAAACGAGAGTCAGAGGAAACCCATGGGTCCAACAATCAGGATATTACCGGTGCAGAGGATTATATTATCCTCATAAGATCATCCTCTATTGTCTTACACACCTGAAACGCACATTGAGTCCGCTCACTCCGGCTATGCAATTGATAAGAACATTGCTCTTCCTTAGTAACCTGGTGAAGAACCAGAGGGTATCCGGTGGAAAACCAGCACCGTAAGTTTAAAGAGCTTGCCATGGCCGCCATCTAGGCGACTAAGTCCAGGTGTTACTCATAGCTATGCTACTTCTCCTTAAACATATGGAGTGTGCCCCCGCCGTAGCTGGGCTCACAAGGACTCACTAAGTCGCCAGGCCCTGAGGTGTGGAGACAGTAGCTGAGATAATCTTAGACTTTATCTCGTAGAGAAAATTTTACTTTGTCCTACCGGACACTTGTTGGACCAGTAGAAACCCTCTTGATTCCTATTTCATTAACTAAACAAAAAGGGGGAGATGTGGGATATATGCCATTTAAACATGGCTGCACTATTGACAACTGCAGCCCCCACAGGCCTCTATGCTGTATACGACATGTTAGAGACTTGTCAGCGATAAGAATGAGATTAGACACGACTTGTTTTCCCAAACCTTTTGCCCTGTTACTGATTGGCTTGTTTACCTGAATTCCTTCTCCCTTGCCCGAAACTTATTGTTACTCACCCTAAACCCATTGTTTTGTTAATTGCTTTACTGCTTGCTGTATTGACTATAAAATAAACTCCTGGGACTGAAGCCAGGGTTTGACTCCTCAGAGTGACCCTCCCGGCCCCACTTCTCTGTAAGGGTTGTGGCATGGTTACTGTCTCCGCCGCCGCTCGCTGCGACATGCGCCCATTGTTGCAGCCACTGTGTCAATCCATCTCACTGATGGTCTTTCTGTTTTTCACTGATCCTCTACTTTACTAAGCATGATGTCCTTGTCCAGGGACTGATTCCTCCGATAACATGTCCAAAGTAGTAAGACGTAGTCTTGCCATCCTTACTTCTAAGGAGCATTCTGGTTGTACTTCTTCCAAGACAGATTTGTTCATTCTTTTGGTAGTCCATGGTGTATTCAATATTCTTCACCAACACCAAAAATCCTTCAATATTTCAACTCAAGGCTTGAATTTTTTCTTCCGATCTTTCAGCTTGAGAAATGCTGAGTGTGTTCTTCCCGTTTGGTTTTCTATCTCCAGGCCTTTGCACATTTCATTATAATATTTTACCTTGTTTTCTTGAGTCACCCTTTGAAATCTTCTGTTTGGCTCTTTTACCTCATCATTTCTTCCTTTTGCTTTAGCTGCTCTATGTTCAAGAGCAACTTTCAGTGTCTCTTCTGACATCATTTTGGTTTTTCCTTCCTTTCCAGTCTTTTTAATGACCGCTTACTTTCTTCATTCATGATGTCCTTGATGTCATTCCACAACTCCTCTTTTCTTCGGTCATTAGTGTTAAGTGTGTCAAATCTATTCTTAAGATGGTCTCTAAATTCAGGTGGGATATATTCAAGGTCATACTTTGGCTCTTGGGGACTTGTACTTTTCTTCAACCTCAACTTGCATATGAGCAGTTAATGGTCTTTTCCACAGTTGGCCCCTGGCCTTGTTCTCACTGATGATATTGAGCTTTTCCATCTTCTCTTTCCACAGATGTCGTCAATTTGATTTCTGTGTATTCCATCTGGCTTGGTCCATGTGTATAGTTGCCATTTATGTTGGTGAAAAAAGGTATTTTCAGTGAAGAAATCGTTAGTCTTGCAAAATTCTACCAATCTATGCAATCTCCAGAATCGTTTCTATCACCAAGGCCATATTTTCCAACTACCAATCCTTCTTTGTTTCAAGCTTTCGCATTCCAATCACCAGTAATTATCAATGCATCTTGATTGCATGTTTGGTCAAGTTCAGACTACAGAAGTTGGTAAAAATCTTCAATTTCTTCATCTTTGGCCTTAGTGATTGGTGTGTAAGTTTGAATAATAGTCATATTAACTGGTCTTCCTTGTATGGGTATGGATATTATCCTATCACTGATAGCACTGTACTTCAGGATAGTTCCTGAAATGTTCTTTCTGATGATGAACGCAATGCCATTCCTCTTCAATTTGTCATTTCCGGCACAGTAGACCATATGATTGTCCAATTCGAAATGGCTAATACCAGTTCATTTCAGTCCACTAATGCCTAGGATATGGATCTTTATGTGTTCCATTTCATTTTTGATGATTTCCAGTTTTCCTAGATTCATAATTTGTTATCTTCCATGTTAGGATTATTAATGGATGTTTGCAGCTGTTTCTTCTCATTTTGAGTCGTACCAAATCAGCAAGTGAAGGTCCCGAAAGCTTGACTCCATCCGTGCCGTTATGGTCGACTCTACTTTGAGGAGACAGCTTTTCCCCAGTCGTCTTTTGAGTGCCTTCCAACCTGGGGGGGGGGGGGGAGCATCTTCCAGCACTGTATCAGACAATGTTCAGCTGCAATTCATAAGGTTTTCACTGGCTAATCTTTTTCAGAAGTAGACCTCCGGGTCCTTCTTCCTAGTCTGTCTTAGTCTGGAAGCTCAGCTGAAACCTGTCCACCATGGGTGACCCTGCTGGTATTTGAATACCAGTGGCATAGCTTCCAGCATCACAGCAACATGAAAGCCCCTACAGTATGAACAACAATATGACAGATGTGTGGGAGATGGTATATATAGGAAATGTTTAATGATGAGAATCAATGAAGAAATGAGAGCAAAAAGCCTCAGAAAGGCCCCCTCGTTGACGACAATGCCCAAAGCACATAGCTCTGCCTGAACTGAAAACCAAATGAGACCTTCATCCTGCCCAGTAAGGTGGAACCTCAGACACCAGCACCGGTTTCAGCACAGCATCCGGGATTCCTTCATTGCCTCTAACCCGTTTCCTTGATTGTATAATTTCAGTTTCAAACGCTCTGATCCGTATTCTGACTCCTATACCTGTTCAGTAACACAGTCCCCTTGACTATTCACAGCATTTGGTCTCTGGCTTTCTTTTTCAAGGGAGAAAGATGTGGCAGTCTGCTTCCATAAAGATTACAGCCTTGGAAACCCTACGGGGCAGTTCTACTCTGTCCTATAGGGTTGCTATGAGTTGGAATTGACTCAACGACAGTGGTTTGGGTTTCTTTTCAGTCCTGGGCTTAGCTACCCGTCACCACCCCCAGCACCACTCCCAGAAGCAGCAACCCAGGTTCCCCACTGTCTTTGACAAGGATTTCCTGCTTCAGCCTCACTCCCCAGTGTCCAACCCAGACTCCAGCCACTGAGTCTGATGCCAGCCCCTTCTCCCATGCAAGACAAGGAGATAGAAATTTAAGGTGGGCTCTCCTTTGGTGTCAGTGGATAACTCAAGTAATGAGACACCTTAGCTTTATCACACAGACTATTTAAAAGCAGCTCAGAGCGGCCTGTTTACGGGAAAGGAAACAGGACAGAGAAGTATATCCATCAGCACTTTGTCGGGAAATAGAAACCTCTACGCATTTCCGACAGAAGAAATGTAATACAGGAGACTGGTTACATAGGTGGTGAAAGTACTGAGAAGCCTCGTACAAACCCCAAATTAGAAACGGCAGGAAGTCGCTTCTGCCCATACAGCCAGAAGGACAAAGAGAAGGGGTAGAGCCAGGAGTCCAGGCCATCTCAAAGGAGCTGAGGCCAAGACAGGCCTGTTACATGGGAGCAGGAGACAAGGAAGAGGTGCAGCTATTGAAGGAAACACTTCCAAGGCAGAGACGGGGAGATACCTTGACTTCTCCATTGTCTTCCCCACCTTTCTCCTATCAGTGCCTCCCTTTGGTCAAACTGAACAGAATTCAGTTGAGAAGGTAGCCTGTGATCCGAAACAGAGTGACAGAAGGATCAGAGCAAGCAGGTATGTGACCAGCAACAGGTAGAAGTTAGGGCCTTTACTGAAGGGATGTGTCCAAGGGTTTGTGTTTCCCTTGGAAGAGCCTGAAGACGTGGGGCTCCCTGTTTCCTGAGCAATGTGAATCTAAATTAAAGCAACGAGAGAGAGAGAGAGAGAGAGAGAGTAGGTGGTGTGTGCAGGGCTGGGGTGGAGTGGAGGTGCTCCTGCAGTCTCTACCGCATTCAATCTGGGCTGGTCGTAATACCTGAGAAAGGGCAGAGGTGGGATCGCTCCTTAGCCTAATTCTGAGGGCTCTCTGGCCCCTGCGTGCAGACGCCCACACTGAGTTAAATAGCCCAGGCACAGGCAGGAAGAGTCCCGTGCACCCATCACTCGCCTGCAGCCCTCTGGAGCCATCTCATTCCTACCTGGGGTAGAGCAACTACAAAAAGGACAGCGCCGCGTAAGAGCTGCAGTGGGGTGCAGGCAGGGGCTTTTATTTCTGGACAAGTTCAGTTGTGATTCTGTTCCTGCCACCCAGTCTGAAAGGATTTTTCTCTCCTTCCATGTCATACAGTTCCAGTTTGCGAAGTTCAAATATTCAGGTCTCTCACGAAAAAAAAAATGTGTTTCTGGAAGATAAGTGTAGAAATAGACAGGGAAACAGAACTCTTCACCCAGTTCACATCGGAGCCAATTCCAAACTAGATTGTAAGGTGAAGGAAAAATGCTGCGTCCCCCGGGAGTTTGCGCGGGCTGCCCGCAGGCTGTCCAATGAGGAGAAGTGGGACCTGTCCGGGTGTAAATCGTGGGGACACTGCCGCCTCCTGCGTGCATACCAGTTGGAGAGGACTGCTAAAAGGCTGACCCTTGTCCCTCCTCCAGTCCCCTGGTCCTTTGGGGGCAGTTTCCATTTAATTCAGTGGATTTAATATTTCATGAGATGACCCTGCTCTCTAAGGGGGCGTCAGGTCTTACGGCCCCGAGCAGCTCTCAGGGCTGCACTGGGCAGCGGGCCCCTGGGTGACAGATTCCGCGCACACCTGGCAGGGCGAGGGCACAGGCCAGGAGATACCCCAGGGCTGCCGGGAGCTCTCCCGAGGTGCACGGGACAGCACCTCCTCAGCGGTCTTGGTGGACCATGCACGGTGTTGGAGGAAAGTGGTGTAAGATGCTTGCTTCCACAGCAAACATACCACCAGACATCCTGCAGGCAGCCATCCCTGCTCAGCACTGGGGTCAGCTCGGCAGCCCGAGAAGGCAGTCCCACTTTCCCCAGTCACACAGGGCAACTGAAAAGTCTCTGGCCCCCAGCATCAGCTTTCCACTTGTCTGCTACCAGGGCCACCAAGCTCCATCTTTCCTAAAGAGTTTGTTTGGATAGGAAAGCCTCCCCCATTGCCTAAGGCTGTACCAGAACAGAACACTCCAGGAAGGATCTTTACAAATCTGCTCCTACCTACTGTTCTTCCCTTGGTGGGGGTTTGGGGGAACTACCCCAAACATGCTAAGTACTTTTTGCCCTCCCACTTCCAGCCACACCCAAGCCTTGGGCTATTTCATCCACTGGAAAATTTCCCCCGGTTCCCCATCCCCACTCCTGGTTTGAGGAGTCCAACCTCGTGTGAAGCTCAGTCAGAGGCACAGCCGGCCTCCCTCTATGAAGGCCTGCAAAGTCAGGCATCCACCTCCACCAACCCCAGCTGGACATGCTCTCGCCCAGATCCCTAACTGTCGGGTGAGTGAGGCAAACACTCAGGGCCAGTTCCCAGCTCACCTTGGCTGAAGAGGAAGAAGCAAGCATGGAGGTGGGAAGGGGGAAGGACCAGTTTTAGCCTCTCACACCCAGCAGGGACAGCAGTGGCAGCCATGTCCTACTCTGGATATCCTTTGAGGTATGACCTTGACTGTCGTTCTTACCTCCAAGCTTCCTGTCCATTTTCTGCGCTTAAGTCTCCAGGTTTCCTGTAGATTCTGAAGTTAGCTGGTTTCAGTTTGGTGGCAGCAAACATCCTGGCAGGTCTAGAATGAGTGAAGAGCCATCTTAGGTACTATCTCTTCCACGAAGCTCTCCCTGATTCTGCCAGCTGGAAGTGATTCTCCATACTCAGAGCCTCAACCACGACATCCAGCTCTGGCCAAGCTGCTCTGTGGTGGTTTAGCTTTTGCCAAGTCTCTGTCCTTGTGGAGGACCTAACGTACAGCTTACGTCATCCCTGCAGCTGACCATCCCAGGAGAGAGAACTCTTTCCCAACAGTTCCTGCTAAAGTCTTGCACCTGAGTTTTCTCAGATCAACTTAAGCCACATGTCCGTCCCTAAAATGGGGGTGACAAGTGGGCAAATGGAGCCAGTCCCATCTCAACCAGGTGGTCTGTGAATGGAGAGGCCTGGAGCCCCTGAGTTCTCCAAAGGAAAATCAAGGTGATATGTCCAGAAGGAGAGATGGACGCTGGCCTCACAAAACAGCAGGCGCTCCCATGACCACCCCTCTTCCGTCTCAGCACACCTGGCCTGGCCCGCCATGAATTAGTCATGAGTTTCTGTCTTACTTCTTCTAGCCTGGGAGTGCCTGAGGGCAGAAGCTGGGGTTTCAGTGTGCTCCTCTCTGCCGGACTCCTCAGCACCAAGCACAGGGCCTTGCAACAACCAGTGATGCTGGAGATGCTTGCTAAATCAAATGGAAGTCTTGGTGGTCCTCAGTTCTCCTGTGAGATGCAAAGTCTTCTGGATACATGTGATGTGAAGGGCACTTTAAACCCTTCCACAATGCCCTCTTCATGGACAGGGGGAAGGTGTCCAGTGAGGAGCTGGGTCTGAGGGGAAGTGTCAGACGAAGGACATGGAGGAGTGGGCGGTGGGCAAGCACAGCAGGGACAGGCCTGCGCACCATCTCCATTTGAGTCCAGGGACCCCAGCCCTGGACTGCTCACCGGCTGTCTGCGGCCCCGGCCCTCAGCTTCCTGCCCATCACTGCGAACGTGGACTCCAGGGCTTCTACTCCCCCGTCCTATCTCTCCCACTGGGCCTGCAAGGTGCCCAGCATCTTGTCCTTCTCATCTTCCCACCTCCACAAAATGCCTTAACTCCTGTTCTCTATGCCATGCAGATGTCAGACAAAAACCTGGGACCTCACTCTAATCCCACTTTAATTTCCCTTCATTCCCAGGACAGATACTTATGAGGAGGTTGGCGGTTCTTACACGGGATTAGGCCTAAGGCTATTGACATTGAATCAATATTCGACTGTGTTTGCCAGGGGAGCTCTGCTGTTCTGCTTCTCTCTCTCTCTCTCCAGCTCCTTTTCAAATCCCCCCGGCTCCTCATATGCTGCCATTAACCTTCTCCCAGCTGTGGCTCCAGGAAGCTTCCCAGTGAATTGCTGTAATTTCCAACACCTGGAGTTTTTGTTCTTGTAAAAGTTCTAGAGAGACCCTTGGCGGAGCGGGGAGAACCTTGGGCTGACAGTATATGCTGAGTGCATGCACTGCACCAGGAGAAGGGGTGGTCATAATACATTGTACTGTGAGCCAGAAAGTGTTAACAAGTTTATTTACACACATTGTCATGCCTACTCCTTGCCAAAGCCTTGTTGCCAGTTGCTATGGAGTCATTTTCAATGCATGGAGATCCCATGTGTGTCAGAATAGAACTGGGCTCCACAGAGTTTTCAGTTTTTTGAAAGTAGATCACCAAGCTTTTCTTCTGCATCATCTCTTGGGTGGACCCAAACCTCCAACCTTATGGTTAGCAGCCAAGTGTGTTAATCATTTGCATCATCCAGAGACTTACAAGGTAGGGTTTTTTTTTGCAGATGAATCAAATGAGGTCAGAGACATAACACGTTTACCATTCCAGGTGAAGAAAGAAGAAGGATACTCTGGAAGCAGGGAAAACTCTGTGCTACTGGCATTTCGAGGACGGCGAGACAACGTGATACACAAACATTAGGAAGGGCTTCGGGGAGTGTCTGGGTCCTGAAGGCTGGCTCAGAATGTGTCTCCAGGAGGAGAAAGAGACGGGTGTTGCAGGTAGCAGTACCTTTATTTTAATCAACAGTTGTACCTACTGGGGTCCTATCTGACCCTGCTGAAAGAAGCACATACACCCAGAGTGTAAATCACTCGGCTTCAAACTTGGAGGCTATTGGGTGAATGATAGGCTAGCGCTTTTCTCACAGTTACATAACCTTTTGCAGTTTCCCACGTATTTTCACGGAAAGGATCTCATCTGCTACTCGCAGTCACCCCCTTCAAGTAGGCAAGCCAGAAAGGTCTTTCCCCAAAGCTTCACAACTTCATTCATAAGGGAGGAATCTTGGGTTTGGGTTGAATTTTTATTTTCTTCCAGGTTTCCTTTCTATGAAATGTCTGACTAATGTGGTCAGCCCTCTCTCGGTGACTGTGTAGCCATCTCAGACTGACCAGGGGGAGTGAATGGAAATCCTTCCCACCAAGCCAGGGAGGCTGGTCCTTTCACTGATGGACGGAGTCTCTATATAATATAATATAATGTGGAGTCTCTATAATGCATGCCAGCAGAAGCAGCATGGATGGCAGATTCCCATTCTGGAGCCCTTCCCTGAGATTCTGGAGTTGAAAAGGAAGAAGGGAGAGTAGTGGGCTTTGTGATCTGGAGCGTTCGCATGGATATCATTTGGATGCTGGCTTATGAGTAATGAAAGCCAACTGGTGTCTCGAGAAACCTGCTCTCCAGAAGCAATACTGCTGTAAGCTGGGAGAATCAAAGCCAAGAGCAAAACCAGCACTCACCAAATAAAACGTTCATGAGCTTGAGCTGAGAGCAATACAAACTCTATCAGGCAACTGGTACTGAAGAAGAATTATTCATAGACCAAGTCTCCCTCTGTTCATGGAACAGCTAGTATCAAACACTTCCAGAGAAAGCCTTTGAACAATTACTGGAGCATCCTTCTATCACATAAGGAACAGCTCATAGCTCTCCTCAAGACCAAGAACAATTGATATTCACCTTGAGATGTGTTATTTTCTGCTTTGCACCTGAGCTTGCCAAGAATTCTCCACATAGTCCGGCCAGAAGCTTCCTTTACAAGGCTGGGCCAAGGAGAAAGAGGGGAAATTAAAGAGTCTGCTAGTCTCATGAATAACAATTCTCAGTGAGCAGAAGAGGCTTCAGACGTTGGGCTTGGAATCACGTTGTCTTCCGGATGTGCTGGGGTTGGGAATGTCACCGCAGCTCAGCCCAAGCAGCAATGTAGGCACTAGCTGGGCAGGCCCACCTGCCGCTAAGGGAGAGCACCCTGCAAGAGAACAAGCAGGGGAGAAGGAACTGGATCCTCATCCCCCTGCCCTAATACCACTGTGTTTCCAACCTTGGCAATACAAGGCCAGGGATAGATCTCTGTCAAATAACCAGCCAGTTCAGAAGCTGGGATCAACCCATGGCCTCTTTTCCAAAACAACCACTGCCCTAGTCAAGCCCTCAACAGCCTCCTCCCTGTCCGCCCCCTCCAGTTGCTTTATATCGGCCATTCCCTTGATGTGAGACCATCTCTTCTTACCTTCGTGCTGAAGGACGTGGCCTCCTCATCCACACAATCTCCCCAACTTGGCTACCCAGATTCTCCCCTTCAGCCAAGCTGGACTCCTCACCAGCATCTCCCCACTTCGAATTTTCTATGCTTCTGAGCAAGCAAGACCACACACCTGCATCTGTCTATAAAAACTCTGTTGAATCCCAACATTTCCTCAAAGTCTTCCCTGATTCCAGCAGCATGAAGCCACTATTCCCACCTCTAAGACCCCAGGGGCTGTAACCACTTAGCACTCTGTCAGTCCTCCCTGCATTGAACGGGGTGACGCTTAAGGCATGCACCTCTCAGTCCTCACACTGCTATGGAAGCTCTGGATGCGGGGATCTGCCACAGCACAAGGCTTAGCACCGAGCACAGACTCACCAAAGCCGTGGAGGTTCTGATGATGGGAGAGGCGCTCACTGACTCAATCTGGCTCTCAGTTGACTGAATTTTATGCTTTGCATCTCATGAAATATTTCAGATTTCCTTTCCCTGTCATTATCCACTAAATCCATATCTGTTTCATCTTAAAAACAAGTGAGGGATAAATGGCAGTTAATCTACAATGGCTAATCCCTGCATTGGCACTGCTTTTTACTGCACAGGCAGACAAGATGACTCATTCAGAGCAGCCACCTTGTAATTCTACTTCCAAGGGATTAGCCAGTCTCCTCTTCTGAAGCAACGGTGCATCTTGAAAGACGCTGGCCCTTTAATTTTTTGAGTTCCACCCTTCCACCGTGATGCACTGCTATGGAGTTCCCCCAATCCATATAATGAGCAGTGTCTTTGAGGCTGTAAATTTTATGGAATGTTTTAGAATTGATCAATGTGCAATTCCCACATTTGGAGATGGTGAGACAGTCTTGGCAATGCATAACACCCCTTCTCAAAGGCAATTACCTTTTCTGCACAGATGCCTTCTACGTTTTGCTGCAGACTACCATACATCTCCACATTTTTATTATTCTATTGGCCATGTGCGACTACTGTACTTTATTCATAAAGAGCTGATTTTGCTTTAAGGTTGGATCGTGTGTTGGGATGAACTAATTATGAATAATGTTGAAAGCAAACTTGCTAAAATAATAGATGGCACAGCAACCCATTTCCTTTCCTTCTTCTCTTCCCCTCAATTGCTAAGGCAGATGAGGGGTTCCCGGTGTTTCTCTCTGGCTCTGCTGTCTCTTTCTCTTGCTTCCTCCTTTGTCATTTAAACTCTCTTCATTACTTTCCTCAAAGTTAGGGTCAGGCTTAACTTCTGAGCCTACCCTTCGAGCTAGTAGAAATCATCACCCCTTTGCCAGCCTGAGGACAACCGCTGGTTATTGAGAAAAGTAGGGTAAGTGCAGATTTGCTGTAGTTGTCTCTAACATACATGCGTGGCAGACCTGCATGGCAAAGAGAGGAGACGGGTCTGAGGGCAGGAGAAAAAATGTTATTAAGCAGATTGCACAGCTACATGGCTTTTACTGGACATGCAAACTTTTACTCCCAAATGAATTCTGCCAACAGCAGGAGGGTCAGAGGGCAAAGGGGTGTTAAAGGTGACCTTGTCTAGACGTTTCTCTATGGATCAGGAACAGTTCAGAATTAATCTGCATTTAAGGGAGAGGAATATAGTGAAACCCATTCCAGGGGATGACCATGTGGTCACGTAATTCAGCCCAGCTTCAAGGGAAATGGCTCTATTTAATTTGTTGAAATGGCTTTCCAGCACTTCAGAAAGAGGATAAAGTATATTGATTTGCTTTATTAAACTGAAAAAGCATTTGCTGAGTTTGAAATGTGTGTGTGTGCAGCAGAGTAAGTTCCAATTCCCCTGAAAAAAAGCTCCAAGAATTCTACAGACTAGGGTCTTCAGAAGCTGCAGTCACTTGGCGGGTTCTCACTGGTGGGGCCTGTGTCTGCAAAGAGGCTGTGCGACCACCTTCCACTCCACGGGCCCCCACCCCAGGGGTCTGCAGCTGTGGTTCCAGACCTGACTGGCGACTAGCACACCCTTGCCTCTTTCTCAAGTTCAAGTCAGCTACCAACGAACGACTGCACTCCCGCTTCCTCTCACAAGTCAGAACACACCAGCCCGCCTGGCAGGCAGCTGTCCTTCCCAGTCGCCTCCCTGACAAACTTCCTCCTTCCTTTCTGGCTCCCCACCTCTCTGGCAAGGGCAGTGTAGTGGAAGCAAACGGTAGAAAGAAAACGTTAGCGTTAGATTTGAGCCCAGCACTAGACCTGGGTTCAAATTCTGTAATATAGTAGCTGTGTGATCATCATACAGCTACTGACCGCTCTGAACTTCAGTTATCCAGGCTACCTTGGAAGATTCTTGTGTCGATTACAAGACCCGATACCTAGAATTCACCAACCAAGGTAGTTCCTGGCACATAGTAGATGTTAAATAAACAGAAAACAAAGTAAATGCAGAAGAGAATTACTCTTTCCACTTATTTGAAGGTAAGAATTTGGGAATAAAACAAATGGAAATGGAGAATTATTTTTCACTTTCTTGTTTTCCTATACATGCACCTTTGGAGATATACCATACATTATTTGTCAAATGAAAGGGTCATGAACAAAGAGATGATGAAATTGAAATATGATGGTTTTGTTTTATTTGTATCAAACTTACACACAGACTTGCATATTAAAATTAAATTGTCCTCAGGGCTAATTATTTAAAAAAATGCATTTACGCTCTACTTCTATCAAATTTCTCACTCTCCAGAGGCACCCCTTTTAATCTTTAGCCATTTTCTTTGGTATTTACTACCATACTTTTAAATCACATGTTCCCGTTTTCATCATCATCCTCCTCCACCTCCACCACGCGCGCTTACAAACTGCCCGTCCTTCCTCCCCAGACACCAATATTTAATTTTGGTTAGTGATTGTGTAAAACTTATTGACGAATGGGCCATTTTATGATTATTGTGGTTTCCTCGTGCAAGCTTTCTTCTCCCCCTCATCTTGCTGGGGTTTATATTGATCCTCTTTTTCCTTAGTCTATGTAAATAGATAGATGATAGGTAGACAGATAGATAATAGATAGATACATAGGTAACAGAGAGATGATAGAGAGACAGGTAGGTAGGTAGAGAGAGAGAGAGACTGATAGACAGATGGCTGCTATCTAGTCAACTCCAACTCACAGCAACCTTCTGTACAGCAGAATGAAATGTTGCCTGTTTCTGTTTCGTTTCCATTATGACTTCCAGCATGTTCGAGTCCATAGTTTTGGCTATTGTGTCAATGTATCTCACGGAGGGTCTTCTTTGCCCTCACTGGCCCTCTGCTCTACCATACACGATGTCCTCCAGCAACTGATTCCTCCTAAAGACATGTCCAAAGCAAGGAAGTTGAACAGTGTTCTGTTGGTGATCCATAAGGTTTTCATTGGCTAATCTTCAGAAGCAGATCATCAAGCCTTTCTTCTTAGTCTGTCTTAGTCTGGAAACTCCACTGAAACCTGTCCACCATGGGCGACCCTGCTGGTATTTGTAATACCAGCAGCATAGCTTCCAGCATCACGGCAACACACAAGGCACAACAGTATGACAAACTGATGGGCGGATGGTGGAGTTTCTACATAATTACCACTAATTCATCCCCCCAAATCTCAGGCAATTGTATAAATCTCACCTCAGCACGGTTAAACGCATCAGATATTTGATCCATCTCATTTGCTCGGTGACATCTCTCCCAGTGTAAAAGCAGCTCCGGCTGGGTCTGCCTGCTCTCTCAGCCTGGTGCACGGCTGTCATCTTCAGGCCTCCCGTCATCATCCTTGAGCTCCCTTCAACTCTTCCTTGAGTCAGAGACCCTGTTTTCTTGGTCTTATGTCACTGGTTTAGTTTAGGTTTTTAGGTCTTACTCTTTCTTGATGTACTCCCTCATTTTGGATTTTGTTGGCACACATTCTTCATTAGCTTCCTGAAAAATGCTGCATGGGTGGTTCATTTTCTGAGATCTTGTATGTCTTAAAGTAATTTAATTCTATCTTTGCACATATGGATAACTTGACAGGATATAGAATTCTAAGTTAGATATTCTCCTTCATAATTTTAAACAGACTTTTTCATTGTCTATTGGCTTCCAGGGTTGCACTTGAGAAGTCCAAAAGCATTCAAAGCAATGACCTTTTGCATGTAATTTTTTTTTTTCGTCTTCTAGAACCATTTAGAAGCTTCTCTGTGTCTCCATTATTCCAAAATTTTTACAGCCTCTGTGTGGATCTATTAATCAGGAGTGGGCAAACTTTTTTCTGTAAAGGGCCATAGAGTAAATATTTTAAACTTTGTGGGCCAAAAGGCAAAATCCAGGACGTTGTATAGGTACTTATATAATCATTTAAACTGCAATCATTTAAAAATATAAATATCATTCTTAGCTCTGGGCCATACAAAAGCAAAAAAGAATTCTGGATTTGGCAGTAGTTTGCTGGTCCTGGGACGACGTCATCCATTTTGCTAAGCACTTGGTTAGAGCACTTAGAGCATTTCAAACTGGCAACCAACCAAATTTAAACACGGATCCCCATAATCTTAAGAGAGTTACTGAGCATAAAACAAGGAAGAAACAGAAAGGCCTCACCTTAATCACAGGAACTATTGCCTTGCCTCAGTTCTCATGGCCATAGAACTCATTACCCTGAAATATCCCACAGTGGTCATGAGTAATAAATTAAAACTAAATTAAGTCTTTGGCACTTACAAATTGGCTTGATAAAATGGGACTTCATGGATCTTCCCCCAAGTTAAAATAGTTAATACAGACCAATGTAAATCAAAACAGGCCCTCAAGGATTGAAACCCATTATGCAAGAGCTATTTAGCAAAGGGATGACTACCCCCAATGATTCTTCATGTAACAGCCCTGTTTGGCCTGTTCTTAAGCCTGGAAAGAATGAATGGCACTTACAGTGGATTATGACAATCTTAACGCAATGGCCCCACAAGGCCCCCATTCCCGATGTTACTGAAATTACGAACTTCATACAACGACAACTAGTAAATATTTTGCTATTATAGAATTTGCTAATATGATCTGTTCAGCGACTAGTTCAACAGCAGCTTGCGTTTACCTCCGAAGGGACAGGATACTCATTTACCTGGCCATCCACAGAGGGCCTCAACAAGCCTTGCTATCATGCATGCTCCTAATAGGCAAGATCTTAACTACTCACAACTTTCCCCAGGGGCAGAAATGTGATATTACATTGAAGACATTCTCCTCAGAGGACATTCATTGGACACGTCATTCAGACATACAAATACTGAAAAAGAAGCTCACACAAAGGAGATGGGCCATTGCTACACCCATAATGCAAGGCCCACCACTTTGGTATTGATGAAGATCAAAGACCACAGCTTGTAGTGTGGATTACACCTCAACATAAAGAAAACAAAAATCCTCACAACTGGACCAATAAGCAACATCATGATAAACGGAGAAAAGATTGAAGTTGTCAAGGATTTCATTTCGCTTGGATCCACAGTCAATGCCCATAGAAGCAGCAGTCAGAAAATCAAACGATCTATTGCACTGGGCAAGTCTGCTGCAAAATACATCTTTAAAGTGTTAAAAAGCAAAGATGTAACTTTGAGGACTAAGGTGCTCTTGACCCAAGCCATGGTATTTTCAATCACCTCATATGCATGTGAAAGCCGGACAATGAATGAGGAAGACAGAAGAAGAACTAATGCCTTTGAATTATGGTGTTGGCGAAGAATATTGAATGTAACATGGGCTGCCAAAAGAACGAACAAATCTGTCTTGGGAGAAGTACAGCCAGAATGCTCCTTAGAAGCAAGGATGGTGAGACTACATCTCACATACTCTGGACATGTTATCAGGAGGGCTCAGTCCCTGGAGAAGGACATCATGCTTGGTAAAGCAGAGGGTCAGCGAAAAAGAGGAAGACCCTCAATGAAATGGATGGATGCAGTGGCTGCAACAATGGGCTCAAGCATAACAATGTTTGTAAGGATGGTGCAGGACCAGACAGCGTTTCATTCTGTTGTACACAGGGTCACTATGAGATGGAACCGACTCAACGGCACCTATCAACAACAACAACATAGCAACCGTTTATTGTAATACCATGGCTATATTGTGCTGAGTGCTGTTTAATTTCTTTTTCAAAATCCCTAGGCTAAGCCTGGTTCTCAGAGACAAAGATATGAAGATATTTCTCCTTTAGATCATAATTTTTTTCTCCTCACTCAAAGGATAATAATAATAATAACACAGAGATAAGTCCCAACCAAATTGCACGTAATTCTTCTGATAGATAATGGGCTAATTTTTTTTCTAGAATATGGATTTCTTTCCAGAAATCTAACACACCTTCTCTTTCTCTAAGCAAAAATCCAAGGAATCACACCAGTCAATAATTGAACAGGGATAAAAGCCGGGGTGCAGAGTTGGGGGGGAAGAGGAGGAGTCACTGTAATGAAGCCCTTCTTGGGCAACACGTCTTCCATTCTGGACCACAGAGACCTGAATCTCACCCTGAAATCCCTTATCCAGCCTTGACCCTACAGGCTCAGGTCACAGAGAAGGTCCATTCGTCACGACAAAAGGAGAGAACCCTTTTCTAAAGCACTACCTGGATTTATTTCTCTTTCCTGTTTGTCTCCTGTGCATCTAGCACTTTGAAGTATCTCAAGATATAAAAGGCTTCGATTTCTACGCACTCATTCGGCCTCGCCTGTGTAGACTTGCGGCTGACAGCTCCAGCAGCAACAACGTGAAGGCAGCCTATGTTTGGAAATCTTTAGATGTATTTCAGCGCGCTGCGTTCGCCAGGAGTAAAAATGAGGCTGGGGTACAAGGAGACCCAGAATGCGGAGACAGTGCTTATTTTTACAGTCTTTGACTCAGTGCTGTGTTTGCGGGGGAAGAGTTACTCTCACCCCACTCAGGGGGCCTGTTCATCAAGTGGGTCCCACTGGGATGCAGAGCTAGACGTCTATACAACACGTTTGTTTGAACCCTCCTTTCCTCTCAGGGGCTTAAAAGCGCACAGGGCAATGTAACAGGAGGACAAGTGCCTGTAGGAATCTGAAAGGGAGAAATGTCTACGCTGGCCGCATTGCCATTGCTTGTTCATTCAGAAAGGCACTGCAACCAAGAGAAGACGGCCAAGGTGTGGAGGGAACGGCTGGGAGCAGAGTGCAGTGATGGTGCACTGGAGGCCTGGGGACAGCCTCCGCAGTGGAGCTTCGGCCTATGGCAGTCTTCAGAGGTGACGGACGCCCACTCTGCTGTGGCCCCTTTAAATTCTCCCAGGAAACCCAGTGACCAAGGAGCTAGGAATTCAGACGTTAAGCTGTTGAATTTTAATGCATTAATTCAATAAGCATTTATGGAGCACCCACAATGTACCAGGCCCTCTGCTAGGCCCTGAGGGGACAGGGAGAAAAGGCAGAGATGGGTCCTGCTTTTATGGAGTATACATACTAGCAGAGGGAGAAGAACAATAAACACGTCCAGGAAAGGGGCAGGATAATTTCAGATAGGGATGAGGGCTATAGAGGCGCGAGAAGGTGGCAGTGAGGAAGAGATGAGGCCGGGGAGTGGGTTTAGAGAGGTTACCTGGGGGAGGCATCTATGTGGAGGGGACGTTTGAGCTGATACCTAAATAAGCGGAAGAGGCTGGCCAAGCAAGGGAAATGAGGAATGGAAATCGAAAGTGCAAAAGCCCTGTAGCAGAAATGTCTAGTGAAGTAGGAGCAGAGTGAGCGCCAGAGGAGTTGGGGGTATGTGTTAAGTGCAGTGAGGCGAAGAGCAGGCTTTCTGGGGGAAGCTGAGACGACCTAAAACATGGGTCGTATCTAGAAGGGCTGAGGGCAGGCTGTCCAGACAGGGTTGGGGACGACAGGGATGAAGACCAAGTCAACCAAAACTAAACCCACTGCCGTCCAGCGGATTTGAATTTATAGCCACCCTGTAAATCAGAGTACAACTGCCCCATAAGGTTTCCAAGGCTGTAATCTTTACGGAAGCAGACTGCCACATCTTTCTCCCCCACAGTGGCTGGTGGGTTCAAACTGCCCACCTTTTGGTTTGCAGCCGAGCACTTAACCACTGCACCACCAGGGCTCCTTGAAGCCCAAGTAGCAAGGATAAATGTGGTCTGTTCCGAGGTGGAAGACCCAAACTTATTTCTGCTCGTGGACTTTAGACCATCTCTGGGCCTCAGGCTACCCATTCCTCAAGTGAGGGGATGACATCTGTAAGAACCACTCCAGTTCTTAGACTCAGGAAGTGATTCTCACATGAAGGGTAAGCATTCGGGAGGGTAGTTAGAAATCAGACCAAGAAGAGCAAATTGGAAGGAAAGATTAAAAGGCGTCAAATGTCTGGCAGAGGATTTGGAAGCAGGCATAGAAGACAGACGCTTGTTGAGCAGGGGAAGGAAGATGTCATGAGTAGAGGGTGGCTTAGACTACGTGGCAGTGTGGCAGTTAGGAGGCTGGGTGGGGACTAGGCTCTGAGGACTGGAAGCCTGGAGGGGTACCCAGATGCAGGACAAGCAGAGAGGAGGATTTGCGGAAGCTGATGGCATGTTGGTAGAGAGAGGCGCAGAAGGATGATCCCTTAGACTTTAACTTGGAGACTGGGGTCATCATCAACATGAAGGTGACAGAGAAGGGGCTCTGCAGGGGCTTGGAGGAAAACGTGGGTTCCGTTTGATGCATGTATATGTTAATAGAAAGTAGACCAGATAACTGGAAATATGTCCTTGATAATTTTGACATAAAACTGAAAAACAGGTGAGAATTACCTTCCCAGTGGCTGTGTTTAAAAATATAAGGGTCAGAGAATTCAACAGGTGGCTAGAAATGGAAAGAAAAGTGTATGGAACCCTACTCTGTGAGATATACTCTCTTATTTCATTATTTCATATGTCTTCAGGGACCAATCTATTAACTTAACTGAATAATGCAGCGCAGAATACAAGGCTATAGGGAGTGTCGGTACTTTGATGGACTGGGGAGTTCAGGACCCACCTAAAGGCATTCAAACGGAATCGTGTTATAATATCATGTAACCAGAAACATCTCTGGAAGATACTTTTTGTATGGGGACTCTGACATTCAGTCTCTACTACGTGAGATAGCATACCTTGAGTTTATGAATAAGGATGTGAATTCTTAGAGCAGTGATGGACGGTGTCTTGGGCCACACAACAAGCAGGGGGCAGAGCTGAGATAGAACCCATCTCTGCCTCACTCCAGCATCCTTGCTCTTATCTCTTCTTCTTGTAGTCTTTCTGGGGACAACTGAAGGGTTGAGTACAAGGGCCTTGGTGTGTGTGTTGGAACCTGGGACGAGGTGAGGAGGTGTGCATATTTAAGGAACCAGAAGAATAAGACCTGGGAAAGGGGTAGAACAGGAGCAACCAGAGCCAGGCAGTATAAAGTGAGGAAACCCAGGAAGAAGTAAGTGTCAGATGCTGAAGTGAAGCCAAGGAAGATGGATCCTGCAAGCTTGCCAGTCGGTCTGGCAGAAGAAGGATCCTCAGGATTCCTCTGGTTAAGGTGGAAGGAGGGGATACGAGATGGAGACAGTGGGTGACCTCCACCCACCCCGAGAGTCTAGTAGTTGAATACAAGCACAAAGGAAGACGACCCAGGAAGAGAAGAAGGAGGTGCTGGATCTGCTTGGAGGTCAGGAAAGGAGTCCCAAAGAGGAGAAGCTACACGCAGGATTCGTGGGCTCATGGGTTGCAATGCTTTCTTAGAAAATTCTTATTCTGAGAAACAAAAGGAAAACTGAAGGGAGCTGCACATCCTCCCTCTCTAGGAAGGTGAGTGAGTGCCCATGCCTGCTTGGAACGTGCAAGCTTAATCGTGACGGAATCCCCAGTGACCATTAGTGGCTGGGGGATGAAAGCGTTTGTGGTTATCAACAGGCTGATTAGCAGGAATCCAAGAAGAGATGGCTCTAGGGATTTGGGCTGGGGCTTTATTATCACCACAGGCCTCTCCATCTTCAAAATGTCTCAGCGGGGCCTTCGATGCTTACGTCATGGCAAGAGTAATCCAGCTTTTCCACCTCTGTTGTGGTGACCTGTCGATTGGCTCATGCGGCCCTCAGGAGCATACAGGGAGCTCAGACCAGTACGGAGCCATCCAAGGGAGATGAGATTAGGGCAGAAAGTTCACAAGTGGCATCTCATTCCAAGAGATCTGAAATATGGGCACCTTCCTTTGAGAAAAGTCTTTGTGTCTCCCTGTAGGCTGGAGGAAGAGGCACGAATCACAGCAGACCCAGAGTCTATTGCTGGAGTGGGGCTGAGTGGGGAGGGAAGGTGGTGCACGGAGCTTTGTGACTTCAGTCTGGGCATTATCAAAGGGGGTAACACAAAGATCCTGATTGTGCTGGAATCAAAGACCAGAGGATGCAGCAGGCAACAAGGAATGCCCATGGCCGCACTAACCACCTAGAGAAGAGGACATCAGGTAAGCAGCAAGCTCAGGAACAGGCAAGTGGTGAAAGTCAATCATGCTGGGACTTGAAGAGCCCACGGACTTCAGTGGTTCCAAAGATGTTGGTATGTCATAGAGCATGGCAATTACAAGGTGGACTTGGAGACAGACTGCCTGCACTGGAGTACTGGCTCCTCCATGCACCAGCTGTGCCACCTGCAAAGTCATAGGATGTCTCTGTGCTTCCGTGTCTCCCTCTACACAAAAGGAATCATGATGCTGGCTGTCTTGGAGGGTTGCTGGAAGGACCCAGTAACATAGAATGTGTAAAGTGCCTTGCATGTGGTAAGCGCTCAGTAAAAACTGGTTATTATTTTTTTTATTTTTATTTATTTTTTTATTGTTGTAATTAAATGAAGTTTACGTTTCAAGTTAGTCTCCCATACAGAATTTTTCCTTTTACATACATTGTTAAGAGACCCCAACCGCTCACCCCATTCTGCGACAGCACACTCCTCCCCTCCACCCGATTCCTCATGAACATTCAACCAGTTCCTAACTCTCTCTGCCTTCCCATCTCACCTCTGGACAGAAGCCACCCCTTTGGTCTCTTATATCTACTTGACTAAGAGGCACATTCTTCACAAGTATCACTTTATGTCCCACAGTCCAGTCAAATCCCTGTCTGAAGAGTTGGCCTCGGAAATTGTTTTAGTTCTGGGGTGATAGAAAGACCAGGGGCCATGCTTTCCGGGGCACCTCCAGTCTCAGTCAGACCATTAAGTCTGGTCTTCTTAGTAGAATTTGAGTTCTGCATCCCATTGTTCTACTGCTCCATCAGGGACTCTCTGTTGTGTTCCCTGTCCAGACGTTCATTGTTGGTAGCCGGGCACCATCTAGTTCTTCTGGTCTCAGTCTGATGAAGTCTCTGGTTTATGTGGCCCATTCTGTCTCTGGGGCTAATACTTCCCTTGTGTCTTTGGTGTTCTTCGTTCTCCTTTATTCCAAGTGGATGGGACCAATTGATGCATCTTAAATGGCTGCTTGCAAGCTTTTAAGACCCCAGACGCCACTCACCAAAGTAGGATGCAGAACATTTTTTTAATGAGCTTTGTTATGCCAATTGACATAGATGTCCCCTGAAAGCATGGTCCCCAGACCCCGCATCCCTGCTACTCTGTCTCTCAAAGTATTTGATTGTCTTGAGGAAACTTCTTAGCTTTGGTTTAGTCCAGTTGTGCTGGCTTCCTCTGTAGTGTGTGCCATCCTTGCCTTCACCTAAGATGATTCTTATCTACCATCTAAAACTGGTTATTATTATTCCTCATTCTAGCTTTAGCAAGGTAGGGGAAAAATTAAATTTTGACGTGTTCCTTTGTCCTTGTGGGAAGGTGGTGTAGCAGACACCCTCACACGTCCCTCAGATCTGAGCATCCCAGTGTGCCTGCAGACTTCCCACTGCCTGCCTCTGCCTCTCTGTGCCCGAGCACCTTCTCCAGAACCACTTGTGTAGCAGCCTGGGAGCACAGGAAATTAGCACTCCCAGCTGGGTGGTACAGATGGTTTGCACTTGACTACTAACCGAAAGGTTGGTGGTTCAAATCCACCCAGCAGCACCACAGAAGAAAGGCCAATCTGTAAAATTAAAAAAAAAAAAGTTTTTGACTCATGGCGAGCCCCTGTGCGCAGAGTAGGACTGCACTCTACAGGATTTTCAATGGCTGTGACCGTTCAGATGTAGATCGCCAAGCTTTTCTTCTGACAGTCCTCTGGGTGGATTCCAACCACCAAGCTTTTGGTTAGTAGCAGAGCACTTAACTGTTTGCACCACCCAGGGACTCCTTTTGTAAGATTATAGCCACTGAAAACCCTACAGTGGATAGTTCTACTCTGAAACACGCGGGATCCCAATAAGTTGGAATTGACCAGATGGCAACAGGTGTTTTGTTTTGTTTTGTTTTGGGAGATGGTGGGGAAGGCAGCCCTCAACCAATGACTATCCTCCTTTGGCCTAATTCTGAGGCATGTGTTTTTCACCATTCCCAGTTAACCCATGGGTCACTGTCGTAGTCATCTAGGGCTGCTGTAACAGAAATACCACAAGTGGGTGGCTTTAACAAAGAGAAATTTATTTTCTCAAAGTCTAGGAGGCTAGAAGTCCAAATTCAGAGTGTCAGCTCAAGGGGAAAGCTCTCTCTCTGTTGGCTCTGGGGGAAGGTCCTTGTCATCAATTTTCCCCTGGTCTAGGAGCTTCTCAGCACAGGGACCCCAGGTTCAAAGGACATGCTCCTCTCCTGGTTCTTCATTCTTGGTAGCATAAGGTCCCCCTGTCTCTCTGCTAGCTTCTTTCTTTTACATCTCAAAAGAGATTTACTCAAGATACAACCTAATCCTATAGATTGAGTCCTGCCTCATTAACATAACTGCCTCTAATCCTACCTCATTAACATCATAGAGTTAGAATTTACAACACATAGGATAATCACATCAGATCACAAAATGGTGGGCAATCACACATTACTGGGAATCATGGCCTAGCCAAGTTGACACACACTTCAGGGGGACATAATTCAATCCATAACAGTCACTTACCAGTCCTCTCTCCCTGTTGGCCACCCCCCTCCATTAAAAAAATAAAAAGGAAACAAAACACTTGTATCCAAATCTTTGTCTCAGGGTTTCATTTGAGGAAATGCAAAACAAAACAGTCTACTATCTGATGGCCAGGAGAAAGAAAGTCATCTTTCCAAAACATTGACATCATCTTTCTCCCTGAAATCCCTGACACCTGAATCAGCAGGCATGAAGCCTCTGGATAAATTATGCAGTGAGAGACTGGTACCCAGCGCCAAGGCTCTTTCTACTGGCTGGTTCCAACATGGGCTGCCAAGTTCTATTCTTAGAGTGAACTTGATCTACCTGCTTCCCCTTGGACCACCGCAGAGTTGGGTAAGGGAGGAGGTATGTCAGGTGAGTTTGCAGGGGCACTCAGGAATGGCTGACGGGGCTGCACTGTGGCAAATACAAGGGGACAGGCAGGGCTCCTCAGTAACAAAGTCACTGCTGAAACAAAACTTCATCTGAGGCCCTGGAAATGATGCTTCAGTGTCACCCCTGGAATTGGCTGGCCAGGGAGAAGAAATATGAGGGCTGCTGTCATAACACACCTTTGACTTGATCAGCTTTACTAATTGGATTTTTTTTTTTTTAATCTTGTTGTCCTTTTCAATATCTCCCAATCAAATCTGCTTTTTAAAAAAAAAAAAAAAATCAAATAATTCTCTTCATTTTTCCCTTTGGGTGTCTCCTCATCTCTCTTTTCCTTTGTACATGTTTCTCCTCACCCATTTAGATGTGACATAAAGAAGCTCCTCCAGACCTGTTACATGAAGACCTGCTGCGGTTTCTACCGAAGGTCTTAAAGGCTATGCTGACCAGTCACACCAGTAACCAGCTGCCATCTGTTATGAACTGCACTGTGTCCCACAAAAATGTGTCATCTGATTATCCTATGTGTTGTAAATCCTAACCACTATTATGTTAATGAGGCAAGATTAGAGGCAGTTATATTAATGAAGAAGGACTCAGTCTACAGGATTCGACTGTATCTTGAGTCAATCACTTTTGAGATATAAGAAAGAAGCAAGTGGAGAGGACAGGGACCTCATACCACCGAGAAAGAAGAGCCAGGAGCAGAACGTGTCCTTTGAACCTGGGGTCCCTGGGCTGAGAATCTCCTAGACCAGGGGAAGACTGATGACAAGCACCTTCCCTCAGAGCCAAAAAAGAGAGAAGGCCTTCCCCTGGAGCTGTTGCCCTCAATTTGAACTTCTATCCTCCTAAACTGTGAGAGAATAAACTGTTTGTTAAAGCCACCCATTTGCAGTATTTCTGTTATAGCAGCCCTAGGTAACTAATAAATCAGCAGTCAGAACCAACTCAGTAAAACTGCCAACGTTTTCAAGATTGATCCTATGTGTGTCACAGTAGACCTGGGCTCCATAGGGTTTTCAGTAGCTAATTTTTCAGACATAGATCACCAGGCTTTTCTTCTGACGTGCTTTTGAGTGGACTTGAACCTCCAACCTTTCGGATAGCAGCTGAGTGCATTAACTGTTTGCAGCAGACAGGGACTTCTGCCTCACCTATAAACCAAAAGCCCATTGTCGTTGAATTGGTTCTGACTCATAGTGACCCTATAGGACAGAATAGAACTGCTCCATAGGATTTCCAAGGCTGTAGTCTTTATGGAAGCCGATTGCCACATTTTTTTCCCACAGAGTGGCTGGTAGGTTCTAACCGCCTCCCTTGGTTAGCAGCCGAGCTCTTAACCCACTGTGTCACTAGGGCTCCTTGCTCACCTATAGGCACTGTTAAAACCTTCTGCATCATCTCAGCTGAGTCACCACTGCCCCAGAGGGGTCTAGCTTCTGCCATTATCTTTTTCTCTTTTTAGTACGAAATCCTGGTCCAGGAGCAATCACATTCAAAGTAGTGATCACTTCTGCCACCCAAAGCAGGGCACACCCCAGTGTTGTAATCATATCATGCTCTCTGTGTGACCCTTTTGCATACTATTTCCTCTGGCAGGAATGTCATTTCCCCCTCTCTCAATATTCTACTCAAATATCACCTTCTCTGTGAAGAGTTCCCTGACTTCCCCGGACTCTCTCAGCACTTTGAGTACACGCAAATGGCGGGGTAGCTCAGACTTCCGTGTTGCTGAAGGAACTTAAACCTTTGAAGTTCAAATCGCCCATTTCAGTGAAATTACCAACACTGTTTAAATTATGATTTTTCCAAGTTTCTTTGTCTATCTTTGCTGCCGTGTGTTTGTGTGTGCGTGTGCACGTGTTTCAAGCCTGTGTAAGTTTAATGCATGTATGATGTCACTCAGTATGATGCCACTATACTTGGAAATGCATGGCCAGGCTGAAGCGTTCCTATTTGGCCTGTTGAGGCATTTGGACAGCTCAGGGAAGCCTGAAGCCCACAGATCCAAGCTCTGGCCCCAGTGCAGATGTTTCCTCCCACCTCCCTGCTCTCTGCAATGTGCCTAGATGGCTAGAAGTCTGCCTGTGGGCCTTTCCCATACCACACACAAGCACACGTGCGTGGCCAGTCACTCAGCAAATATTAGCTGAGCACAATGGTGTTTGCATTCAGCCTGGATCTCAGAGGGTGACATCCCTGCACTCTATTAGAGTTAATTAGTGATGATCTCAATTATTAGCAGTGATTAGTGTGTGGTGGTGACTATCAGCAGCTGCCTTTGGGTCATGATTGATCTGTCCATAAATGCTGGCGTCATGGTTTCAGTGACCACAGACTGAGGGGGAACACTGTTTAGTGATCAGGAAAGGGGCAAAGTGAGCTTGTGTTCTATTTTTTATTACCTGCTTGACATTGGTCATGTTACTCCCTCTCTCTGAAACTCAGTTTCCCTAACTGTCTTAGCGATCTAGTGCTGCTATAGCAGAAATACCACAAGTGGCTGGCTTTAACAAACAGAAATTTATTCTCTCACAGTCTAGGAAGCTGGAAGTCCAAACTCAGGGTGCTGTTCCAGGGGAAGGCTTTCTCTCTCTGCCAGCTCTGGGGGAAGGTCCTTGTTATCGATCTTCCCCTGGGTTTAGGACCTTCTCATTGGAGGAACCCCAGATCCAAAGGTTGTGCTCTGCTCCTGGATCTTCTTGCTTGGTAGTAATGAAGTAATGTGTATCCAGGAGACTGCATCTTACAGGAGAACTGAGGACCACCAAGACTTCTTTCCTGGTGATATGAAGCCCCCCTCATCTCTGATCACTTCTCTCTTTCATATCTCAAAAGAGACTGACTCAAGATACAACCCAATCCTGTAGATTGAGTCCTGCCTCATTAACGTAACTCCCTCTAATCCTGCCTCATTAATACCATAAAGGTTAGGATTTACAAACCATAGGATAATCACATCAGATGACAGAATGGTAGACAATGACACAATACTCGGAATCATGGCCTAGCCACGTTGAAACACATTTTGGGGGACACAACACAATCCATAACAGTCACCTTCTTATCTCAGCTGGTTATAAATCAAACGAGAAAGTTTAACATACTTTATAAAATGTAAATGGCAGTGTACATAAGCAGATCTTTTATTATGGCTATTACTTCGAAACAACCCAGTGCATTCTTTTTGAAATTGTAAAATAAAATTCCTATAGAGTTCAGACAGGTAATGTGAATAAGTAAAATTAATCAGATGTAAGAAAATAAAATGAATGGAGATCATGAAAACTAAAGCATGCATGTCCTGCCTAAAGGCATTCAAATTCAAAAAATTAACAATACTGTGCTGTTCAAAAAAATATATGACTTCAGGCCAAATTATGCCTATTTGTGACTCTTGTGAACTTGCCCTAATATGTTGTTTACAAAGTGCTTATCAAGATATAAACCCCAAAAGAAAATTACAGACCAATATCCCTCATGAACATAGATGCAAAAATCCTCAGCAAAATTCTAGCCAATAGAATTCAACAACAGATCAAAAATAATAATAATAATTCACCATGACCAAGTGGGATTCATACCAGGTATGCAGGAATGGTTCAACATTAGAAAAACAATCAAGGTAATCCATCATATAAATAAAAGAAAAGATAAGAACCACAGGATGTTATCAATTGATGCAGAAAATGCATTTGACAAAGTCCAACACCCATTCATGATAAAAACTCTCAGCAAAATAAGAATAGAAGGGAAAGTCCTCAACATAATAAGGGGCATTTATACAAAGCCAACAACCAACATCATCTTAAAAGGGGAGAGTCTGACAGCATTCCCCTTGAGAATGGGAACCAGACAAGGATGCCCTTTATCACCACTCCTATTCAGTATTGTGCTGGAGGTCCTAGCCAGAGCAATAAGGCAAGAAAAAGAAATAAAGGGCATCCAAATTGGTAAGAAAGACGTAAAAGCAACCCTATTTGCAGATGTTGTGATCTTATCCACAGAAAACCCCAAAGAATCCATAAGAAAACTACTGGAACTAATAGAAGAGTATCAGGATACAAGCTAAACATACAAAACTCCATTGGATTTCTGTACACCAACAAAGAGAACTTCCAAGAGGAAATCACCAAATCAATACCATTTACAACAGCCCCCAAGAAGATAAAATACTTAGGAATAAATCTAACCAGAGCCATAAAAGACCTATACAAAGAAAACTATAAGACACTACTGCGAGAAACCAAAAGAGACCTACATACGTGGAAAAACATACCTTGCTCATGAATAAGAAGACTCAACATTGTGAAAATGTCAACTCTACCCATAGCGATCTACAGATAAAATGCAATCCCAACCTAAATTACAAGGACTTTTTTTAACGAGATGGAGAAACAAATCACCAATTTCAGACAGAAATGGAAGAGGTCCCAGATAAGTAAAGCATTACTGACGAAGAAGAACAAAGTGGGAAGCCTCACACTACCTGATTTTAGAACCTATTATACTGCCACCATAGTCAAAATAGGCTGGTATTGGTACAACAACAGATACAAGACCAATGGAATCAACTTGAGAATTGAGACGTAAATTCATCTACTATTAGCAGCTGATACTTGACAAAGGCCCAAAGTCTGTTAAATGGGGAAAAGACAGTCTCTTTAACAAATGGTACTGACATAATTGGATATCCATCTGCAAAAAAATGAAACAAGACCCATACCTCACACCATGCATAAAAACTAACTCAAAATGGATCAAAGGCCTAAATGTAAAATCAAAAATGTTAAAGCTTGTGGAACAAAAAATAGGGACAATGCTAGGAGCCCTAATACATGGCATAAACAGAATACAAACCATAAGTAACAATGCACAAACACCAGAAGAGAAACCAGATAACTGGGATCTCCTAAAAATCACACACTTATGCTCATCAAAAGACTTCACCAAAAGAGTATAAAAGAACAACATACAGACTGGGAAAAAATTTTTGACTACAACATATCCAATCAGGGTCTAATCTCTAAAATCTACAGAAAAATCCACCACTTCTACAACAAAAAGATGAATAATCTAATTAAAAAATGGGCAAAGGAAATGAACAGAAATTTCACCAAAGAAGACATTTAAGAAGCTAACAAACACATGAGGAAATGCTCGAGATCACTAGCCATTAGAGAAATGCAAATCAAAACCACAATGAGATACCATCTCATCCAGACATTACTGGCACAAATCAAAAAAAAACCAGAAAGTAACAAATGTTGGAGAGGCTGCAGGGCGATTGAAACTCTTATGCACTGTTGGTGCGAATGCAAAATGGTACAACCATTTTGGAAAATGCTATGGTGCTTCCTTAGAAAGCTAGAAATAGAAATAGCATAAGATCCAGCAATCCTACTCCTAGTAATATATCCTAGACAAATTAACAGCCGTCACACGAATAGAGATATGCACACTCATGTTCATTGCAGCATTGTTCACAACAGTAAAAAGATGGAAACAACCTAGATGCCCATCAATCAATGAATGGATAAACAAATTATGGTACCTACACACAATGGAGTACTATGCAACGAGAAGGAACAATGATGAACCTGCGGAGCATCTCACGACATAAATGAATCTGGAGGGCATTATCCTGAATGAAATAAGTCAATCAGAAAAGGACAAATATTGTATGAGGCCACTACTATACAAACTCAGGAAAAGGTTAGCACACAAAAAGAAACAATATTTAATGGTTACGAAGGAGGGGATGGATGGGGATGGAAAAATACTAAGTAGACAATCGATAAGTGGTAACTTTGGTGAAGGGTAAGACAGCACACAGTACTGGGAAATCCAGCACAACTTGTGCAAGGCAAGGTCACGGAAGCTCCATAGACACATCCAAACTTTCCGAGGGACCGAATTACCGGGCTGAGGGCTGTGGGGACCATGGTTTTGGGGAACATCTAGCTCAGTTAGCATAACATAGTTTATAAAGAAAATATTCTACATTCTACTTTGGTGAGTAGCGTCTGGGGTCTTAAGACCCTGTGAACACCCGTCTAAGATACTCCGCTGGTCTCATCCCTTTAGGAGCATGGAATAATGAAGAAAACTAAAGACATAAGGGGAAGATTATTCCAAAAGACTAATGGACCACAACTACCACGGCCTCTACCATACTAAGTCCAGTACAACTAGATGGTGACTGGCTATCACCACTGACTGCTCTCACAGGGATCACAATACAGGATCCCAGATAGAGCTGGAGTAAAATGTAGAACAAAATTCTACCTCACAAAAGAAGATCAGACTTACTGGCCTGATAGAGATTGGAGAAATCCTGAGAGTATGGTCCCTGGACACTGTTTTAGCTCAGTAAAGAAGTCACTCCTGGGGTTCACCATTCATCCAAAGATTAGACAGGCCCATAAAACAAAATGAGACTAAAGGGGCACTAGCCCAGGGGCAAAGACTAGAAGTCAGGAGGAGACAGGAAAGCTGGTAATAGGGTACCCAAGGTTGAGAAGGGAGAGTGTTGACATGTCGTGGTTGTTAACCAATGTCATAAAAACAATATGTGTACTAACTGTTTAATGAAAAACTAGTTTGTTCTGTAAACCTTCATTTAAAGTACAACAAAAAAAAGATATGAAAAATAAAAATTAAAAAATGGGCAAAGAATATGAAGAGACACTTCACCAAAGAAGACATTCAGGTGGCTAACAGATACATGAGGAAATGCTCATTAGTCATTAGAGAAATGCAAATCAAAACTACAATGAGAACCATCTCACCCCAACAAGGCTAGCACTAACACAAAAAACACAAAATAATAAATGTTGGCGAGGTTGTGGAGAGATGGGAACACTTATACACTGTTGGTGGGAATGTAAAATGGTACAACCACTTTGGAAATCGATTTGGCGCTTCCTTAAAAAGCTAGAAATAGTAGTACCATGCAATCCAGCAATCCCACTCAGAATATATCCTAGAGAAGCAAAAGCTGTCACACGAATAGATATATGCACACCCATGTTCATTGCAGCATTGTTCACAATAGCAAAAAGATAGAAACAACCTAGGTGCCCATCAACAGATGAATGGATAAACAAGTTATGGTACAGACACACAACGGAATACTACACAATGATAAAGAACATTGATGAATCCTCAAAGCATCTCACAACATGGATGTATTTGGAAGGCATTATGCTGAGTGAAATTAGTCACAAAAGGACAAATATTATATGCGACCACTATTATGAGAACTCAAGAAAAGATTTAAACACAGAAGAAAATATTCTTTGATGGTTATGAGAGTGGGAAGGGAGAGCAGAATTCACTAACTAGATCTTAGACAAGAATTATCTTAGGTGAAGGGAAGGACAACACACACTACAGGGGAAGTCAGCACAACTGGACTAAACCAAAAGCTAAGAAATTTCCTGAACACAACCAAACATTTCAAGGGACAGAGTAGCAGGGGCAGGGATCTGGAGACCATGGTTTCGGGGCACATCTAGGTCAATTGGCATAGCAAAGTTAATTAAGAAAATGCTCTGCATCCCACTTTGGTGAGTGGCATCTGGGGTCTCAAAAGCTCGTGAGAGGCCATCTAAGGTGCATCAATTGGTCCTAACCCACCTGGAGCAAAGGAGAATGAAGAACAACAAAAACACAGGAAAACATTAGCCCAAGAGTCCCATCCTTTGCAACAACCAACAGGGCCATCAAAGCTCTTTAGCCACATCATGGTACAGAATGGTCTTCCTCCATCACCACCTTGGTCCCAGGGTTGAAGGCTTTTACTTAGGGCTTCCTTTGCCTTAGGCTAAAAGTGGACCATGGCTTAGATGCTCAGGTCCCCATAATCCTCCTTCCTCTCTGGAAAAACTTCTCCTAAAAAAACAAGGGACTACACTTCCTGTCAAAGTCCTGCCATTGTCTCTGTGACAAGCATGTGTCATCCCTTCAAGTCTTCAACTCCAGACCCTGGAAAATGTTGACTGCAGCACTTCAGCTGCTTCCCTTTAGCTAATCTCACTGTCCCCAGGTCTTATTGGCATGCGGCAGATGATGAATTTCTTTTCACAGCACCACTTCATTGAACTAAAAAAGGACCTCCTCTCCTTCTCCCTCTAAATCAAGTTGAAGCTTCTCCATTGACAACCTCTTCCTGAGGTTGAACTTATAACTGAACTCTGATCTCCCTACCATCATCTTGCCTTCATGTTATACACTAACAACCCCTCTTTTTCTGCACCTGCACCATGTCTGGCTCTTTGAGCCTCTTTGGGTCTTTAATCTTTGGGTTTAGTTAGATTGAATGCAAATGAAACACAAGTCCTTTCCTCCCACCATATCACAGATCAAAATCTCTAGGGGCATATGTACAGAAGGGCTACACACTCAACAGCAGAGAAGGGCCAGGCATGTATAAACAAGTGAAACGGTCCAGGTGAAGATTACAGGGAACAGGATCTCATACGGCCTGCCTAATAAGGGAGATTTAGATGGTTTTCTAGCCACTGGGAACCCTGGTTGCACAGCAGTTAAGAGCTCAGCTGCTAACCAAAAGGTTGGCAGTTTGAATCCTCCAGTTGCTCCTTAGAAACCCAATGGGCTAGCTCTATAAGTCAGAATCAACTTGATGGCAACCGATTTGGTTTGGTTTCTAGCCACTGATGCATGAGTGAAATATGAACTCAGTCTTGTCATATCTTCTAACTTTGGGGTAACTCAAAATTACCAATGTGGGCAAAAAAACATGCAATAAAAGATGTGCAGAAGAACATTTTTAAATTTTGACTGATAGAGGAAATCCAAAATGGTATGGAAAATACCTACCACAAAACTAGGTGACAAGGTATCCCCAGTGAGCCCCAAAATATGAATAGATGTGAACAGATTGTGGACACCAACAAAACCTAATGTTATCAACATCTGCTTGAGAGAAAGTGGAAGAACTGTAACTGAGCTTCTGATGGTCCTGAAAGCAGGGGAACCCCAACATGTCCAACAGGAGAAGAGAATCCATCTGAAGCAGCTTCTGAATGAATATATGAGGATGTTTCCAAGCTCCAGTTTAAAGCAAGGCTCCCTACAGAGAAGAAACTTTTGTGAGTAGAATCCAGATTGAGCATGGGAACAATAAGGTCCAGATCAAGGTAGAGCAGAAGACACAGCCCTCGTAAGTTTTAGTCACTTCATGCAAAGAACTGAAGAGGGAGCTTTAGAGCCGTGAAGGTAGAAGATCTTATGACTCTCTTATTTTTCCTAAAAACAGAAGCAAAGTGTTTTTCACTTACAATGAGCAACAGAAAATAATTGCAGTCAAAGGTTATTTGACTCCTCATACAAGATTATTACAAGAAGAAAGAGAATATGAAATAGAATACTATCCCTGTAGACAATGAAAGCACACCAAACAGACATGCCCACAAAAAGAGGAAAACTGTGGCCTAATAGTCCAAGATAAGTTAAATAATTTTCGAAATTAATAGAAGCTATAAGAGAACAGGGCAGTGGCTTCCTTCTGTTGTACACAGGGTCACTATGAGTCGGAACCAAATCGATGAAACCCAACAACAACAACATAAAAGAAAAGCATAAATCAGATTTAGAAAAACTGAGAAACCAGGATAATTGGATACAAGGCAGATCTGAAAATAGAAGTAGCAGAATTCAGAAGAGTATGAGAAAAGAAAATCACATTAGAAATGGATTTTGGAACTGGACTATAAGGAACACAAGAGCAAATAAACACTTTGGATGATGCCTTAAGAGAAATTGAAGATACAGACAATAACATTTTTAAAATGACAAAGAAAGGAAGAGTTGAAAAGGAGTTGACAGAAAATGATATAGAAAAGCGATTAAAAAAGATTCAACATGCGTATAATAGGAGTCTCCGAGGGGAAACAAAAAAGCAATGGAATATAACAAACAATAAAAACTGTAAATAAAGAAAAATTTTCTGAAATTAAAAAGAAAAAACCTCAAAACTTCCTAGGGAAATAACACATCATGTACCTTGGAATACTGACCCAGTACAGAGGAGCGCTGGTGGTACGATGGTTAACTGCTTGGTTCGTTGGAATCCACCAGCCACTCTGTGGGAGAAAGATGTGGCAGTCTGCTTCCATCAAGATTTACAGCCTTGGAAATGCTATGGGGCAGTTCTACTCTGCCCTATAGGGTCGCTGTGAGTTGGAAGCAACTTGACAGCAACAGGTTTAGCTTTTTTGTAGTTGTTGTTTGCTGTCATTTGAAAGATTTTAAAAAAGAGAAAACAGTTGCTATCCAGTTGATTCTGACTCATGGCAACCCTATGTGTGTCAGAATAGAGTTGTGCTCCATAGGACTTTCAGTGGATGGTTTTTCAGAAGTAGATTTCCAGGCCTTTCTTCCAAGGCACCTCTCAGTGGACCTGAACCTCCAACCATTTGGTTAGCAGTCAAGGGTCTTAACCTTTGTACCCATGGACTCAGAACTAAAAGATATTTCTGGTAAGACAATTTGATTCAAAGTGAAAAGAAAAACATCCTTAGGGCCTCTGGGCAAAATTATCAAGTCACATATAAAGAGAAGGAACTCAGGATTCTGGCTGTATCTTAGGATTCTGGCTATATATTAGGGTTCTGGCTGTATCTTAGGACTCTGGCTGTATCTTAGGACTGTGGCTGTATATTAGGACTCTGGTTGTATATTAGGACTCTGGCTATATCTTAGGTTGGGCTGCCCTGAACAGACACTGAGACAGATTTGGGTGCCCTGTGAGAAATTAAAGGAAGTAGGATTTGGGCAGAAGGATGAACTGAACTGAAATTGAATCACAACAAGCCCCTCAGCTAAGCCCACGCATATTCAGGAGTTGGGACGGCCCTTCGGAGTTGTCTCACGTCGAGGTGAGAGGGCAGGCCTATCTCCCCACCTTCAAACTGTCTCGTCATTGGATGTGGACCGAGTCCAGGGAGAGGACATGTCCTGTGGTGAGCTGCCTCTCTTTGGCAGAGGGCAATTTCTAGAGAGGGCCTCGCCTGAAAGTGACCAACGGCCAATCCTCCTGCCAGCTGGAGGAATGGCTGCTTTGGTCCTAAAGGGGACCCCGGTGATGTACCACAGCATCCACCACAGATTGTCATCAGACTTCTGACAGCGATGGTTTATGCCAGAGGAAAATCAAGTAATACCCTCACAATGCTCCAGGAAAGCAGATGGGAGCCAAAGCAATAGCCGAAAAGCGGGGAGGGGGAGATGCCGGGGTATTACACAACATAATTAATACAACTCGCTCTACTACCTGTCTGTCAGATTGTCACACCGTGGTGGCTTCAATGTTGCAACAATGTGGAAGCTATGCCACTGGTATTTCAAATACCAGCAGGGTCACGTCAACCAACTGCAACACGTGAACTTCATTTGAATTCTAATTCCAACTCTGGCACACAGATAAAACAATTAGGGAACTGCAAACACTGATATTTGACGGTATTATTGGGATATTATTGGAATTATTGGGATTTTTTAAAGTGTGAGAGGATATTGTGATTATGGATTTTTAAAAGCTCTTATCTTTTAGTGATACATTTTTGAAATAGTTATAGATGAAATGATATGACGTGTGGGATTTGCTTCAAAAAGAACCTGACTGAGGGTCAGCTGGTAGAGGTGTAGATGAGACAGATTTGGCCATGAGTTGATAATTGTTGAATCTGGGCGATGGGAACATGCACATTCATTATAATATTCTTGCCACTTCTTTAAAGCTCAAAAATTTCCATTATTAATCAAAATTTTAAAAACCATCAATCAAACAAACAAAACTGCTGGGGAGAAAAATGTCTGCGTACCAATGGTAGCCAGTTGGATATAATTCTGTGATCTTTAGTCGACACACATAAAATGGCTTGGAAAAATGAATTAGTCTATCCCATTGGATTTATTAAACATTTAGTGTGTGCAAATCCTTGTTTAACGTGAATTAACCCTAATTCTCTTCCATAAGTTTTTCAACTCTGAACAGTTACTAAAATTATTAGTAAAAAGTTGCATTTTAAATATCAGTTAAAATGATTGTGAAGCCCTGGTGGCGCAGTGGTTAAGAACTTGGCAGCTAATCAAAAAAGTTGGCAGTTCGAATCCACTAGCCCCTCCTTGGAAACACTATGGGGCAGTTCTACTCTGTCCTATAGGGTGGCTATGAGTCAGAATGGACTCGACGGCAAGGTGTTTATTCAACTGAATTAAAATGCTCCTTTGGGGAACAAAAACATACAGGTCCAAGTCAACACAAGTTTGTAAAGTTTGCTAGGAAGATGATTTGAAGGAAGTATGAGTTAGAGAAGGCAAAAATGCATGAAGAAAAGTAAGAGTAAGAGAAAGTTGAACTGTTTAATTACAAGCGTGTTGAGTATTTTCCATTTGCTCTCCAGATTGGCTCTCCATCTTGCTTTGTCCAAGGACTCCAACTGTATGGAGTACACAATGGCTCTTTGGTCCCTCTGGCTTCCAGGTGGCTTCCACCATTGGGAAGCACTGTCAGGAATCTGAGGAAGAGACAAGAGGCTCTTGGGGTATCTCCCTTGGTCTTTCTGTGCATGGTCACTGCAGGCTGGCTGCACTCCTCCATCGAAGGTCACAGATGCTGTCAAGCCTGTGATGTGGACTGTGAATGTCACTTGCCTAAGGCAGAAGGAACACTCAGAGAAAGAAGTTAACATGACATTAGGCTAAGGGTGCAATCTGGTGTCAACTCTCCAATCCATCCTGATGGTCAGATATCTCCTATTCATACAGGAAGCACCAATGTGACTTTCCTTACAGGCTCACCTTTTAGTTATAAATATTAAAATAGCTCATAAAAAAGACATATGGGAGAACTGAGGGGGCGACTGTGTTTGAAAATTTAAAAGTCATTGAAACAAAGGCTTCATAAAACCTGTAAGAACACAAGCCATAACAAAAAGAAGAATCCATTTAGTGCAAAGGCTCCCAGGGATCATCCAGGTCGGAGTCATAAAACACCATTTACTTAAGAGATTTGAGGATGGCCGCAAAGGTATGAATCTATCTCTCGTCCAGAAGGATTTGATCCATGTTATACAAATTCATGTTTCTTGAACTTCAGCTATAGAAATATATGCATTTTTAGTTCAGCCCTTCTTGTTCTTGGAGGCATTTCATAATAGCTACAATTAAGAACATACATAAATTAATATTAAAAGACTCATTAATCACCACAACTCTCCATTATCGGCAAAGCCTTTGCAACCAGGTGAAGTCACAGTACAGGACTCTGCTCAGCTTGAGGACACCTCAGAAAGAACCTTACCTTGTGGGCACCAGTGAACACAAAAATCCAATGGAATCGGTCCCATGGCCTTAGTTACCACCACCCACAGATTGACACTATTTGATCTAACTTCGTAATTAGGGACAGAGTTAATAGAAATACATAAATTATTTCGGATTACATCAAGGATCAGGATCACTAAGTTCCAGGCATAATTTTTTAAATACAAATAATAAAACAGGTCTATACAAAGTATATGGGGGCAGTGATGGTTTAGGTGGTAGAATTCTCATCTTCCATGCAGGAGACCCAGGTTCGATTCCCAGCCAGTTCACTTCATGCACAGCCACCACCTCGTCTGTCAGTAGAGGCTTGCGTGGTGTTGTGATGCTAAACAGGTTTCAGCAGAGCTTCCAGACTATAATGGACTAGGAATAAAGGCCTGGGTAACTACTTCTGAAAATCACCCAATGAAAACCCTGTAGATCACAACGGTCTGATCCAAAACTGATCATGGGAATGATGCAGGACCAGGCAGCACTTCCTTCCATTGTACATGGGGTTGCCATGAGTCACGGGCCAACTCTGTCTACGGCAGCCAACAACAACAGCATGCAAAGTACGTTATCTGCAAACTATATGGCATTATTTGGTCAAAAGTGCTCATTGTTACATTTTACTGAATTCTCCCTCAGAGATTTCCAAGAAAAGGAATGGGAACATCTTTCCTCATTTCTTTGATGTTGGAAAACATCGACTTCCAACTCCCAGAAGAGATGTACATAAATTCCATGTAGTCTTGTTTTTGTTAAAAGTATTTGTATCTTAAAAATGTACCTCCCCCTAAGATGTAAATATAATTTAAGGTAAATATTGTTGGCACTGGTTTGTTATCTGCATGCTAGAAGTCTAGAAAGTCCAATCTAAATGTAATGGCTATACTTACATGTCTGCCTATTAATAACCGTCAGATTACGTAGGTCATTTGCAACCCCCACATCTTCTACGTAATGTAGATACACCTATATTTTCTCATCCTCTATTTTATTAAGTTCCCCTTCCTGAAATATCAAACCTTTAATACTACTGATTCTACATCCTAAATAGCTCTTGTGTGTGGCCCCTTCACTGCATTAACATGACTTCTGCCTCTCATCATGGCTTATCTAGAACATTACAGCAGTCCTCCAATGTCCTCAACTCTTTGGCTATTTCTCTGTAATCTATCCTTTATACCCATGCCAAAACAACCTTAGTAAAATATGAATCCTGTTATGTTATTCCGCAATCAACATTTTGTACAGCATACAAGATCCTCTCCCCCACAGCCTACAGCAACTGGAAGTACTTGCTACTCCCTGAATGCCCACATTCACACTCACGTTGAGTTTTTGATTCATTGGTGCCCTCTGCCTCAAATGTCATGGCCCATCTCATTTTCCTGACAAATTTCTACTTTTTCTTTTATATGCAGCTCAAACATCATCCTCTCTGTGCCCTCTCCATGTCCCACTGCCTTAGTCCCCATCCCCACTATGCCAAGGAAAAGTTGATCATTTCTTCCTTGTTGCAGACTTGTCCCCCTTATACCTCTACTGTTACACACTTCCTACACTGTGCTTTTATTTCTTGTTTACTTACCAGATTCTTGTGAGTTTCAGTGCCTGGAATAATATCCAAGAGATACTTACTTAATAAATATTAACTGATTAAATATGATAAACCACTTAGTAATTAGGGGATTTATTTGGAATTGTAAATATTTCTCAAATCTACTGATTACCAACCTTCAATGAAGACCTTATAAAATAGAATATAAAAAGAAACATTTTGAGATAGATAGCTATGTACTTCTAGAGCTGGTACAAAATTGTCACATTTATAAATGAAAAGAGGCATAATTGAATAGACTATGCTGTAATCTCTACATTATTTTTCATTCATTTAAAGTCCAGTATGAGTCATCTTGTGGCTACACTGTGACAGAAAAGAGACAGATGAAGAAGATAAATTAGCTCTCAACTGCCTCATGCCTCAGTCCAAAGTGACAGATGTCACTTCCACTCATATTCTAGTAACTAAAGCTAGAACCATGGCTGCAGTCCAAATGTATGGGAGGCTAGGTTATCCAGGAAAACACTTAGGTATAGGATGAATACTAAATGTTGCCCCACAAGTATCACGCATCATTTGAAAGAAGAGTTAATTCTCTTAGATTTCATTTACTTACTATTTCAATTGAGTTTATAGTGTGACGTAGGATCTATGCAAAACCCTACTGTTGTTAGTTGCCATCAAATCGGATCTGACTCAAAGTGACCCTATGTACAACATAAAGAAACAGTGCCTGGTCCTATGCCATCTTCTTGATCACTGGCATGTTTGAGTCCACTCCTGCAACAATTGTATAGTGTCTTCAAACATAGGGGGCTCACCTCCCAGCACTATATTAGATAATTTTCTGTTGTGACTCATAGGGTTTTCTTTGGCTACTTTTCAGAAGTAGATTCTTCTTAGCCTGTCTTAATCTGGAAGCTCTGCTAAAACCTGTCCACCATGGGTGACTCTGCTGGTATTTGAAATACCACTGACATAGCTTCCAGCAGTGTACCAACACACAAGCCACCACAGTATGAAAAACTGACAGATGGGTGGTGGATGCTAGATCCTAGGGAGATATAAAAACCATAAGAATCACTCCATACCCTCAAGAAGAATGTGATAGTCTGCCCTGCCACTCCCCACCAGAGAGAGTCCTGCAAGACCCTTGGCTGCCCACCACACCCCTCCCCCACCCAGGAGAGCACCTGCAAGAATTCAGGAAAACAATACAAGAACAAAATGACAAATTAAATAGACAATTAGAAATCTTACAAAAACAGCACCTAGAAATCCAGAAGATTAACAATAAAATATTAGAAATAGATAACTCAATGGAAGGACATAGAAGTAGAATTGAAATAATGGAAGAAAGAATTAGCGAAATAAAGGACAAACCTCTTGATACCAATTTGTCTGAGGAACAATCAGAAAAAAGAATGAAAAAAATATGGAGAAAGCCTAAGAGTTATGTGGGACAATATGAAGAAGAATGATTTATGCGTGATGGGAATCCCAGAACAGGAAGAGACCAAAAAAAAATTAGCACAATAGCATGAAAGTGGAGACTTCTGTCCAAGAAGCTCAACGAACCCTATACAGGATAGGCCCCCAAAAAAGTCCCCAAAACACATCGTAATCAAACTTCCCAGGTCCAACGATAAAGAAAGAATTCTGAGAGCAGCTCAGGAAAAACAAAATATCACCTACAAAGGGACTGCAATAAGACTAAGCTCTGATTTCTTGTCTGAGACCATGCAAGTAAGAAGGCAATGGGATGATATATATAAAACCCTGAAAGAAAAGAGTTGCCGACCAAGAATCATATACCCAGCAAAACTGTCTCTCAAATATGATGGCAGAATTAGGACATTCTCAGATAAACAGAAATTAAGGGAATTTGTAATAACCAGACTATCCTTACAAGAAATATTAAAGTGAGTCCTTTGGATAGAGAACCAATGACAGCAGACAACAACCTGAGGTTAGGAATAAACCTAACTAGGGATGTAAAAGATTTATACAAAGAAAACTACAAAACATTACTTCAAGAAAACAAAAGAAACCTTCACAAGTGGAAAAACATACCATGCTCATGGACAGGAAGATTTAACACAGTGACAATGTCAATGCTACCCAAATCAATCTACAGATACAAGGCAATTCCAATCCAAATTCCAAAAACTTTTTTTATGGAATTTCATACGGAAAAGAAAAAGGCCCCAGATAAGTAAAACATTACTGAAAAAGAAGAACAAAGTAGGAGGCCTCACACTACCTGATCTCAGAATCTACTATATAGCTACCATACTCAAAACAGTCTCTTCTGGTACAATGACAGACACATAGACTAATGGAACAGAACTGAGAACACAGAAACAAATCCATCCACCTATGGACATCTATAGGGTCACTATGAGTGGAAATCAACTTGACGGCAACAGGTTTGGTTCAGTTTTGGTATGGACATCTGATCTTTAATAGAGGCTCAAAGTCAACTTACTAAGTGGGGAAGAGATAGTCTCTTCAACAAATGGTACTGACAAAACTGGATATTCATTTGCAGAAAAATGAAACAGGATCCATACCTCAGTCCATACATAAAAACTAACTCAATACGGATCAAAGACCTAAATGTAAAACCTAAAACTATAAAGTTAATGAAAGAAAGCATAGGAACAATGCTAGGGCACCTAATTTATAGTATAACTAGATTATCAACCATAACTAAAAAATGCGTAGTCTTTAGAAGATAAACTAGAGAACTGGGACCTCCTAAAATGTAAACACTTATGCTCATAAAAAGACTTTACCAAAAGAGTAAAAAGATAACTTAGAGACTGGGAAAAAATCTTTAGCAATGACATATCTCATAAAGGTTTAATCTCTAAAATATATAGAAAACGTCAACAACTCAGCAACAAAAAGACACATAAGCCAATCATAAAATGGGCAAAAGACATGAACAGATACTTCACCAAAGAGGACATTCAGGTGGCCAATAAATATCTGAAAAGATACTGGCAATGATTAGCCATTAGAGAGATGCAAATCAAAACCACAATGAGATACCATCTCACCCCTACAAGAATTACACTGATCAAAAATTCAGAAAACACAATAACAATAGATGGAACCTGATAGAATGGGAGAAAAATGTGGAACAGAACTTCAAATTCCTAAAAAAAAAAAAAAAAACCAACCCACAGACCTACTAGACTGGTTGAGATTGGAGGACTCCTTGAGATTATTGCCCTGAGATAGTCTTCAAACCTTGAACTAAAACTAACCCATGAGATCACCTTGTAGCTAAATAACAAATTGGCTCAAAAAATAATGAATGTCACTCATGAGTACTGTGCTCCTTTTAAAAATCACCTATATGAGACCAAACAGTTGATAATCGCTTTAAAACAAAAATGAGAATGTAAGGGGCAGGGAAACTAGATTAATGGAAATGGAACAACCAGACCAGAAGTAACTAGAAAGTTGACATTTTGTGAGAATGTAACCGATGTCACTAAACAACTTGTGTAGAAATTGTTGAATGGGAACCTACACTGCTGTGTAAACCTTCACCAAAAACACAGTAAAATATTATTTAAAAAGAAAAAAAACTCCCCAAAGAATCTTAATTTGCTACAATAAGAAGTCGCTGTCTCTTAATTCACCATGAAAAAGCAAAGCGCTATTTACCAGAAGAAAAAAAAAGAAATACACTGGACATACTGATTATACCACTGAAAAGGATCCCTGGTGGTTCAACCGTTAAGTGCTCATGCTAACTGAAAGTTTGGCAGTTCAAATCCACCAATGGCTCCATAGGAGAAAAGGCCTGACAATCTGCTCCTGTAAAGATTACAGCCTAGGAAACCTATGGAGCAGTTCTGCTCTGTCCTATAGGGTTGCTATGAGTCAGAATCGACTTGATAGCACACAACAATAATACACCATTACAATAATCAGGCTTCACAGAGGTTGATAGAAATTATCAAGTCAGATCATTTTTGATGAAGCCAACTGATTCTTGGACAACTGATCTTAAGTAGGGGTGAAAATACCAGGACAACAAATTGGACCACATCTAATAGTTATTGCAAAACAACAGAGTGAGAAGTGGAAGTTAGCCAAGGTAGGAATTACGTCACCAGCCAATGAAGATATTTCTGGTTCCTTATCATGGTTTCCCCTGAATCATCTCTTTTGGTCATAATTTTACCAGCTGCATTAGGTAATGGCAATCTACTAATGTCCAGATATTTGGTGTATATTTCAGTTATAATGGAAAGCAATATACAAGGTGGGCAAAAGTAAATAAATAAATAAGCAAATTACACCAAAAAGGCAAAAGTCTCACTGAGATTATGCTTAGTAAATGCTTTGATTTAGTGCTATCTATTCAATAAAGTCCAAACACTTGTCAGCTTGTTTTTGAAGCAGTATAATTTTAAAAAAAGCAGATGGACTGTGGAGCCAGACCATGCTCCTGCTTCCTTCACTCGTTGGCTATGAGACATTGGGTACTCACTTAACCTGTCTGAGCCACCATTCTTTCATAGGAATCTGAGGTTAATTAAAAACAAAAACAATAAAACCAAATCCATTGCCGTTGAGTGGATTCCAACTCATAGCAACCCTATAGGACAGAGTAGAACTGCCCCACAGAGTTTCCAAGGAGTGGCTGGTGGATTCGAATGGCCAACTTTTTGGTTAGCAGCCGAGCTCTTAACCACTGCACCACCAGGGCTCCTTGGGGTTAATAGTACCATAAAAACTAGTTGTCATCAAGTCAGTTCTGACTCATGGTGATCCCATGTGTATCAGAGTAGAACTGTGCTCCATAGCATTTTTTATGGCTGATTTTTTGGAAGTAAATTGCCAGACCTTTCTTCCAAAGTGCCTCTGGGTGGACTGTCAGTTAGCAGTGGAGCGTGTTAACCATTTGCACCACGCAAGGACTCCAATAATACCATATCTTATTGTTGCTGTGTGCATTAAGTCCATTCCAACTCATAGTGACCCTATATAACAGAGTAGAACTGCCCCAGAGCATTTCCCAGGCTGTAACCTTCACTGGAGCAGATCACCAGGTCTTTTCTCCCACAGAGCTGCTGGTGGGTTTGAACCACCAACCTTTCAGTTAGCAGCTGAGTATTTAACCATTGTACCACCAGGACCCCTTAATAGTACCACAGCAAAATCAACCAAACCTATATTTAAATGATCACCAAACACGTGAAAAGATGCTTAGCATCATTAGCCATTAAAACTCCTTGCCCTTGAGTTGATCCCGACTCATAGTGACCCTATGGTATCTCTTAAGCAATTTTGCAAAAGATACTGGTTTCTAAAGGAGATCTGATTACATACTTCCCTATAGAATGAGGCAAGTTTATATACAAATTACTAAAATTCTCACATAAGAAAATTACAGTTTGAAATGTACTATTTCAACATTTAGACATCTACGAGGAACAAAACTCAGCTAAAGAAAGCTATAATTATTAATAAAGAAATGAATAATGAATGTGTGGGTTGGGATTGCATAGCTGTAAGTAGGGCAATGGGGTTGCAGTGCCAAGTTCCTTCAGAAGCTTCATTTGCCCAACTGAACGTGAACTTGCTAACAAGGGCCAAGTTCTTTGCCACTGGAAAGAGGTCAACAGGGATGAAGGGGAAACTGCCTTCAAACAAATCCGACACATGGTCCCTCTCACTTTTATTGCTGGTGGCTTGCATATTCCTGACAGGCAGTACTGTTATGCCAGTACTAAGACATAAGTTGTCGCTGTGAGCTGACAGTGAGTCAGCCCCTGCTCGTGGCATCTGCATGCACAACGGAGCAAAATGCTGCCCGGTCCTGCGCCATCCCCATTTTCTGTTTCAGAACAGACCGTTGGGATCCATAGGGTTTTCACTGGCTGGTTTTAGGAAGTAGATCACGAGACCTTCCTTCCTAGTCTGTCTTAGACTGGAAGCTCCACTGAAACCTATTCAGCATCATAGCAACACACAAGCCTGGGTTGACTAGGAATCGAACCCAGGCCTCCTGCATGGAAGGTGAGGGTTCTACCACTGAACCACCAATGCCCTCACAAAACATAAGTACTGGGTTCAATCTCACAGGGCTCTTGGGGCAACCCAGTTATGAGCTCTGAAAACACTTTGGGAGAGATAAAAAGTCCCAACCTCCAAACTTCCAAATTCTTCTCATTGTAGTCTTCTAAAAGAGTGACATCCCAAGAGATTGTAATCACCTAGTACTCAGAGGTCAAAACACAGGAAATCAGCACGCCCTCGCCACACGTGGAAGTATTTATGGCCGTGTCCAAGATGGAAATGACTGCAGGTAATGGTGACCTACAGTGTCATCCAGTGTGTCAGCCCTGACCCTTCCACTGTCCATCTAGCTCTACAAGGTGCTGCGTCTGACTCCATTAATCTCCAGCCTGGTGAGGGGCTTCCCCTGATGCCTCACTGTATTTAGACCTTGATCTCTAGAATGTGTGCCATCCTGTCTGTGTTACCCAGTGCCCCAGCCCTGCCTGAATTTGCTATCAGTCCACCCCAGTCCCCAGGGAATTCCAAGATCAAAAAATTCACTGTGGACACAAGGGGCCATAGAAAGTACAGGCAGTCCCTGACTTACGACGTATTCCAGTTATGAGGAACTGCACGTGCGACCTTCCTTTTTTTGTTTTTTCACACCTTATCGTTAGTAATGTGTACTGCATACAAGGTTGCAGCATGTGCTTTGCTGATGTTATCATTCTCAGACGTTCACTGGCAGATATTCAACGTTATGATTTACTGTTCCAAATGCTGCTGTATGGCAGGCTGTGGTCTGGTCTATGGTGAAGTCGGTGTCGGAGTCGGGAGTCATGATGGATAGAAAGTTGGGCAATGTTCATCTCCAATGACATACAACAACTGAAATGCCCATGTGCCTGACAGCTGTAACAACTCCGTCTTCACCATTTTCTTAGGACACTGATGCCTACTTCATCGTAGACCATGCCTACAGCATGATCTTATTTGGCATTTCACACCATAAAAAGCATCAGTTGTTAATTTGAAGCCAAGTTGTTAAAATTTCTCTAACTGTAAAACTTGCAGTGCTTATACCCCCAACAATGTGCCGTACAGCAGGGTTATCGTTATTAGAGTTATTACTGCAACTGACAAAAAACGCCAACATCGTCCAACTCTGACATTGTTGGAGTAAATTTTTATGACTTGTATATTTTTCATGCATGTATATTTTTATGTAATGTTTCCAACCCCTAAAGACAAATAAAGTTCAGACTTATAAAGATACTGATAACAAAAGGCAGTAATAATTTTGATGGTTATGAGGGTGGGGAGGGAGGGAGAAGGGAATTCACTAACTAGATAGTAGGTAAGAATTATCTTAAGTGAAGGGAAGGACAACACACACTACAGGGGAAGTCAGCACCAGTGGACTAAACCAAACGCTAAGAAGTTTCCTGAATATAAACACTTCAAGGGACAGAGTAGCAGGGGCAGGGGTCTGGGGACCATTGCTTCAGGGGACATCTAGGTCAACTTGCATAACGAAGTTTATTAAGAAATTGTTCTGCATCCCATTTTGGTGAGTGGCATCTGGGGTCTTAAAAGCTATCAAGTGGCCATCCAAGATGCATCAATTTGTCCCAACCATCTGTAGCAAAGGAGAACGAAGAACACCAAAGACACAAGGAAAGTATTAGCCCAGGAGACAAAAGGGACCACGTAAACAAGAGACTCCATCAGCTTGAGACCAGATGAACTAGATGGTGCCCAGCTGCCACCAATGACTGCCCTGACAGGGAAGACAACAGAGAGTCCCTGATGGAGCAGGAGAAAAGTGGGGTGCAGAACTCAAATTCTAGTAAAAAGACCAGACTTAATGGTCTGATTGAGACTGGAGGAACCCCAGAATACATGACCCCCGGACCGTCTGTTAACCCAGAACTAAAACCATTTTCAAAGCCAACTCTTCAGACAAAGAATAGACTGGACTATAAGACAAAAAAATGATACTTGTAAACAGTGTGCTTCTTCATTTAAGTAAATATACAAAACTAAATGGGCAGCTCCTGTCCAGAGGTGAGATGAGAAGGCAGAAAGGGATAGGAGCTGGTTGAATGGACACGGGAAATCCGAGGTGGGCGGGAGGAATGTGTGGTCACATTATAGGGATAGCAATTAGGTTTACATAACAATGTGTGTATAAATTTTTGTATGAGAAACTAACTTGAGCTGTAAACTTTCACCTAAAGCACAATAAATAAAAAAAATCAAACAAAAAAGGCAATAATTATGAAAACTAAAAAACAAAGAGATATTCGACTTATGTCAGAAAGGACTTTTGATGGAGTTATCAGAACAGAACTCATACGTTGGGGATGGAGTGGATTACCCAGACAGGAAGATAAGCATGGGTTTACGTGTGTGTATTTACTAATCTGTAGTGAACAATTTCACATTTTTTACCACATGATGCGGTGAACAACATGTGAAATTGTAAACTACAGATTAGTAAATACGCAGAAGTAAGACCCACGTGGGGAAAAACATGAAACTGTGCACTGCATATTAGTAAGTACACACATGTGAGCACGTACTTACTTGTTTACTGGGTAATCCATCCGTCAGGGAAAAGAAGCTTTGATTCTGTAGGAAGGTGCTGTGGGGTTGGGAGAGAGGCAGATACCAGCCATACCTAGAAGCAGAATCTTTGATGTGGTGAAAAAATGTGAAACTCTTCACTATGGATGACGTGGTAAGCAAGGTAAGCACCGTGCTTACCTCACCTATTGAATAATCCAGCCCTGGTCAAGGACACCTGTAGTCTCTGGGAAGAGATAGGACATACCTTTCTCATTAAAAACTGGGAAGTATTAGGGTAATAGGAAGGAAATGGTGAGTTTCTGGGGCTTATTTTGAGGGTAATTTATTACTGGCAATTTAGGCTGATTCCGCTAAGTGCGGTGGCTTTGAGAACGGTCTGAGGTGTCAGTCAGCTGTCATGAAGATAAAAGAATGCTCGACATCGTGCACACGAAGGATCTGTTTGAAGCAGAGGCTGCCGGATGGGCAAGATGAATGTGGCTCTCCTCCCTCAGTGTTGTGCACAGGGAGCAGGAAGGGCAAAGGTTAACAAGGACTCTGAGCAAGGCCAGCAAAGATGAGTGTCAGGGGAGAAACACTGTCGATTCCGTGAGCCACTGCTCGGTTGTTGCACTGCTACAGCACAGAAAAACACTGTTGTTTCTGTTGTTGCCATTGTTAGGCACCCTCAAGTCAGCTCCCAGCTCTTGGTGGCCCCAACCCAGGTCTTCCACATGAAAGGCAAGAATTCTACCACTGAACCACCAAGGCCTCACAGAAAAATACTAACAAAGGCCTAATTCTGGACAGCTACTCTGGAGTTTAAATACTGAACTCCCGTCAGATGTGCAAATTTAGCTCATTCAGTTCGCATTTTCAATTCTTACTGTTTTTATCCCTATTCTGCCATTTTTCAAATTTCAAAGGAGCAGCTTTGCTCCCGACAGCCACAAACTGGAAACAAAACAAATTTCCGCAGTCTGGATGGTGGATAAACAAAGTATAGTATTTTCATACAATGGTATGTTCAGAGCAGTAGAAGGAAAAGTGCGTTAAGACACTCTAGAACACGGAAGATTGTTACAAATGCAACGGTGTGGAAAAGAAACCAAAGACAAAGAGTTTCACGTGTTCGATTCCGTTTACGTGAAATTCAACCGCAGGCAGCACTACCGGTGGCGACCGAAGTCACTGTGATGGTTATCTCTGTGGGAGTCACAGCTGAGGGCAAAATCCCATTCTCCATCTGCCTGGTGGTTATCCACAGGTGTACAATAATCTATTGTGACTTCTGGTTTCCTCTCAGAAATGGAGAGAGCTGTGGAGCGTCACTCCTATCTCCCTGAAATCTGGGGAGAAACAGGTGTCTACAGGGTATTAGAGACAGGATCCCTTGTTTACCTGGAGCAGACACGGCCGGCCAGACACAGGCAGGAATTCAGAGTGAATAGTTGAGGTGAAGGGCAAGTGCGGGCTGGTGGGAGAGATGATGTTCCTGGGAGTCACAGATACAGGAGTGGGGTGTTCATGCCCTCTCACTGGCTTTTTCTCCACAATCCCCACCAGGAGCTAATGAAGATGGGAAGGTGGGTGGCCCTAAGGAAGCTCCCCCAGGGTGCTGGTTGGAGGAGAGGAACAGCCTCCACGGAGGGTAAGGCATGAAAGTGTTCAGAACAACCCCTTCCATCCCCCTATGGGACAGAAGCAGTGACCTGCAGGAAGAAAGGCCACAGAAACCTGGCTCTTACAAAACCAACTGAAGCAGTCGCCGTGGAGTCAATTCCACTCATAGTGACCCTATAGGACCAAGTAGAACTGCCCCTGTAGGGATTCCAAGGAGCAGCTGGTGGATTCAAACTGCCAACATTTCAGTTCACAGCCGAGCTCTTAACAACTGCACCACCAGGGCTCCGTGGCCCCTGGGGGCACTGCGGAAAACCCAGTGCAGTTGTGGGAAGGGAACAGAACAAGTCTGCCTCTGGGGGAGAGGCTCAGAAATACTGCAGAAGGAGGGGTGGGAACACTTGTGAAGTCCACACCCAGGAGTTCAAGGACAAGTGTAGGCCTAAGACTAATCTTAATCACAACATCAGAGACAGCCTTCTCATCACTCCCCCCCACCCCAACACATATACACACACTGGTTAACAAGCATGGAATAACAAGTGATACAGAGATATGGGGTACTGCCGGGAGAGTCTCAAGAGAGGGACTGGCTCGGCAGTGCAGTGCAAAGGGAAGACAAGCTGAAGCTGGTGTAGGCATTGAGAAGGAAGTTTCCAGCAAATGAGCCCCACTATTAATCAAGGTGCCATCAAGTTGATTCCAACTCTAGCGACTCCATGTGTGTCAGAGGAGGACTGTGCCCTATAGGGTTTTCAAGGGCTGATTTTTCAGAAGTAAATCACCAGCCATGCCTTTTTTTCCAAGGCACATCTGGGTGGACTTGAACTTCCAACCTTTCAGTTAGCAACCAAGTGTGTTAACATTTGCAGCAGCTAGGGATTCCAAAGCAGTTATTGTTGTTGTTAGCTGCCCAGGAGTCAGCCCCCAGTTCGTGGTAACCCCAAGCACAGTGGAGCAAAATGCTACCAATCCTGTGCCATCCCCATGATTGGTCCCAGAACAGACTGTTGTGATCCACAGGGTTTTCACTGGCTAATTTTTAGAAGTAGATCGCCAGGCCTTTCCTCCTAGTCTGTCTCTGTCTGGAAGCTCTGCTTAACCCTGTTCAGCATCATAGCAACACACAAGACTCCACCGACAGATGGGTGGTGGCTGTGCTTAAGGTGCACTGGCTGGGAATTGAACCTGACTCTCTGGCACAGACGGCAAGAATTCTACCACTGAATCACCACTGCCTCGTAAGGTATAAACAGAGGACATTAGATCCTGCAGTGTCCTGAGAATAACCGCAGTCACAGCAGACGCAGACCCTGCCCAGTGTTTGCGCAGCTGGCAGAGGAGCTGCTGGACCTCTTCCATCTAGGGAGCGGGAAGGAGCATCCTTCCCACCCTTACAACAAAGAAGAGCCCGCTAACTACAACTCACGACTTTTCTTTTTTTAACTCATCAACTGTTGAGGTGGCAGAACAAACAGCTAACGCAAAATGTGAAGAAAGACAGCCACCTTTAGGGAGAAGAGAGGAGATGCGAACACTGGTTACCTGGGGTAAGTGCAACTGGACACCGGTGAGGATCATTGGTGGGCTGCTGGAGGCTGAGTGTGGGCTGGGTACCAAGCCCCTGAGATGCAGAAATCTTTTAGACGCTTTCTCCACGCGCCCCCAACTGGTGTTTTCAGGGACAAAAAAGTCAGAAGAAAGCTTTTATTATCATGCAGACCTGGGGCTGTTCGAATCCACCAGCCACTCCTTGGAAACCCTAGGGGGCAGTTCTACTCTGTCCTATAGGGTCGCTATGAGTCGGAATCGACTTGAGGGCAATAGGTTTGGTTTTGGGGTTGGGGCTGGGGGCATGCTATTCAGGAGCCCCGAGAACATCCTCCTGCTCTCTCCCCTACGGAACAAAATCCTAATCAGTGTGGGTGAGGAGGTGCCCCGGGCAACAAACGTGCTCACCCGAGGAGACTGGTAAAAATATATTGCAACTCAGGGAAGAAAGCAGGGAAAAAAAACTGTTCCTAGGGGTTGTTGTGTTGTTGTTAGGTGCCATCAAGTCACTTGGACTCATAGTGACCCCACGTGACAGAGTAGAACTGCCCCTTGGCCTTCCTAGGCTGTGATCTTTATGGGAGCAGATCACCAGGTCTTTCTCCCACACAGCCACTGGGTAGCTTCGAACTGCCAACTTTTCTGTTAGCAGTTGAGCGCTTAACCGCTGAAGGAGCAGCAAAGTGCTGGACTCACAAGCACACTACTTTGGGGAGTAGCAAGAGAACCAAGAAAGCCGCACCTGTAGGAACCAGAGACCCAGCACCTGCCTACTATTATGGCCTGATCAGAACAACAGAGAGTAACTCCCTGCTCCTGGAAAGATGACAGTCTAGAACACCCTATGGGGCAGTTCTACTCTGTCACATGGGGTCACTATGAGTCAAAGATCAACTCCACGGCACCTAACAACAATCACAATATTGATTAGTAGCTGCCAGTGGCTGTGGGGAGGGTGGAATGGGGAATGATTGCTAATGGATACAGATTTTCATTTTGGGGTGATGAAAGCATTCTGGAGTTTGACAATGGTTCTAGCAGTGCAGTGGTGAAGAACTCAGCTGCTAACTAAGGGGTCGGCAGTTCAAATCCACCAGCTTCTCTTTGGAAACCCTATAGGGCAGGTCTACTCTGTCCCATAGGGTCCCTATGAGTCGGAATTGACTCAATGGCAACTGGCTTGGGTTTTTTTTGGTTCCGTTGCACAGCTTTGTGAATATACAAAAAACCATTGATCTGTACACTTGAAAACTAAACTAAAAATAACATGATCTCATTTGCAACAATTATGTTCTTACACACGTGTTCCTCCTAACCAGGCCATAAATTCCTCAAAGGAGTGTTTATCCTTGCATCCTGAGTCTGGAGCATCTCCCTGAGTACATAAGGTCAATAAAAATGTCTACAGATGCTGACTGGGAGGCATGCTTATAAGCTGACTTTGCAGAGGCCTGATTCTGTAGACATAGTTTTATTTGTTAAGATGACTGTGGAAGCACAATAAATAATACCTCTCTTTCCTGGCCAACTTCTGAACAAACTGACAAAGGAAAGGCATGGCAATAAGCGTGTCACCTAGATCACTGTAAAAGACTAAGGTGGAGGATACAGCTTAGTTGGAGAGCCAATGGATGTGAAAACTGGATCCCAGAACTTGATACACTTACCTGCCCAGGCAGAGTATCACTAAACCAAGGTGGTTTGGAGCGAAAGAGACTGTGTGCTTTCTATGGGCAGGCTACTCCCAAAAAATAATGACAGGAGTGAGCTAAGGGTGGCCAGTTTATTCTTCCCACATTTTCCAGTCAGGTAAGAAACACAGTGTACCTTAAGAGAAGCGAGGAATGAGTGAAGTGCCTGCTGTGGATAGAGTGTCAGAGCGAAGAAAAGAATAACAGAGACATCGAGAACTAAATCTTCCCTTGTTAATAAAACGTGGGATGTCATGGAATGGAATTGGAAGGAACCTAGAGAAAATGTTGAAATTATTGGTTTACATCTTTGTGAAAGCCTCTTCTTAGTAGAACTGCCCCATAACGCTTCCAAGGAGTGGCTGGTAGGTTTGACCTTTGGTTAACAGTTGAGCTCTAAACCACTGTGCCACCAGGGTTCCTTTCAGTCAGGCTTAGATCAGAACATAGTCTCCCTCTCATGGTGTAGAAAACACCATGAAACCTATAAGAGACCCTTAAAAACCTGTGGGTTAATCAGTCTGTGTTTCTTTTCAAGGAAGCCCTGGATCACAAAAGGCTGGGGGTGTAGCTACTGAGATGAGTTATGCTCAAATACAGAATGATTGCATAGACATGACCAGGAGGGGGTGAAAGTCTGAAGACATTGCCTTCACCCAGTGGAAGCATTCAAGAACAGATGAAGCAGAACTGCCTCTAACCCCAGAAATCCATTGTTCAACTGAAGATAGGAGTTTTTCCTAAATCACTGATCTGGTAGAGACTTTGTAAAAGAGAATAAACCAATGAGAATTTAACAACAGCCGTTACTCAATTTCCATTAAAGCAAATATTTTAAAGATTTCTTGTACTTCAGTCTCTGTGCCACTCATAAGGACCTTCATTCATTCAAGAAATACTTATTGAGACTCTCCTAAATGTCAGGCTCTATGATAGTCTCCAGGGATAAAATGGTGATGAAAACAGTGACCTGGCCCTGATGGCACTTATATTCTAGATGAAAAGTCTATAATTAAATCTTCACCTAAGTAAATATATAATACAGAAATATTAAAACCAAATCCATTGCTGTCAAGTCGATTTGGACTCATAGCAACCCTACAGGACAGAGCAGAACTTCCCCATAGGGTTTCCAAGGAGCCGCTGGTAGACTCCCAAAATGCCAGCCTTTCAGTTAGGAGTCTAGCCCTTAACCCTGTGCCACCAAGGCTCCATTATAGGTGCTAGGAAGGAAAAGTAAATGAAACTATTACAGAGAATAATTTAGATTAGAGAGGCACAAAGAGCAAGTCTTTGAAGAAGTGATGTTTGAAGAAGAATGGGTGGAAATTAGTCAGGCGAAAATCAAAACTTTGTACCTGAAGCTGTTGAGTGTGCAGTGGTATCTCATTGTGGTTTTAAAATTACATTTATTTGATGAATAATGATCTTGAGCATTTTGACAAGTACACTTTTACTCCTAGTTTGTTGAGAGTTTTTATCATGAGTAGTTTTAAATTTTGTCAAATAATTTTTCTGTATCTACTGAGAAAAGCTTATGCGTTTTCTCGTTTATTCTGTTAATATGATGAACTACATTGATTTTCAAAAGTCAAACGAATCTTGAAACCTGAAGTAACCCCTCCTTGGCTGTGATGTATTACTATTCCATATACTGCTGGGTTTGATTTGCTAATGTTTTATTAAGAGATATTAGTCTGTGTTTTTTATTTTTATAACATCTTTCTTACGATTCTTTCACCATAATTATTCTTAGACTCAGAAAATCTACTGGAAAGTGTTCCTTTTCCTCTATTTTCTGAAACAGTGTAGGGTTGGTAGTATATCCTCCTTAAATATTTAATAGAAGTCACCAGTGAAGCCACCCAGGCCTGGAGCTTTTTGTGAGATTTCAAATTATAAATACATGTTCTTTAGTAAATATAAATATATTCATACTTACTATTTATTCTTGAGTCATTTTTGGTAATTTGCATCTTTCAAGGAATTTTCCCATTAAAAAAAGTTTCTTTAAAAAACATTTATTAGATAAATGTTTTGTAATAGTTCCAGAATACCCTTTTAATATCAGGAGGGTCTGTGGTGATGCCCCCTCTTTTATTCTTGATATTGGTAATTTGTGTCCATTTTTCTCTTTTTTTTCCTGGTCAGTCTAGCTAAAGTTTTATCAATTTTATCAATCTTTTCAAAAAACTGGAATTTGGTTGTATTGATATTTCTACTTTATTTTTCTCTTTTCTATTTCATTAATTTCTAGTTTTCATTTCATTTACAACAGGGTTTCATTTTGACGACTTTGTCCGTAAGTCAGTTCTGACATAAGTTGAATACCTCATTTTTTTTCAGTTTTCATTATCATTGCCTTTTATTATTAGTATCTTTATAAATCCAATCTTTATTTGTTTTTAAGAGTTGGCATGAGAATGATAACATCAGCAATGTTACATGCTACAACATTGTATGTAGTACTTATTACCAACAATAAGATGTACATGAAAAAAACCAGAAGGTTGTTAAGGGCGGTTGGTCGTAAGTCTTTAACACATCGTAAGTTGGGGACTACCTGTACTTACTTTGGGTTCAGTTTGCCTTCCTTTTTTAGCTTCTTAAGGAGGAAATTTAGATAATTGATTTTAGACATTTTTTTTCTTCTAACACTGTGTATTTCCCTCTAGTCCTGTTTTACCTATATTTCAAAATGTTGACATGCTTTGTTTTCATTATCATTCAATTTAAAATATTTCCCCATTTTGCTTTTGAGTTATTTTCTTTACCCACTGTTTACTTAGAATTATGTTGTTTCATTTTCAAATACTTAGAATTTTTTCAAATATATTTTTGTTATAGATTTTTAATTTAATTTAATTTTATTGTAGAGAAGAACATTACTGTATAATTTCAACTTTTGAAATGTATTGATACTCTCTTTATGGACAAAGACATAGTCCACCTTGGTAAATATTTTATGTGCCTTTGGAGAGAGTACATATTCTGCTATTGTTCATTTAGTCTATGAATTTCAGTTAAATCAAATTGATTGATAGTGTTGTTCAAGTTTCCTCTACCCTTAACTCATTTTCTATTAGTTATAGTGAGAAGAATGGCGAAATCTTCAACTATAATAATGGTTTTGTCTATTTCTCTTTTCATTTCTGTCAATTTTTTCCTCATACACTATCAAGTTCTGTTATTAGATGCTGTTTGTTCAGGCATTCCAAAAAGCAGACACAGAGACATGACTAGAAGTGCAAAAGATTTATTGGTGGAAATGCCTACGAATGATAAAGGAGAAGGGCCAGGAGAGAGTAGGGGGAGCCCTCAAACCATGATTCAGTTCTGACAACTGATGAAGAAGCAGAAGGAATGAGGATTGGGTAGAAAGAGTCCTGAACTGCTGCACAGTGCCAAGAAAGGTTTAGCCAGGCTGATGTAGAAATTCTCAATCCAAAATCTCCCATTGCAAGAGTTTTTTGTCTTTCAGGAATGGGCCTGTATTAAAATCCTTGCCATAAGGCAACAGAGGACAGAGATCTTTGAGAGATGACAAACAAACCTGTTAAGTTCTATAATTTCCCCAACTTACTATCTGGGGATGATTCCAGGTCACAGCACAGGGAGAAGGAACCCTGGAAGAACCCACAGGCTCTCTAAGTTGAGGAGAAAGAGCTGCCCTCCTGAAAAGCCGACACAGCTAGAATTCACAGGGCAGGGGACGTGGGAGGAGAGAGTTGCACAGGCAGGTAACTTCAGAAAACAGAGGTTTCCCCTTGAGTGTTCAGTTGAATGCTGATCAGCACAGGTGTGATGGTTAATTCTATGAGCCAACTTGACTAGGCTATAGTGCCCAGTTTTCTGGTGAAACACTGGTCTAGTTGATGTTATGATTAAATCGGCTGGCCCTAAGTAAAGCAGATTACTTTCCATGATGTGAGAGGGCCCCGACCAATCAGTTGCAAGCCTTAAGAACAAAAAGATAATTTCTTTAGAGTATGTTCTGCCTCAAGAATATAAATAGACATTTTGTCAGAACACTCAGTCTTCACGGCCCCGCGGGTTTTGGGATGGAAGCCTGCAGGAGTCTCCACCCTGTCAACTTACCTACAGATTTACAAATTTGGGATTTTCCATCCCCGCACAATCACGTGAGCCAATTCCTTGAAGTAAATCTATCTATCTATCTATCTATCTGTCCGTCTATCACTATCTCTATCTACTATTTACCTATCTTATCTACCTATCTATCATGTGTCTACTTATCTACTATTTATGTCTACCTACCTATCTATTTATCTATCTATCTATTTATCTATCTCTACCTACCTACCTACCTACTTACCTATGTACCTATCTATCATCTGTCTGTCTATCTCTATTATCTATTTATCTATGTATCTTACCTGCCTACCTACCTATCTATCTATCTACCTACCGATCTATCTATCATCTATCAATCTATCTCTCTATCGTCTATCTATCTATCTGTCTACAAACACACACACACACATTGGTTCTGTTTCTCTAGAGAACGCTAAGACAACAGGCATGTGAGGGAACTGCCTGAGACAGGGCAAAGAACCTCCTGAAAACATTGGAGTAGTGGTCCTCATCTGGGGGAAATTCGGTCCTTCAGGGTATATTTGGCTATGTCGGACATAATTTCAGTTGTTCCAAATCAGGGAGAGGGGTGCTCCTAGTATCAACTGGTTAGGGACAAAAGGATGCCGCTACACATTTTACAATATACAGGAGAACTCACAAACACAAAAAAGGGAATGGATCAGTCCAAAACTTTCAATAGAGCCTAAGCTGAGGAACCCTCTACTATACAGGCTCAGATAGGACCTGTTTGCAACATCCTGAATGGAAAACCTCATAATCCACAGGGCATCAAATGGAATAAATAGTAAGTAATGGGAAGATTTACACAAGACTAAATGCTACTGTAATTTAGTCTAACAAGCAACATCCCCCAAAAATATTAAACTGATTCCAAATAACTTAACCATATTGCAAAACAAAGACCAGGACAATTTTCAGGCATACAAAATCTCCAGCACACAAGGTAACATTCAGACTGTTTGGAATATAATCAAAAATTACCAGGCCTTGAGTTCTGGCAAAATGACGCTCTAGGCAGAAGCACCACGCCGTCCCTCCACAGCAAAGACCTGAAAAACTAAGCCAAACAGAGAATACAACAATCCTGAAACCCTAAAACATCAAATGAAGAGGTAAAGAACTCAGCCAAGCACCAAATGGAGTGAGAAAACTGACAGAGAACGGGGAGCGAGGAGAGATTCATGCAGAGGTCCCCTACCAGCTAACGCAGCGTGGATACGCCATCTTGGACTCCTACTGGAGACCAGCAAACAGGGGGTATGAGAAAACAGCCTCACGGAGCGTCCAGCAGGAGACAAAAAAACCGGTACTTTGCGATATACGCTTTCCCACCCTCACACTTCTTGACCCCGACTCGGCCTCCTCTGCTTCCCGTGGCCACAATCTCTTGACCGGGAAACACTGGCTGCTTGGATTCCACACACTCGAATGGGTGGCTCTCTGAGTACAATTTGTTGGCTGCTGGTGTTGCTTTTTTCCACTTCTTTTGATTTCTTCCTTGCCTCTTGTCACCTCCCCATCCTTTCACTTGAGAACCTCTCTCCATGCGCCATCTTTGCTTCTTCCTGAGGGCCTGCAGAGCTCCGGTAATTTGTGATATACGTTTTCCCACTCCCTACGCTTCTTCACCCACACTCGGCCCCTTCTGCTTCCCGCGGACACAGTCTCTTGTCCGAGAAACACCAGCCTGCAGTAGCTGGCTCTCTGAGTGCCATTTGTTGGCTGCTAGTGTTGCTTTTTTTTTCTGCTTCTCTTCATTTCTTACTTGCCTCTCGCCACCTCTCCCTCCTTTCACTCAAGTACCTGGCTCCGTGTGCCATCTTTGCTTCTTTCTGAGGGGCTGCGGAGCTCCGTTCCATTATGGAGCTGCTACCCGGTCTGGGCTGCTGCGCTGGTGGGATCATGGGGCTTTTGTTCATTTGTTTGTTTTCAATTGTTTGTTAGTTCTCTTTTCCTTTTCTTGAGTTGGGAGCCCTTTCTGGCCAGGCGAAGTTGCGTGGCAAGGAGACTCCCCCTCAGCTTCCACAGATGTGCAGAGGGATCCCTGAGAGCATTTCTTTTTTTGTTTTTCTGTATTTTTTTTCTGCTTTTGGGGGGCCTTTCTTGTTCTTTTTGTTTTGTTTTGTTTTCTTTTCCCTCTTTTTCCCTTTTTTTCTTTCTACGTCACTCAGTTTCTCGTCTCTCTGTATCTTTCTTCTCTTTCTGTTCCCTGAATACCTGGCATAGTATCCTCTATGCCTTCTAGCCAGGCTGTACTGCAACACCTGAGAGCAACTTCCCCAGACCTCATAACAGCACTGGTGTGATCCCTGGGAACTTTGTGGTTCTTTAACCTTTCTGATTTTTATTTATTCATTCTTTTCTTTTCTTCCTCTTCCCCTTTCTGTTTTTCTCCATTTCATAGTCTCTCATCTCTCCACTCCAAAGGCAAGCTCCCCTAGCATTCTTCTTTGTTTGTTTGTATGTTTTTGGCTCCTGTTCCTCTCTCCTCTCTCCCACATCCATCTTAGCTCCACACATAACAATCTCCCCACTGCATCCTGCCTACCCGCACCATGCACTTGACATCACACCACCAAGCAGCACAGGCACAGCCTACTGTAACCTACCCTGCACTGATTACTGACCCGCTCTGGTGGCTGTAGTAAGGGTCACAAACAACCCATCCCAGTAACTCCTCTTCAGCTAGACTTGCCCTGCCATACGATATCTGAGTGACTGACCCTGCCAGTTGGAGAAGGAGGTGAAAAGCATTGTGCCCACCGACAAGCAAACAACAAAGAACACACAGTCTGCCTGCTCAGACATAGTCAAATTTGTTTTAAAAAAAGGGAAGAAACAAACAAATCTACAATCAATAAACGAGAAAAATAACTACTGAATGCCCCAAAGACAGCAGACAGTATCAAAACATTTACAAAAACAGGACAGGATTGTTCCAGTAGGTTTCCAAAATAAAACACCAGATGACGCTCCTGTGGAAGAAAATGCACTAGAACTACCAGATACGGGATTCAAAACTCTAATACTCAGAATTCTCCAAGAACTGAGGCAAAAAGCTGACAAAAATGAGGAAAAAATACACAAATTCATGGAAAGTACAGACAAAAAATTGGAAGAATTCAGGAAAATAAAGCAGGAACAAAATGCCAACATAAATTCACAACTAGAAATTATACAAAGACAACAATTAGAAATCCAAAAGATAAGCAACAAGATTTCAGAAATGGACGGTGTCTTAGAAGGTCTGAGAAGCAGATTTGAAATGGTGGAAGACAGGATCAGTGGAATTGAAGACAAACACTTGGATACAACACTGTTTGAGGAAAACTCATAAAAAAGAACAAAGAAAAATGAAGAGACCCTGAGAGTTATGTGGGACACAATCAAAAGCAAAAATCTGATAGTGATTGGGATTCCAGAACAGGGGGAGAAAACAGAAAACACAGAGAGGATCATTGAGGAACTGCTGACAGAAAACTTCCCCAGTATCAAGAAAGATGAAAAGCTGGCCATCCAAGAAGCTCGATGAACCCCATATAGAAGAGACCCCAAAAGAAAACCACCAAGGCATATCATATTCACACTCACCAAAACCAAAGACAAACACAGAATCCTGAGAGCAGCTCATGAAAAACAAGAAGTCACATACAGAGGAGAAACAATAAGACTAAGCTCAGATTATTCAGCAGAAGCCATGCAGGCAAGAAGGCAATGGGATGACATACATAAAATCTTGAAAGAAAAGATTACCAGCCAAGACTAATATATCCTGCAAAACTCTCATTCAAATACGATGGTGAAATTAGGTCATTTCCAGATAAACAGAAATTAAGGGCAAGCGTAAAATCAAACCAAACTTACAAGAATTATTAAAGGGAGTTCTTCGATCTGAGGACAAACAGCTTCAGCTCACAGGCAGAACCTAGGACGCAGGATTGTACCAGCCAGATACCAATCTAGGAAATGAACTCTCAAGGACTATCCAAAACCAAAAGAATTATGACAGAGAACCAGAGAGGTTAATCTGTAAATGACAACAGCATCAGAACAGTGAAAGGGGAGATAAACAGTTTAGGTATAGAACCTTCTAATGGAGATGAAGGCAAGGTGATACAAAGTAATGGTAGACTGCTTCAAACTTAGAAAGATAAGGGTAAAATTCATGGTAACCACAAAGAAAGTTAACAAACATAAAAATAAAGAGGAAAAACATAAAGTCTCAGCAAAAACAAAACCTACAAAAACAAAAGAAATGAACAAAAAACCCACAAACAAAAGTAACTCAGCACAGGACAGTAAGAAGAACAAAGAAAATGTCAGCACCACAATAAAAAGCGTTAACAAATGACATCAACAAACTCACATCTATCAATACTTACGCTGAATGTAAATGGACTAAATGCACCCACAAAGAGATGGACAGTGACAGAATGGATAAGAAAACAGTATCCATCAATACACTGTCTACAAGATACACACCTAGAAACAAAGATGTGAATTTATTAAAAGTCAAAGGTTGGAAAAAAACATATCAAGCTAACAACTACCAAAAAAGAGCAGGAGTGTCAATACTAATCTCAGATAAAATAGACGTTAAAACAAAATCCACCATAAAATACAAAGAAGGACACTATATAATGATAAAGGGGATGATCCGTCATGAAGACATAATCATAATAAACCACTACGCACCCAATGACAGGGCTCCAAAATACATTAAAAAAAACTCTAACAACACTGAAAAGAGAAACTGACAGTTCCATAATAATAGTAGGAGACTTCAACACACCACTCTCAGTAAAGGACAGAACAACTAAGAAGAAACTCAGCAAAGATACAGAAGACCTAAAGGGCACAATAAGCCAACCTGACCTTATAGACATATATAGAACATTCCATCCAACTGCTGCAAAGGGAATACGTAAAAGCCAAACCAAACTTACAAGAATTATTAAAGGGAGTTCTTTGATCTGAGGACAAACAGCTTCAGCTCACAGGCAGAACCTAGGATGCAGGATCGTACCAGCCAGATACCAATCTAGGAAATGAACTCTCAAGGACTATCCAAAACCAAAAGAAATACAACAGGGAATCAGAGCAGTTAATCAGTAAATGACAACAACATCAAGACAATAAAAGAGGGAACAAACAGCATAGGTATAAAACCTTCTAATGGAGAGGAAGGCATGGCGATACCAAGTAATGGTAGTCTGCTTCAAACTTAGAAAGATAAGGGTAAAATTCATGGTAACCACAAACAAAGTTAACAAACATACTCATTAAAAAAAAGAGGAAAAACATAAAGTCTCAGCAAAAACAAAACCTACAAAAACAAAAGAAATGAAAAAAAATCCACAGACAAAAGTAACTCAGCACAAGAGAGTAAGAAGAACAAAGAAAACTTCAGCACCACAAAGAAAAGCACAACAAAATGACAGCAACAAACTCACATCTATCAGTAATTACACTGAATGTAAATGGACTCAATTCACCCATAAAGAGATGGAGAGTGATAGAATGGATAAGAAAACAGGATCCATCAATATGCTGTCTACAAGAGACACACCTTAGAAACAAAGATGTGAATTTATTAAAAGTCAAAGGTTGGAAAAAAATATATCAAGCTAACAACTACCAAAAAAGAGCAGGAGTGGCAATTCTAATCTCAGATAAAATAGACTTTAAAACAAAATCTACCATAAAAGACAAAAGAAGGACACTATATAATGATTAAGAGGACGATCCATCATGAAGACATAACCATAATAAACATCTACGCACCCAATGACAGGGCTCCAAAATACATAAAACAAACTCTAACAACACTGGAAAGAGAAATTGACAGTTCCACAATAATAGTAGGAGACTTCAACACACCACTCTCAGTAAAGGACAGAACAACTAAGAAGAAACTCAGCAAAGATACAGAAGACCTAAAGGGCACAATCAGCCAACTTGACCTCATAGACATATATAGAACACTCCATCCAACCTCTGCAAAGTACACATTCTTTTCCAATGCATATGGAACGTTCTCCAGAATAGACAACATCTTAGGCCACAGAGCAATCCTCAACAAGATCCAAAACGTTGAGATAATTCAAAGTATCTTCTCTGACCACAATGCCATCAAGGTAGAAATTAACAATAGAAAGAGCAAGGAAAAAAAATCAACTAAATGGAAACTGAATAATACCCTGCTTACACATCACTGGGTAATACAAGAAATCAGAGGTGGAATCAAAAAATTCCTAGAATCAAATGAGAATGAAAACACATCATACCAAAACCTTTGGGACACAGCAAAGGCAGTCCTCGAGGAAAATTTATAGCAATAGATGCACATATCAGAAAAGAAAGGGACAAAATCAAAACATTAACTACAGAACTCAAACAAATAGAAAGAGAACAGCAAAAAAAGCCCACAACCACCAGAAGAAAGGAAATAGTAAATATCAAAGCAGAAATAAATGAAATAGAGAACAGAAAAACAATAGAAAGAATTAACAAAACCAAAAGTTGGTTCTTTGAAAGAATCAACAAAATCAACAAACCACTGGCCAGACTGACAAAACAACAACAGGAGAGGACAGAAATAACCCAGATAAGAAATGAAATGGGGGACAGTACAACAGACCCAACTTAAATAAAAAGGATTATAACAGAAAATTATGAAAAACTGTAATCCAACAAATTTGAAAACCTAGAGGAAATGGATAAATTTCTAGAAGCACACGGCCTACCCAAACTACAACAAAGTGATGTTGAAAATCTGAACAGACGCATAGATTGAAAAGGTAATTAAAAAAACTCTCAACCAAAAAAAGCTGTGGCCCAGATGGCCTTACTGGAGAATTCTACAAAACATTTACAGAAGAGCTTGTACCAGTACTACTCAAGCTATTTCAGAGCACCAAAGAGGAAACACACTTCCAAATTCATTCTATGAAGCCAGCATAACACTGATACCAAAACCAGGAAAAGATGTCACAAAAAAAAGAAAATTACACACCAATACCTCTCATAAATATAGATGCAAAAATTCTCAACAAAATTCTAGCCAATAGAATTCAGCATCATATCAAAAAAATAATACACCATGACCAAGTAGGATTCACACCAGTTATGCAAGGATGGTTCAACATTAGAAAATCAATCAAAATAATCCACCACATAAATAAAAGGAAAGAAAAGAATCAAATGATCATTGCAATTGACGCAGAAAAGGCATTTGACAAAGTCCAACACCCATTCCTGATAAAAACTCTCAATTAAATAGGTATAGAAGGGAAGTTTCTCAACATAGTAAAGGGCGTCTATGCAAAACCAACGGCCAACATCATTCTTAATGGAGAGAGGCTGAAAACATTCCCCTTGAAAATAGGAACAAGACAAGGATGCCCTTCATCACCACTCCTATTTAACATTGTGCTGGAAGTTCTAGCTAGAGCTATAATGCAAGAAAAAGAAATAAAGGGCATCCAAATTGGTAATGAAGAAGTTAAACTCTCCCTGTTTGCAGATGATATGATACTATACATAGAAAACCCTAAAGACTCCACAAGAAATTTACTGGAACTAATAGAAAGATTCAGCAGAGTAGCAGGATACAAGATAAACTTTCAAAAATCAGTATTCCTGTACACGAATAAGGAGAACGACAAAAAGGAGATCAGGAAATCAATACCATTTTCAATAGCCACTAAAAAGATAAAATACTTAGGAATAAATCTGACCAGAGAAGTAAAAGACGTATACAAAGAAAACTACAAAACACTACTGCATGAAGCCCAAAGATATCTACATAAATGGAAAAACATACCATGCTCATGGATAGTCAGACTCAGCATTGTGAAAATGTCAATTCTACCCAAAGCAATTTACAAATACAATGCAATCCCGATTGAAATACCAACAACATTCTTCAAAGAGATGGAAAAACTAATGATTAACTTTATATGGAAAGGGAAGAAGCCCCAAATAAGTAAAGCACTACTGAAGAAGAAGAATAAAGTTGGAGGACTCACACTACCTGAGTTCAGAACCTACTATACAGCTACAGTAGTCAAAACAGCTTGGTACTGTACAACAACAGATACATTGACCAATGGAACAGAATTGAGAACCCAGATGTAAATCCATCCACCTATGGTCACCTGATCTTCAACAAGGGCCCAAAGTCCATCAAATGGGGAAAAGACAGTCTTTATAACAAATGGTGCTGGCAAAACTGGATATCCATCTGCAAGAAAACGAAAAAGGACCCATACCTCACGCCGTATACAAAAACTACTTCAAAATGGATCAAAGACCTGAATACAAAGCCTAAAACTATAAAGTTCTTAGAAGAAAAAATAGGACCAACACTTCAGGCCTTAATACATGGCATTAATAGGATACAAACCATAACCATCAACGCACAAACCTCAATAGATAAGCTAGATAACTGGGATCTTCTAAAAATCAAACACCTATGCTCTTCAAAGGAATTCACAAACAGACTAAAAAGAGAACCTACAGACTGGGAAACCAATTTGGACAGTACAAGTCAGACAAAGGTCTAATCTCCATAATCTACAAGAAAATCCAACACCTCTACAACAAAAAGACAAATAATCCTATTAAAAAAAGGGCAAAGGAAATGAACAGACACTTCACCAACAAAGACATTCAAATGGCCAACAGACACATGAGGAAATGCTCGCAATCACTAGCCATTAGAGAAATGCAAATTAAATCCACAATGAGATACCATCTCACCCCGGCATTGCTGGCACGAATCAAAAACACTGGAAATAACAAATGTTGGAGGGGCTGCGGGGAGATCGGAACTCTTATGCACTGCTGGTGGGGATGCAAAATGATACAACCATTTGGAAAATGATATGGTGCTTCCTCAGAAAGCTAGAAATAGACATACCATTCAATCCAGCAATCCCACTCCTAGGAATATGTCCTAGAGAAATAAGAGTCGTCACTCGAATAGACACATGCACACCTATGTTCATGGCAGCATTGTTCACAATAGCAAAACGACGGAAACAACCTAGATGCCCAACAACAGATGAATGGATAAACAAACTATGGTACATACACGCGATGGAGTATTATGCAATGAGAAAGAACAATGATGAATCTTTGAAGCATCTCATAACATGGATGAAACTGGAGGACATTATGCTGAGTGAAATAAGTCAATCACAAAAGGACAAATATTGTATGAGACCTCTACTGTAAAAACTCATGAAAAAGTTTTCACACAAAAAGAAAAAATCTTTGTTGGTTATGAGAGATGGGAGGGATGGGGGAAACCTAATAGATAAGTGATAACTTTGGTGAAGGGTGAGACAGTACACAATACAGGGGAAACTAGCACAACTTGTACAAGGAAAGGTCATGGAAGCCCCATAGACACATCCAAACTCCCCGTGGGACTGAATTGCTGGGTGGAGGGCTCTGGGGACCATGGTCTTGGGGAACAACTAGCTCAATTGGCATGACACAGCTTATAAAGACAATGCTCTACATTCTACCTTGGTGAGTAGTGTCCGGGGTCTTAAAAGCCTGTGAGCGGCCATCTAAGATACTCCACTGGTCTCATCCCTTCAGGAGCAAGGGAGAATGAAGAGAACAGGATACAAGGAAAAGATTAGTCCAAAGGACTAATTGTCCACTGCTGCCAAGGCCTCCACCGGACTGAGTCCAGTACAGCTAGATGGTGCCTGGCTACCACCACTGACTGCTCTGACCAGGATCACAACAGAGGGTTCTGGACAGAGCTGGAGAAGGATGTAGAGTATAATTCCAACTCACAAAAAAAGAGACCAGATTTACTGGCCTAAAGGAGACTGGAGAAACCCCGAGAGTATGGCCCCCAGACACCCTTTTAGCTCAGTGGTGAAGTTACCTCCAAGGTTCACTGTTCAGCCTCGGAGTGGACAGCCCCGTAAAACCAAATGAGACTAACAAGGTACAGTAGTCCAGTGACAAGGGCCAGAAGGCAGAAGGGGACAAGGAAGCTGGTGATAGGGAACCAAAGTTTGAGTAAGGATATTGTTGATGTGTTGTGAGATTGTTAACCGTTGTCATAGGGCAACATTTGTAGTAACTGTTAAATGAGAAACTATTTTGTTCTGTAAGCCTTCACCTGAAGCACAATAAAAAAATCAATCAATATATAAAAGAATAATAATAATAATAATAATAAATTACCAGGCCTTCATGGAAGCAGAAAAATAGAAAAATTAGTAGTCCAAATTTGATGAAAAAATATAAACGTAATATCCAAGATGCTCAACAAACCCAAGCACAAGAAACATGAAGTCAACAGCATCATAGCACATGATAATCAAATTGCTTAAAAAAGATGGTAAAGAGAATGTGTTAAAAGTAGACAGAGAAAAAAGACACATAAGTACAAAAGAACTAAGATAAGGATGATAGAAGGTTTCATATGGGAAGTAACAGAGAAGATACTGAGAAAACGTGTTTAAAGAACTGAACGAAAAATACTGTCAACATAGAATTCTACCCAGCAAACATAAATTTTAATAACAAGGGTGAAAGAAAGTTTTTCAGACACACAAAAGCTTGCATAATTCATCACTTGCAAAACTACACTACAAGAAATATTAAAGAAAATCCTTCAAGCAAAAGAAATGTTACCAGATGGAAAATGGATAAGGAATAAAGAGCATGTAATGGAAAAATCAGTGGGTACATACAATTTTAAAATCCTTATTATTCAAATTTCCTTAAAATAAATTCAACTGTTTAAAAAAAAAACTTCTACCATGCTCAGTCATTGGCCCGGAGAGGCCCCAGAAAGCATGGTCTCAAGGCAAACACAGAGCAAGAATCAGAGGGGCAGCCGCTGAGGCCTTGAGTCGATTATACTCCTTGCAGCAGGACATCTGTTGTTATTTTTGTTAGGTGCTATCGAGTCAGTTCTGACTCATAGCGACCCCGTGCACAACAGAATGAAACACTGCCCTGTCCTGAGCCATCCTCATGATCACTGTTACACTTGAGCCCATTGTTGCAGCTGCTGTGTCAATCCATCTTGTTGAGGGTCTTCCTCTTTTTCACTGACCTTCCACTTTATCAAGCATGATGTCCTTCTCCAGGGACTGGTCCCTCCTGATGATATGTCCAAAGTATGTGAGATGAAGTTTTGCCACCCTTGCTTCTAAGGAGCATTCTGGCTGTATCTCTTCCAAGCCATATTTATTTGCAGGACATCTGAACAGTGTATTTTCATGGCTGCTGCAGATATATATTTAGTACTGTATATATATTTACTAATATTACTTTTTTTAATTGATGATTTATAATTACAAAATGTCCCTTTTGATCTCTAAGATTCCTTGTCCTGAAGTTTACTTTTTCTGATATTAATATAGCCACAGTAGCTTTGTTATAATTAGTATTTGCTTAGCAAATCATTTTCCAACCTTTTACTTTTAATCTATCTGTGTATTTTTAGTTAAAGTATGTTTCTTGTAGACATGTTTTTGGGTCTTGCTATTCTATCCATTCTGACAACCTCTGATTTGAATTGAAGTATTTGGACTATTTACGCTTAATTTGATTATCATTATGATTGTGCTTAATTCTATCATCTTGCTATTTGCCTTGTGTTTGTCCAGTCTGTTCATTGCCCACTTCCCTTCATTTTCTGCCTTCTTTTGAATTGAGTATTTTGTAAAATTTTAACTTATTACCACTTTTGGATTATTCACTATGCTTATGTGTTTTATGTACTTATGTGCATATATACTTATAATTTTAGTGGTTGATCCAGGGTTTATAATTATTCACCTTTAATTTATCACAGTCTACCTTGAAATAACAACTTCATGTGTAATTTAATACCATTACAACAGCATATTTCCATCTCCCTTCTCTATGGATTGTGTTATTGTTGTCACACATTTTACTGCCACATAGATTACAAACACCACAATATACTGTTATTACTTTTGCTTTACATTATCAGTTATCATTTATTAAACATGTTTTAAATGGGAAAAAAGGGTTTTACATTTACTCACAGATTTCAATGATATCTGTAACTCTTCATTCTTTTGTGTAGATCTGTTTCCAACTATTATCATTTTCCTCAGCCTGAAAATTTTTCCTTTAGTATGGTTCATATATTACAGGTCTTCAAGGAACAAATTTTCTGACCTATTGTTCATCTGCAAAGATCTTTATTTTTCCTTCATCTTTTCAAAGATATTTTATTGTACAGGCACTCCTCACTTATGGACATGGTTTGGTTCCAAAGACCAGACTGTCATGTGAAAATTGGCACTATGCAAAAATAGAAGAGGACTTCATCAGAACACAAAATAGAGGACGACTATATCAGATCACAAAATGGAGAATGACTACATCATTACATAATTGTCAAATTACATCATTACATGACTGTCAAACCACTGAGAATCATGGCCCAGGCATGCTAATACATAACACTAAACATCACAGCCAGCATTACTCTTTCTTCTCACCTCAACGTTCCTTACTGCCAGACACACATCATTGATGTTCAAAATAGATAGTAGATTTTTTACTGTTGTTATAAATTTAAAATGTTGGATAACAATGTAGTCGATAAATGAGGAGTAGCTGTATGTGGAATTCAAAATTGATAGGTTTCTTTTTCTTTCAGCATGTTAAAAATGGCATTCAATTTGTTCTGACTTTTATTGCTTCGGAAAAGAAATTTGCAACCATTCTGCCATTCTTCTCTTTGTTAATCTATATGTAATGTGTCTTCTTCTCTGGTCTTTTCTCGTCTTCGATTCCAACATCTCTGCCATTTCTGAGTCTCTTTCTATTGACTGATTTTTTTTTCTCATGTTTATAGGTTATACTTTGCTGCTTCTTTGCATTTCCAGTAATTTTTGACTGCAAACTAGACATTGTGAATGTCACATTGTTGACTGGATTGTGTTATCCTCCTTTAAAGAGTGTTGATGTTTGTTTTGTCAGGCAATTACATTTCTTGTAAATCAGTTTGTTCCTTTCATGTCTTGTTTTCTGGTTTTGTTAGGTCATATTTAGAATGGCCTTTCCTCTAGGGCTACTTTAGCCATACTACAAAGGTGTCACCTCTCTGGGGTCTTTACCTAATGCCTTGGATATTCAGTAATGACTCATTACTCTGGCTCATGGGATTTTAAACATCTTCCAGTCCCATGTGAGCTCTGAGAACTGTTTGGTTTAGAGCTTCCTGATAAATTGTTCTTTCCCCAATCTCATGAAGTTTTACCCTATTAACGTACAGATCACTGCTCACCAAAGACTCAAGAGGACTCCATGAAATTTTCTTGAGCTCTTTTTCTGTGTAACTGCCTCCTCTAAGGTTTTCTGCTCTGCAAATTCCAATTGCCTCAGCCTCTCTGAAGTTCAGTCTTTATCTCCTCAACTCAGCAAGATCTGCTTGGGATTCCCCTCCCTGCATTGCAGTCTCCAGGCAGAAATCTGGGGAATAGATCTTACTTTGTTTGTCTCTCTTCTATCTGGAATCATGATTCTGCACTGTCTGTTTTCCAATGTCTGAAAACAGTTCCTTCTATATTTTGTCCAGGTCCTCATTGTTTATCATTGTCATGGGCTGAACTGTGTCCCCCAAAAATGCGTGTATCAATTTGGCTAGGATAAGTTCAGTACCCAAAACTCTCTTGTGACCTGATGAAAAATCCCACTGAAGGATTTTGAGCAAGAGAGTGATGTGATGCCATAAGTTATAGTCTTTTCCCCCTCAAGAACTTACACATTAGTGGAGGATACAGATATTGACGCAACTAACAGGGAAGACTAAAATAAATGCAAAATAAATATGAAAACAATACATATAGAAGACACATTTAACACCACGTGTGTACTATCTTGTTCTCTAATTTCCATGTGTGACAGGACTATCAATCCAGCCAGATTGTAGGTGTCTAAGTCCTTTTCCCCTTTAGTCCTTAGAAACAGCTCTACAGATATCCTAAGGAACTCAGTAGAGATTCACCATTAGATGGACTGTGCTCAGCTCAGGGAGCCAGTTGCACAATTCGGTGCTATACAAGGTGTCTGCCTTCCCCTCAACTTGAGTGTATCACCCCCACCTTGGAACAGCATCAGCATCAGCAACTGGATGGTGGAGACTGCAAAGGAGGTCCTTCAAGTTCCTGGGAAGAAAACTTCCAAATCAGCAGCACCATCTGTTAAGTAAAGAGTGAATTCAGCCATCAGAGTGAGCAATTGGATTCCCATCTGTCACAGTCTGAATTAGAATACAGTAAAGTAGTTGTTCATTATCTTCTGATCATACATATATCTTCACACATGTTCTACAGCATGAAAACATCCTGACTGAAATGAGAACATTTCACTTGAATGTGCTCCTTCATGCACAGTGGTCTGGAAAAAAAACAACCACTGTCTTTCAGTTGCAGTAATTTATAGTATTTTAAAGACATTTATTCAAAATCTCATTGCACACATTGTTCCATTTCTTTTCAATATTAACTCTGTAAGGTAACTGGGTCAGAAGTGATTACTTCTGTCTTGTCTCACTTGAGGAACCCAAAGTTCAGCAAATTTAAAAGGTGAATTTAACCAGAATAAAAGCTCATAAACAGTAGGGACCCTGGCTGTTACTTTTCTTCATAAGAGAGATGAACATTATAGGTGCTCAATATGGACTGGGTGACTGACTTATTTATTGTTTGATTTAAAACTGATTGATTCATTGCAACATGGCAAATCAGATGCAGATCTAGTGCCAATATATCTTTTGTTTTCTATTCAGTTTCAAAAATCTAATCAAAATTGCTTAACTTTCTCCCACAATAAAAAATTTTGCATCAGTATTAGGCTATTTAGGGGTGTTGTTGTTATTGTTAGTTGCCATAAAGTAAGTCAATTTCAACTCAGGATGACCCCATGTGCAGAGAACTGCTCCATAGGATTTTCAAGGCTGTGATCTTTCAGAAGCAGATCTCTAGGCCTGTCTTCCAAGGTGCCTCTGGGTGGGTTCTAACTGCCAACCTTTTGGCTAGTAGTCGAGCACCTTAACATCTCTGTTGCCCAGGGACTCCATTTAGGGGTGTCCTGAGATACAATAATGAGATCATTGACTTCTGTTAATGGTGCCTTAATGCTTCTCCCTTTCCCACCTCCATTTAATCAAAGATCAAAACAGAAATAGGATTGAAGGGTGGAGGGATAGAGAAAGAAAAGTATATAGGCTGTCTGTTGCCCACTTAATATTTGTTTAAGGATGGAGTTTACAAGAGTGAGAAAGAAGTTCTCTAGGGAAACAGATAGATAGCAGGACTGTGCTTGGAAAAAAACACATATGTGGAGGTTTTCCATTCCTAGGTGGCTAGTTTGAGGTTTTCATCCATTCAGTTTGGAAATATGAAGTCTGTACTATGAATCTTAGCTTCTGTTCTGTATGTTTCTATGATGCAGTATTAGTTATCCAGTGCTGCTATAACAGAAATACCACAATTGAATGACTTTAACAAAGAGAAATTTATTCTCTCACAGTTTAGGAGGCTAGAAATCGGAATTCAGGGTGCCAGCTCTAGGGGAAGGCTTTCTCTCTCTGTCTGTTCTGGGGCAAGGTCCTCGTCATCAATCTTCCCAGGTCAAGGAGCTTCTCAGCACAGGGACCCAGAGTCTAAAAGACACATTCCACTGCCAGCTCTTGTTTCTTGGTAGTATGAGGTCCCTGCTTCTCTCTGCTTGCTTCTTTTATAAATCTCAAAAAAGATTACTCAAGATACAACCTAATCCTGTAATTGTGTCCTGCCTTATTAACAAACTGCCTCTAATCCTGCCTCCTCATAGAGGTTAGGATTTACAACACACAGGTAGTTACATCAGATCACAAAATGGAGGACAACCACATTATATTGGGAATCATGGCCTAGTCAAATTGACACACATTTTTGGGGGACACAATTTAATCTATAACAAATCCTCTTCAAATCCCATAAGGTATATGTCATTATGATGCTTTCAAAATACATATATATATAAGCACTCAATATGAACTTGAAAATAGAAATATGTCTACGTTTGTGAGGCTCTCTAACATTAACTATAAGTCATTGGAAATCTGTAAGTCATTAGAAAGTTATTTAGAAAATTTCTGAACTTGGACACAGAAACATGTGAAGAACGTAAACAACCTTGAAGCTGACTTTGAACTGGCATGCTGTGATAAAAGCTAACATAACATAGTTAATCTCTGTAAATTAGCTTTGCGACATAAGTCTAAACAACCTCCCTAATATTTAACCTTGAAGAAAAGATGCAACATTTGGCTAACCTCTAACCCTGGAGAGATGACATGACACACCAGTCTTTGACATCACACTGGCCCTTATCATGTGACGCCAAGGTGAGACATTCACATGTAAACCTTGAATTTCTGCTCACTCACTGAGAGAATGCAGAGACAGAGAGTTACCTTCTTGACACTGACACTCTCCAGAGAGGAAACCCTGCCAGAGGCGTAGGCTGAGGCTGCTTGCCACAGCCGACCTCTGCCAAGTTTGAGCCGTGGTCAAGCCTTCCTTCCAAGACCTCTTGTAAAAGGCGAAAGCCTGAAGTCTAAAGGTCTGGACTCTTACCATTGAACTAACACTGTAAACGTAATTTTTAAGTTTGATTCTCCATTTCTAAATGAAGGTCCTGAGGTCTTACTTGTGTGACTTGCCATGACTACCTTGCAGCAAACTAAACGAGTTTACTCATGACAAACCTGAGTATCTCTCTATTAATTTCTAAGATTAGAATTCTACCTAGTAGCCTCCATAACTTCCATCTAGGATGGAAGTCCTAGCCTCCCCATCTGTCCCTACCCACCGCCATACACCAATTCCTTGGAATTCTAAATCCTCAGGTCTGAAGGTTCTAATTAAGCATTAAAGCAAACATCTCTGTTTATTAATTTGTCCCTATAGCTTATGTTTAGCAATTCTGGCTGATGCTCTTCCTTGTTTGTGGTAGATTTATTGAAGTAATAGCCCCAATTCTGCACTCCTTCCAAAAATGAGGTAGAGCCTATTCTCCACCCCTTAAATCTGAGCTGGTCTTATAACTTGCTTTTGTCAATAGAATCAGGGAAGTGTCATTTCCAAGCCTATGCCTCAAGAGGTCGTGTGTGTTTCCTCTTGCTCACTCTCGAACGCCTGCCTCCACACTGAGACATGCCCAAGTGAGCATGCAGGAGGGATGTGAGAGACATACTGAAGAGAGCTGAGACATCAGTCTCCCCAGCTAAGGCCACCCCAGAACAGCCACCAAACAAAGCCAAGCTGACCTCAGACTCATGAGCAAACCCATCCAAGATCAGCAGAACTACCCATATGACCCACAGGCTGGTGAACAATAATAAATGGTTGTTGTTTGAGACCACTGTGTTTTAGAGTTTCTTGTTATACGGTCTTACTTGTAGAAATAGATAACTGATACAGTTCCACCATCTGAAGTGTTTAGAGGTTTATTTATGATTGCTGTTGTTGTCAGGTGCCATCCAGTCATCTCCAACTTACAATGACCCCATGTATAACAGAAGGAAACGTTGCACAATCCTGAACCATCTTCACAATAGTAGGTATGTTTGAGCCCATTGTTGCAGCCAGCATGTCCGTTCATCTTGTTGAGGGTCTTCCTCTTTTTCTGCTGACCCTGTGCTTTACCAAGCAGGGTGCCCTTCTCCAGGGATTTGGTCCCTCCTGATAACATGAACAAAGTAAGCAAGATGAAGTCTCTCCGTCCTCACTTCTAAGGAGCATTCTGGTTCCTTGGATTATGGGCAAATATATAATATGTATATAGCATACATGTATACACATATGCAATTACAGGCCCAATACAAATAACTTCTTAATTTGTCATATTCAAAACCATATTCATATGTAATAGTTCCGCAAAACTCCCTTAAAGATGGAACCACCACAGAAATGTATGGGGTAAGACAGTGGGGCCTCTGGTGAATTAAGGATTGATTATCCATCAAACCCTTTTCTCCCACTTTTCCTGAGTCCATCAGTGCAGAGTATGCAATGTAGTCATTCGTTAATTCACTCATCCAGCAGATGTTTACGACGCACCTACCACATGCTCAGCCCTGAGGCACCACACAGAGTCTGAGGAGGTTTCATTGCCAATACCTGTGGCTTCACCAGAGTCACAGTCGAGTTCAAGGATGTCGAGGTACCCAGGCTCCTGAACAAGCCTGGGAGTGTTAAGGCAGGAGACAGGAAGGAGGTTCCTCTTCTGTCACATGGCATTAACCAGTCCACACTTCATTAGCTGAGTCGTCTCCGCAGAACTTGAAGTTAGTAAAATAAACATAAACTCTTATAAAGCCAGAAGGTACTAGTATTAAATAGCAGCAAGCCTCCAAGCAGAGGCATTAGATCACAGACGGCACTTAAATTACCTCGTCACCTTAACCCAGAAGGAAGTGAATGTCATAAGGGACTGAAAATACTTTTCTGAAAAGTTCGTCTTCCCCTCTGCTAAGCGGTTACAGCTCACAGTATTGCTCCGGATCCAGAATCCATGGAGGCAGTTTGCATGTAGCAGAGAGGGAGAAAGCATCCCCGCCAATCCATCAGCAGTAATAAGGGCTAACTCTTGCAAAACGATGGGGAAATTTAACCTGAAGCCTCAGGATCTGGTGAATCCCACAATTTTGAGGCAAGGGAAAAATCTGAATCCTTTCCTCCAGTTAAAAACTTGAAGGGTTTCTGTAATAACTGATAAAATGTTTAATGTGTCTCTGCTTACAGACTAGAGACTTTCTATTTGGGAAACAAGTCGTGAAGTACTTAATTCAAAAGAATTTAAGCAGATTCCTGAAGTCAAGGAATTTCCTCCAAAGATCTGCAGCCACTTTACTATTTTAACACTCCTTAGAACGGTATCCGTGCCACAACTATCCTAAGAGACCAATGTTATGTATGATCCAGTAAGAACAAGAAGGTACCAATCATACCTTTTAGTCAATCTTGACAAAAAGAAGCCTAAAAGATTGGACTCTAGAACTTAGGTGACTAGTCGCCACTCAGCCCGCCTGCCCCAAAGAGGGGGCACATTTTATGATTTGTTCAGTGCAAACATAAGGTAGCTGGGAATTTCCTGGGGTGTATGGTTAGGAGGGAGAGAAGATCCTGGATGTAGTATATAGTAATTGTATGTAGATGTAGTATGTCTCCTAACAGCTCAAGTATACTGGTTTGGAAAAGGAGCATAACTGTTATGGATTGAAATGTGTCCACCAAAAATCTGTGTTGTAAATCCCAATCCCCATACCTGTGGTTGAAGCCCTTGTGGTGTAGTGGTTAAGAGCTCAGGCTGCTAACAAAAGGCGGGCGGTTCAAATCCACCAGCTGCTCCTTGGAAACCCTATGGGGTAGTTCTACTCTCTTTTATAGGGTCACTGTGAGTTGGAATCAACTCGATGACACACAACAACAACAGACTCATGGTTCTGATCCCATTTGGGAATGGCTTTTCTTTGTTATGTTAATGAGACAGTGTTGTGTAGGACGTGTCTTAAATCAATCTCTTTTGACATATGAAAGAGATTAAACAAGCAAGTAAGTGCCCAGGGATGAGGGAAGAGAGATGCCAAGCCACGTGAAGACCTCCCAGGATCAGAAGCTCAAAAGAGACAAGGATCTTCCTCCAGAGTGGACAGAGAGACACAGCCTTCCCTGAAGCCAGCACTCTGGATTCAGACTTCTAGCCTCCTACCTGTGAGAAAATAAATTTCTGTTTATTAAAGTTACCCATTTGTGGTATTTCTGTTACAGTGGCACTCGATAAGTAAGACAATTACCAAGCTTTATGAGTCAATCCACTTTTTTGTGTGTCTAAGTCCTTAGGCATGACACAAAATTGGATTGCTACGTGGCAGACACAGTACAAAAACAAACCAAACTCGTTGCATCAAGTCGGTTCTGACTCACAGCAACCCTGTAGGACAGAGTAGATCTGCCCCCTAAGGTTTCCAAGGAGCCGCTGGTAGATTCAAACTGCTGACCTTTGGGTTAGCAGTCGAGCTCTTAACCACTGTGCCACCAGGGCTCACAATAATGGTCATTAAATATCCACTGCGGTCGAGTCACTTCCGACTCATAGTGACTGTACAGGGTTTCTGAGGCTGTAAATCTCCATGGAAGCCACCTGCCACATCTTTCTACCGCGGAGCTGCTGGTAGTGTCTGACCACCAACCTTCAGGTTAACAGTCGATCGTTTTAACCACTGTGCCACCGCAGTCCGTGTATTTGTTTCCATTTTCCAGTCTCCTTTGCAGTTTACCTGGGGTCATGTGACTGTTTCTGGACAATAATTTGTGAGGGGAATTAAAACACGTCATTTCTAGTCTGATTCAGTTGAGAAGATGTGAGTTCTTCAAACCTTGCTTCCAACTATACAGACAAAAATCCAAGAACATAAAGAGTGGCAAGAGGCAAGATGGGACAGCCAGGATCGCTCACCGAATCAAGGCTGGAGCAGAAGGACCAAGGAAACTGCATCCGATGGTGATAAGAAATAAAGTTTACCTTCGTCAAGCCACTGAGACTTCACTGTTATCAAAGCCAAGCCTAGCCTCTTCTGTCTAATATGATTTATCTCCTGGAATGGTGAGGATTAAAGTAGATAAGGAATATCAAGTCTTTCGCTCAATGTGGCACAGAGCAAGCCCTCAATGCATTATAGTCATCACCATCGCCATATAGCCATTTTTCACCTGGATCTCTCTCTCTCTCTCTCTCTCTCTCTCTGTCTGTCTCTGTCTCTTATGCGTGCACACATTCACACATACATACACATATAGGAATAAACAAGACTGCAGGGTTTGGACACTATTTCTAGCCCATAGGCTGCCTGCTTTGTCAGGAGAAACTTACAGAAGCCAAAAGCTAGAAAACAGTTGGGCTTTCTCCACGAAACCTCTGGAGAACTTCTCCCCAGATGCTGCCCTGAGATCCCAGTTCACAGTCCCTCTGCTTCCTCCTTCACAGAAGCACAGAGCTGGCTTCCTGGTAGACATAATGAATTGTAAAGAATTTTATGCTCTGGCTGTGTCCTCAGAGGCTTTTGAAAAATAAGTACCTGCCAAAAAAAAAAAATGAAAAAAATAACAAGAGGAGAAAAAAACCATAAGGCATTGCTTTGTTACAGAGCCACATGCAGATCCCTTTACAAATGATTTCTTGGAAGAGATTTTTTTGCCTCCAAAGTGTTTTCTCGAAAAGAAGCTAAGGTATTTATATTTATCTTGGCATCTCAGGAGAGGAGATAGCAACTTGTGGTAGCAAAAAGGCCAGGTCACTAATGAGAGATATTCTGAGCCCATATTCACATGGTTCAGACCTGGGAAGCCAGCTTCAGACGCCAGTTCAGTGATAAAGCATGCATACACGTTTCCATCTCCAAACACTGCATTTGTCATTACATCAGAGAGTTAATAAATAGCATCTTTTGTTAATGAAGGGCAGTGCCTTCAACTCAGAGAATTTTATTATGGAAAAAGACACAGTTTAGGGGAAAAAGAAAAGCTTTGTTTTGGAATCTTTCTGAGATACTGGGTCATTTGTGGAAATAAACATTAAAGCACACAACCCAGTCAGTGCCTAGAAGCTATTAGACAGCACTTGAAGACGTCAGTTTCCTTTACCTTTTGTTTACAGCCACTTAGGTTGGGTCTCTGGGGAATGGTGACTATGAATGATGTGTTTGGACAGAATAAGGGGCAGTGAAACGGGAAAGGCGTGGTGTGCGGAATATGATGGAAGTGACAGTCAAGGGATCCGGTGAGATGGAGGCCAGGTTTGGATTTTTCCTGCTGTAAAGTCCTTCTTGAAGACATCTCTATAGCCCCAGTACCTAGCCCATGGTTGGCCTAGAACATAGTTGTTGCTCAATAACAGTTGGATGAATGAATAAATGAATTAATGAGGTATAGCCACTTCTCACATTTTACCAAAGACATCCCTGAGAAGCATCCATAAATTAGACTGTCATGAAGCTAATCGCATTTTCCCACAGGAACAATGCCTTCATCGGACGTTTGTTCCAGACCAAGGGCTCAACAACCAGTAGATCAGAGCTATGGCCAAACTGTCCTAAACAAAAATATGCAAGAGCTGCAAATCTCTCCAGTCATCTGAAATAATCAACGTGTGCCCAAGTCCCATACAATGGACATTAGCGCTCTTGCCCCTTTTGATTATGCAAAAGGACCTATGCTATGAAGGCATCTGACCTGCTAGCCTGCATGGAAAATGATCAAACAGGGACTGGTCATACTGCTTGCCCTCTAAGAGTGTAGAGAGGTTTGAAGAGGGAATCTAGATGATTCTATTTAGGTCTCTTAAAGACGCTCTGCTGGGAGGGGTGTTGAAAGTCGACATCCACACACACCGCCGAGTTCCCATCACCACTATTTTTCACCTGGACAATTGTAATATTTCCCTGACTGGTCTCCCACTTTACGTCTGTCCCCCTCCAACCCATTTCCCAGGGACAGCTGCAGTGATCTTTAACGAATGCTAATCTAATCTTACTCACACCCTGCTTAACATGCCTCCCGAGTCTGTTAACGGACGCTCCGAAGGCCTCCCCTTGGCCTTCAAGGCCTGCCGTGCTAGGAGCCCCGAGTGTCTCCTTTCTCAGCTGGCAACACTTCTCCTCATCCCCCAGCCCTAAACAGCATCCATCTGACATTCCCTTCCTCAAACACACGTTTGTCTTCCCTTCCTCACTCTTGCTTCTGCCTCAAACTCTGCTCCCTTTCTCTTGCCAATCCCTCATCATCGGCGGACACCTGGTCAAATCAGAGGCCTTTCCTGGCCTCCAGGACAAGTCATGTTGTCCTGCGAACCCATCCTGACCTCCATAGCAAACGGCATTGCTGGGATTAAATAATAAATGCTCTGTTTATGTGTTCAGTTCTGTCTTTCCTCAATTACTGTTGGTCTCATGATCATGTCTTTCTGGCTTAATATGCTCAGCAGACAGAACAGTGTCTATCCCAGAATAGGTGTTAGCAAATACATACAGAATTACCTGACAGAGATTTGACTAAAAAGAAGGCTTTAGCCCAATGCACATCAGATCTGCATTGGGCCAGCTTTTTACCTGGAAACCCCCGAGGCATAAGTATTTGCTAACCCCCTTGTCAGCCTTGAAACAGGATGGCTTCTGAGCTAATTGCAGTGGTTCATGGAAGGCCTAGTCAAGATTTTCAAGTCTGTCCTCAGAATAAGCCTTCTCTACTATCAGGTTCTTAGAAGAGGCAGAAAGGCATTGGTGAGCAGACTTAAAAGAAAAAAGTTGTACCATTCACCCAGCCTCTCCTTCCACCACCACCACCTTGGCCCCAGGGTTGAAGACTTCTACTTGGGGCTTGCCTTGTCTAGGTGAATCTGGACCATGGCTTAGATGATCAGATCTCCGTAGTCTTCTTCCCTGAGGAGCCAGAGTAGAAAGAGTGAGTCTCGCAGTGTCTTTCCAAATGGGAGAGAACTTAAACTTCATGAAAGAGGGACTGTGTTTGTCTTAATTACTGCTGTATTCCCAGCATTTAGCATGGCCTCTGTCTTAGTCATCTAGTGCTGCTGTAACAGAAACACCACAAGTAGATGGCTTTAAGAAAGAGAAGTTTATTCTCTCACAGTTTAGTAGGCTACAAGTCTAAATTCAGGACGTCAGCTCCAGGGGAAGGCTTTCTCTCTCTGTTTACTCTGGACGAAGGTCCTTCTGGTCAATCTTCCCCCGGGCTAGGAGCTTCTCAGTGCAGGAACCCCAGGTCCAAAGGACACGCTCTGCTCCCTCTGCTTCTTTCTTGGTGGTATGAGGTCCCCAACTCTCTGCTTGCTTCCTTTTCCTTTTATCTCTTGTAAGATAAAAGGTGGTGCAGGCCACACCCCAGGGAAACTTCCTTTACATTGGATCAGGAATGTGACCTGAGCAGGGGTGTTACATCCCACCCTAATCCTCTTTAACCACAGACAGAGATTATGATTTATAACATATAGGAAAATCACAAAATGGAATCACACAAAACTGGGAATCATGGCCTAACCAAGTTGACACATATTTTGGGGGGACATATTTCAATCCATGACAGCCTTGAATGTGATATAAACTAAAAAACGATACTGAATGAGTATCACTGAATGAATCTCTGAATGTATCACTCACTGAATGACTGAGAAAAATAACATTAACCTCAGTTGCTCAAGAATATGTTTAGAACTCAAACCATTTTCAGCAACCCGCCCTCCCCTAGAAGCACATGTACACATTCCTGCTCAGAGGACATGAGCCAGATTTTCTCCAGTCCCTGAACCCCAAAGCTGCAGGGCACTGGGAGAGTTTATCTCTCTGACTTGGTTTCTGCTAATGCCCCATTAGAAAAGAGGGATCTAATTCCACTGGCTCACTGCCTTAACATTCTTAAGAAGATAAGATTAAGAAATCAAAATATTATTTTGGTTGGATTGCATTTATCTGAGCCAAGTTATCTCTGATTCATGATATGTTTTAAACAACAAAAAACAACCTATTATTTGAATGCTGAACATGTCAATATTACTATTTCCATCTTTATTCCCGAGAGGAAAAAATGTCTACAGAGGACAATCCCATCCCAAGGGTGACACTTGCTTTACCTTCTTTATCTCAATCCCGAGTTTAAATCACCACAAGCATAACTTTTTTCACTTTTTTTTTTTTTTATTGTACTTCAGGTGAAGGCTTACAGAGCAAATAGTTTCTCATGAAACAGTAGTACACCTATTGTTTTATGACATTGGTTAACAACCCCACAACATGTCAACCCTCTCCCTTCTAGACCTTTTTTTTTTTTTTGTGGTGAAAACATACATTTCAAAAATTTCTACATGCACAGTTCAGTGACATCGACTACACTCTTCCAGTTGTGCTGCTATTCTCACTTCAGATGAAGGCTTACAGAACAAAATATTTTCTCATTTAACAGTGAGTACACATGTTGCCTTATGAAAACGGTTAACAACCTCACAATACATCAACACTGTCCTTACTCATCCTCGGGTTCCCCATCACCAGCTTTCCTGTCCCCTTCTGCCTTCTGCCCTTGTCCCTGGACTGCTGTGCCTCATTAGTCCCATCTGGTTTTATGGGGCTGTCCACTTCCTGGCTGAACGGTGAACCTCGGAAATGACTTCACCACTGAGCTCAAAGGGTGTCTGGGGGCCATAGTCTCGGGGTTTCTCCAGTCTCCTTTAGGCCAGTAAATCTGGTCTTTTTTTTGTGTGTGTGAGTTAGAATTATCTTCTACATCCGTCTCCAGCTCTGTCCAGAACCCTCTGTTGTGATCCTGGTCAGAGCAGTCAGTGGTGGTAGCCGGGCACCATCTAGCTGTACTGGACTCAGTCTGGTGGAGGCCTTGGTAGCTGTGGTCCATTAGTCCTTCAGACTAATCTTTTCCTTGTATCCTGTTCTCTTCATTCTCCCTTGCTCCCGAAGGGATGAGACCAGTGGAGTATCTTAGATGGCCGCTCACAGGCTTTTAAGACCCCAGACGCTACTGACCAAGGTAGAATGTAGAACATTGTCTTTATAAACTGTGTTATGCCCATTGAGCTAGATGTTCCTTGAGACCATGGTCCCCACAGCCCTCCGCCCAGCAATTCAGTCCCTCAGGGAGTTTGGATGTGTCTATGGAGCTTCCATGACCTTTCCTTGTACAAGTTGTGCTGGTTTCCCCTGTATTGGGTACTGTCTCACCCTTCACCCAAGATACCACTTATCTATTGCCTATTTAGGATTTCCCCCCAACCCCTCCCATCCCTGGTAACCAACAAAGATTGTTACATTTTGTGTGTGCACTTTTTCATGGGTTTTTACAATAGAGGTCTCATACAATATTTGTCCTTTTGTGACTGACTTATTTTACTCAGCATAATGTCCTCCAGTTTCACCCATGTTATGAGATGCTTCACAGATTCATCATTGTTCTTTCTCGTTGCATAGTACTCCATTGTGTGTAGGTACCATAGTTTGTTTATCCATTCATCTGTTGATGGGCATCTAGATTGTTTCCATCGTTTTGCTATTGTGAACAATGCTGCCATGAACATGGGTTTGCAAATGTCTATTCGAGTGATGACTCTTATTTCTCTAGGACATATTCCTAGGAGTGGGATTGCTGGATTGAATGGTATGTCTACTTCTAGCTTTCTGAGGAAGCGCCATATCATTTTCCAAAATGGTTGTATCATTTTGCATTCCCACCAGCAGTGCATAAGAGTTCCGATCTCCCCGCAGCCCCTCCAACATTTGTTATTTCCAGTGTTTTTGATTCGTGCCAGTAATGCCGGGGTGAGATGGTATCTCATTGTGGTTTTAATTTGCATTTCTCTAATGGCTAGGGATTGCGAGCATTTCCTCATGTGTCTGTTGGCCATTTGAATGTCTTCTTTGGTGAAGTGTCTGTTCATTTCCTTTGCCCATTTTTTAATAGGATTATTTGTCTTTTTGTTGTAGAGGTGTTGGATTTTCTTGTAGATTATGGAGATTAGATCTTTGTCTGACTTGTACTGTCCAAAACTTTTTTCCCAGTCTGTAGGTTCTCTTTTTAGTCTTTTGGTGAAGCCTTTTGAAGAGCATAGGTGTTTGATTTTTAGAAGATCCCAGTTATCTAGCTTATGTTTTTGGGTTTGTGCATTGATGGTTATGGTTTTTATCCTGTTAATGCCGTGTATTAAGGCCTGTAGTGTTGGTCCTATTTTTTCTTCTATGAACTTTATAGTTTTAGGCTTTATATTCAGGTCACCACAAGCATAACTTTTAAGAAGTGTTACATATAATAATAAATGATATAACACTGACTTTAGGAGTTTATAATTACTTTGATTCTTAAACTAACTAGATTCTTTTCTCTGCAATTAAAGATAAATTCGGAAGATGTTTACAGAGGGGAAGCAGCTAAAATCATGTACTCTGATCTCATTTTTCCATGATCCAAACCAAAAAGGTTTGATTTGCTATGTTGAATTCAATCCAAAAAAAAAAAAAAAGGTTCGGGTTGAATTCAACATAGCAAATCAATCATTGGCTCTTAGGTTGTGACCTTGAGTAAAAGATCTTTCAAGCACCAGCAAAGCCTGCTGCTGTCATGCAAGAAACAGTCACCTCAGAAGGAGCTTACAGAGGACAACTTAACACAGTCTTATCAGGAGAAAAAGTAGGGACAGGATAATTTACTCTATAAACTTCAGAAGCCTCTAAACACAGGTGTAACAAGATCTTTGCAGCCCTTGTGGGTAAATTTCCAGCCTGGCTTTAGGACAAGTATGTTGTAAATAAATCAGCATGTGCAGGAGGCAGACAGCAGCAGTGTGAATGTGCCCTTAGCACAAAGGGGTTTGGAAGGACTCACAAGGAGAAGGCTTTTTTGACATAGTATTTGTGTGCCTATCAGCCTGTCCTGCATTTGCCCTGGTTGCATATTTTAAAGAGTTGATTTCCTAACCATCTAGAGGTAAAATTTTAAAGCACAAATGAAATCATGAACTGGGTAAGATAACGTTATGTATCTTGTTTACCAACAAATCAATCCTACGTTAAAGGCTTGAACGTTGACAATTCTGCCTTAAACACTCACTAGGAACGGACAGTGTGCATCATTTAACCAGTTACAAATATACATTTCAGGTGGAAAACTCCTTTTCTCACTTTGTTGGTTTCTACACTTTTGGCTGCGGAGCACTTCAACAAGGGGGTTTAACTCCTTATGCAACAGGTAGTCCAGAGGTACTTGGTTGCAAGGTTGATCAACCAGTGGCTCAACCAAACCGCTGAGTGGTTAGAAGTCTCTGCTCTGAAACAAGACTGTTTCAGTTCAAAATTCAGGCCTGCCAATTACTATTTGATCCTGGACAAGTTACCTAATTTGCCTCAGTCTGCCCTTTTATAAAATGGGGTAATAATAGCATTCAGAGTTATTATGAGGACTATATTAGGTAAGTTGCATAAATCATTTAGAAAAGTGCTGGGTACATAGTAGGTGGTCAGAAAATGGACTAATAAGCATGCGCACTCATCTTCTTCTCTGATGTCTCCACGGTGCCAGAGTGTAATTCCCACAGAGTCATTTGTATGAATGCAGCATTTCCTGGCATCCCATCAGACGTGACTGACATCCCACAAAGAAGGAGCACTCCTTCCCCTCAGGAAGGAGATCCCTTTCCTGAAGTTTCTTAGCTTCCCAAACTATCTGAGGTGAAAAACCAGATTAATTTTTTCCCAATCTATCATAAACCAACATTTTTGTAAAATACAATAAAATTTGATCATAGGGTTTTCATTGGCTATTTTTATGAAGGCCTCTCTTCCTAGAAAAGGACATTATGTTTGGTAAAGTAGAAGGTCAGTGAAAACAAGGGAAACCCCTCAATAAGACGTATTTACACAATAGCCAAAATGATGGGTTCAGAATACCAACGATCATGAAGATGGCAACATTTTATTGTTACGCATCAGAGATGACTCCGTGGCAACTAACAACAACAACAAAATTAACTAATAGAAAAAATGAAAGTTATACAACATACAACCACCAATTAGCTATTATTATTATTAGATTCAACAAGCATAAAAGTACTCTGTCAAAGTACTATAAAAGTTTCAAAAATGCAATACAACAGGGCCAGTCCACAAACCATCACCACATTTTGCATCATCCTGCCTGAGCAGTTGGCCCTGTAGGTCCATCCCACTGATGAGGGTTAGGTCCTATGACTGTGCTGAACCAATTTCTGACAAATGAAGTATATGTCCTAGTTATCTAGTGCTGCTGTAACAGAAACACCACAAGTGGGTGGACTTAACAAACAGAAATTTACTTTCACATAGCTTAAGAGGTTAGATGTCTAAATTCAGGGCACCGGCTCTGGGGGAAGGCTTTCTCTCTCTGTCAGCTTTGGGGGAAGGTCCTTGTCTCTTTTCAGCTTCCATTCCTTGGTCCCTTGGCTAGCTTCATGTGATATGGCATCTCTCTTCCCTCATCTCTGCTTGCTTCTCTGTGCCTAATCTGCTTGTTCTATTATTTCTCAAAGGTGATTGGCTTAAGACACATCCTACACTGATATGGCTTCATTAATGTAACAAAGAAAATCCTATTTCCAAATGGGATTACATAGACAAGTATACCACAGCATACCAACACTTATGGGATTCAGCGAAGGCAGTGCTCCGAGGGAAACTTACAGTAATGAATGCCAACATGAGAAAAGAAGAAAAACCTCAAATCAACAGCCTAATTCGATAACTCCAGGAACTAGAACAGAAGAGTAAACTGAGCCTAAGCCTACCAGAAGAAAGGAAATAACAAAGATCAGAGCAGAAATAAATAAAATAAAAACTGAAAAATGATTGAATTAATAAAGCCAGAAGTTGGTTCTTTGAAAAGAGTAATAAAAATGACAAGCCTTAGCTAGACTGACAAAGAAAAGAAGAGGAAAACATGCCAGTAACCAAAATAAGAAATGAAAGGGGGATGTCATGGATTGAATTATGTCCCCCCAAAAATGTGTGTATCAATTTGGCTGGGCCATGATTCCAGGTATTGTGTGATTTTCCTATGTGTTGTAAATCCTGCCTCTATGATGTTAATGAGGGAGGATGGGCTGCAGTCGTGTTAGTGAGACAGGACTCGATCTACAAGATTGGACTGTGTATTGAGGCAATCTTTTGAGATAGAAAAGAGAGAAGTGAGCAGAGAGACGGGGACCTCACGCCACCAAGAAAGTAGTGCTGGGAGCAGAGTGCATCCTTTGGACCCAGAGTCCCTGTGCAGAGAACCTCCTAGTCGGCTGGAAGATTGATAAGAAGGCCAACAGAGAGAGAAAGCCTACCCCTGGAGCTGACCCCCTGAATTTGGACTTTTAGCCTACTTTACTGTGAGAAAATACACTTCTCTTTGTTAAAGCCATCCACTTGTGGTATTTCTGTTATAGCAGCACTAGGTGACTAAGACAAGGGGACATTGCAACTGACTCCACAGAAATAAAGAGAATTGTAACAGAATATTATGAACAACTGTATGGTAATGAACTGGATACCCTAGGTGAAATGGACTAATTCTTAGAAGCACACAATCTACTCAAACTGACTCAAGAAGAAACAGAAAGTTTTAACAAACCCCCAACAATGAAGAGATCAAATCAGTGATCAAAAATCTCCCAACAACTACAGTAAAAAGTCCCGAACCAGATAGCTTCACTGGGGAATTCTACTAAACATTTAGAGAAGAATTCACACCAGTACTGTTTAAACTATTCCAAAAGATAGAGAAGGAAAGAATACTCTTTGATTCATTCCATGAAGTAAATATAACCCTGATACCAAAACAGATGAAGGCACCCCAGAAGAAGAAAACTACAGGCCAATATCTCTTATGAATATAGATGGAAAAATCCTCAACCAAATACTAGCAAACAGAATCCAACAGCATATTAAAAGAGTCATACACAATGACCAAGTAGGATTTATTCCAGGAATTTATTCCAGGGATGGTTCAGCATTAGAAAATCAATCAACACTATATACCACATCAATAGAACAAAGTAAAAGAATCACATGATCATCTCTATGGATACAAAAAAAGCATTTGATCAAATCCCAACTTCCTTTCTTGTTGAAAACCCTAAATAAGCTTGGAATAGAAGGGAAATTCCTCAGTACGATTCGGGGCATATATGAAAAGTCACCAGCCAACATTATACTTAATGGAGAACAACTGAGAGCTTTCCTCTTGAAATCGGGAATAGGACAAGGGTGCCTACGCTCAACACTTCTGTTCAGTATTTCATTAGAAGTCCTAGACAGAGCAAATAAGACAAGAAAAAGAAATAAAAGGTAGCCAGGTTGAAAAAGAAGTAAAATTATCTGTATTTGCGGATGATATTATCCTGTATATAGAAAACCTCAGAGAGTCCACAAGAAAACGTCTAGAGCTAATCAAGGAATTTAGCAAAGTTGCAGAGGGCAAGGTTAACAAACAAAAATCGGTTGGGGTTCTATACACCAGCACTGAGAAATCTGAAAGGGAAAATAAGGAAACAATTCCATTTACAACAGCATCTAAGGGAATAAAATACCTAGGAATAAACTAATCAGGGACGTGAAAGATTTGTACAATGAAAACTATAAAACACTGCTGAAAAAGATTAAAGCAGACTTAAATAAATGGAAAGATGTTCTGTGTTTTTGAGTTGGAAGACTTAATGTTGTCAAGATGTCAATACTACCCAAAGCAATCTATATATTCAATGCAATCCTGATCAAAATTCCAACAGCCTTCTTTACAGAAATAGAAAAATGAATCCTCAATTTTATGGGAAATGGCAAGACGCCCCGAAAAGCTAAAGCAATGTTGAAAGAGAAGAACAAATTAGGAGGGTTCACATTTCCTGATTTTAAAACATACTATACAGCTACAGGAAACCCTGGTGGAGTAGTGGTTTAGTGCTATGGCTGCTAATCAAAGGATCGGCAGTTCAAATCCACCAGGCACTCCTTGGAAACTCTATGGGACAGTTCTACTCTGTCCTATAGGGTCGCTATGAGTCAGAATCAACTTGAGGGCAACAGGTTTGGTTTTTTTTTTTTTTTTGGTTATACAGCTACAGTAATCAAAACAGCCTGGTACTGGTATAGCAACAGACGCATAGACCAATGGAATAGAATTGAGAGCCCAGAAATAAAACTCCACATCTATGGTCGACTGATTATTTACAAGGGTGCTGTCTTAGGCTGGGTTCTCTAGAGAGGCAAAACCAGTAAAGCATATAAATATATACATAGAGAGATTTGTATCAAGGAAATGGCTCACACAGTTGTAGAGGCTGGAATGTGGGTCAGGCTGAAGGCTTCTCCTGATTCACGTAGCCACGGGAGCTGGCGAACCCAAGGTCAGCCAGTCAGACAGCAGGGCTCTTGCTCACAGGCTGCAGAGATCGATGAATCCCAAGCAATGGCAGGTAAGCTGCTAGCTCAAGTCCCAGGAACTGGAGGTCAGACGAACAGGAGCCAGCTACAGGTCCAGAGTGAGCAAAAGCCCCTGAGTCTTGCCAGAAAGTCCACTCATATATTCAATGCAGGCCACACCCCCAACTGACTGGCTACTCACAGCAGATCCCATCATGGAGGTGATCACATCATACCAAATCTCTTCATGGAAGTGGTCACATCATCATACGACTGCCAAACTACATCATAACTGCCAAACCACTGAGCATCATGGCCTAGCCAAGCTGACAGATAACTTTAACAATCACAGGTGATAAGTCCGTTCATTCAGAAAAGAAAAAGGCGTTACCATAGAGTCGATTCTGACTCACAGTGACCCTATAGGACAAAGTAGAACTACCCCATATGGTTTCTAAGGAACGGATGGTGGATTCAACTGCCAGCCTTTTGGTTATCTTAATCACTACGCCACCAGGGCTCCAGGGAAAGAAGAGTCTCTTCAATAAATGGTGCTGGGAAAATTGGATTCCACCTGCAGAAAAACGAAACAGGATCCACGCCTCACACCACACACAAAAGCAAATTCCAAACGGATTAAGGACCTAAGTGTGCAAACTAAAACCGTAAAATTCTTAGAAGACTATGCATGGGCAACACTATCAGGCCTAGCTTTTCACAATGGATGATCTAATATAATAACAAAAGCACAAACAGCAAAACAAAAAATAAATAAATGGGACCTCATAAAAATTAAAAACTTTCGTTCATCAATAGATATAACCAAAAAAGTAAAAAGACAAGCTACTGACTGGGGAATATCTTCAGAAATCATATATCTGATAAGAATCTAATAATCAAAATATTTATAAAACTTTGAGAATTTAACAACAAAAACATAAATAACTCAATCATAAAATGGGCAAGGGACTTGGATAGACATTTTCACCAAAGGGGACACTCATATGGCCACCAAACACATAAGAAGATGCTCAACATCATTAGCCATCAGAGAAATGCAAATCAAAATCACAGTGAGATACCATTTCACTCCCACTGGATGGCTAAAATAAAAAATAAAATAAAGCATAAAATGATAAATGTTGGTAAGGATGTGGGGAAACTGGAACCCTTATCCATTGCTGGTGCGAATGCAAAATAGCACAGCCGTGGTGGAAAACAGTGTGGCGATTCCTCAAAAAGCTAAAAATAGAACTACCATATGACTCACCGATTCCTCTCCTAGGTATACACCCAAAAGACTTAAAAGCAGAGACTCAAACAGAGGCTTGTACACCAATATTCACTGCCTGGAACAACAGAGGAAGACTCTGGAGTGGGAGGAGGATGTGGAACATGTGGCTAATTGCCTCCATGAAAGACTGCCTCCTTTGCCATGAAATCAGAAGAACTGGATGGTGCCCTGCTGCCATTACTGAACATTTTGATCAAAGATTCTATAGAGGATCCTGATGAAGAGAAGGAAAAGACAGAATAGAATTTCAAATTTTCATGGACTCCAAATTTTCTGGAGCCAAGGGGGCTGGATGAACCCCTGAAACCATAGCCCTGAGATAATCTTTAAAACTTAAAACTAAAAATATCCCCTGAAGTCCTCTTAAAACCAAACAATAGTTTAGCTTAACTAGTAAAAAATGTCTGCCTCAAGCATCTTGCTGTTTTAAGAACTATCTAGATGGGAACAAAGTGACAACAGCAACTGTAAAGACTAGACAGGAACCTTAGGGGGCACTGACTTGATCTCAATGGGAGAGGGACAAGTCAGAAAAGGAGGGTGAGAATGGTTGCACAATTCAAAGAAAGTAATCAAGGTCACTGAATTATACATGTATAAATGGTTGAATTGGTGTACGTTTTGCTGTGTATACTCTCAACTACAACAACAAAATAAAATTTAAAAAAAAGAATTATTAGGAGGCAGGATGGCAGAGGTGTGGGCTTTGGAATAAGACAAACCAGATTTAACATTTAATTTTGTAACCTACTTCTTTGTGTCCTTATACAACTCACTAAACCTTTCTGATCCCTATTCTCCTGGTCTTACAGATGGTGTTGGGAATACCTTGCTCATAGGGTGGTTTAAAAGATTAAATAAATTCTTATACGCGAACCACTTACACATGAACCAGTTGCTCTAGAGTTAATTCTAACTCATGGTGACCCCGTGTGTGTCAGATTGGGACACTGCTTCATAGGGTTTTCAATGGCTGATTTTTTAGAAGTAGACCACCAGGCTTTTCTTTATAGGTGCCTCTGAGGTACCTCTGGGTGGACTGCCAACCTTTCAGTTAGCAGCCGAGTGCATGAACCATTTACACCATCTAGGGGCCCCTGCTTAAAACCAAAAACCAAACCCATTGCCATCAAGTCGATTCCAACTCACAGGGACCCTATAGGGCAGAGTAGAACCGTCCCATACAGTTTTCAAGGAGCAGATGGTGGATTCAAATCGCCGGCCTTTTGGTTAGCAGCCAAATGCATTAACTGTTTATACCACCTAGAGACTCCTACTTACCACACCATAAACACTAACCCCATGGAACAGTTCTCCTCTGTAATGCACAGGGTCGCCATGGGTTGAATTGACTCGACAGCAACTATCAACACTAACGGTATCAGCCATGTCCTGAGTTTGACCTGGCCAAACAGCTCAGTCTCTCTCCATGCACTGCTGTTGGCTGCATCCAAGGACTACCCAGCACAGGGGTTCTTCAGTAAGCTCATTTGTTCATTAAATAAGGTGTGGTTTACACTGTGATGTCGGGCCTTGAGGGACACAGAGATGAGTAAAACATGGTCACTGCCCTCCAGATGAGCTCCCAGTCCGGTGGGTAGTGTTTCCCAAGTGGATGACACTTGACACCCCACCCAGCTGGCTGGAATGAGAGGGGAATTTAGATGGTGACTTTCCACAAAATAACATCAGACAGTGAAAAATTGCTCCATTCCCCTTCACCTTCCAGCCTTCTGATTACACTGAGGTGGTGCCAGTCTGCCTTTAACACCCTTCCGTCACTGGCTAATCTCCTTTATAACAAAGAGAGAGGGGTCTCCGGCTTGGAGCCTTTGCCAGGGAGCAGGGTGCACTGTGACAGAAAACCTTTGATGGTCTGTCTTTGTGGAAGTGTTACTGGTGTCTTGCCTGCAGAAGGGAGTTGTGTTTCCTTGCTAATTTTAAACCCATTGCCATCGAGTAGACTCCGACTCATAGTGACCATGTAGGACAGAGTAGAACTGCCCCATAGGGTTTCCAAGGAGTGGCTGGTGGATTCAAACTGCTGACCTTTTGGTTAGTAGCCAATCGCTTAACCACTACGCCACCAGGGCTCCAGCTAATTTTAAGGGTGGTTTTATTTAAAGAAAAATTGGAGAAAACACCAGTACAAATGAAAACACAGATACAGCAAAATTCGTGAAAGCAGAGCACACATAAACCTGACACAAAACCCACTGTCACTGAGTCAAGGCCGACTCACAGTGACCCTGTAGGCCAGAGCAGAACGGCCCACAGGGCTTCCGAGGAGCGCCTGGTAGATTGGAACCGCCGGTCTTTCGGTTACCAGCTTTAGCTCTTAACCACTGCACCACCAGGGCTCCAGAGCACAAACTGGGTTTGGCCAACCCTGTGTAGTGAATAAAGACTAAGGCCTATTTGCAACGCTGAGTGAAGGGCTAAGATACACGCTATGCAAAACGAAGTACAGACAGGGGAGTGGTCCACGCTGGCCGAGTCAGGGAACAGAGCAAGGGAATACTCGAGCTGGGTTTCCAAGAACACTTACTGAGGAGTATTTCATGAAGTGGTGAGGATGGAGAGGGGGGCCTTCCAGGCAGAAGGCACTGTGTGTGCAAAGGTACGTTGGTGTGACGCAGCACTCTGCGTGTTCAGGAACGGTAATGAACTAAATGCTTCTTCTCCCAGCAGAGTTCTGCTTTGTAAACAGTCAGCACACTCACTGGGGAAATCAGATATGTTTGTGCCACTTAAAATACAACAGTGAGACTATCTGTAAAACCGATAGAGCACATGGAAACCCTGGTGGTGCAGTGGTTAAGAGCTATGGCTGCTAACCAAAAGGTTGGCAACTGGAATCCACCAGCCACTCCTTGGAAGCCCTACGGGGCAGTTCTACTCTGTCCTATACAGTCGCTATGAGTGGGAATCGACTCAATGGCAACGGGTTTGGTTTGGTTTTTTTTATAGAGCATATGAGCATCTTTCTGTTCTGTGGTTTGGTGAACAACATTTCATGCTAAATCGCCTCTACATCCCTTTACTGGAAGGTTGCTTTCGTTTTGGTTTGCTTCTGTTGTTGTTTTCGGCCATGGGACTCTGCGTTAGCGTTGTCCTCATCTTAAACTATGTGCTAAACTGGTCTAGAAGAAACAAGGGCTAAGCCTGCCCGCTACATGGCATTGCGGAAGGAAAGCTGCTCCAGGCTGGTGCGCGCCCCGTTTCCTTCTTCCCGGAGCGGGGGAGGGGGCGCCAGGCCGGGTACTCCCTCAAAGGCCACGCCTCCTCCTGCGCTGCAGAGTCAACCTTGTGCCCCCAGTGTGCGCGTTGGTCTGAGACAGAATGTCACGTTCCTTTATAACTAGGAATACTCCTGTTAGGTGTTATCCCGCCGAGGAACGCTTTTAACGAAAAAATATTTGGATTGGCTTTTCTGAATCCATGGTCTGGGCAGGAAACTTTTCAATAAAAACCTTGTCGATAAATGATAGGATTAAAAAAAAAAAAAAATGAATGAACCTCAGATTAAGCCCTAAAGAGCCCAAGGCTATGGTGCCGTCTTTTTCCTCCAGAGACAGTGCGCAGTGGCCTGGAGCTGGTCTCTGTCGGTCGAGGGAGTGTTTCTAATGGAGTGAAGATTATGAGCTCTGGCCCAGATTTAACAGTGAAGTCCAGTGGTTACAAGCTCAAGCTCTGATCATAGACAGCCTGGAGTTTAAGTGCAAACCAAAACCCAACCAAACCCACTGCCGTCAGGTCGATTCCGACTCATAGCGACCCTACAGGACAGAGTAGAACTTCCCCGTAAGGTTTCCAAGAAGCCGCTAGTGGATTCGAACCGCCGACCTTTCCGTTAGCAGCCAAGCTCTTAACCGCTGCACCAGCTCTGGCTATTATCAGCGATGTGACCTTGGACAAGAAACTTCACTCATTAGGTCTCAGTGTTCTTACGTCTAAAAATGAGAGTAACATCTTCCCCGTGAGAAAACGCACGCAAAGGACTTAACCCAGTGCTGGTCACAGCACCCATGCAGGAAATGTTATCTCTGTTGTTATCGGTGACTTTTTGCCTAAATAAAGCCCAAGAGTCTCAGCAGGCCTCTAAAAGCCGGACCGCTTACTCCATTAAGGTTCTGGGGTTTTGTGCAGTGGCAGACAGAAAAAGAGGAAGAAGTTCTCTGACTGGGCTTCAGCTGAAGTAACGCAAACAATCTCCAAAATTCCTAAAACAAGCTCTGTGAAGGTAAGAGGAAAGGACAGTGATGGTTCAGAATTCTCGTCTTCCATGCAGGAGATCCAGGTTCAATTCTCACCAATGCACCTTAAGCGCAGCCACCACCCATCTGTCAGTGTGTTGCTGATGCTGAACAGGTTTCAGTGGAGCTTCCAGACTAAGATAGACTAGGAAGAAAGGCCTGGTGATCTACTTCTGAAAATCAGCCAATGAAATCCTATGGATCACAATAGTCTGATCCACAACCCATCACAGGGTTAATGTAGGACCAGGCAATGTTTTGTTCCATTGTGCATGGTGTCACCATGAGTCAGGGGCCAACTCAGTGGCAGTTAACAACCATAACAAGCGTAAAAGGAATATTTCACCCCCTTGGTTTGGAACAGTCCTGAAAGGTCAGGCTCTAGAGGGCAAGGCACCACTTCCCCATGCTTTCTCCTTGAATGGCAGTCCCTCTTACAAATTCCTATATCCCCAGTGGAGATGTTGTTCTCATTTATTGTTTCTTCAAGTCTTTTGATCTCTTGATCAAAAAGGACAATTTGACCTTGCTTTGGTCAAGTTATGTCATGGAAGCTTCACAGACACATCCAAACTCCCTGAGGGATCAGACTGCTAGGCTGAGGGCTGGGAACCATGGATTCAGGGGACGTCTAGCTCAATTGGCATAACATAGTTTATAAAGCAAATGCTCTACGTCCTACTTTGGTGAGTAGCATCTGAGGTCTTAAGAGCTTGTGACCAGCCATCTAAGATAACTCCACTAGTCCCACTCCATCCGGAGTGAAGGAGAATGAAGAAAATCAAAGGCACAAGGGAAAGATTAGTCCAAAGGACCAATGGACCACAAGTACCACAGCCTCCACCAGACGGAGTCCAGAACAACTGGATGGTGCCTGGCTACCACCACTGACTGCTCTGACAGGGATCACCATAAAGGGTCCCAGACAGAGCTGAAGATAAATGTAGAACAAAATTCTAACTCACAAAAAAAAAAGGAAAACCTCTGGTAGTCTGAGAGAGACTGGAGAAACCCCGAAAGTATGGCCTCCTGACATCCTTTTAACTCAGTGATGAAGTCACTGCCAAGGTTCACCCTTCAGTCAAAGATTAGATAGTCCTATAAAACAAAATGAGACTAAATGGGCACACCAACCAAGGGGCAAGGACGAGAAAGCAGGAGGGGACAGGAAAGCTAGTAATGGGGAACCCAAGGTCAAGAGGGGAAAGTGTTGACACACACACAGAAGAAAAGGACAACTTGACAAGTTAAACAGATGTTGTTAGTAAATTCAGACACATTCAACACACTTTCCTGAACATGTACTATGTGCCAACCCTCTCTAAGGGGTACAGGGGAGACCGAGGTATGCAAGCTGCCTCCACTCTCATACCCATAGCCTAGTGGGGAGACAGGTGGGTAAGCACCAGACACAGCATGATAACCTCTATATAACTCCAGGACTGCAGATGGGGGATGGATTCAGGCTCACTGATGGAGTAGGCAGCAGTGGAGCCTGGCCTTAGAAGACTTAAGATTTCAATGGTGAGAGACAGGCAGAAAAGGCATTCCAGCTGGAAAGAGCAGATGAGCAAAAGCCCAGAGATGGTTGTGTGGGGAGAGAGGAACAGAACTACCCTGTGAAATATCAGGAGTTAATCCTAGAAAAGTGATGGTTTCCAGATTCGAACTAGTAATAGATGGCAGGGGCTCAGGAGACAATTCCTGCTCTGTCTAAACAGAGGTCGTATGTGGAGGCATTTGTTCCACCCTCTGCCCTCCCCAGCAGGAGGCCGGCCTCCTGCTCAGCTTGCCTGTGTGCCTTCATCTGTCCACGAAGCTGCAGGCTTCAGAGCCGGGGCTGTGTCTCATTCTTCTCCTTCCAGACCCAGGACCACATCAAGCTGCCCTCAAGTCGATTATGACTCTTGGTGACCTCACATGTTTCAGCGTAGAACTGTGCTCCACAGGGTTTTTAATGGCTGTTTTTTTCTTTTTGGAAGAGATTGCCAGATCTTTCTTCTGAGGCACCTCTGGGTTAGCAGCTGAGCACATTAACTGTTTACACCAGCCAGGGCACAGGACAGGCCATTTAAATAGGGCTGTGAGGCCCTGGAGGATGCGTCGTCCACCTCCGGACAAACGAGAGCAGCTTCACCTTCACTCCTCCTCCAGAATCATCCCTCATGGACACTGGTCTGCTCCATTATTGACTCAGTGGTTGTCTCATTCACCCATTCAGAGAGCTCTAATATCTTCCCCACCTCTCCTTCCACGCTGATCTAGTCTGTTATTCTCGTCTGGACTATTGCAGTCACCTCCTGCTTACCCTGAGTCCCCCACCCCCATCGACGTCCAGAAAGCAGAGCATGAGACAGCAGCTAACATGCAGTTAGTTTGGGAATATGATCCTAGGGATCAAGAATGTGGGACTAAACCCAAACCAAACCCACAGCCATCGAGTCGATTCTGACTCACAGTGACACTGCCCTGCGGTGTCCAAGGCTGTAATCTTTATGGAAGCAGACTGCCATATCTTTCTCCTGTGGAGTGGCTGCTGGGTTCAAACCGCCATCCTCTTGGTTAGCAGACAAGTGGTGTACCCACTGCTCCACTGGTGTCGCCAATGTGCGCTCGATTCCACTAGGACACTTAGGAGCCGTTTAGAATGTACCCCCAATCATCCCGGCCAAGGACAGAGGGGGGCATTTATGCACTGTCTTCGGTGTGCCCCTGGTCAAGGGTTGCCCCAGGGAGCTGTAAACTCCCTCGCACTTCCAGCACACACGTGTGAGTGTGGGTGCTTCCCACAGTCACCTCATAGTGTCAGAGAAGCACTCGGGGGAAGAGAAAATGGCATACACAGTTCAGGCAAGGCAAAGTGCTGGCCGTGTACACCCGCAGGAGGGTAAGTGCTGCAGCAGCCCACAGCCCAACCGTGACCGTTTCTGGCGCCGAGCTGGCAGGGCGAGGGGGGACTCATGGCTGGCTTGGCTGGTGGCTGAGCAGCTAGAGCAGCTTGGGACTGGGTAAGCATTGGCTGCTCCAACCCTCTGTTGCCTCCAACGTGCAAATGAGCCGCAGGTGGTGATGGTGGGGGTAGATGACCCCAGCTCCTTACGGGGACCGCCAGAGGGCCTCCTCTCATGGAGCCCCTTCATCTAGATAAGGAAGGAGAGATGCGCTGGGGACGGCTTAGCTCCCTCTGGCTGTGGCCTTGCCTCCTGAACAGCTGCAGAAGTCAGGAGAATACATAAAATGTTATGCGTCCGTGTGTGCGACAGTTTCCAACTTCTTGGCCACGTCAAGTCAGAGCCACGTTTACTGCCTCACCATTTATCATTTCCAGAGTAGGGGCAATTTCACAGTTTGCACTTCTTAAGTGGCAGCAATTAAACATCATCTGGAAGGGACAATGAGTAGCACTGCAGAACTGTAATGTAGATGAACCTGTGTAAATTGCTAATGTCACCCTTCCCCCTGGGGGCCATAAGCATTGCAATAAGCCAGGAGGGGGGAGATGATTTTAATCACACAGCAGCTGTCCAGGCAAGTAGTTCTCCAACTACTTTTGCGTCAAGACACCTCAGATGGATAATGTTTACGTACGCAACTGGCAGCAACCCTGGTGGTGCAGTGGTTAAGAAGAGCTTGGCTGCTAAACAAAAGGTGGGCAGTTGGAATCCACCAGGCGCTCCTTGGAAACCCCATGGGGCAGTTCCACTCTGTCCTATACAGTGGCTATGAGTCGGAATCGACTCAGGGAACGGGTTTGGTTTTTGTTTGTTTTATGCAACTGGCAGCCATGGGTAGCAGCATAGGCGAGAGAGTGGGCGTTATGTGCGATGCTTAATGCTCTCTGCACCCTTTCTCTCCCACCCTCAGAAGTGAATCAGAATACATGTGGATGAAAACGTTGTTGTTAAAAGAACAACCAGAATCTGCTTTCATTTACATAAAAACTTAGTTATTTACAAACACTCATACTTGGACATTACTGACAAATTTCTTGCAACAATCCTCACAGCTGTTCAGAATAGCACCCCCTTATCAAAACAGTACCTTGTGATGCAAACGGTTTGTGCTTGACTGCTCACCTAAAGGTTGGCGATTCAAACCTACCCAGTGGTGCCACAGAAGAAAGGCCTGGCAATCTGCTTCCATAAAGATTGCAGTCAAGAAAACCCCAGGGGGTAGTTCTGTTCTTTATCACATAGGGTCACCACGAGTCAGAATCGACTTAACGGCAGTGGATTTGGTTTTGGTTTTGGTTTGGATCAAGACATGAAATTGAGAACTGCTGATCTTGAAATGCAAACCAGTTCTAAGCCAAGATCTCCCTGACCTATAACGTTCAGAGAAAACAGTCTCCATCCATATTCTGCTCTGGGGAAAAGCCAGCCCCATCTCACATTCCTGCAAACGTCCAGGGAGCTTCCTGTCCGTGGTCTCTTAAGTCTCCACCTTCCTGCCTCCACTGAATCCTTGCTTTCTGGTTCCGTTCTGCCTCTCTCTCTCTGTCACAGACACACAGACACACACAGACACACAGACACACACACACACACACACACACACACACACACGCATAGATGGTGTGATGGTTGACTATGTAGCATGTTAGCAGAGCAAAGTAGTTAAGAGCCCATGTTCTGCAATCAGACTGCCTGACTTGATTCTCTCTACCATTTATAGCTTTGTGACCTTGGGCAGCTCATATTATTTTCCCAGTCTTCCATTTCGTCATACTTCAAATGGGAATAATAGCAATAGCCAACTTCACGGCTGTTGGAAGGATTGAATGTGATAATGTTTGCAAAGCACTTTATATGGTACTTGTCATTTAGTAAGAGCTCAAGGGAACCCTCTGGGGCAATTCTACTCTGCCCTATAGGGTCGCTATGAGTCGGAATCAACTCATTGGCAATGGGTATAGGTAAGAGTTCTATGGGTAGCGTAAATGGTTAACATGCTCAGCTGCTAGCGAAAGGTTTGAGTCCACCCAGAGGAACCTGGAAGAAAGGCCTGGCAATCTACTTCCTAAAAATCAGTTCTTAAAAATCCTATGGCACAGGGTTCTGCTCTGACACACATGGGGCCACCAGGAGTTGGAGTCAGCTCAATGGCAACCCGGTCTTTTGTTTGTTTTGTTCTTTTTTATTTAAGAACTCAGTGAATGCTGGTTTTATCAACATGATGACTTTACCATGGTCATTTGAGAAGATAAAGGAGTTACACCACAGTGGAACACAGGAGAAACATTAGAACAGGTAACTAGGCACGGTTGGCCTTAGGCACCTTGCCGTGCTTCTCAGCCAGCCCTCCTCTCTCCTCTCCTTTCTCCTCTTTCCCACCCCAAATCTTCGCTCATTTCTGATGTTGGACAGTTTATTCTCTATTTCAAAGCCTAGCTTCTTGCCAGTCAATGTCCTCATGGTCCCACCTTCTACCTTAAGCAATTTACCAAGGTATTTGTTTAGACGAAGGCAATAATCTTCTGCCTTTTGTGATTTTCTGCATCATATTTCAGAAGTTAAAACCCAAGAAATGCCAGTTCTGTGCAGTTTCCAACCTCTGCACATACTCACGATGGTTGCTAAAAAAAACCAGGTTCTTGTTATTTGGTGTGGTTTACAATTGGCAGTTAATGTTAACTGCACGAGGGGGGAGGAGGGTATGATGCGTCTTGCAGTGCTATTCATTTGGCTTCCAGATGGTGTTTAAATGCTGTCACATGCAGATGTACCAACCATGAGATTGCCCCAGCCCCACACCCCTCACTCGCTGTGGAAATATGGTGCAGACACCACTCCGTTCTTGGTTTTTCTTCTCCTCTGGGTCACCTGCCCTTGTTCACGAGGTCACATCCATTCCATTCCCTGAAAGAACTCAGAAGCTGACTGTCATGGGTTGAATTATGTTCCCCCAAAAATGTATGTATCAATTTGGCTGGGCCATGATTCCCAGTATTGTGTGGTTGTCCTCCATTTTGTGATTGTAATTTTATGTTAAAGAGGATTAGGGTGGGATTCTAACACCTTACCCATGTCACATCCGTGATCCAATGTAAAGGGAGTTTCCCTGGGGTGTGGCCTGCACCATCTTTTATCTCTTAAGAGATAAAGAGAAAAGGAAAGTGAGCAGAGAGTTGGAGACCTCATACCACCAAGAAAGCAGTGCCGGGAGCAGAGCGCTTCATTTGGAACCAGGGTCCCTGCGCAGAGAAGCTTCTAGTCGGGGGGAACATTGAAGAGAAGGCCGACAGAGATAGAAAGTCTTCCCCTAGAGCTGACGCCCCGAATTTGGACTTTTAGCCTACTTTCCTGTGCGGAAATAAATTTCTCTTTGTTAAAGCCATCCACTTGTGGTATTTCTGTTATAGCAGCACTAGATAACTAAGATACTGACCATCCGGAGGTCCATTAATTTGGCTGACCATGCCTGAACAAAAGCCCTGGTCACCACGAGAAGTCCACCAGGAGACAAGACCACACTTCCCCAGGGCCCTCTGCCAGCTCCTGTAGTCACTGCTTATGGAGAGGACTTCAACAGAAAGGTCTCCTGGCCTTTTCCTTTAAACAACCTCAGCTCTGATTTGCCGTTAGATGATTAAGCTTTTTCTATCCCAGGTGCCTGGGAAGTTCTCTCTGAGGAGAGACATGGAGCTGAAACCTGAATGGGAAGAAGCAGCTGATCTTGTGAAGATCTAGGGAAGAGCAGGCTGGTTTGTCCCAGCTTTGCTTTGCAAATAAAGCCAGACCTCAGCTCTTAGTTGCTTGCCAACAAGGACATGATTCTCCCTGCCAAGTGGGTGAGAAATGAAAGTAAAGGTGAAGCTTAGAGATCCAAAAATCAAGTCTTAAACGGTCAAAAGTTGTGCAGAGAAATCGGAATTTAGGAAGAAGGTAAGGAGGGGCTTTAAAGTACCCCAAGACGCTAAGCCGCCCAGCATGGAGAACACTCACATCACCTCAGTACCCTATTGTACCATCTACCCTCATATTCAATCAGTTTGCAAGTCCCATCCAACCTTCATACATTTCCTGACTCTCTTTTTTTCAACCGTGCTTCATTCTGTTTTGGTGTTGTAGCAGACTTGTTTATTCGTCCATTCAGCTCTTCTTCAAGTCTCTGGCCTTTGGGATTGCAGCCTGACAGTGTCTTGCCTCGTGCTCAGTAGCTTCCCGGATGATACTCAGGCACTAGATGTGTGGTCCCTTTCTGTGCCTGCACGCATGCAGTCTGGAAGTATGGGAAGTCAGTACACCATGGGACCAATCTTTGACCAATGGAAATCCAGTGGAAAAATTCTTCCCCCTGGCTACTCCTAAATGCACTGTCCTGAGAGACAATAATTTATATGGCCTCCTGGAAGATGGTACTGCAATACAGAACAGTGTGCTTTTACAAGGTGGTGGCAACTTGGTAACCCATACTCTTATTGCGTATCCTTCTTCCACTGCCTCATCCCTCTTACCCCTCACTCCTACCTCTGGGACTATGCTCCCTAGTGATATACAAGCACATGAGATTCGTCCCTAAGCTCTGCTTTTTGGGAAACCCAGATGTTATGGATTGAATTGTGTCCCCCCAAAATGTGTGTCAACTTGGCTAGGCCATGATTCCCAGTCTTGTGTGGTTGTCCACCATTTTGTCATCTGATGTGATTTTCCTGTGTGTTGTCAATCCTTCGTCTATGACGTTAAGGAGGGGGGATTAGCGGTAGTTATGTTACTGAGACAGGACTCAATCTACAAGATGAGGCTGCGTCTTAAGCCAATTTCTTTTGAGATATAAAAGAGAGAAGTGAGCAGAGAGCCGGGGACCTCATACGATCAACAAACAAGAGCCGGGAGAGTAGTGCTTCCCTTGGACCCTGGGTTGACTTCGCTGAGAAGCTCCTCGAGCAGGGGAAGATTGAAGACAAAGGCCTCCCCCTACAGCTGACAGAAAAAGAAAGCCTTCCCCTGGAGCTGGCCCCCTGAATTCAGGCTTCTAGCTTCCTAGACTGTGAGAGTATAAATGTTTCTTTGTTAAAGTTCTATTTCTGTTATAGCAGCACTAGATGACTAAGACAGGTGTATTTTTCTGCTTCTCATCTCCATCCCTAGTTAATCAGATCTTCCCATCTTTCTGTATTTCAAGGCCCAGTATAGTGGACATCTTCCCTATACCTCTCCATTTTGTAAACCAACCCTCAGTCCATTTCCATCCATCTTTAGTGCTGTAATAGGGCCCTCCATGTTCTGACACCCTGATGGCATAGTGCTTAAGAGCTTTGGCTGCTAACCAAAAAGGTCGGCAGTTCAAATCCACCAGGCTCTCTATGGGGCAGCTCTACCCTGTCCTGTAGGGTCGCTCTGAGTCGGAAACGACTCAACAGCAATGGGTTTGGTTTGTCTGTTTGTTTTGTTCTTACATGACCCCTCCCTCTTGGCCACAGATGATTGGTCTCGAGTCAGGCCCGTGAGAGTCCTTGCCTGAGATATTTTATGAAAGAACTTAGTAAGAGGTTTATCTCCTCTGCAGGACCAAAAACTATAAGATGTGAGCCTCACCTGTATGAACCCCGAAACAACTGCCCTGAAATAATCTTTAAACCTTAAACCAAAAATGTCTCCTGAAGTCTTATTTAAATCAAACAATAGTTTAGCTTAATTAGTAAAGAATGTCTGCCTTGAGCATTGTACTCTTTTAAAAGAATTATCTATATAAGGTCATACTGGCAACAGCAACTCGAAAGGTTGGATAATAAGCTTAGGGGACAGTCATTCTGTGTTAATGGTGGAAGAATAATTTGGAGGTAGACAGGAAGAATGGTTGCACAACTTTAAGAATGTAATCAAATGTCACTGAAATGTACATGTAAAAATCATTGAATTAATGTAGGTTTTGCTGTCTGTATTTTCATAAAAAATAAAAAATGAATTGTTTAAAAAAATTAATTACTGACTTCATTATCAAGAAGATACAGATGTGAGAAGTACCAGTTACAATTACCAGAAAAAGAGTTTTAAATGAAAAGTGATTGGATATTATCGGTATCATAAATCAACTTTTGGAAAGAGATGAACTTTTCAAGGAAAGTGAAAACGGACACACATGATATTCGTGTACTCTAAAAAAATTTAAAAGACAGACGCAAGAGAGACCTAGACAAAAATTACAAAGGTTACTGTTTAGGCTATTCTCTTAAAAAAAATAAAATAAAAAATAACCCGTTATGTCATTATTTTTCACTTATACAGTTCATGACATAAGCTGATTAACTATATATAATACAATTGCTTTTTTAGACAAAAAAAAAAGGAGAGCTTCAGTACCTGTCTGTGGCCATGTTCTCGCTATGTGGAAAACGATGATCCACAGTGAGACAGAATGAGGCCTGCGCACAGAGAGGTGCGAAGCAAAGAGAGGGAGAGAGTCCTGGGAGCAGTGAAGTCCCTGTGTATATTCTATGCTTCGAATGTTTAACACTTCCTCTGACTATATGAGATACCCCACTATCCCTCCAGTGACTCCTCTTCTTTGCCTGTGCAAGTTCAAGTTGAAGGTTTGCCTGTCTCACTTCAGTCACTCAGTCATTCACTCAATAAATACTAATTAAGTGTCAAGCACTGTTCCAGGCATCAGGGTGCAATGGGGAGCAAATCAAACAAGGTCACTGCTTTTCTGTGACATGCAATATTATTGGGAGGGAAATAGCCAATAAACAAGTAACAAAATAAACAAGAACAAAATTATTTGCAATCATAATAAGTGTTTGGGCAAAAATGGAGTGGGGAACGAACGATAGGTTGCTTTATTTAAGCTAGTCAGGGAGGCCTCTTTGAGCAGGAGATGTTTGGGCTTCATCACAAATAAGAAGAAGAAACCATTCATGCAATAAAACCAAATGAAAAAGTTGCAAGACAGGAACAGACTTGGTGCATTCAGGAACAGAATGAAAGCTAGCATGGTTGGGGCAGAGCTGCAAGGGCAGAGGGGCGCAAGATGAAGCTGGAGACACAGGCTGATGCCACAGCATGTGGTACCTTGGAGGCCATGGTGAGGAGTCGGCTGCTATTCCAAGACAGTCTTAAGCCGACACACCTAACAAACCCTTTCCAACGCTACCTTCCATATTGTTTGAACCACGCAGCTTAAGTGCAATGTTCGCCATCATGAGAGTGAAGGGAAGCCAGGGTCTCTTTTAGCAACAACACATGTTGACAAAGATTAGCCCAGAGCCATTCCAGGCCCAGGTGGCTTGCCTTCCTGCCTCACCTTCCCAAGACTGGAGGACTCGTTATACTTTATGATCATCTCTGCCTTTTACTTACATGTCAGAATGTGATTTTTAAAAATTCCTACAGCTACATAATGGCCCCCAAACAGATTGTAACAAGCAGAAATATTCATGCCCGGTGGCATTTGCCTAGTTCTCCATTTGTATCCATTTAAAAATGAGCGAACTTTATGGAAACATGCAGGCAGGGGGGCTGGCAGACAGAAAAACAGGTAGGAAGGGCTCGGGCAAAGGACATGCCTTTAGACTTTGGGATCGTCTCCTTCACTGGCAAAGAGGCCCTGCCCTGTCCAGCCCAGGCAATAAAAACTCTCAGAAATATTGACGCCAACGTGCCCTTTTTGACAAAGCATCATGCTGGGATAATAATTTCAGCTTCCATTTACATTGTGTTCAGCCATGTGCTGTATGCCCGGAATGCATTATCTTACTTGATCCCTAGAACAGCCCTATAAGACAGGCACTCTATGCCCATTTGTCAGATTAGGATACTGTGTAGTAAGAAATTTGGCCTCACTCAAAAAGAGGTGTAGCCTTTGTGGTTGGCTCCAGGGAGGTAACCTCCAAACCCTTGGAATTTCCTGAAGGATAGAAATGTCTTTGTTATTTATATCGGGCCTCTGATAGCTTATATGGTAAGAAGATGACTCAGGATGGGGCTGCCCACATCCAATATTTTGAGGGCGGGGCCTGGCCACATAAGAAAGGCCAACCATATGATTTAGGGGAGGCCTTTAGGCCAAGTGATACCAGCTGAACTCATTGGGGAAGGGAGCTAGAGATTGAGTTCAGCCACATGGACAATTAATCAGTCATCTGGCCTACATAATGAAGCCTCAGTAAAAACTCTGTGAGCTTCCTGGGTTGGCAATACTCCATGCGAATTGCCCCACATCGACACTGGGAGGGTAACACCACCAATTACTACGCGGGGAGAGGACAATCGGAAGCTCCGCCCCATCTGAACTCCTCCCAGACTCTGGGCTCTGCATCTCTTCCCTTGGCTGGTTCTAATTTCTCTTTCTCTCTCCTAAATGTAACCACGAGGACAACAGGTTTCAGTGAGCTCTGTGAGTCTTTTTAGCGACTATTAAACCTGAGGGTGGTTTTGGGGAAACCCCCGAATTTGAAGTTGGTGTTAGGAGTGAAGGCAGTCTTCTGTGGACTCTTTCCTCTAATTCTGTCATTGAACCCTAACTCCTTACAGTTGAGTTCAGAAGTCTTGGGCAGACTTGGCAGTTTAAAGGACGTGCCCTTAGCCTCACAGTTTGGAGAACTCTACGTAGATACTGATGCTTCTTACCAGACCTTGTTCTGACATCCCTCTCCTTCCCTTCAACCCCTTGCTCACTGTGCTCCAGCCATACTGGCCTGCTCTCTGTTCCTCAAACACTCAGAGCTTATTGCTGCGTGAGGGCCTTTACATTTGATTTTCCCTCTGCCTAAGCTGCCCATCCCCAGAGCTTCACAAGACTGGCTTCTTCTTCCCATTCAGGTGCCAGCCCATGAGCCTCCTCAGAAGAAACGTCCCCAGACATCTCTGGTGAAGTATATCTGCGTACCCTCAGACTCTCTCTTTCCTGTTTTCCTGCTTTATTTTAGTCATAGCTCATGTCAGTACCTATTATTTCTTTTTACCTTTTTAAATTGACTATGCTCCTAATGGAGCCCTGGTGGCGCAGTGATTAAGAGCTCAGCAGCTAACCTAAAGGTCAGCAATTTGAATCCACCAGCTGCTCCCTGGAAACCCTATGAGGCAGTTCTACTCTGTCCTATAGGGTCACTATGAGTTAGAATCAACTCAACGGCAACAGGTTTGGTTTGGTTTTTTGGTATACCCCTAATAAAGGAGCCAGCCACTGCTAACTTGAAGTCGGCAGTTTGATACCACTGGCCACTCCGAGAGAGAAAGATGTGGCTGTCTGCTTCCGCAGAGATTTACAGCCTTGGGAACCCTGTAAGGTCGCTATGAGTCGGAACCAACTCAACAGCTGTGGGTTTGGTTTGGGTAGGTATACCCCTAATAAAATACAAGCTCCATGACAGACAGTACCAGGTCTGTCTACTCAGCAGTCTGTCCCCAGAGTCTTGCATAGTGCCAGGCCATCACACGTGCACCATCCTTATTTGTTGAACAAACTAGTGAGCGAGTCAATGAATGAATGAGAGAATGTTTGCCCAAGATCACACAGCTGCCAGAATACAAAGCCCTAGGGCTACACAGAACACAAGTTTGTAACTAAAGTTCTCAAGGTCACTGGTTCCTTCAAGCTACAATTCTGCATGTCAATACGCTGTAAGAGATATTTGTGAATGGCCTGAAATTCAAAACCTCTGCACGGCCCCTTAATAGGAAAGAGCTCGTGGCAAACTCAGAGCTTATGTAGTTTCCTATCCACCCATCTGTCCACTCATTCATTACTCAGCAAATGTTTACTGAGTCTCTGCCGTGTACCAGGGTCCCTGGGTGGTGCAAGCAGTTAACAAGCTCAGCTGCTAACCCAAAGGCTGGAGGTTGTCCTAGGGTAAAATCATCACAAAGTTATAGTGAAGCAAAAAGAAAGGTTTTATTGGGCATATGTTCAAAGAAGCGGAAAACGGACAAGCATGCTACCACAGCCAGATCTGCCCGAGTCCAAGGAAAGTCACAGGAATCATCGGTATATATTAACATTACAAATAGGTAAAATCATTGAAAGCTTCACCCTTTTTCAGATTGACTAAAAACTGCCAAATCACTATGATTCTACATTTTGAATTGTCTTTCTTAATAATTATTGGTACAGGTCTCGGTAACAGTCAAGAGGGTCCTCATTGGTCCAGCAAACTTTACTATTTACTAAACGCTAACAGAGAAAGATGACGGTGGAAACTATGTGGATCTTTTGTGCTCTGCTTGATTGGTTTATGTGAAAGGTTTCGTAAAAGATGTTTTCCAAGATTGTCCTAGCTATTTTCTTTATGCCTCAGGGCCCAGATGATGTGTCCTTGTGAGTCCCTGTGAGTCCAGCTCCAGCTGGGTCACATTCTTTATACTCTAGGACAGGGAATAATGGCTCCAATATTATCTCCGAAATCATTGTTCGAGTCTACCCTGAAGCACCTTGGAAGAAAGGCCTGGTGATCTACTTCCAAAGATCAGCCATTAAAAACTCTATGAAGCATAGTTCTACTCTGACACACATGGGGTCTCCAGGAGTCGAACTGACTCGCTAGCAGCTGGTTCCTGGGCTGTGTGCCTCACGGTGTCCTCGAAGCTGCAGATGCTCCGGGAAAGAAGATGAGGCATCTTTCCTCACACAGCTGCCACTCTGTTGGGATACAGCTGTCTGTGCTATTATCTGCCTACATGTGCTCCCGTTCATCACCTAACGTAACAGCAGGCAGGCGCCGCGTTTCGGATACTGAGGTTAGGGAAGGCCCATCTGAGGAGAGAGCTAAAGTTGTGTGAATATTTGGGAGAAGAGAATTCCAGGGAGATGGACCAGAAGGTGATTTTCCCTGAGACAAGAACCTTCTTGGTGTGTCAGAGAATAAAAGGAAGGGCAGTGTAACCACAATAACGCGGATCGGAGCCGCCTGCGGCAATAGCCAATTCTGAGACAGGGGGGAGGTGAGCAGCAAGAGGTCTCTTATATATCAATATATAGGAGACAGAGGGGAATAGATTCCTCTAAAAAACCCGTCTCCCCCACTGGAGATCGGCTGAAGCCTTTTATAAGGACAGGATTATGGATCTTAGACGTTTGTGTTAGTTTCTCCTTGAGGTGGTGAAGTCTAAGACCTTCTACTGGTATTCTTGGGGGTTATCTGGCGACATCCTTGGGGATTATCTGGTGGCATCCTGGTTTTTTCTTGTCACAAGATGGGTGCTTTGTTTGGTTTTTATTCTTAGATCATTATCACTTGTTTTCCACCCTCCAAGGAGGAACGTCAGTTAATCTTAAACCTTTTGTGGAGACTGGAGAAACAAGATCATGAGACAATGTGGCGGTTAGCAGTGGGGAGTGAATAACAGAGAGCCGGGCCTGTGCAGCCGCTTCCAGCAGTGTGGCTGGAACTGGATGAGGAAGCAGGAGGGGCAAGAGATGAAGTCATAGAGCCAGGAGGGCGCCCTGCCATGTAGGGCTCTGTAGGCTGTGGTGGAGACACTGGATTTTGTTCAAAGTGTGATGAAAGGCCTGGGCAGGATTCTGAGCTGGGTCGGGGCAGACATGATCTGGTTTTACGTTTTAGAAAATTCATTCTGACGTATTGAAGAAAGGCAACATAGACCAAAGACACAAGGGAAAGATTAGTCCAAAGGACTAATGGACCACACGTACCACAGCCTCCACCAGACAGAGTCCAGCACAACTTGATGGTGCCTGGCTACCACCACTGACTGTTCCGACAGGGATCACAATAGAGGGTCCCAGACACAGCTGGAGAAAAATGTAGAAAAAAATTCTAACTTACAAAAAAAGACCAGACTTACTGGCCTGACAGAGACTGGAGAAACCCCCAGACTATGGCCCTTGGACACACTTATAGCTCAATGCTGAAGTCACTCCTGAGGTTCACCCTTCAGCCAAAGATCAGACAGGCCCATAAAACAAAACAAAACTAAATGGGCACACCGGCCCAGGGGCAGGGGTAAGAAGGCAGGAGGGGACAGGATAGCTGGTAATAGGGAACCCAAGGTCGAGAAGAGAGAGTGTTGACATGTTGTGGGGTTGTTAACCAATGTCACAAAACAATATGTGTACTGTTTAATGAGAAACTGTTTGTTCTGTAAACTCTCATCTAAAGTACAATAAAAAAGAAAGAAAAAAAAAAAGGCAACGTAGAAGCTGAGAGTCTTCCCTCACCTCTCTGACAGGCCGGCATGAAGCCCACTCATGCTGAAGTCCCCAAATTGCCCACACGGGTTCCTGACCGGAACACAGCCATCAGTGATGGATCTGCATTCTCAGGGTGAGAAGCAAGTCACAGAGGAGAAGTTTGTGCAAGGGTGAAATATATGGTTTGGGTGTGTTTTATTATATGGACATAAACGTGTAAGGTCTTTGGTGAAGTTAGTTACAAGTTAGAGAAACACCAAAATCTCAATCTAGAAGGAAGAGGCATCTGCAATGAGAGGTCAGACAGACCGAAGGTGCACCATTAGGAGCAGCTCCACTGGAATTCAGCAGTTTTCAGATGTGTTGCTTTAGTGAACATTCTAATGCCGATTCTCCCTCCAAGTAGCATGTCACCAAAGCTCCCATCTTCGGTGCAGGCTCCTTCTGTGTGTATTGCTTTCACTGCCCTTCCTTTCTGCCTTCCGAATGAACTGAAACCCCAGCGTGCAATTCAGAAATTTTTTTTTTTTTTTAATTTTCTTTCTTCCATTTGTTTATTTATTTTTGCTTCCTACATTAACTTCTTCCCAGGTTGCCTATGGATTTTGAGAACACTACATCCCCAAATCCTGGGAATGCTTTCATGTTCTTGATTCCAAGGTGGACCTGGCATAAAAAAGGCCTCTGCGGCCCAGCACTGCCAAGCAGGGAAGGGGAAGGGGAAGCCCCCCACCCACCCCGTGGCTGGTGTTAGCCACCTGTTTTAAATCTTGAAATGCCCCCAAGCAAGCAGCCAGGGAGAAAGGCACTGTGGCTAAGGACTCATGAGCGCCCGCAGCGATCCAGGTCTACTTGTGTCTTCTTTCTTCCTCGAACAAACTCCCTCAGAGTCACTCTCTGAACTGGATCCAGGCTGATGGCATTGCAATCGCCTTGCGGGTAAGGCTCTTCAGGACTCGCTTCTCTAATTGGCCACTGACCCAAGCCTTCCATTCCAATAACTCAAACCACTCTCCTGGTCCTTCAATGGTGACGTGTTTTGTTGCCTGCACCCCTCTCTGTCAGGCAGCTGGGCGTCTTTGATTATACTGTGGAAAGACTAAAAATACAGCTGCCTTTCAGTTGACTCTGACTCATGGCGACCCCATGTGTGTCAGAGTACAGCTGTGCTCCATAGTGTTTCCAACAGCTGATTTTTCAGAAGTAGATCACCAGGCCTTTCTTTCAAGGTACCTTTGAGTGGACTTGTGCCTCCAACTTTTTGATCGGCAGCCGAGTTTGTTAACGGTTTGCACCACCCGGGGTATGGAAAAACTAGGAACAGGTAACAAGCCCTTTGTTTTTCTGTTACACAGGAAGGCACAGCTCAGGTCAGAGAACGCTTGCACTGGCCTTGGCGTGTCTAATTTTCACTCCTACCTGTGAAGTATTTTGTTCCCATTTTAAAGGCAGAGAAACTGAGACTCACAGAGGGTAGATGGAGTGTTCAGCACCACACAGCTGGTCAGTGTCATGTTTCAAGCCACAATCTTGATGCCTCCACTCCAATTTCAGGGCACATCCACCTGTTGCTGGGGAAGAAACTTCCCCTCCGCCCCAAACTTTCTCCCAAGTTCCCAATGGAAGCTACCCCAGGCAGCTTTATTGTCATAGCTGGGGTGACCCTGCATGGCAGTTTGCCTGGAACCGTTTTGGTTCATTCCCGCGACACAACAATAATATTAAAACAGTGCACCTGTGATCAGTTTTGGACAATTTATTGTATGACATTCTACTTACAGCGGACATTTTTCGGAGTATTTCCTAAGCACTGAACACTATGCTAAAACAATTACATGCATTATCTTAGACAATAATCTTATAAAGACTAAAGCGGCCTGACCCAAGCCATGGTGTTGTCCGTTGCCTCACGTGCATGTGACAGCTGGACAATGAATAAGGAAGACGGGAGAAGAACTGACACCTTTGCATTGTGGTGCTGGTGAAGAATATTGAATATACCATGGACTGCCAGAAGAATGAACACATCTTTCTTGGAAGAAGTACAGCCAGAACATTCCTTGGAAGCATGGATGGCAAGACTTCTTCTCACGTACTTTGGACATGTTATCAGGAGGGACCAGTCCCTGGAGAAGGACATTGTGCTTTGTAAAGCAGAGGGTCAGTGAAAAAGAGGAAGACCCTCAACGAGATGGATTGACACAGTGGCGGCAACGATGGGCTCAAGCATGACAACAATTGTGAGGATGGTGCAGGACCAGGCAGTGTTTTGTCCTGTTGTGCAGAGGGTCACTGTGAGTCAGAACCGACTTGAGGGCACCTAACAACAACAACATCAATATCCCTCTCTCATAAATGAAGACACTGAGGCACTGAGAGGTTAAAGCCCTTTAGCTGGAAAGTGGATGTTAGCTCAAGTGGCTCTGATTCCCAATCCCACGTACTTAATCACCATATCATACCACCGCTTGGAATCAGACAGGGCATAGAGTCCCGTGTCATTGACCACAGACTTTAATGAGTTGAGTTAAACCTAGCTCCTTGCCTGCATCGCCTTCCCCGAGCTGACGTCTTACACGTGGCAGCCACGGTCAAGCCATCGTTCCACTGAACACATGGTGCCGATCTGTTTTTAGGAGGAGCAGATATCCACTGTTTTCTCTGAGAGAAAGAGGCTGGCTTGGAGCACGCAGTGACCCATGGGAGCACAGATCCCTGCTGCTCCTGGTGACTGACCTCGGGGCAGGGCCGGGTCTCCCCCAGGCATCACTAGTCCAGGCTGGGAGACACTTTGACAGGCAGAGAGAAGGAAGGTTCCATTCCAAACAAGTGCCCAGTTTTGCTGAGAATAAACCATCTTCATTAATTGCTCCTGAATCACTGAGATCTGTGATTGTTTAGCAATTGCGTAAGATTTTTCTGTGAATCTTTTCAGTTCTACCTATTCTTATCTGATGAAATGTACTCTCCTCTCAGTAAAACGTATGAATTTGAGGGAGTAAACAAATACCCTTCCTGCCTTCCATAAGCTGCTTGGTGAACACCAGCAGGCACATTGCTTAATAAATCAATCTGTGAGCGCAGGCACCCTGAGCCGGTGCTGGCAGAAATACAAAGCGTAAATTGTCCCTGAGAATTGGGTTGAAAGCTGGTGAAAGTGACTTTGATCAAGCAGAAAAGTTTCAGCGATGCACCTTGCATTACAGAACAAAGGGTTCTGCCCTCCCTTATTGGGGTGACTCCCGGTAACTTCTGGGAGAAAGGGGGTTGCTGAGTCAGCACATTCGGCGTCGTGCACCTACGCTGCCACCTGTTTGCCAACCTCACCCTCAATTCCCCAGCTGCTGCCTCATGCTGGCCCGCTCCTCCCAACCTGAGGACACCCCCTTCCTTCATTTCCCGGGGAACATTGCCACATGAAAGTTGCTCAGTGTACCAAGCTTTCACTGGAGGTCTGGGAGCATGTCTGGTAACTATACACAGGGCTGCTGGTAAAACCACAAATTGCATTGCAGACGTGACTTTTTCTAGAGGTTAAACCAACTGACAATGTCTCCCCACAGGGAATGTCCCCCAGCCCGTATTCTAGCCTGTTCCTCGACCATTTCTCCCTAACGCCCTTCTTACGTCTGCCACTTTCTCCCCCTCCTTTCTAGTCTGCCTTGCAAACTCCTTGCTTAGGCAGAGAATTCAGGCTTCTTCTTTGTTTGCCTTTGCAAGGCTCCTGAAGGCATTTTTCCCTCTGCCTGGCTCCTGAGATGGCTTCAAGTATGTAAAAAGGCTGCCGTCAGCTTTTATTTTAAGTAGTATGCTTTTCGTCAGCTTACACAAGATTAACGTTTCCTAAATTTAAACTTACTTTTCTTGTTAAATCTCAAGTGATCAGGATTCCACTGTATTCTGCCTTTACTATTTAGTCCTTCCGAGTTCTGGTGCTCTCCAGCCCTCACCATCCCCCAGAGAGCGTGTTCACGAAACCCAGTTTTGGCTGCAGCTCTGTTTTGGAGAAGTTATGTGCACATTATTATGTACAAATCCAGCTTTACGTAAATATTCATCAACAGTCAGCCATTTGAAAGAAACCCCGAGAACCGGCACATATAAAGCAAAAACCCTCACCCGCATGACTAATGGATTGGGTTTAAAATGCTTGGGATTTAAAATTCATGTTTTTGGAAACCAACTTATCTTAGAGTTTTTAGGTGCCATCAAGTCGGTTCCGACTCACAGCGACCTTGTGTACGACAGAATGAAACACCGCCCGGTCCCACCCCATCCTCACAATCGCTGCTATGTTTGAGCCCGTTGTTGCAGCCACTGTGTCAATCCATCTCGTTGAGGGTCTTCCTCTTTTTCACTGACCCTCTAGTTTACCAAGCATGATGTCCTTCTCCAGGGACTGGTCCCTCCTGACAACATGTCCAAAGTACGGGAGATGAAGTCACACCATCCTTGCTCATCCAGTACAGTGAGCCAAGTCAACCCGTGCCAGAAGCCAGAGCTGTTTCTGAAGACCAGGGAAGCAACACTCTAGTGTATGCAGCTCAATCCATCACTGTGTTTGGGTCACTTGGTTAAAAAAACAAAAAACCAAACCTGTTGCCATGAAGTCAATTTTTACTCCTAGTGACCCTATGGGACAGAGTAGAACGGCCCCATAGGGTTTCCAAGAAGTGGCTGGTGGATTCGAATTGCCGACCTTTTGGTTAGCAGCCGTAGCTCTTAACCACTGTGCCAACAGTAGGTTAAACTATGGTGCAAATAAAATCCAAGGTCTTATGGTCCACATATTCTTGGGAAGTCTCCAGCAGAAGGAAATGAGCACAGGCTTTGGAGACCCTCAGACCTGAGTTTTAATCCACCTGTGATTGTTGCAGCTGTGCGTCCTGAGTCAATAAGTTAATCTCTTTCACCTTCAAGAGCCCTGTCTGCACAATGGTCTGAAATAACACCTCACGTGGTTATTGTGAAGCTTCCATGAAGTACTGTGTTCAGTGCAATACAGTATATACTATGTATTAATATGGACTGGCACATGTATGTTCTCAGGACACGGCAGTATTGTTAACAAAAAAAAAAAAAACAAAACCTGTTGCCATTGAGTCAATTCCTACTAATAATGACCCTATTGGACAGAGTGAAACTGCCCCATAGGGTTTCCAAGAAGCAGCTGGTGGATTCGAACTGCCGACTTTTTGGTTAGCAGCTGAGCTCTTAACCACGGGGCCACCAGGGCTCAAATCACTTCATTCACCCTGTGACTATGGAGGACCACTTACACCTAGCCTGTAACCTCACCAATACCTATCATTTCACAGAATTTGACAGGAAAGATTGACTGAGAGAGTAGAGATTACATGGGGTAAAACCATCCCTATTCAAATAAACAGTTTAGGGAAAAAAACAAATTGTGCTTTTGGGGTCTGCAGAAATAACCATAGGGTGGGTCCCCAGGTCCACCAGATTCAATGTAGGATGGTCTTTGGCCGGAATATCATATATCCTCCAGCCTCCATAAAGCCCCTGCCCCACCTGGCGAACAGTGATGGTATTTCAGGTCTCCTGGTGTCTGTGCGGAGCCCTAGTGGCGCAGTGGTTAAGAGCTCGGCTGCTAACCAAAAGGTCAACAGTTTGAATCCACCAGCCGCTCCTCGGAAACCCTGTGGGGCAGTTTTACTCTGTCACTTTAGTGTAGTTTGGAGTTGGAATCAACTCGACGGCAATGGGTTTGGTTTTTTGGTGTTCATGCTGTCTCAGACTCTTAAAACTTCTGGTTATTCCTCCTTCCCAAATGTAAAATTAAGGTAGGATTGAGGAAATGTTTGTCATATATACGTCTGTCACTTACTTGCGGTGTTTACAGTTCACTTCTTCAAGGGTACCCAGCCTCTCGGTCTTCAATCAGTGGGCTCTGGGACTATGAACTGACTAACACCTGGAAACTACTTGAAGGCCACAATTTTCCATTTAGGTAGCCAACTAAGCCTTCTGCTTCCATTATCTTTTTTTTTTTTTTTCGTTACACAAATCAAATAACACCCTAGTTAGCTATACAAATATTTCATCCCTCAGAACACTATGATATAGTAACCATGTCCACAGATTCCTGAGGATAAAGAGACCTTGTTGCACATTTTGGCCTTGGTGCTCATTAGGGTAATTATATCCAACTTGAATCTGATGATTAAGTGCTGACATCTGGCCTCTGTCATTCCAGGATCCATTCGTCTACATTGATGCTAGGGAGCTTGATTCTATGGCAGCATCATCTACTGTCAAACCCAGCCTATGAACAAGGTTGTCGTTAGTTGCTGTCGAGTCAGATCCAACTCACGGCAACCTTATGTATAAAAGAATGAAACATTGCCCAGCCCTGCACCATCTTCATGATCATTGGTAGGTCTGAATCCAACATACGTCTCGAAGACGACAGCATCCGCCTCATCCGTGCATATCACATTGCCTACATGAAGGGTGTGTCCTCTGTAGTCTCCTAGGTGATGTGTCCTACAGTCTCATGTAATACATCAGTTGTAACATCCCCAACTCCCTAAGCCTTCTAAATGAGGCCTACAAACCGGTTCATTCCAGTTCAAACCCCTGCTAAGAAATTAGTATTTCTAACAAGTTCCCAGCCAATGCCAATGATTCCACCCCAGATATTCTAAATCAGAATCTACATTTTAGCAAGACCCCCAGGTATGAACCAGTTCAAAGCCCTGTCTAAACTCTTCCTCAAATTTCCCCCAAGGCAGTTCCAAAATCTTCACCTCATTTACTATAGGTTGTCCTCATGTTCAGTTTTTAAGGAGCCATCCCAGCAATGTAATAAGACTCTCTCCAGGTCCCCTTGCCAGGATGTTGGGCCCTGAGTCATGGGGGACCACTCCATGTGAATCCACTCCCCTCTTTCCACTCTCAAGAGCCATTGCCACATATGCTTTCAATTTTATGCCAGAATATGCTAGCAGGTTCTACAACTCCTATAGTTTGTAATCTCTTTTTGGAGCAAGGACTGTGTGCCTTCATTTGAGCCATACTAAGACGTGACCCTGGTTATCATCTGGAGGGAATGGGAATGGGTGGCAGGATGGCTCTTTAGACAGGTAAGCATCATGTTGCAAGGTACCCATCACAGGTTACATCTCTGCAGGTACCTGGGCTAGAGAAGCCTGCCCTTCTCTAACAAGGCTAAAGGGCTGATTATACTGCTCCAGATGTTCTGGCAAATCTTGGAGTTCAATATTCTCAGGCTACTAAATCTAAATACATCCATCCTAGGTTTCAGGATCTCACTCTTTTTCCTTTCAGGGTTCAGATATTTAGTACCCTGTGCAGCTCTGTCATCATTACAATTAGAACCCAGGTGTGATTTTCAGCCCTGTCTGTCCCTATAGTTCCAGGAGTTAACACTTGTCGCTGGTTAGGTTTTCCAGAGCGGACACTGAGAACGAGTTTGGAGAGCAAGATATTTATTTTGGATCAACACCTGTGAAAAGAATGAGGAGGTGGCAGTATTGGGCAGAGGGAGAGGGTGAACTGTGATGCAGGCCTGACATAACCTCAGCCAGCATGGCAGGGAACTCAGGTGCACATATTGCCTATCACAGTTAGAGCCCACCAGGCTGAACCCAGGGCCTTCATATACTGCCTCACTAGTCGCCTTATATGGGCTGCCCTGGGAATGACATGACATTGGGTAAGGTGGGTTTTTGCAGCTGAAGCAGACCCTAAAGGAACCGGCAGCTGGAGAACATATCTTTGTGTCCACCCCAGGGTCTCCTTAAACGAACCTACAGAAGCCCTCTGACTTACGTGGCATGCCTTGATTTGAAAGTTGAGCATGTTGTTTTCTTTTTTCAAGCTTTCCAAAGTAGTTTTTTAAAAGCCAACCAATTCCATCATCTTCATAATGACTGGGCTCCTCATATTATTTAACCACAGTTGTTATTCTATAACCCACGGCTTCGTCATCCCAATTCACCTCCAAGTGAGAGTCCTAGTAATTGTGATGCTCCAGGATGCCAGTGCTTAGCACAGCCCCAGCATCAGCAGCAATGGGCTCCTTACTGTCATCTCCAAAAGTCCATCTAAGGATCTTCATCCACCCCCTCCCAAATAGCTGGAGACAAAGTTTTATGTGTAGGTAGTGTATGTGAGTTGGATTTGGCTTGATGGCACACAACCACAACAACAACAACAACAGTGTGTTTGTGATAGTACCCCAGCCAACAGAACCAATGCACAGGACGAGTGAAGGAGGAAAAACGAAAGGCTTATTCAAAGATCTGTTATTTACTTGACCGTGGCTATGGCAGTATGTGCTTCCGCAAGACCCGTGAGGAGCCTTATGAGCCGAGATAAAAGGGGAAGCCTTCATTCATTGACTCCTAAGCCAAGGATGGCCTGAGTGGTACTAATTCCCCATGTTTTCTGAGTGCTGGGCATCCCACAGGAACAACAACCAAAGGGGTTCAGTGTGTGCCCAGTGCTAGGCGGGGACTTTCAAGCGTCTTCTTCAAGAAAGTGGTCCCGGAAGATCAGACAGGTCTAGGGGACCAACCATAACACACGTGAGGAACGTGTTTCTTAGTTCAGTTCATGCATATGGGAGACTAACGGGCACAGCAGCCCGAAAACAAAGAACAGAAGGAAGGAAGGGGCAGGAAAACTGGAGGAACGGAAACAGGGAACCTGGGGCAGAGAAGGAGATAATGTTGACATATCACAGGCTTCGCAAACAATGTCACAAAACAATTTGTGTATCAACTGTTTGATGGGAAAACTAATTTTCTCTGTAAACTTTCACCTAAAGCACAATAAAAGTAAAGAAAGAAAGTAGTCAAAACCTTTATGTAATTCGTTGCCATAAAGGTGGCTAGAGTAAGAGATGGGGCCAGGCATTCGAGATCCAGACCCATGGTTCAAACAGCGGGGTGCAGGTCCAGACCAGGGATGCCTGACGTAAACTTCAAGTAGATCAACAGGTCCAGAGAAGGCTGGTGTCTCGATTATCGAAGACTAACGGAAAGTCCAAAGTTAAGATGTTTCAGAGCCTACAAAACTGAAGGATGCTTCCCTTCTTCGTCCTAGTCTGTACTTTTCTTTACATCAAAATGAGATGACAATTGCAAAATACCAAGTGAGGGAAACCAAGTTAAAGGGTTTCATTCTCTCCCTGTATCCTATTAAATACACTTAAGGGCAATTTGCCAACATTCTCACATTATTTCTGTCCCTGTGACAAAGACAGGATTTTGTAACAGTCCAAACAACCCTGGACCCCAGGGCTTCCGTGGCTCCCTTGGCATTGAGACGTATCTTGGGGGGTTTTCACCCAGCACACAGCGAGCCTCCTGCAGAAATGCAGCCAAGGGAAGGTGGACTCTTCTGACCTTTCTGTTACCTTCCGAGAGCCAGGATCTTCCACCCAAGGTGAAATCCAATCATAACTTCCTTTCATCTTATTTGAGGCATAAATAGTTAAGTCTCTTCTCAATTTATGTATAGAGTATATATGTTCATATAGCAGGTTGAATTTCATACCAGGTTCATAGATTACCCATTTATCGTTTTTAATTAATTATTTTTTAGTAGAAGTAAGCCGGCAGGGCTTCCAAACCAAGAGACTTGAGATAATGAGATAGCAGCAGAAAGTCTGATTCTGACAGACCACACACCCCTCATGCCCAGGACCTAAAGCAGATGAGCGCTTCCCAAAGGCAAGATGTGTGGGTGTTCCCAGTCCTCCATCCTCAGTGAGAGTATGCAACCCATCCTTCAGGAAGGGATGGAGAGATCATGCAGTGACTGTCTTAAGAACAGTGTATGAAGGTCACGACCTATTAATCCTATTCACTTCCTATGAGAAGAAAAGTTTCTTATGTGGAGTCTGGGGCCCTGGAACCATGGAGGAGATTTTTCAGGAGGGCTTCTGTAACACAAGTGAGCAGCTCATGGAAGAAAGGCCAATCAGGACATAGGAGGAATTGATCAAAGATTGAAGTACAGCTGAGACCTGCAGTCCCTTGCCCAACTGGAAAGATCAAGCTAGCAAGGCCTAACAGCAGACACTGGGGGACCACAGAGAAGGAATGTGGGGGTCAGAGTCCAATTGTACCCCAATGCCAATGTTTCACATTTCCCAGCTGTGTCCAAAGCAACCACGGCTATTATATCCCAGCCAGATTCATGGAGCATCTCTGGCACCTACAACACTAGATAGGCAAGGGGAGGGAAAGGCTCTGGGGTCTAATACATCAAGGAGATAGTAAACAAAAGAAGTAGATGACAATCGCTACCTCTAGGGAGGCAAAATTGGGGAGCTGAAGGACAGAATGGGAGAGAGGCTTCATCTTCTACTCTGTATTCTTTCGTACCATTTGAAGGGTTTTCTCTTTTTTTTTAACCATAGATTAACAATTTAACATTTTTCATTAAATGACAGAAATTACTCAATTACAGAAGGAAAAAAACCACAGTAGAAAAGGGAATACAAATGGCCAGTGGACATACCAGAAAGCATCAACCTGACTCATCCCTGAGTAATTGCACGTTAACAATGGTGACAACTTTATGAGTTGGTGTGAGCATCACAGAAACGTGCAAAATGCTCCTTCTCTCCTGACCTTCTGGCAGCTGACACTGACCCTTCTGTGGTGGCTCAGGGGTGGGCTTACAGTTTCCCAGTAAGACCGTTAAGGATTCCTTTGTTTTCTATTCTCCCCAGAGTTAACCTGTCATTCTGAAGCTGCTCTGTCACTTGTAACTTCACAAACCAACACTTACGTGTTTTCTGAGGGTGGGGAAGAAAGAACATGTAAATATTCCACCTGCTAAAAGCAAAAAGCAGGCGTTACCACAGGTCAGAGATCACCAGGTGAACTCATAGGCTTCGGGTCAGGCTGTAGCTCTGGGAAACAGTGTGGGGATATATGCCATTTAAACATGGCTGCACTATTGACAGCTGCAGCCCCCACAGGCCTCTATGCTGCACAGCATGTTGAGACTTGTCCGGATATGTTTTCCCAAACCTATTGTCCCTTTACTGATTGACTTGTTTACCTGAATTCCTTCTCCCTTGCCCGTACTCAAAGCCCATTGTTTTGTTAATTGCCCTACTGATTGCTGAACTGACTATAAAATAAACTCCTGGGACCGAAGTGGGGGTCGACTCCTCAGAGTGACCCTCCTGGCCCCACTTCTCTGTAAGAGTTGTGCAGTTGGTTACCGTCTTCGCCGTCCAGGTTACCATCACCGCTGCGACAATACAGGAGATCTTGTCTATCTCTCTCCACTTTAAAATACAGTTTAGGAAAGTAATTTACATCCTGCTTAAAATTCCACTCATGCTGACAGCGTACAGGACCACGAGCAGGAGAGGCCTCTAGGCACCTCGCACACCAAAAGTGGGACCGTATTACATAGGTGACGACAGTTCTTATGTGTGGACTATTGCTTAGAGCAAAGGGGGATTGAAAAAGACCCCAAAGACTTCATGTGAGATGTACGCATCTGTCTATCAACTTCCGTGCCAAGGGGAATAAACAAGAGAAATAGATCCGTTAATAAGACAAAAATGTCAAGAAGAGACAGGCATCAACAGAAATTAGTCTTTGAAGAAGCAGTGGTAATATAACTGCTCAGATGACAAGAAAAGAATATGTTTCTGCAGACGAGACTGATAACATTTCACACGGATTTCCTTCAGTCTGTATCCGTAAGGTACGGGAAATGTTAAACAGAATCAATGCTTGGGAAATAAAAACCACGCGAAAGTGAAACTCAGAGATCCGAATTTTACAAGCTGGGGGAGGGGGCTTCTGCTCTCAGCCTTCTGGGCGCCTGCAAATCAACTTTGGGAAGCGTTCACCTGCTTTAGGTCCCCGGTGGAGGGGAGTGTGGGCTGCAGAACCAGACTTTCTACTGTCAGACCTCATTAGCTCAGCCTTTCAATACCTGTGTGATTTTTCTTCCTGACTTTTTTTTAATTTGCTGGCGTGATAGATTTCTGTGACATATGTTGGCCTGCTCTTTTAATCCCCTAAGACCAGGATCTCACCTCTTTAACTGGGAGGCTAGCCAAGGAGGTTAAATCACAAAACCTAACTGAACCAAACCTGTTGCCATTGAGTTGCAGAGTAGAACTGCTCCATAGGATTCTCTTGACTGGAGTCTTTATGGAAGCAGATTTCCAGGCCTTTCTTTCATGGTGCCACTGGCTAGATTCAAACCACTAACCGTCAGGTTAATTGTCAAGCACAAACCGTTTGCACCACCAGGGACCTTGACTCACAATAGTCTCATATTATTTTCAAAAAAATTTAGAACAGTTGTGTCTGACTTCCTACCCTAACATCGTCCCTCACGCACCTCTAGCGCTAAGCTTATGGAGCCAATTTGTCTGTTCCATGTTAAAATACAGTCATGTGGTCATTGAAAATTGTGCTTACTGAAGTTTATAATAACATGGAAGAATACTTAGCAAAATGTTAGAAAAAAATATGTTATATCACATAAAATATTATTTCAACTTTTGAAGTTATGCTTAGAAAAAAGACAAGAAGGGAAATCAACCAAACATTAAAAAGGTGGTTTTGGTTTTTTTTCCTGGATGGTAAGAACTAGCCAGATCTTTATCTGTTCTCTGTACCATTCTAAATAATCTTCATATTTTCCCAAATGAATACTAATTTTCTCACTAAAAATATAACAATATTTTTAAAAATAGACTGGACTTAAGGGTATAAAGAAAGAAATCAGTCTTAAAGTTGAATTTAAACACACAGAAGAAATTAATTTCTGATTAGAATAAACAGTCACTCTTTTAATAAAAAAATGTCCCACTTGAGCTTTCTCCTCTGCCTACAATGAGACTCATGGGGCTGGGGAGCCAGAATCCCCGGGCAAGTACACCAGCCCCGCCATCACTCACTGATCCTGTGGTCCTGGACACTAACCTATTAGACATCATTACCACTCATAACAATTGCCAACTGATCTAACCAAAGAATCAACTCTCAGCAAAAATCAGGTGGGGATGGGTTTATTCTGATTATTGAGTCTCTGTACATGTGGACAGAGACCTTAGCCTTCTTTTACTTGGGCACCTCAAGGAGAGAGCAGAATCAGAGCAGTTCCACAGGAAAGGAACCCTCCCCAAGATACCTCCTTCACCAGCCGACCCTAAGTTCCACTGTTAGACTCCTCCTATAAAATAAACATGCATAAAGGTGTGATAAGTCATCAAATTGTCTTGACTAGGGCTCCTGGTGCAGTCTCGTGGGGCAAGTGGGACAGGTCAGTTGGAAATAAAAAGGATAGGACTGAGTGGCTAGACTTGAAAAGATTCAAGGCCACTTAGAGTTGAGAAAAGATGACGGGAGATGCAGAAGTTGCTGGACCAAAGTGGAAGGAGATTAGGGATATAAAACTAATCACCTCAGGGACTACGGTAGGAAGTCCTGGACTTATGGTGGCCACACTATCAGAGCTCCTGCCGATCAAGCAGAATTAGACACCTGGTCTCTATCAGTCAAGACCTCAGCAAGTAACAGAGTGGCCACTCAGTTAGAATTGAAGATAATTTAATAAAGGGGCTGCTTACGGAGGGGGTTGGTGGTGTTAGTTACCATCCAGTCAGCCACTGATTTATGCACAATGGCATCGGTTCGTTGTCATCTATAGAGTTACGTTGAGTGATTTTTTTTAGAAACAGATCACCAGGTCTTTCTTCCTAGTCTCCACTGAACCCTGTTCAGCATCATAGCAACACACAAGCTTCCACTGATGGACAGGTGGTAGCTGCGCATGAGGTGCATTGGCTGGGATTTGAACCTTGGTCTCCTGCATGGAAGGCGAGGATTCTACCACTGAACCACCACGGAACCCACTTACAGAGGTAGCAGCGGAGTTAAGAGAACTGTGCCCCTCAAGGTCTCCTCAGGAGAAAGAAACAACATCAGTATTTTGAACAGGGAAATTAACATAGAGAATTTTTAACTCGTAACAGTGGTTACAACCTAGAGGCGTGAAATAGGACTCAAGGGGTCTAGAAGTAGAAAACGCAGAAAGCAAGCTGCCTCTCGACTGAGGGAGGCTGCATGAGGAAGCAACTTAGAAAAGGGCTTCTGAAGGCTGAGACCCAGACATCTGGGAGAAAGGCCTGGCTGCCACCACACCCAGCTTGCTGATGGTAAAGAAACTTTCCAGAGGGAGTGAGCTATCCCTGAACCGTAGAAGCGGCCAGCCAGGCAACAGGAAAAGCTCGCCAGAAGGTGTTGGTCCTTAGGAGGAGCCCAGAGGTTGTAGAAGAACTTGCTGCAGGGGGTGGGTGGGTCAAAGCTGCTGAAGGCTGCTGAGCCTTCCCACGGGCTAACCCACTGTGCCAAAAAATGCACAAGAAACAAGGAAGGGAAGTCCATTCCTCTTGTTAGAGTCATGCAATGCCCTTCTAGTCACCACTAGTGACAAAGCCTCACATGGAGCCAGCTGGCAAAGGAGAGATGTTAGCAGGTTTCAGATCTGGTATTGGAAGCAGGAATTTTGAGCTGAGAGACAATAAACTGATAACTGGCAGAGGAACAAACAAGGCACGCTGAGGCACTGTGAGAACAGCAGCAGTGTAAAGCCATTACAACTCCTAGGCCTGCAGGCAAGGCAGAGGAAAGAATGCTCCTGGAGCCTGGGGATTAACGGAGCTGTAGTCATACAGGGATGAAGCCCTATAAGGTCCCGGTGCCGATGCCGGGAAGACATACTCAACTGTCTCTCCTACAACTCGAATCTCCCACCAGTGCCTCTATTGTGTGAATTCACCCGGAAGCAAGAAGGTAAGAGAGCCTTTTAGCTTGGGTCCCCCCAGAATCAGACCGAGACCAGGAGCTGAGTACAAAGGTTGTCTGGGAGATGATCCCAGAAGAAGGGGATTAGGGAAGGGAGATGGAGAAGGAAACCCAACCAAGAGAAAGGGCTTTATCAAGCCGGTTCACACTGTGGGCAAGTAGCATCTCCAGGGCAATTCTAGAAAACCGTGAGGGGTTGAGTTATTTATCCATAACTTCCACCAGTCCTTAGCTGAGGATTACTTCCGGGAAGCATTCATTCCTTGACCTGCCTGCCCTGCAGTATGCAAGCGTGCTCTGGCAGCCCAATAAATCCCCCAAGCCAAAGTCCCCAGTGCTGGCTGTTGTCAGGCAGGCCTGCCCAGAAATGGCAAGCGCTGAGGAGACCCGGGCCAGGCAGCAACAGCACCTGCTACGGAGAAGAGCCGTTGAGTGGGTTCCGACTCATGGCGACCCCATAGGATATCCAAGGCTATAAATCTCTACAGAAGCAGACTGCCACATCTTTCTCCCGCGGAGCTGCTAGTGGTTTCGAAAGGCCAACCTTTCAGTTAGCAGTGGATCACTTTAACCACTGTGCCACCAGGACTCCATACAGAGAAGAACAAAGAAGAGTAGAAAATAGATTGCAGGATTAGCAGAGAACTAACAGCTGACAAGTCCACCCTTCCTCTTCCACGGCCCAAGTGTGCAAATGAGCCGAAGGTGGCTCTGTGCATGGAGCCCTTGACCTTGCCCTTCTGCTACGGCATCAAGGTCACCCATAACCGCCTGTGATATCAGAGGCTACCTCCTTGCACACCTGCTACTGCACCCATCACCCAGGTAGTCCTTACACCTTGCAGAGGAGGCCACCAGGCTGCATCAAGTCTCCAGGAATGACTTTCCTAGAATTATATGTGAGGAATTGTCAATGATAAGGCACCTCTTTTCTGGATGACCAGCCTCAAAGACCTAGAGCGTTTTCGGCCGAAGGACATATGGATGGACAGAGAGTAAGTCTGAGAGTTAAATAAGAGTGCAGAGTAACAAAAGACCAAAGAAAACAGGACTCAGAAAATTATTCACGAGAAGTAACCAAGAAAAGGGATGTGGGGGTTTATTTCTAGTAACAAGGCTGAATGAGCGAGCGTAGCCACCCCTTCCCATTCCCCAGCAGCAAACTCATAAACATTCTGGATAAAATTTCACAACCAAAACAGGTGTTTGCATACTTAACTAATCCCAAAAGAAAGAATGGGAAATTCCAAGGTGCCAGACGTGAAGAAACTCGATGTCAAAGTGAGAATATAAGCATGGGTCCTCGATACAGGTTCTAGAGGTTAGAGGCTAAGGCTTTCATGTCCACTCAGGGACAAACGACGTGACCTGTGCATGGTAAGATCTGAGACTAAGATCCATGTCAAGTACTGTAACTCTTGAATGGTATCCGCCTATGAAATGAGGCAGAGAAAACATTGCCTGCTTACCTTGGAAGAGGCAAAGAAGCCTGTCAGTTTCCTCGGACTCTGAGTAGGAAAAAAAAACCTGGAAAAATAGTCTGTGTCACAAGCAGGTTTGTGTTTATAAACAAATACTACCAGGATGATGCTGGAATCCCGAGCTGAGAAATTGACCTCAACACTGGATTCTGAGCTGGGAAATCTCTGGAGCCCTCACCAGAAGGGAAAAGAGTGTCATAGAGTGTTACGTATTCCTATGTAACAATGCTCGATTAATGTGGAGGGGGCAGTTAAAAAGCTGGGTAGAACTGAAACACGGGGGAAAAATTAACATAAAAGTATGGAGGAGATGGGCCAAAGACAAGAGTTTTCTAAAGTTCTTAAATTGTTTAGGATAAGCTTGGAAATATGCATTCATTTCAGACTCTTGTACATCAAGTATACATGATAAAAACTTAAAGGTAAGTATCAAAAATATAAATAGAATGCATAACTTCTCCTTGATAAGAAAAATAAGTGAGATATATAATGATACATTTATATCTCATTTTATTCATTTTTTTCATTGTATAAACCTTCACAGGTAAGAAATTTAAAAGGAAGTTTTGTTTGTTTAATATTTTTAGGAACCGTGCATTTATAACCTATTTGTGATTTTGCTGGGTTGGTGGGTGCTGGCTAGAGTGAGTGAGTGGGGGACACAGGGAGGTTCCATTAGCTCTACATATCAGTACTTCCTTCTGGCAAGACACAGAAAGTGATACCAATGGAAACATCAGGGCGAATGTTACCAAGTATCTGCGGAAAGCCGCCTGAGTTTTTCATTGTTTCTATTTCCAATAATGAAGTATGTAAGGAGCCTAACTCCCAGCAGAAACAGGAGATTTGGAGCTGACTGTGTTTCAAAACCTTCTACGCATTTGCCATGCGCAGAAAGCAAAGTCTACAAGAGTGAGAACCTGTCCGACCAGAGAGCCAGGTACCACTGACAAGCTCAGCCCTGGAGGACTTGCCGACTGTGAAGATTTATCACCCCCTCACACTGGGGATAATAACTATTGGAACATTTGGGTGAAAAACAATGGCTGGAAATTCATATCCTAACCAGTACGTTATACGTGTCAGCAAAGACAAATGTAGAACTGATTTGAATTTTTTTTTTTTGCCTTTAAGAACCTTTTGAACAGTAGAACAGAAGGCAGAGAAGAAAACAGACAGAGGTTTTTTGTAAAGAATCTTTTCTCAGCAGATCCATGCACCGGCCACATTTCAGCAGACTTGATGGTTTTTGAAGGATGAGGCTCGTGAAACCATTTGGTTATACAAGGAGATGAATTATTTGGCACTAAACACGTTTCTTTGCATAAGTTGTTACAGCCCGAGTACCGAATGTCCCATAAGGGGTAATAGATGTGTTTCCTCCCCACCGCTCAGGGTGGGTTGGAACTGTTTCCCAAGTCTGGGGACAGCAGTGACAAGTTCACCTTCTGAAGCTCAGCAAAGACTCCACACCGCCCGGGTTTATGGTCAGTACCCAGGCAGCCCAGCCCCTGTGGGCTCTCTCCACCTGCACAACATCCCTCAGCGTTTGGCACCTTTTGGTGGACGCTGTGATTGTACCCTGGGCCCTTCAATGTCAAGATGCATGTAAATCAGAGAGCCAGGATATCTCACACACCACGGCAGGTCTGCGTCAGTGGAATCTTACAAAGCGTGGCTTATCTGCCAGAACATGAATCAGCACCAGGACATACAAAGCTGCCTGGTGGTTCCTCCCCCTGCCTGTGGAAAGGAACTCAGCCCAAGAAAGCCCTCAAACAGACACACTTCTCCCCTCACGCTGTTGTTTTCATTCTATTTCTAATGCAAAGCCAAAGCCACAGACAAAAGCAGAATCCCCGAAGGTCCTAGCAGACTGGGGAAGAGGTGGTAAGACTTTCAAGGCAATAACGAGAGCTCTTGCTCATTTGATTTTCTGAGAACCTGGAGAAGGGTGAATGGGGTAACTGGGGTGTAGATAAGAGGTCTTCAGAGACCGGAGAATCAAGAGGTCTGATGGGCTTGGGCACTAGTTTCTAGGCTGGGGGTTACTAGGAAAGGGTTACTGCTTGGTCAAAGTGGCCAGCCACGGCTCTGACCCATCCTGGGGCTCACTGGAAAGAACTCAGAGATCACTTCATCCGGAGCAAGAAGGAAGTCTCTAAAGAGTGCTGACCCATTCAGAAACAAAACTGGCTCCAGCCTTAGTTAGGACGACCTCCAGCATGGAGGTGCCCCACCACCAGGTAGTCCAGAGCAGAGTGAGATGACACTGATTGTGCAGCCCATTGTCTGGCATCCACTGCATTTCTACTCCACAAAAATCAAACGCTGGGAAAAATTTTCTTAAAGATGAATCTCCCTTACCTGTTCGTAAATGACACCAACACCCTTAACAGAAGATTCGTGTCCCGTAAGCATGGATTAAGTGTGATGGTTGAGCAACATTCACTGAACCGTACCTGTGAAGACTGTTGACATGGCAAATATTTTGTTACATATACATTGATCACAATAAAGTTTTTAAAAATTTATAATGTAATTGTAAACACAATGTATAGAATTTGAATATATTCCTATCAAAAAAAGTAAATAAACAGATGTAAGAAATTTAGAAAATTAAAATTTAAAAAATAAAGATTAAGACAAAGCCCTTGTTGATGTAGCTTCTTTGGGGGGAGATATGATTCATATAAAATGGCTGTAAAACCCAGAACTATGTGATTCAATACAAACGTGGAGAGGAAGACGGTAGGAGGAAATGGGTGCCGTATGAAGTACTGATCACTTAGGATGAGGCACCTCTAGGGCAAGAATCTGGTCTCAATAACTGCTCTAGGTCCCACAACTCCAACCTCTAGCCGCTGGCCTAGAATGAGCACCAATCCATTCTTATTGATTGAAAATGTTACATGTGGTAAGATTTGGACTAGACCTTGGAGATTAAAATTTGAACTAAGAGAGAATTGCATTATCATTGGGGGTTCAGCATGAACAAGATAGAATGTTTAAAAAAAAAAGAACTCACAAAATGTAAGGGCTGAGAGGGATTACATGCAACACCTTCACCGAGCACGTGGGGAAAACCAGACCCAGCAAGGGGGAGAGCTTGCCAATGTCACACAGCTGCTAAGGGGCTACGCTGGGGGCTAGGCTCAGTCAACACCCTTTCCACATCTGAACAAGCTTGTTTTCACCAGACAGCCCTTTGGAGAATGCATTCAGGGGACCCTCAGAAGATCACTGCAGAAGACCACTGTGGCTTCAGTGGAGACAGCCAAGGTGAGCTCAGTCCACTGTAGAGCTCAGGAGCCACTTCATAAGGGCACTTGCCGGCCATGCTGAGCACCTTTACAGCTGTCTCAAGAGCAGTGCTGTTATTGTTGTCGTTGTTAGTTGCCACTGAGATGGAGTTGGCCCTCAATTCATAGTGACTCCGTGCACAACAAAACAAAGTGCTGCCCAGTCCTGTGCCATCCCCATGATCAGTTGCAGATTGGACTATTGCGATCCATAGGGTTTTCATTGGCTGATATTCAGGAGCAGATCACCAGATCTACTGGAAGCTCATAGCCTGGAAGCTCCACTGAAACCTGCTGAGCTTCACAGCAACTTGGAAGCCGCCACTGACAGATAGGGGTAGTTGCGCATGAGGTGCCTTGGCAGAGATTTGAACCCAGGTCTCCCGCATGGAAGACAAGAATTTCACCACTGAACTAAGTGAGAGCAACAGGAAACCACTAAAGGGCATTATAAAATAGAGAAGACATGATCAGAGTAAAAAACGTGATTCTGGCTGTTCTCTGAGGACAGCTTGGGAATGGAGGATGGGAACAGCTGGAAGAAGCCTGGTTAGCAAACCGCTGCAGTGTACAGGCAAGAGTGAGTGGGGTCTTGGAGAGCAGGGTTGTGCGTGTGAGGGACTAGGAAACAGCAGGAGTTTGTCCGGCAATGTAAACTCTTTCCATTTCTCCTCGCCACCCAGGGTGTGATGGTTAAGACTGTGTGTCCACTTGGCTGGACCATGATTCCCAGTGTTTTGGCAGTCATATAATGCTGTGATCACTTCCCTGTTGAGATCTGATATAATGTGATCACACCCACGATGGGATCTGCTGTGAGTAGCCGATCCGTTGAAGGGGAGTTTGCTTGGGTGTGTGGCCTGCATTGAGTGTGGGCAGACATTCAGGCAGGGGTCGGGGGCTTTTGCTTGCTCTGGATCCTGCAGCTGGCTCCTGTTCATCTGACCTCCGGTTCACGGGACTTGAGCTAGCAGCTCACCTGTGGTCTTGCCTGCCAATCTTGGGATTCACCAATCTTCACAGCCTATGAGCAAGAGCCCTGCTCTCTGACCTGCCAATCTTGGGTTTGACAGCGCCTGCAGCTACGTGAATCAGGAGAAGCCCCTGTCCTGATCCATGGACTTCGGACGTTCCAGCCTCTACAACCATGTGAGCCATTTCCTTGATATAAATTTTTCTATATATATTTATACCCTTTACTGGTTTTGCTTCTCTAGAGAACCCAGCCTAAAACGCAGGGCAAGGTCTAAACTCTTCGGCATAATGTAAAAGGCCCTCTGAGGTGGAATTCAGGCATCTACCCCAGACCACACCGTGTTTTTTCATGCCTCCATTAAACTTGTCATTCCTTCTACCTGTCACACTCTTTTACCCCTGCATCCTGCCTTTCCCTGGATAAATTCACCTTATCTTTCAGGTGTCACAGATGTTACCTCCTCTGGCAAGTCTCCCTTGCTGCTGCCCCCACCCCTCCCCCACTGCACATACCCATCCTATGTATTCCTACACTGCCTCCGTCAAAGCACTACACTGGGCTGTGACTGCCTGCTCACCTGCCTGACCCCTCCCCCTCACTGGACTGCAAACCCCTTGTCCTATTCAGTACTCAGTGTCCAATAAATATTTGTGGAATTTATGAAATTATGCTGCCTTATTCCACACCAGTGAGTTAGCAAATGTGTAATCAACTCATTTTGGACAGGAGCCTTTCTGAAATTGATTATACATTTCCTTGTTTTCTCACGCAGAGTCGGCTGAGAATAGCTTAACCTTGAACACAAGGTCATCGTTATGAATGCAGTCACAATCACAGAATTTCAGAATCCCTTAGGCATTACATAGTCCAACCCACTCATGTTATCAATGGGTAAACTGAGGCCCAGAGAGGTGTAGAAACCATGGTTTGTGCTAGATCTATGATTAAAATCCCAGTAGCCTGACTCACAACTCAGCCATGAAGAAAGCTGCTTCCAGAGTCATGTCCTCAGGATTTCTGAAGATGCCTTGAAGTCTGCCCCAACCCCCACGGCCTCAGCTGCTATGTCTGATTTTGGTTCTTATGCTTGTTTTCATAGCTTTTGTTTCCTCCCCTATTACCAACTCTCACTTCTTTCCTACCGTATAGCCAGGTCTAGCAAACTCTCTCTTCACTTCGATGTACTTGGAAGTCACATATCACTCCTTCTAGCTCCCCATGGCCTCATAGTCCTTACTGTTGTTTTGCTTAGGTGCCGTGGAGTCGGTTCTGACTCATACTGACCCTTTACACAACAGAACGAAACACTGCCCCGTTCTGTGCCATCTTCATAATCGTTGTTATGCTTGAGCCCATTTTTGCAGTCACTGTGTCAATACAACTTGGTATATTCATGTGTGCTGGAGAATGATCTAGCTTATTACATATTGTATAAAGTAAGTATTATTAGGCTTAAGGAAAATCACGAACTCTGGTTCATGCACTTCATGATCCCTATACGTCCAGGCTTCTTTTCTGATTCTTAGCTGTGATTTGCCAATCTTAGTTCTAAACTAGTTGCTGTCAAGTCTTTCCAACTCAGGCGACCCCATGTGTGTCAGAGTAGAACTGTGCTTTTTCAATGGCTCTTTTCTTAGAAGTAGAACAGCAGGCCTTTCTTAACTCAAACCACTAACATTTCAGTCAGCAGCCAAGGGCTTTAACTGTTTGCACTACCCAGGGACTTCGGTAAGCATGTTATTCTTGGACTTAGTAGAGAGTAACTGGTGTGTGAGTAGGGATTCGTTTCCCTTCTTGGAATAATTAAAAGCCCATTAGGACATCCACAGGCTGTGAGACTGTCTGTCTCCCTCACACCCCCATATTCTGTAGCCAACTCGGGCACAAGGACACAAGACTCCCGAGAATTCCAACTGAGGGGTTTTGCAGTAGGCATTTATTCTTTGCTCTGTCCAGAGTGAAATGCCTCCGTGTTTATGGAGAACTATTCCTTCCCAACTTCCACTAGAAGCTTCAGGATATCACACTGCATGACTACAGACAGCTGGTTTGGGGATGGACACAGAACTTTAGCCACATCAGTTGGGGTCATTCCCCCAGGAATTTCTGAAATGGAGCAGGGAAAGAGATTGAGTCCCTCCCTGATAACAAGATCATACAACGCGAGGTCAGCAGCTGCATTTTCCCCCATGAGAGTAGAGATGGCCCCTTTAAGAGAACACGGCAAGATGCATAGAGAGGTAGAGACAAGAGAGAGTGCCAACTGTGTTCAAGTCCTGGAGATCCAGCACCACCACTGCCCTTACTGTGGACTCTGAGCGCAGCAGCTCTACGTCACAGGAACGCTGTTCTGCTGTACTCAGTGTTTGCCGCAAGAGGGATGATCCATGCAGAAAACCCAGGAGACTTAGAGAAACCCGTGGAGAGCAGATCCCTAATGGTTAGTCAGAGAAAGCCAAGTGTTTGGAGATCTCTCCTTATCTTGGAATTGGTTGCCATTGATCCAGAACCCCAACAAGCTTTGGGGGTTGTCATGGATTGAATTGTGTCCCCAAAAAATACGTGATCTTGGCTAGGTCATGATTCCCAGTATGGTATGATTGCGTAATCTGATGTGATCTCTTTATGTGTTGTAAGCTCTATCACTATGATGAGGTTATACTGATGAGGTCTACAAGACTGGACAGTGTCTTAAGCCAATCTCTTCTGAGATATAAAAGAAAGAAACAAGCAGAGACACATGGGAACCTCATACCACCAAGAAAGCAGTGCTGGGAGCAGAGCACGTCCTTTGGACCTGAGGATCCTGTGCAGAGAAGCTCCCAGACCAAGGGAAGACTGATGCATCACTAAGACCTTCCTCCAGAGCCAACGAAGATAGAAGGCCTTCTCCTGGAGCTGATGCCCTCAATTTGGACTTGTAGCCAACTGGACTGTGACAGAATAAACTTCTCTTTGTTAAAGCCATCCACTTGTGGTAATTCTGTTAGAGCAGCACTAGATGACTAAGATGGGGTAGTTTTATGGATTCTGTCAGAGTCTGAAACAAGAGGGAGGGTGTCCCTGTTTGTCCCTGCCCTGTCACAGCTCTCAGGGTGAACCTTTGTGGTGAAAGAAATGCCCCACGTTCCAGGGAGCAAAGCCAGCTGCAGGGGTGCTGTTCAGCTCAGCAGAGGAGGAGTTTTCTAAGAAGCACAACTTCCCACTGGTGGCTGTCTCATGTGGTGGGGAGCTTCCCGCTACTGGGAATATTCAAGGAGAGGTGCCAGTATCGGGGGTGTCAGAAAGGAAATATTAGATGGAGGATTAAAGATTGACTTGGCCAGTTCTTTTCAACTCTGAGAGTCTGTGGGACAAATTCAAAATGAACGTCAAAAGCACTGGCTGGTAAGTGAGTCGGAGGGTTCTCTTCTGGTCTCTGTCAAGCCCTCCAACCCCAAACTCACTCCCCAGGTGGTACAGTTGACAGCGTCCCATCGGTCCTCCTCTTGGGAGGGCAGCCTCCTTCCTCCCGTTGCTCCAGACTCAGCGTCTCCACTGTCACCTCTGTGCTCATCGTCTATCATCCCCATAAGCATCCTCCATGCCCTGCACAGAGTCAGCCTAGCAGAGCCCAGGGTGACCAGGGAGAAGGCTCTAGGACTCTGCCTTGGGGACCTGCCATGTGTCTCAGCTCCAAAACCTTCTCCTGTCTGAAAGCAGGTGGCCCAATCTCTACAGATGCGGGCTGTACGGTACTGATGTGCACAACCTTGGAAAGCATGCAGGTCCCGCTCTCTTCCTAGAAGCTAGGAGCAGGGGTCCTCTAACTCATGGTGGCCCATGTGTGTCAGACTAGAGCTGTGCTCCACAGGGTTTTCAATGGCTGACTTTTTAAAATAGATCCCCAGGCCTTTCTTCCATGGTGCCTCTGGGTGGACATGAACCTCCGGCCTTTTGGTTAGCAGCTGAGTGTGTTAACTGTTTGCACCATGCAGGGACTCTTATGAAGTAATACAAAGGTCTAATAATAAGCATTGAATGTGGATGCTAATAACTCATGCTACAGACTATTTCAATCAATATTTCCTCCTCTATGCCAGGGGTTATATTTGGAGCCCAGCTGACAGTCCCTGATGTGCCAAGCTTAATACATGTTGGTGCTTATGGGGATTATACTCTCAGCTCCAGAGCTGATGACACAGACTCACCCCACCCCTTCTCCCACCTCGGGCCTCTGCCTATGGCTGCTGTGGATGCTGAGTTTTCTCTTTAACCCTCATCTCCACCTCCAGAGAGACAGGAAGACAACCTCTGTCACATTGTTGTTTTTAGGTACTAATCTGAATTCTGGAGCCCTGGTGGCACAGGGGTTAAGAACTCAGCTGCTAACAAAAAGGTCGGCAGCTTGAATCCACCAGCAACTCCTTGAAACCCTCTGGAGCAGTTCTATTCTGTCCTATAGGGTCGCTAGGAGTCAGAATCGACTCGACGGCCATGGGTGTTTTTGTTTTTGCTTTTTTAAATCTCAATTCCAGTGCAGAAGTTTGCAAGCCCTCCCTGCTGTGGGAGATCAATGGAGACTGTACAGAGGCCTAGGATGAGCAGAAACGGAGACAGAAAGCACCCCGTTACTCCTCGTTGTTGAGATCTCAGAGCCTCCCCATCTAGGACTACAGCAGGGGATAGTGCCCTCAGGCTAACCAGCACCTGAGAGGCACCCACTCTATGCTGAGCATGACTCCATCCCTACCTCCCCCACTTTCCACCCAGCTCTTTCTGAGTCTTTCTCCCTGGCTTGCCTTCCATGTGCTCCAGAACAGACCCCCAAGCTTTGTTGGCTCCACATCCTCATCTTGCCCCCAACTGCTACCCCTGTTCCCCAGGCCCCTGGTGAGAGCAATGTTCTGCTGGGACAGCTGACGTATCTAACACCCCATTACAGCTCAGGGTCTCAAGGTTTAATCTTCCTTGCTTAGGTTACCTGTGGCCAGTGGAAGCAGAAACCCAGACACACCCCAGGGTTGGCTCCTTCCCAAGATTTCATCCTCGCTGCACTGCTGCCCATGTCCCCACATTACCAGCAAAAAGCTGAGGTTGGTGGCTTGACCTGCTCCAGCCTTCCATTCTTATGGCCAGAGACAGCTCATACCCACCACCACGGTCACTGCAGAACTTCCCATGCCTCAGCATCCAGGCCCAACTGCTCCTAGCCTCTCTGGATGAAGGACTTCCTCCCAGGGTGAGTGACAGCAGGACACTATCATCCATCCATCCAGGATGGCCCAGCAGTTCAAAGTCTGGGTAACTCACTCTTCTCCATGATCAACTGGTTACTGCCGTTTTTGCTCATCACTTCTCTTCCCAGTCATTCCAGATGCTTCCATCTGTACCCATCAGACTACAGCTGGAGTGCTACGGGACCCAGACAAGCTTGAGAACATGTTACTAATACTACTAACAACAACAACAACACCCTAGGGTTGGACATCAGATGGTGTCTGGAGTAAGCACTGAGTAGATATTTACTATTATCTATTAAGCACAGTGTGGGCTGGATGACTTTTATCGTTCCTTCCAGTCTGGGATGCTAGGATCACATTTCACTTTGTCAGACTCAACCCTAAGAGTCCCTGGGTAGCTTAAAAGGTTAAGTGCTCAACCACTAGCTCAAAGGTCGGCGGTTCAAACCTATTGAGAGGCACTTAGGGAGACAGGCCTGGCAATCTGCTTCTGTAAAGTCACAGCTTGAAAACCCTAAGGAGCAATTCTACTCTGCACGAGTGGGGTTGCCATGAGTCAGAATCGACTTGACAGCAGCTAAGAACAACATACTCAACCCTACACAAAGGCACCTCAGTCAGTTCAATTCAGTAATTGATAGATTTCCAATCCTATGCGCAAAGAGAGTCAGTAACTGCCGTACTCTGAAGAAGACACTCGAACTTATTCTAACTGCGGTGGGACACAGGGCAGGACATTTTTGAAAGGGGGTGAAGAGGAAGACAGCCAGAGTACTGCATGGGAGGTACCCCAAGAAAGACACGGGACATGGGGCAGAGAAAGTGGTGCCATGAAGAACAAACTTTGCTTTCTCCTCCTGCCTGGCGAGGGCCATCTCTGAATTTCTCTCTCCATCTGGCTGGGTGTGTGACATTGAGAATTAATAAAATCATTCTGATTTTCTTAAATGGCCATTATGAAAAGTTTTCTAGAGTCACATCTAAACGTACTTTTTCAACTGCATTTTCACAAATGATCTCCAAGGTCAGGAGGAGCAAATGGCCGATTAACCATCGGAGAAAGGACCCAGAAGCACACAGATATTGTTGGCATTTCAGTGGCGTGTTAAGTTCCATTGAAGAAGCCTACAATTAACTTGTTGAATATTAAAATTGCCATTGCTTCGCTGCAGAGAAATTTCTTTCTCAATATTCTTCCCCAAATTTCTCCCTTGAATCATATTATTTCAATTCAGCCTCAATTACACCATCAAAATTCCACTATTCATAAATGTATTACCATTCTGAAAGTGTCTTTGATGGCAGTTTTATACCGTGCTATGGAATAACGCATAGCGACAAAAAAAAAAAGAATAGCTAGCTTCATTGTAGCCAATCAGGCAAATAAAACAAACATAAATCAAGTTTGGTAGAAACTGCAGGTCACGTTTAAGTTTATAAATGTATTACAGAACCACACAGCCTTGCAATTCAACATTGTCAAGCTTTGATCTTGACCACAGTATCACAAGGGTAGTAACAGCAACAAATTTACAGGCACACACAAGTATATCCCCAAATTGCAATGGATGCCCCAACCAGAGAAGGGAGATAATGAAGAGGCAGTTAGGAGGGTGGGTATGTGCAGTGAACCTGGAGTGGAGAGCCAGGATGTCTGAGAGCTGAGGGGAGTTTCTCAACTTCTTTGAGACTCAGTATCTCTATTTATGAAATCAGAGTAACCGTAATTCCTACCTCACTTGGCGGTTTTTGTTCACACACAAGAGGCACACACGCAGAAGCCCCTGGTGCATTGGAAATGTTCTGTAAGTGGTTCTTTGTTAAAGTGTTGTCTCAGCGAAGGTTCACAATTAAAAAGGGGGCCAGGTGTCTACTAGAATGTGGGAAACCAAGGCACAGAGAGAATAGCCCATGAGACCTGTTAAGGACTGAATCGTGTTCCCCAAAACAGATATGTTGAAGTCCTAACACCCTGGGACCTGTGAATGGGACCCTGCTTAGAAAGAGTCTTTGAAGATGCTATCAGTTACATGAGGTCACACGCAGTAGGGGGGTCTTAATCCAGTAGGAGTAGTACCTTAGAAGAGAAGGGGTGCAGAGGGAGGACAGCCATGTGCTGACAGAGCTATGCCGCAGCTCCAAGCTAGAAACCCCTGGGGCCACTCGAAGCCGGAGAGACAAGAAACGATCACCCCTAAAGCCTTCAAAGAGAGCACGGCCCTGCCCACACCCTGACTTCACACTCCCGAGCCTCCGGAACTCTGAGACAAGGACCCACTGCTGCTGTTTGAAGTCACCTCTTTGTGCTACTCTGTTCCAGCAGACCAAGGAAAGTCACGAAGCCACATGACAAGGCGGAGGACAGGCAGCAGTCGAGGCAGGCCCCTCAGAAGGCCCGCTCCGCTTTTCATTTTGGGGACACCTCCCCAGTACAGACGAGAGAGCAGACAGCCGAGAGTCGGGAGGGCGGCTGTGTGACAAACGACTCTCCCACGACTTTGTCACCCTCAGCCCCCAAATTTTCTCACCTGTAAAATGTTTATGTACCTCAAGTTATCAAGGTTTTGTTTCTGAGTGGGGAACTATGTATAAATGTCCTTGGAAAAGAGAAAAGAAATAGCCATGGAGGGGGCACTGTTTGTCCAAGAAGCAGTTTCAGGCCGGGCCGACGTCCGGGGAAGCTCCCTGGCTGGCTCACCGCCCATCCGGAGCCAGGGAGAGAGAATGGGCCGAAGAAGGGCCGTTGCAGAAGAAGAAAGAGAAAAGGAATTGTTTCTGGTTTTGCGAAATCATTCCAGAGAGTAGAACTGAGATGGAGGCCGGGTTGGCCTCGCATGGGTGGCTACAGGGCTCCCAAACCTGCAGGCCCCTCCATGGGGAAGGCAGGTGTCATGGATTGAATTATGTCCCCCAAAAAAATGTGTGTATCAGTTTGGCTGGACCCTGATTCCTGGTACTGTGTGATTTTCCTGTATGTTGTAAACCTGCCTCTGTGATGTTAATGAGGGAGGATGGGTGACAATTGTGTTAATAAGGCAGGGCCTGATCTACAAGACTGGATTGTGTCCTGAGGCAATCTCTTGAGATGTAAAAGACAGAAGTGAGCAGTGAGACAGGGGGGCCTCATACCAGCAAGAAAGCAGTGCCGGGAGCAGACCCCTTTGGACCGGGGTCCCTGCGCTGAGAAGCTCCTAGTCCGGGGGAACACCGAAGAGAGGAAGGCCGACAGAGAGAAAAAGCCTTCCCCTGGAGCTGACGCCCTGAATTTGGACTTTTAGCCTACTTTGACTGTGAGGAAATAAACTTCTCTTCGTTAAAACCACCCACTTGTGGTATTTCTGTTACGGCAGCACTAGGTGACTAAGACAGCAGGGTGCAGACGAACAGCCCCTCTCCCAAAAAAGGCAACTTAGGGTTAAAGAGCTAACGGCTTTCCTAAGAGCTCAACACTAGTCAGTGGTGACATCTGCGGAGATAAAGCCCCTCTCATGGGCCCTGCAGGGACCCCCACGCTGCACACCTCTCAGACGCCCTCTCCTACCCTGCAACCTACGGCCAGCTGCCGGGGCGTCCTTGCTGCCCTCCCAGCACCGCTGTGTGAGCCTGCCGCAGAGCCTTTGCACCTGCTGGCCCCTCTGTGTGGTCCCTCTGCCTTCAGTTCGCCCCATGCTCACTCCCCACTTCACCCAAGGGTTTGCATAAATGTCACCCTATGAGAGAGGCCCTCCCTGTGCACCCATCGTCACAGCAGACGGTCTGTCACTCTCTCTCCCCAGGACTGCTTTCTCTTTCTTCTTATCACTTATCACTACCGAACTCCTACATACGTGCTTATGGTCCATCTCTCCCACGATCCTTTCAGCTCCAAGAGGGAAGGAGCTGCTTTGTTCTCTGTTGTATTACTAGTGCCTAACAGTGCCTTAAGGAGCCCTGGTGGCACAACAGGTAAGTGCTCAGTGGCTAACCAAAAGGTCGGTAGTTTGAATCCATCAATCAACTCAACGGCAACAGGGTTTTTTTTGTTTTGTTTTGTTTTTTTAGTGGCTCTGCAGTAGAAAGAGCTGGTGATCTGCTTCTATAAAGATTACAATCAAGAAAACCCTATGGGCAGTTCTACTCTGTCACATGGGGTCACTATAAGTTAGAATTAACTCAACAGCAACAAGAACAGCTCCATTAAAATATTTTGAATGAAAACACATCTGACTTAGAAGCCTGATCTAAGATTTGTCCTACGTAACAGCTTTACCATACTCCATCAGAGATATGAACACAGGTGGGTGCCTGGCTGCGGTGTCCGGCCAGTCCGATCTTTGACACCAGTGAACGTTGCATCTGGCTCATGGGTTGAACCCTTCCCTCACGTTTTCATCCAAGGCACTTTAAGACTTGGACCTACAGTTTGAGCCCAAGAACATGTCGACTCCACTTTTATGAGTAGAAATAGGTCAGTCAAAATGTTTTGAACACTTGTGAATATTATCCAGAAAGCATTTCCCCAAACAAACTCCATTAAGCCATTGTGATTGTTGGTGCTCAGTCAACGTGGTCAGGTATCTGCTCTCGCTCTCTGTCTGCCCAGCTCTTCTCCGTGCCGGCTCCATTATCAAGTCAGGGCTCTCTCCTTATCTCGCTCGTGTGGACAAACATGGGTGGCAGCAGCTCCAGACTTCTTTTCCTATCATCACAGCAACCCCAACTGAGATTTTCTTTTACCAACTGTTTCAACAAAAGTCCTGCAACCAACTCTCATCTGGCTGATCAGGGTCCTGGGCCTGTCCCTGTCCCATCACTGTAACCAGTGGACACTCTAATTGGACAGACTTGGGGTATGAAACTATCCATGGAGCTGGGGATACAATCACCTCACTTAAACCTCAGAGACTAAGAGTGGGTGAGGGATAGCTCCCCTAAAGAGATCTGGGGCACAGTTATTAGTAAAAGAGGAATAGATGCTGGATGGGCAAACACAAAAGATATCCCATATAGCAGATTACTGGGGTTGATGAATTCTGGGGTCCTTTCCCAACCATGGGGCTTCTGCTTCTGTGACAAGGTAATGTGAGTACCAACAATACCTCTTCTCCCTCTGCACTGCAAAAGACAGCAGCAGCAAGCCCCGTCCGTGGATTGGCAACTCTCCCCCAGGCAGGCTGCCACTACCTGGAGGGGGTGAAGTTCCTGGTAGAGGCAGGGTGACTGAGATCCACCTGCACCCTCCTAGCACTCACCTTTCTCAGTTCACCTGCTGAGTTACTGTATATGTCACAGAAACCTGCAGCCAAGTTTTAGAAGGACACACACACATCATAACCCTTTTGGAGCACCTCCATTTTTCATCCCTCTTTCTTTTGTCTTTTTATTGTACTTTAGATGAAGGTTTACAGAACAAATAGTTTCTCATTAAACAGTTAGCACACATGTTGTTTTATGACAATGGTTAACAACCCCACGACATGTCAACACTGTCCTTTCTCAACCATGGGTTCCCTATTGCCAGATTTCCTGTCCCCTCCTGCCTTCTAGTCTTTGTCCCTGGACTGTTGTGCCCCATTAATCTCGTGCTGTCTAATCTTTCGCTGAACAGTGAACCTCAGGAGCGACTTCATTACTGAGCTAAAAGGGTGTCCAGAGACCATACTCTCGGGGTTTCTCCAGTCTCTGTCGGGCCAGTAAATCTGGTCTTTTTTTGTGAGTTAGAATTTTTTTCTTACTTTTCTCCAGCTCTGTCCAGGACCCTCTGTTGTGGTCCTAGTCAGATCAGTCAGTGGTGGTAGCCCAGCGCCATCTAGTTGTGCTGGACTCAGTCTGGTGGACGCTGTGGTAGTTGTGGTCCATTAGTCCTTTAGACTAATCTTTTCCTTGTATCTTGTTTTCTTCATTCCCCCTTGCCCCAAATGGGTGAGATCAGTGTAGTATATTAGATGGCTGCTCACAGGCTTTTAAGGCCCCAGATGCTACTCACCAAGGTGGAACGCAGAACATTTTCTTTATAAACTCTGTTATGCCAATTGAGATAGATGTTCCCCGAGACCATGGTCCCCACAGCCCTCTTCCCAGCAGTTCAGGCCCTCAGGGAGTTTGGAAGTGTCTATGGAGCTTCCATGACCTTTCCTTGTACAAGTTGTGCTGGCTTCCTCTGTATTGTGTACTGTCTCACCCTTCACCAAAGTTACCACTTATCTATTAGGTTTCCCCCATCCCTCCCATCTCTCATAACCAACAAAGATTTTTTCTTTTTGTGCGAAAACTTTTTCATGAGTTTTTACAGTAGAGGTCTCATACAATATTTGTCCTTTTGTGATTGACTTATTTCACTCAGCATAATGTCCTCCAGTTTCATCCATGTTATGAGATGCTTCAAAGATTCATCATTGTTCTTTCTCGTTGCATAATACTCCATCGCGTGTATGTACCATAGTTTGTTTATCCATTCATCTGTTGTTGGACATCTAGGTTGTTTCCAACGTTTTGCTATTGTGAACAATGCTGCCATGAACATAGGTGTGCATATGTCTATTCCTGTGATGGCTCTTAACTTCTCTAGGGTATTTTCCTAGGAATGGGATTGCTGGATTGCATGGTATTTCTATTTCTAGCTTTCTAAGGAAGCGCCATATCATTTTCCAAAATGGTTGTATCATTTTGCATTCCCACCAGCAGTGCATAAGAGTTCTGATCTCCCTGAAGCCTCTCCAACATCTGTTATTTCCAGTGTTTTTGATTCGTGCCAGTAATGCCGGGGTGAGATGGTATCTCATTGTGGTTTTAATTTGCATTTCTCTAATGGCTAGTGATAGGGAGCATTTCCTCATGTGTCTGTTGGCCGCTTGAATGTCTTCTTTGGTGAAGTGTGTGTTCATTTCCTTTGCCCATTTTTTAATAGGATTATTTGTCTTTTTGTTGTAGAGGTGTTGGATTTTCTTGTAGATTTTAGAGATTAGACCTTTGTCTGACTTGTAATGTCCAAAATTTTTTTGCCAGTCTGTAGATTCTCTTTTTATTCTTTTGGTGAAGTCTTTTGATGAGCATAAGTGTTTAATTTTTAGAAGATCCCAGTTATCTACCTTATCTTCTGGAGTTTCTGCATTGTTGGCTATGGTTTGTATCCTATTAATGCTGTGTGTTAGAGCCTCTAACACTGATCCTATTTTTTCTTCTATGAACTTCATAGTTTTTGGCTTTATATTTAGGTCTTTGATCCATTCTGAATTAGTAGTTTTTGTATATGGTGTGAGGTATGGGTCCTGTTTCGTTTTTTTGCAGATGGACATCTGGTTTTCCCAGCACCGTTTGTTAAAAAGACTGTTTTTACCCCATTTGATGGACTTTGGGCCCTTGTCGAAGATCAGGTGACCGCAGATGGATGGATTCACATCTGGGTTCTCAATTCTGTTCCATTGGTCAATGTATCTGTCATTGTACCAGTACCAGGCTGTTTTGACTACCATAGCTGCATAGTAGGTTCTGAGGTCAAGTAGTGCGAGTCCTCTTACTTGCTTCTTCTTCTTTAGTAGTGCTTTACTTATTCGGGGCTTCTTCCCTTTCCAAATAAAGTTAATGATTAGTATTTCCATCTCTTTAAAGAATGTTGTTGGTATTTGGATAGGGATGGCATTGTATTTGTAAATTGATTTGGGTAGAGTTGTTATTTTCCCAATGTTGAGTCTACCTATCCATGAGCATGGTATGTTTTTCCATTTATGTAGATACTTTTAAGTTTCTTGCAGTAGTGTTTTGTAGTTTTCTTTGTATAGGTCTTTTATATCCCTGGTTAGATTTATTAATAAGTATTTTATTTTTTTAGGGGCTATTGAAAATGGTATTGTTTTCCTGATTTCCTTTTCATCATTCTCTTTACTGGAGTATAGGAATCCAACTGATTTTTGTAAGTTTATCTCGTATCCTGCTACTCTGCTGAATCTTTCTATTAGTTCTGGTAGTTTTCTCATGGAGTCTTTAGGATTTTCTACTTAGAGTATCATATGATCTGCAAACAGGGACAGTTTAACTTCTTTGTTACTAATTTGGATGCCCTTTATCTCTTTTTCTTGCCTTATTGTTATAGTTAGGACTTTATTTTGGATGCCTACTAGAACCATCCTGTCCTGTTTTTGTAAATGTTTTGATATTGTCTGCTGTCTTTGGTACAGTCAGTAGTTATTTTCCTGGATTATCAATTGTAGATTTTGTTTCTTTCTTCCTGCTTTTTTATTTGGTTATGTCTGAGCAGGCGGGCTGTGCTTTCTTTGTTGTTTGCTCATCTATGGACATGATAATCACTTCCTTCTCCGATGGACAGGGTCAGTTGCTCAGGTATGGTACAGCAGGGCAGTTCCAGCTGAATGGGATTTGCTAGGCTAGGTTGTTTGTGGCACACACTAGGGCTGACAGGCTGGGTCAGGAATATGTGCACAGCAGGCTCCCTTAGGCTGTGCCTGTGCTGCTTGGGGGGTGTGATGATCAGCACACTGTGCAGGTAGGCAGGGATGAGGGGGGAGATTGTGATGTGTGGAGCTAAGATGGGTATGGGAAAGAGAAGAGAGAGGAGAGAGGAACAGGGGCCAAAAACATACAAACAAACAAAAAAGAGTGCTAAGGGAGCTTGCCATTGGAGTGGAGAGATGAGAGACTGAGAAATGGAGAAAAAGAAAATAAAAAGGGTAAAAGAAAAAATGAATAAATAAAAATTATAAAAAAAAGAAAAGAAAAGCCCCCAGAGATCCCACCAGTGCACCTGCAAGGACTGGGGAAGTTGCTCCCAGGCCATGAAGTACAGCCTGGCTAGAAGGGGTAGAGATGTTACACAGCACCAGGTATTCAGGAGACAGGAAGATAAGGTAAGTATAGAGAGACAAAAAACTGAGAAATGAAGAAAGGCAAAAAGAGAGAAAAGAAAACAAAGAAACAAGAAAAAAAGAAATGCCCCCCAGTGATCCCACTGCGCATCTGCGCAGAGTAAGGGAGTAGCTCCCAAGCCACTCAGTACTGCCTGGCTAGAAGGGGCTCCCAAGACAAGAAAAGAAAAAGAAAGCAAACAAATCAAAACGAAACAAACAAACAAACAAAAACCCCAGGGATCCCACCAGCATGGCGGCACAGGCTGGGAAGCACTTTTACAGTCAAGCAGTGTTCTGCAGCCTTTCAGGAAGAAGCGAAGATGGCACATGGAGCCAGGTATTTGAGAGAAAGGAGGGGGACCTAGTGAGAGGTACGGAAGAAATCAAAAGAAAGCAGAGAAAAGCAACACCAGCAGCCAACAAATGGCATTCAGGGAGCCGGCCAGTGCAGTCGGGTGGAATCCAAGCAGCACCGGGGTGAAGCCAGTACTTCCCAGCCAAGAGGCTGTGGCCACAGGAAGCAGAAGAGGCCGAGTGGGGGTGAAGAAGGGTAGGGGGTGGGAAAGCATATATCGCTGGTTACCAGTTGTTCTGTCTCCTGCTGGAAGCTCTGTGAAGCTGCTTTCTTGTACCCCCTGTTTGCCAATCTCTGATAGGAGTCCAACATGGTGGATCTGTGCTGCGTTAGCTGATAAGGGACCTCTGCATGTATCCCTCCTCACTCTCTGTTCTCTGTCAGTTTCTTATTCCATCTGGTGCTTGGCTGAGTTCTTTATCTTTTCATTTGATGCTTAAGGTTTCAGGATTGACGTTTGTCTATGTTTGACTTAGTTTTTCAGATCTTTGCTGTGGAGGCATGGCATGGTGCTTCTGTCTATAACACCATGTTGCCCAGAAGTCCTCCATTTTTCATCCCTCTTATTGACAAACACAGAAGCTCAGATTCCAGTATTTAAAGCTACCTTTGACCTTTTTCCCTCCAGCGTCTTCATTTTACCTGAAACTGAGGTCACTGTGGTAGAACCACATGGGCAGGTCATCTCTTGGGTGAACTGAATGTCTCAGGTCTCACTAGCCTGTGTATCTCAGTCAGATTCATTTGAGAAAAAAGAATCCACAGCAGTTATTTATACAGAAAGGATCTAACATAGGCAACTGGTTAAACACTGGGAATGGGATAAACAGGTGTAACCAGTTGCCCTTGAGTTGATTCCGACTCATGGCAACCCTCTGTGTGAGAGAGTAGAACTGTGCTCCATAAGGTTTTCAATGGCTGATTGCTTAGAGGTAAATTGCCAGGCCTTTCTTCTGAAGTACATCTAGGTAGAATCGAACCTCCAATATGTATAACCAGAAAACTAAACCCATTGCCATCAAGTCAATTCCAACTCGTAGCAACCTTATAGGACAGAGTAGAACTGCCCCATAGGGTTTCCAAGGAGCAACTAGTGGATTCAAACTGTGGACCTTTTGGTCAGCAGCCGAGCTCTTCTACAAAGACTAAAAAAGGCCAAAGGAGGGGCATTGAGGTAACACAGAGATAACAGCTGTAGGAAGTGGCGACTAACTGTGGACTGGGAGCAGAGGGAGGAGGTGGGTCACTAGCCCCCGCTGGAGGAGTGTCCCACAGAGCAGAGGAGGGAGGTCTCTGAGGGGACGTGATGAGGCTAGTTCTGGGACTGCTGAGAAAAGCTACAAACTAGGACCAACTGCTACAGCAACCAGCATCTGCTGCTGGAGTGAAGACATTTAAAGGGCTGATGTGGACAGGAACAGGAAGAAAAGAGAAAGAATCAAGTCCTTCCTCCCTCATCCAACTCCCAGTCTCAATCCAGCATCCTCTGTTAGCAGAACAGACGGGGAGACACAGGAGAGCTGCGGTGTGCAGCCTCCCAGCCCAGTATCACAAAGCCAAGTATTAAAGGATGGTTTACAGCTGAGAGACAATAGCTTAATAACCAGCACCAATGAGATCAAATTAACATTAATGCCCACATTTTGCTAACTCATAGTACAGGCTGTCATGAGAGTTGTTTTCTTCCTCTGCCCACAATCCTGCCAAGGCCCATAAAATAACTTCCAACCTCTCAGAGTTTTCAGAAGAAATCTCTAGACATAAGACCACCCTCTTACAATGTCCTCCACCTCACAGCTCAGCGGTCTAGGAGAGCTTCTCCATCCAGCCTACCCAGAGGCCATGCCGCATTGATCCCCTATCCCCCATCACTGAGGAGAGAAACCCTACCCCTGTCCAGCTGTCCTGCCTGTGTTAGGGTGGTAAATGCTCAGGACTCACTGACCCAGCTTAGCAGAGAAAATGGCAGTATCCTATGTGTATATCAGTTTTCACAACCTGGGCAGGAGAGAAGTATGAAACTTCTAACACCAGTTTATACAAAAGACGCCCTTTAAGTTCAGTAACGAAGTCACTCCTGAGGTTCACCCTTCAGCCAAAGATTACACAGCCCCATAAAATAAAACAAGACTAAAGGGGCACACTAGCCCAGGGACAAGGACTAGAAGGCAGGAGGGGACAGGAAAGCTGATAATAGGGAACCCAAGGTCGAGAAGGGACAGTATTGACATGGCGTGGGGTTGTTAACCATTGTCATAAAACAACATGTATACTAACTGTTTAATGAAAAACTATTTGTTCTGGAAACCTTCATCTAAAGTACAATAAAAACAAAGAGAGATGTGTCTGAATCACCCTCTCCTCCACCCTTCCTGCCATAGTTCTCCCTATTATGTCTGGATGGGTCTGGGATCCCCCACCTTTTCCCCCCAGTCTCCTGGCTGAGTGCCGCCTCTCAGGGTCCACTGAGGAACTCAGCCTTCAGGAGAACAAGCTTCCCTGCCCAGGGTGCTACTTCTCAAAGTTCTGGAACCTTCTCTAGACTCCCTTAAGTGTTCCTGTCCCAGAGCCACACTGTTTCAGGCAGGCATGGGAACGGCCTTCTCTATAGCTGTGCGCCTTGTCATCAGAGTCTAAACTGTAGCCTGTGGCCCAGGTTTCACAAAAGCTGCCAGCCCTGTCCTTGCCTCACAAGGCTCGGGACAAAAGCAGATGTTGATCTGCTCTCCCCATCAACAGATGCAGAGTCACACGTTTCTGAGCACTGGGAACAGACTGGAACATCCTTCCTGTGGGCTCTTTTCTCTCCATGCCCCTCAGCTCCTACAATTAGGTGCCTGGGGAGGCCACGGGGTCACTTTCACAGATGCTTTGAAGCTTTGGGAAACCCTGGTGGTGTCGAGGTTAACAGCTACGGCTGCTAACCAAAAGGTTGGCAGTTTGAATCTACCAGGCGCTCCTTGGAAATCATATGAGGCAGTTCTACTCTGCCCTGTAGGGAAACTATGAGTAAGAATCGACTAGACAGCAATGGGTTTGGTTTGGTTTTTGAAGCTTTGAACCCAAGTTTGGGCTCCGCTAGGATCTCTAGTGCCCTATACTGAAATAATTTTTAGTTCAGATGCTTTCAGTTACCCAGAAACCAAACCAAACCCACTGCCTTTGAGTTGATTCCAACTCATAGAGACACTGTAGGACAGAAGAGAACTACCCTATAGGGTTTCCAAGGCGGTAACCTAGGAGAGCAAGCTGCCACATCTTTCTCCTATGGAGTGGCTGGGGGGTTCAAATTGCTGACCCTTTGGTTAGCCAAGTGCTTTAACCACTGTGCTACGAGGGCTCCTTCTTTTAGTTACAAATGCTAGAAATCCAAGTCAAACTAAGGCAGAAAAACACAATTAGCTCAAGGGACTGGATCACGACCTCTGACAGTACACTCAGGACTGGTCTGTCTTACAGCCCAGTTGCCTTCCAGGTTGCTCTCACTTTTAGCCAACTAACATCACGGTAGCAAATGCCACCAGCAGCTCAGGCTGAAATTTCCACCAGCTCAGCAGCTCCAGCACAAAGAGAACCGTACCAGCCAAAATCCCCGAACTGAGTAGAAATGGGCCAATTCCAGTCACACGGACATCTCTGAATGAATAACCACTGTGCCCAGGGGGCTGGAAGACACTAATTGGCCAGCCCCGGATCATGTGGCCACCCCAAGAGTCAGGGCGAGGGTCAGCCAAGCTGGGCCACAGAGCAGAGCACGGGGCAGGGCGGGGTCTGCAGAGGAAATGGAGGGACAGCTGCCAGCAGAAGGGAGGGGAAACACAGGGCAGGCAGAATGAGAGCTGCCCCTTCAAGCCATTTATAGTCATCTTTCTTATACTTCTTTGGTATTTCTTTACCTGTTATATTTATATTATATTTAGTTCTTATATATGCCCCGAAAATGTGTAAACTTATTTCCATTCCCCAATTAATTCATTTGACACAAATCTGACATAGAGCAGAGGCTGAATAAGTGCCAGTTGACAGTGTGATCAGAATGCTATCTGCATGTAAGAAGTCAACCTTCTTTTGGAGCCACGAAAATACACTGGGGGAGGGACCCACCGCTGAACGGCTAATGGTGCAGCTGACTCCCTCAGCTCCGAGAAAGCCTGCAAGCTAAAAGGGATTCAAAATGAAGTTGTTAGCCACCATCAGTGTCTTGTTAAGGGCTTCACCAAAAGCAGAGCTGAGACAGGAACCTGGAAGCGAGTGCTCTAATTGGGAGGTGAGCTTGGGATGCAGGAGGGAGGGAGACGGAGAGCCAGGGAAGGAAGGAGGAGAAACCAATATAAGGGTACATGATTGAGGCCACCGCTCTGAGCACAAGGGGCTCGGCTCTGCTGGGACCCTCTAGAAGCATCTAGAATGCCTCCCTGAATTACCACCTAAGAATGGGATATGGGGTATTGGGCCTCTGGTTCCCACCATCATTGTTGAGGGGCTGTCCACGGGCATTGATCCCCCAGCCCCACTTCTAGGTTCAGAAATGAAAAGACACGTACTGCAACTTGGAGGCAAGAGGCTGTCAGCAGGAGGAGAGTCTAAGCTTGTGTCGACTGGACATCCACCACTCTGGGGAAAGAACCGGCTGAGGGGGTACGGCTTGGGTACCAGAGTCTCTGTTACAAGACGTGCCTAGAGAGTTGTGCCAAGTCATTTCCCAGTCTGCATAGGGGTGGAGGGCAGTGGTGGTTCTGTGGTAGAATTCTCTTCCTCTATATGAGAGACTGGGGTTCAGTTCCCGGCCAATGGACCTCATGCACAGCTACCACCTGTCAGTGAAGGTTTGTGTGTTGCTATGATACTGAACAGGTTCCAACAGAGTTTCCAGATCAAGACAGACCAGGAAGAAAGACCTGGCAATCTGTTTCTGAAAATCAGCCAATGAAAACCCTGTGGAGCATAACAGAAGAATCCCATTGTGTATGGGGGTTGCCATGAGTCGGAAGCCAACTCAGCAGCAGCTGACAACAGCAGCATAGGGGATGGACTTAGTTCAGATGGATGAAGGTGGATGGGTCAGGCCTCTGTTCTTAGTGACGTTGTTTGGTTATCTGAAAAATCACCCAGTCTCTGGTCTTGCCTGTACTCCCCTCTGCCACCACCACCACACTCACACATGAACTTCTCAGAACATTTCAGAACAGACGTGCCATGTCACACGCTGTCAGTATTCCCCCCACAAACCAGCAGCTGTGCTTCAGGAACAGCCCAGAGCAGAAAAGACTCAATCGCTGGACCATCCCTGGATGACCTCAGCGTTGCTTCTTTCTAGTGAAGTTGTAAGCTCAGGAAGAAGGAAGGATTATTTTCTCTGGGCTTGTCCACTCATCTCTGGGCTTGAGGCAATGCCAGATTTAAACCGAGCTGGTGGCTACAACCCTCGAAAATTGAGCTCAATCCAACTGGAAAATACATTTTCTCCAACCAAAGCCACAAGGTTTCCTTCTCAGGTAACAACAGCTACAACAAATCTGTGTTTCAGTTGTTTTCACTCTCTCTGTGCTCCCTTGGATCTCTCACATGCTCTCCATCAGCACGTCTGCAGAGAACCGGCAGGCAGCTGTATTTATAGAGAAAGATGGGTGGGACCAAACGGGGAAGCCCTCCCCAGAACCACCAAAATGCAGGACTGCCAGCGGCAACACGGCCATCCTGCAGCAGACACTGCCCTTCTCTGCCTGGAAACGTGACCAGCTGGTGCAGAGGGACAACGTGGGGGGAGGCTGGGGACCTAAGAAGGGGATGCCGGTGGAGGGGCGGGCTGTGGGGAGGACTGTCTTTGCCATAGACCTCCTGAACCTCCCTTGAGTGGGGACTTCACCACAACGGCCCCTAGGACTGCCCAGGGGGAGTGGTGCCACCAGAGGGCTGCTTTGTGAGGACACTTCCCTGGAGACCCCATCCCCTCCCCCAGGACGATGCTAAGAACTAAAGACATCTGGCAAGGAGGGGAGAAGAGGGGCTCCCAGACCTGGCTGTGAAGACAGGAAGAGGGTGGATGGAGACGGTGCTAAGGGTCCACCAGGAGCTCTGGTTAAAACGCAGAGGCTGAGCCAGCAGGTCTGGGGTGGGGCCTGAGGTTCTACATTTCTAACCAGCTCCAGGTGGTGCTGACACCTCTGCCTGAGGATCAGTGTGAAAAGCAAGGTGCTCAGCGCCCCTGCTGGTGCAGTGTGGCTTGGACACGCCTCTCACAGTTAGCGACTGTACAAGGCCCTGTCCTTATTCTGTGTTCTCAACTGCTTTAGATTTGTTACTGTATCAATCCGGGCTCCTGCAGGGAAGAGATGACGTGCCCAAACTGGACAACTTGAAGAAAGTTTAAAGAAGATATTATTTCCAACGGTGCGTAGCAACCCGCAAAGGATAGTGCAGTACCCCAAGGAGTCACTGCCTGTTGTCAAGAAAGGCATGCAGCCCAAGGACCTCTGATCCCTCTGGGCTTGCTGGGGAAACCCAACCTGCAGCCAGGAAGGCCTGCACAGGTGAGCCAGGAAGGCCTGCACAGGTGAGCCTCCTGGGCCCAGAGGGACAGCTCTCTTCCTCTCTCTCCCTCTCCCTCCCTCTCCCTCTCTCCCTCTCCCTCTCTTCCTCTCTCCCTCTCCGTCTCTCTCCCTCTCTCTTCCTCTTGCTCTCTCTGTCTCCCTCCCTCTCTCTCCTTCTCTCTCTCTCTCCTCCTGACTCCTCTAGGCTCATTGGCAATAGAAGGAGTTGAGATTGGAGCTGGGTATTGAGGGACAAAGAGAACATGTGGAGGTGGCTGGTAGTGGGTGGAAGTGGAACATCGCAGAGGGAATTTGTGAGCAAGAATAGGAGTAACCTTTCTGCTTCGGTGGTAGAATCCTCACCTTCCATGTGGGACACCTGGGTTCGAATCTCGGCCAATGCATCTCATGAACAGTCCCCCCCTGTCTTTCAGTGGAGACTTGGGTGTTGCTGTGATGAGGAACAGGTTCCAGTGGAGCTTCCAGACTAAGACAAACTAGGAAGAAAGGCCTGGTGATCTACTTCCAGAAATCAGCCATTGAGAACCCTATGGATCACAACGGTTCAATCTATAACCAATCAGGGGGATGGTGTAGTGGAAGAGGCTGCATAGGTCCGGCTCACTATTATTACTCCCCATTGCTACCCCTGACATTGTCTCGTGATCTTGTTTCCTCCTCCAGTTCCAGTCTCTACAAAAGGTTTAAGATTAACCGATGTTCCTCCTTGGAGGGTGGAAAACAAGAGATAATGATCTAGGAATGAAAAGAGAACAAAGCACCCGTCTTGTGACAAGAATACCAGAATGTCGCCAGATAACCCCCAAGAGAAGATTAACTCATCTGGGACGTGACCACCTCAAGAGGGAACTAACACAAACTTCTAAGACCCATAATCTTGTCCCTATAAAGCCTTTGGCCAATCTCCAGTGGGGGAGACAGGTTTTTTGAAGGAATCTATTCCCCTCTGTCTCCTATATATCGATATATAATAAAACTCTTGCTGCCCGCCTCACCCGTCTCAGAATTGGCTATCATGGCAGGCGGCTCCAATCCCCGTTACTGCGGTAACAGTAGGACCGGGCAGCGTTTTGCTCCATCGTGCATGGGGTCGCCGTGAGTCGAGGGCTGACTCGATGACAGCAAACAACAGCGATAAAGAGAGAAGAGACGAGGAGAAAACTGGGCTTAACTGTGAGGACCTTGGAAATCAGGCAAGGAAAAAAAAGGGGAATATCTTCACGAGGCAATTAGGGAGCCTCCAAACCAGGGGTCCTGGAAACCCCAATAGGAAGACAGGCCGCCCCGCAGCCGGCACTGTGCAGAGTCGCCCAGGCAAGCCTGCAGAAGAGCTGTTCACTAATGGATCCCGTGGAAAACTATTGATTCACAACACAGTTTAAATTTGTCTCTTTGTCAGCAAACTTGTATCCTCCTACAAGCTGTTCATCCTCAGAGGAAGCTGCTTACAGAAGGCTTCTCGATGCAAAACAGGGGCTAGAACCACTAAGCGGTACATTCCGTAGGGGACTCTGACAAACCTTCATGAAAATGAAGGGCAGACACGGTCCACCAGCCAGCAGGGCGGGAGCATGGGCTGCAGAAATGGAGAGCTCCTTGGGCTGGTCTCAAGGAATGATCAGCTGTGGGTCATGGAGAACGAGCACAGTGGCCAGATACCCTTTAAAGCCATCCTCGTTATTGCATTAGCTGCGTCCAGTTGGCCCTGACTCATGGCAACCCCATGCAAAACACCATCTAACTATAGGGATCTGATTTTTGGATGTATATTGCCAGTCCTTTCTTCCTAGCCCGTCTTAGTCTGGAAGCTCCGCTGAAGCCTGCTCAGCGTCCACAGCAACACCCAAGCTTCCATTGACAGACCAGCAGCTGCACACGAGGTGCCTCGGCCGGAAACAAACCTGAGTCTCCTGCGTGGAAGGCGAGAATTCTCCCAATGAACCACCACTGCCCCAGGGGATCCTGGGAAATGGCAAAGGGAAAGGGAGCTCCCCCCTTTTCTGAGGGCGTCTACTTTAGAAAACTTGTAATTGCACATTGTTTCTCTGCCTCTTTGGAAATGTACATACATTCTTTTAAAAAGCTAAATAAGCTTCTTGCAGGTTTTATAATCCCAGAACGTTTCTGGAAGGACCTGGAAGGCATCTCTTTGAAACGTAATCCAGAAATAAGACCGTGCCCCTGTCTCCTGGCTTTTGTGAGAGGGTAGGAGACTAACACTGGCTGGTGCCTTGCTCCAAGCTGCAAAACTATCATATCTCCCGTCATAAAGATGGGAGAAGTTGATTTTTCCTTTAGATAAAGTCAACTTGCAAACACAGCTGGCTACTCCCTATCACCAGGTGAATTTAGGGCGAACTACCGGATTCATTATCGTTTATCTAGAGAACATAGAAGAAATGGGTTGTGACCAAGACGGCCTTAACGTTCCCCTCAGGTGACAAAACTTTAGACAGGCTTCTTCCTGCCTCATCTCTCTCTCCCTCTTCCCCAGCCCTTATAGGATCCAGTGGCCTATTCAGAGCAAAAGAAAGCATTCCAAGCCAAATGGCTGTAATTACAAACACAGTAAATTACCTACCCAGCTGCTGGTCAACACCTCTTCACATCCCCCAATACTTGTCCCTGGTTGTTGTTGGATGCCATCCAGTCGATTCCAACTCATAGTGACTCTGTAGGACTGAGGACAACTGCCCCATCGGGTTTCCAAGGCTGTCATCTTTACAGGAGCAGACTGTCAGGTCTTTTCTGCCGCAGAGTGGCTGGTGGGTTCAAACTGCCAAACTTTTGGCTAGCAGCAAAGTGCTTAACCACTGCACTGCATCAGGGTTCCTTACTTTTCCACTAAACCCAAACCCACTGCCATGGAGTTGATTCTGACTCATAGCGACCCCATAGGGTTTCCAAGGTTGTAAATCTCTACAGAAGCAGACTGCTACGTCTTTCTCCTGAAAAGCGGCTGGTGGTTTTGAACCGCTGACCTTTTGGTTAACAGTTGAGCAGCTTAGCCACCAGGGCTCCAGTACTTTTCCACTAGCCCACCGGAAGGCTCACCTTAATCTTTAAAAACCCTGCTGCTCCTTGTTTCAGGGAAGTTGAGTTCATACCTAGTTCGGGGTTCACTTCCCTATTGCGATAGAATTTGAATAAAGTCATCCTTGCCTATTTAACAGTGTGTGATGGTTAAGATTGTGTGTCAACTTGGCCGAGCCATGATTTTCAGTGTTTATATGTGATCACTCCCATGATGGAATCTACTGTGAGTAGCCAATCAGTTGAAGGGAGTTTTCTTGGGGATGTGGCCTGCATCCAAATATAAGCAGATGTTCTGGCTTTTTGCTTGCTCTGGGTCCTGCGGCGGCCTCCTGTTTGTCTGACCTCCGGTTCTTGGGACTTGAGCTATCAGCTTATCTGCCGATCTTGGGATTTGTCCATCTTCCCAGCCTGTGAGCGGGAGCCCTGCTCTCCGACCTGATGATCTTGGGTTTGCCAGCCCCTGCTGCTATGTAAATCCTGATCCACGGACTTGGGACATTGCAGCCTCTACAATCGTGTGAGCCGTTTCCTTGATATAGATCCCTCTCTCTCTATATATATATAAGTATATATATACTTTACTGGTTTTGCTTCTCTAGAGAACCCAGACTAAGACCAGTGGTGCAGATTTTTTCTTTGACAACCCTGATGTAGAACGACTCTTGGGCATGTTCCACATCTCTTGCTAAAGGCCCCAGAGCAGCTGAGCCCCACTTCCCACAACGAGAGATGATTTGTACATTAACGCAGCCTATGTTCTTTGTCCCCTCTCTGGCTCACTGCCATGGTCCCTACAGGTGTTCTTCCCTCAAATCACTTGCCCTCACATCTCATCTCAGGATGATTCTAGGGGAACTCAGCTGAAGGCATTCCTGTGCCAGCCTCTTGGGATGAGGAGACAGAGTGTCCGCCCTGTGGGAAGCCCCGTGTCCCCTAGATGAAGGTCAGAGGAAGCATGCGAACTCATCTGGCCGTTTGGGATGTCCTGACCACTGTGTGTCCTGTTCTGTACTGAGTATCAGGGGACACAAACAAAAAAAAACAAACCCATTGCCATCGAGTCAATTCTGACTCATAGCGACCCTGTAAGACGTAGCAGAACTGCCCCAAATGTTTCCAGGGAGCAGCTGGTGGATTTGAACTGCCAACCTTTTGGTTAGCAGTCGAGCTCTTAGCTACTGTGCCACCAGTGCTCCTCAGGGGACACAGAGAGTAACAAAACTTGTTCCTTCCAGGAGATCACCCTAGGTTAGATTTATCTAACTGCACGCCATTAGCTTGTGGCCAATCTCAGTCTCAGCCCACAAGTCGAGGTGTACAAGGAACATCACATTTCTTTGTTGTTTTTAAGTTACCTTGATTTCAACTCTGAGCCCCCATTCCTCCAGCTTCAGTCATTCTCAGAACTGCTCACCCTCTCTAAACCATCCCCCAACCCCACCCAGGTGGCACAGAATTCCCAGTTAAGAAGTGGACCATAGAGTCAGACGGCCTGAATTCCAATTCTAGCTCTGAAAATTACTGGCTATGTCTCTTGGGGCGACCGGGGCGGGGAGGGCGACGCACGCCCTGCAGGCCGTCGGCTCCGGACGGCCAGGGCCCGGGGCAGCCTGCCCACAGCCAGCCGGGCGTGAGGTGCGGTTGGCGTTTGGGCCGCCCGCCCCCGCTGCCGCCGCCGCCGCCCCGGTCGCCGTCCCCAGCCACGTGCCGCCCTGCCGTTCGCCCGTCGGGATAGCGCGCGCGGGAGCTGGGCAGCCGGGCTTCGGCGCCCGCCCCACGGCCCTGGCCCCGGACATTCCTGCCAGGTCGAGCGCCCCCTGGCGCGCGTGCGGGGCCTCTCGGGAGTCCCCCGGCTCCGAGGCCACGTCCTGGGAGTGGAGCCCCACCCCCACCCCCAGCGGGCGTGCGATCCTGACCGGCCAGTGGGCAGGACGTCCCCCGCCGGCGCGCGTGGTGGCTCCCCGGTGGCCGCCGCCGCCGGGACGCGGGCTCGGGAGTCGGGGTCGGAAGCACCCGGGGGGCCTCGGGGGCACCTAGGACGAGCCTGACGCGCAGCGGCGCGCCGCGGTCTATCCGAGTCCCGCGGGGCCCAGGGGGGCCACGGCCGGCCGGCAGGGCGACCGGAGGCTAAAGCAGGGAGGGACTGGGGGGCCGCGGGGCCCGGCGGAGGCAGGCGAGGCGACGGGAGGCGTGGCCAGGGGAAGGGCGGGCCACGGGGGTGGGGGGCGGGTGGGGGGCTGCGAGGGGGTGGGGGGGCAGCGGGAGAGGCCCCGGTCGCGCGGCCAGATGCGGGCGGAAGCACGCGGCCCGGGGTCCCTCCTCGCGCCGGGTGCTTGGGGTCAGCAGGGGACAGGCGGGTCCCGGCCGGGCCGAGGGGGCCTGGGGGCTTCGGAGGAAGGGTGGGCGGGCTCCCCGCTTGCCGGACCGCCTGCCTTCCGGTCGGGTCGCCGCAACCTGCCTGCCTTGTCCGAGGCCCGACCGACTCCTGGGCCCGCGCGGCCCGACCCGCACCCTTGGCCGGGTCGGGCCGTGGCTGGGTGGCGAAAGCTGGCGGCTGGCTGCGGCGCCTGGGGCGGCTGCGGCGAGTAGGGCGGCCGAGCAGGCTCTTAGGGCGAGCGGCGGCGGCCGCTGACGTCTACGGCCATACCACCCTGAACGCGCCCGATCTCGTCTGATCTCGGAAGCTAAGCAGCGTCGGGCCTGGTTAGTACTTGGATGGGAGACCGCCTGGGAATACCGGGTGCTGTAGGCTTTTGTGCCTCCTCTCTTTTGCGCGCGCCTAGCGCGGGGCCCAGGGACACACGGGCGCGTGCACACCCGCGCCAGGAGGCCCGTCCCAGGGGCCCAGCCGGCGGCCCTCCCGGCCCGGGAAGCCGAGAGACGGGCGGGTCGCGGCGCTTCCTGACCGCCACCACCCCGCCCCCACGGCCCTCGCCCGCCGCCCCTCCGCTGGCTCCCGTGCCGGCCCACAAACGGGGGGTGGGGCAGGGCAGGGCCTCGGGCTCCGGGGCTGCGGGAGCTCGCCCCGCCCTCGTGGCGGCGGGGCTCGCTCCCCGTGTCGCCCTAGCGTCTCCTCGTCCGGCGGGGGCACGCCCTTGGCTCAGGGGGCCCTCGAGAGCGGCCCCCACCCAGCCTCCGCCCCGCCACCCTCCACCCGCACCGGCCTGTGCCCCGACTGGCCGCTCGGCCGCCCTCCTCCTCTCGGGTTCCGCCGACCCTTCCCGGCTTTGCAGGCCCGCCCGGGGGGCGTGCCGGGATGCCCGCTAGGGGACCGGGAGAAGAGATTCGGGGCGGGTGGGCCGCTTCCCCTCGGGGGGCTTCGTGCCCCCCGCGGGGAGTGGGTCGGGAGAGAGGAGGAGAAAGCGGCGGCGGCAGCGGCTCGGCCAACTAGCCGGCCTCGGTCTCCGAGTTCCGGGGGGCGGGGCGGGGCGGGGCGGGGCTGGACCTCTCTGAGCCTTTGCTTCCCCATCTGTAACAAGAGGGTAATCACAGTACCTACCTACCTCCTAGAGGTGCTGTGAGGATTAAATGAGATAATACATGGTAAGCTCTTATGAGTGGGCCTGGAACTTGGAAAGCACTATGAGCATCCCAGTCACACAATTCCTGTAGTAGTTAAGGGCTCAGCTGCTAACCAGAAGGTTGGCAGTTTGGATCCACCAGTCACTCCTTGGAAACTCTATGGGGCAGTTCTACTCTGTCCTATAGGGTCACTAGGAGTCAGAATTGACTCGACGGCAATGGGCTTGGTTTGGATTTCGGCCCTTCTGCAGCCATGCTTGAGCTGATACACTAAAGGCGCTGGTTCTGAAAGCCACATCTCTTTCAGCTCCCGTATCAGCAATCCCATTGGAGTCTTGGAAAAGAAAGCCATTCCACTCTCTCTGCTTCTCTCATGACACTTCTCGGGTCTCCTCCCAGGACACCTGGCTTAAAGTCCAGGGGCCTTGTGGAAGCAGAAGCCCCGTCCGGCAGGGTTGTTCTGGATGCCCTGGTTCTGTCCTTCACAAACCCTTGTCAAGGCAAGAAAGGAACCTGCTGCTATTTAAATGGGGGAGGCAAAGGGGAGACGGTAGAGAGAAAAGTGAACGTGAATCTCTCTCAAGGGATTGGCTACATGCATTAGGCATTCACCATGTTTTTCTTAATGACCTAATATGCACTAAACCAAACCCTTTGCCGTTGAGTCGATTCTGACTGACAGCGACCCTATAGGACAGAGTAGGACTGCCCCATAGAGTTTCCAAGGAGCTGCTGGTGGTTTCAAACTGCCGACGTTTTGGTTAGCAGCTGTCTTAGTCATGCAGTGCTAATATAACAGAAACACCACAAGTGGATGGCTTTAACAAAGAGAAGTTTATTTCCTCACAGTAACGTCAGCTAAAAGTCTAAATTCAGGGGTCAGCTCCTGGGGAAGGCTTTCTGTCTCTGTCGTCCTTCTCATCAATGTTCCCCTGGACTAGGAGCTTCTCTGCACAGGGACCCCAGGTCCAAAGGACAGGCTCTGCTCCCGGCGCTGCTTTCTTGGTGGTTTGAGATCCCCCTTTCTCTCTGCTCACTTCCCTTTCCTTTTATCTCTTGTAAGATGAAAGGGGGTGCAGGCCACCCCCAGGGAGACTCCCTTTTCATTGGATCAGTTTGAATCCACTAGCTGCTCCTTGGAAACCCTACCGGGCAGTTCTACCCTGTCCTATAGGGTCGCTGTGAGTCGGAATCAACTCGACGGCAATGCGTTTGGTTTTGGTTTGTTTACTGGTAGAGTTATGCTGCAGCTGCCAGCCAATGGCTGCCTGATGAGACAGGCTGAGTGAAACAAGGAAGGACCTCCTCTGGAGAGAGTTAGAGAAGAACATGGCCCCCCGACACCCTGAATTCAGACTGCCATCCTTCAGAATTACAAGACAAAATATTTCTATTCTTTAAAGACATCCAGTTTATGGTATTTTGTTACAGCAGCCCAAGAAATGAACACATTGCCTAATGTTGAGTCGTGTCTCCCAGCAAGCAAGGTGCAGCACAGGGAAGCTGCAAGGTACAGGTGGCTGCATCTGAAGAATCTGCTCCTACTCTTGTGGTAAGGGAAACTCTGGTAGCGCAGTGGTTAAGAGCTACGGCTGCTAACCAAAAGGTCGGCGGTTCGAATCCATCAGGTGCTCCTTGGGAACCCCATGGGGCAGTTGTGCTCTGTGACACATGTTGTCGCTATGAGTCAGAGCTGACTCCTCTGCACCAACCAACAACAGCAATCATCCATTGGCTGATGTGCAGCTGAATCCTAACTTTCCGAGATACTAGGACGTTGCCTGGGCAAGGAGACTTTTCGCTTCGGTTTCCAGTCAGAATCCAGTCAGCAAAACACACTGCGGGAGCAGTCCCCAGTGGCCACCATGTTTGGGCCCAGTGGCACGGAGCAGGACAGGTGCGAGCAGTCCTGGCTTGCAGAGCCCGCCCAGCATGGCAGCTGTCTCCTCCCTGCTGAGCAGCTAACTCCCACCCTCACGCACAGACAGCTGGTGCTGACGAATATTATCATTCTTCCCCAACAGAACCACCTCAGCCGTGCTCTGATGATTTACACTCTCCCTTTAAGCAAAATGCCAGTGCTTATCATCACATCCAGGAGACCATTGCTGTCCACAAGGCTTGGACTTGTCGTACACTTTTATTGATTTCAAAAATAAGGCAAAACAAAAGCAAACATACCCCTCGCGTGGAGAAGTAAATAAATAAGGCTGGGCCTCCGCCCCTGCTGCTGAATATCAAAGTGCACCTTTGTCTGGGCCTCAGCAGAGCACAGAACAGCCCCAGGACAAAGCCGGAGTGGAGAATCAGAGCAAGACATGACAACGTTCTCTCCTCTCAAAGGAAGTGCGGGTCCCACTGAGGACTTTTCTCTGCCAGGAACGATCGTCCCAACTTGATTAGCACGTGTGCCAGGATTGAGGGGCCCAGGAGAAAGAGCCCTGGGGTTACAAGTATTAGTCATGGTGTCCAAGGAAGGAAGCCCTGTGCTTGGCGGGACCTGGGGTGTGGAGTTCACTGGCCAGCACCTTGGATCCTGTGAATTTCCCTCCCTGCCCATTCATCTCTCTCACTCTCAGAACATCTCCTACACCAAAATCACATCAATCCCCCTGCCAGACACCACTGCATACACATCCCTCCTTTGCTGACAACCCGCGCCCGGCTCACCACTTCACAAAGCCCAGCCTTCCAGACCCCCATTTTGGCCTACTCATAGCATGCAAAAGCCAGACAATGAAAAAGGAAGACAGAAGAATTGATGCCCTCCAACTGGTGTTGGCGAAGAATATTGAACCTATGGTGGACTTCCAGAAGAACGAACAAATCAGTCTTAGAAGAAATGCAAACAGAATGCTCCTTAGAAGCGAGGATGGCAAGACTTCATCTCACTTACTTTGGACACGTCATCAGGAAAGACCAGTCAGTAGAAAAGGACATCGTGGTTGGTCAGTGAAAACAAGGGAAACCCTCAATGAGCTGGATCAACACAAGAGCCACAACAAACATATCCATGACCATGAAGATGGCACAGGACCAGGCAACGTTTTGTTCTGTTGAACATAAAGTAGCCATGAGTCAGAGCTGAGTGGGTGGCAGATAACAACAACAACAGCTTCCTCTGGTCTAGCAGGGGCAGGGACCGAGCAGGACACCAAGTCCACAACATTCGTTCCTACCTCCAAACTTTCCCTTCTTTCTCCCTTTCAATTTGCTCCTCCTCTATGCCCATCCAAATCAAAAGACACATTGCACTGGGCAAATCTGCAGCAACAGACCTGTTTTTAAAGTGTTGAAAAACAAAGATGTCACCTTGAGGACTAAGGTGTGCCTGACCCAAGCCATGGTGTTTTCAATTGCGTCATATACATGCGAAAGCTGGACAATGAATAAGGAAGACCAAAGAATTGATGCCTTTGAACTGTGGTGTTGGTGAAGAATACTGAATATACCACGGACTGCCAAAAGAATGAACAGGACTGTCTTGGAAGAAGTACAGCCAGAATGCTCCTTAGAAGCAAGGATGGTGAGACTATGTCTTACGTACATTGCACATGTTGTCAGGAGAGCTCAGTCCTGGGAGAAGGACATCAGGGTCAGCGAAAGAGGAAGACCTTCAGTGAGATGGATTGACACAGTGGCTGCAACAATGGGCTCAAGGATAACAACGATTGTGAGGATGGCGCAGCACCAGGCAGTGTTTTGTTCTTTTGTTCATAGGGTCACTATGAGCCGGGACCGACTCGATGGCACCAGACAACTACAACATGCCCTTCCAAATCCCATTTACTCCTAAAGCCCCATCCATTCAGGAAACCCTTCATCCATCCATTCACTGAGTCATGGCCCTACACCACGCACTGTTCCGGGCACCAGAGACTGTTGATGCCTCCTTTCCTCAAGCTCTCAAAGCACTATTTGCTCCCCATCCTGAGCCACTTGTCAAATATTGCCCCAGAGTTTTCCCTCATTAATTATTCCTCCTGGCCACCAGCTACCTATCAGGGGATGGCCATTCTCCTCCTGAAACCTCAACAGTCCTACAAGGATGCTGGGCAAACAGCAGGCTCTCCATGATGGAAGACATCCCCAGAATAGGTGCTGATGGGCAGTAGTTCCTAACCCTGGAAGCCCAGGCCTCACCCAGACCAACAGAATAATACCCTTGAGTGAACTCTAGAATCGGTATTTTTTAACGTTGAGAGACAAGAATCAATCAGTTAATCTCTGCTAGTGGATGATTTGATGCAAAAGGAAAGAAGCTTCTTAAGAGAAACAAATGAGAAACAGGAAGAGGAAATAACATTCTTCCCCGAGGAATCCTTTTAGGGAGAGGGCTGGAGGATGGCGTTTGTTGGGAATGCGTCTTGACCAACACGCTCAGGGTGGAAGGTGGGCAGCTCTGAGGCTGTGGGAGTAGAACCAGGGGAAACAGCTCAGCATGAGACAAGAGAAACCAGTTTGCAAAGGAAGAGAGTAAAGGAAAGAGAGACAAGAGAGAGAAGAGATGAAGAGCAGGCAGCTGTGCAATGTACAGTTATCATCCCCTAGAGTCCCACATCTGGGGAAAATTATACCAAAACTCATGAACTGTTTGCTGTGGGTAAACTTTTAGAGGAATCCAGGGAAGATCCTGAGCTTGGTGCACAGAGAGACACGGGAAAGACAGAGCAAGACAACAGAAGTGGAGAATTCCTGGGAACTTGCTGAGTCCTTGGGGAGGCTTAGGGCTAGTTATGAAATGGGATATACTTGGGATGCCTGAGTAGAGAAAAGAAAGCAAATGTCAAACTCACAGAAGATCATAAACCTCCAGCCCTTCTATGCCAGTGTCAGGGGTCTAGGTTCTTAAGCACATGGGAGATGACAGTACCATTGGGGGAACTCTCTTACTCAGTACTGTGTGCTCAGGAGGAGGTAGCCAGGTGCAGAGGAGACCAACCCTAGGAGCTCAGACACCCCTGCTCTGCAGTGCACTGGCTTCTTCTCTTGGTTAGAGCTCTTTGACGTGTCATCAGAACTGGGAGTAACCTGAGGTCTCCAGGCCGCACTTGTCTATGGGTACCAATGAGGTGGCGGTAGGTTGTATGCCTGCCTTTCTCCAGCTTGATAGATTTTTCTGTTTTGTGTAAACTTCCATCCAGTCGGCCCCCAACTCATAGCAACCCCATGAACAACGGAACAAAGTGCTACCCAGTCCTACACCATCCCCATAATTGTTTGCGGACCAGACTTGTGATCCATAGGGTTTTCATTGGCTGATTTTCAGAAGTAGATCACCAGGCCTTTCTTCCTAGTCCATCTTAGTCTGGAAGTTCCACTGAAACTTGTTCAGCATCATAACAACATGCAAGCCTCCACGGACAGATGGGTTGTGGTTGCACTTGAAATGCATTGGCTGGAATAGAACTGGGGTCTCCTCCATGGAAGGTAAGAATTCTACCACTGACCCACCACTGCCCCACTTAATAGATACTCCCATGGAAATGTGGGAGCTTGGCCTTCTCCTTTCAAAGCTCCTCCATTGTCTCAGTCAGCAGTGTGCATCCGAACTACTCGGGGAGCGTTGCTGGGTCTCACTGCACCCCAGATCAGTCCAGTCCACTTCTCCAGGGGTTCCTGCTGTATTACTATAACTCACCTCCAACCACTGCCCCACCACTAGCCCCACCAAGGCTGGGACCACTATCCAAACCACTGACCCCACTGATGTCACCATCTTGTTCATGATGGCTGCTCATTTCTTCACTACCCCACAGGTAGAGAAATGGCGCCTTCACTATGTCAGGCACATTTAAAGAGACCACCGCCATAACAAGATTGCTCAAGCCCCAACATGTAATCACTCTGTCAGCTCTGAATATATTCAGTTTTTCTGCCTGAGAGCGTACACTTGCTGTGATGGGGCTGGTCAGGAGAGGATCATGGAACAGCCACCACACCAGGCCCAGAGTCCTCACTGCCTTCAGAGCCTCATTAATGGCACTGAATCTGACTCATCCTCCCAGGCCGTCTCCCATTGGAAAGCGTCTCATCCAGGGGTTCTGGGTCTTGACTCTCAGCTTTACTTTTACCAGGCCTCTCTCAGTATGCCTGCCCATAACGGAATGCCAATACCTGACAGTGTTTGAGGTTCCATTTTAACCCTGTCTTTACAAATAGAGATGGTGAAGAGAAGGGCCACAAGGCTCCCAGCCCATGTTTCCCCTTTCACTCAGCCAGGACACCCTGATTACATCCTTAAGTGCCTGTCCCCTCACCCAGTGGTAGCCCCCGGAAGATAGGGAGCACAAACCTTCGGGGCCCAGTGCCACTGACTGTTTTCTAACTTCTACTTATTCCAGTTTTGCCTCCTACTTGCTGAGTGACCTTGAGTAGATCCCTCCCTCACTGTGCTTCAACCTCCTCATCCATAAAGTGGAGATGTAGCTGATACACAGAGGTGCCAATAAGATACTTTACAAACTCCAGAAACTAAACTAAAAAAGTAAAACGTAATGGGTTGAGACTGGATGGAAGTAAAGAAATTTTAAGATAGACTGCCTTCCAAGGCCGAGGCAGAAAAAGGCAACAGAGTTCAGTGGTACCTGAAAGGAAAAAGTCGTTAACACATTTAGAGAAAGACTGAGTCACACAAGGGGAAAGATCAGGCCCAGTGCAGCCCGTCTTGTCCTTCCAGGTGCAAGGTAGATCCCAGGTGGAGATGGGTGAGGATATCAGAGGATATGGGATCATGTCAGAGCCTGATCCCGTTAAACCTTGAAGAAACCAAAACCCATTGCCGTCCAGTTGATTCCACCTCATACCGACCATAGAGGACAGAGTAGAACTGTCCCAAAGGGTTTCCAAGCAGGGGCTGGTGGATTTAAACTACTGAACTTTCAGGTTAGCAGCTGTAGCACTTAACCTCTATGACACCAACATCCCTCTAAATACTCTGGCTCTGAGTCCATCCCTACCAAATAGACTTGTGATTATTTTTTTGGCTTTGTGTGGGTAAATGAATGCTTTGTAAGCACTTTGTAAATTGGAAATCGCTGGATGCACTTAACTCATTATCTTAACTGGCGTCAGGCCTTTAAGCCACATTCATAGCCCCAAGAAGGAAAAACGCCACCTAGTAAATCTTCAAGGCCTTCTCCATCCATCAGCCTCGATATAAAGTTCCCAAAAAACTGAACACTAGAGATGTTTAAGAAAAGGCAAGTGATCCCAGGTATTGGTTTCCCAACGCCTGTGGTGTTGATGATGATGATGTTTTTGTTTTAAACAATCACCTAATTTCTACCTTGTCCCAAATATACGCTACAGTCCAAGAATGCCCTAGGGCAATGATACTTACCTTTTTGGAATATTATGTTTGTTAGGGCACTACTAGTTGCTATAACAAATAAACTCCAAAATATCAGTGACTTTACACAATAGAATTCCATTTCTAGTTTAGGTATTAATGTGAGCATTGTTGGTTGATGAGCAACTTTCCTGATATGTATAATTCAGGCTCTTCTAATAGATCGTCTCACGTTCCTAACCTCACTGTCCTGCCCTCAAGGGCTCCAAGACCGTACTTGCTTCTTCTAACCCCAACCAAATACCTCGCCACCCATTTTGGAAAACCGTACCGCTTAACCACCCCATGAATCTGCCTTCCGCTCCCCAGCAGTACTTTTGCCCAAGTTTGAGTTCGTCCATCGAGGTTACTGCAGAAGGCAGTGTGTGGTTATAAGTCCCACTATAACCCCCAGGATGTACACATGGGTGCTGCAAGTCTGGTGACCTCGGGAGCCTTACTCTTACTGTGAGGTTCAAATACACTCTATCTTCCAATTATCCAGCAGGTAAATCTGAAACACACACAGACACACATGTTCACACATACACATACACACATGTTGACACACACACATACACATACACGTGTATCCAAACGACAAACGGTAACACACAAACATCCAAAAGGCAAATATAAAATCTCCAAGGCAGCACAGTCTCAGGGACTGCAAACTCAAATGACTCCTGGGTCCAGGGAGCTAACGGCGTAGGGTATAGTGTTGTTGCTGTTGTGTGCTGTTGAGTGGATTTCCACTCATAGCGACCCTATAGAAAGGAGTACAACTGGCCCACATGGTTTCCTAGGCTGTAATCTCTACGGGGGAGCCCTGGTGGCACAATGGTTAAGAGCTCAGCTGCTAACCAAAATGTCGGCAGTTCAAATCCAGCAGCCTCTCCTTGTAATCCCAATGGGGCAGTTCTACTCTGTCCCACGGGTTGCTATGAGTCGGAATCGACTCAACAGCAATGGGTTTTTGGTTTAATCTTTATGGGAGCAGATCACCAGGTCTTCTCTCCTGTGGAGCCTCTGGTGAGTTCGAACCGCCGACCTTTCAGTTAACAGCCTGGCACTTAACCACTGGGCCACCAGGGCTCCTTGGTGTGTACTGGGCAGAATGGAAATGGGCAAATTGTGGCGCCCACACCCTCCTCTGTCCACACACAGGAGCAACTGCTCTTCCATGCCATCACACTGCCGCCAGGTGTAAGTGGGACCCAGGTTTGCCAGATGGTCTGAATTGACAGGACAAGCTGGAAATCTGGGTTTTTAGGGGAAAACTTCAAATGTTTAAATTTCTTAAATTAAAATGAAATATTCAGTGGGCTAACTGTGGATATCTGTGTACCACGGCTGGTCTACATTGATGAAAAAAAGAAAGATCATTTTCCCAGGATTTGCTAGCCCTGCTGTCTCACCCGGCGGATAATACGTCGGCTGCCTTTTCATTCACTTCCTGCTTTCATAGCAGGCCTTGACTGAATGCTTGGGCTTGATGATATGTGTTTTGAGGGCGTCACTCTTAGAAGTAACAGCGTATGTACACACTAGACACAACTTCAACACAGCACAAGACAGAGTGTGATTCCTTTTGTCCTGCTGGTGCCACAGGAGTTCGAGGAAGAGAGGTCAGTGTGGACCAGAGTCCTCTGGGCTTCCTGGAAGAGGTGGGGCTGAAGTTCACATCCTGGCATGAAACGTGGGCTGGCATCCAGGACAGGCCTTTGCCCTGAAGATAAAAGGCGCGGAGGGTGAGACAGAAGAGGACGTGGCAATCCCACAATGCAATGTTAATCATGACGCGCTTTCATTTATCTTTGGCTCCGTAAAAGGAATGAAGTGGGAAAGAAGTTGGGCAGGAGCCTTCAAAGCAGCAAGGACATGGACAAGGGGAGACCAATACAGTTTAAATGCAAGACGTCCCACAGAGAAAGGAGAGACTGTAAGCAAATGTTACTTAAGTGCGATTTGAAAAAGAGCTTATAAACGGTTGTGTCAGCCGTTCTGATTCATCTCCAACTTTCCTTTCATGATCCAGGAACTTCAGCCACTTCACACGCGGTGGAAATGTATAACTGAAATACAGTGAATATGGGTGGCGTGAAAATACCCCCTCTCTATCAGGTGAAAAAGATGCGCTGCCTGTTTTCATAACATAATTTAGACTTCTCAGTAACAAAAGAGAAATAAAGAAACGGTTCAGCTCTGCTTTCTGCCCAGGTGCCAGTCCCAGGCCCTCCAGTCCATCTTTCTGACTGTCAGTGGAGTTTATACTTTTAAACTACAGATCTAATCATGTCATCACCCTACTGAACACCCTTCAAAGCTGTCCACACCATAAGGCTGTGGTTATCACGAGGTGGGGCCATAGCTGAATCAGAAGCATGTGTGTTGAAGAAGTTGGCAGCTGCTCATAAGCATTGCATATGCCCCACCAGCCCAGATTTTGATAAACTTTCTCCATCCCAACATAAAAGGAAGATACTTATTATAGGTGACAAATATCACTGTTCTCGTGAGCCGTTAGTACTGATGGGAGTGTAAGAGTCGGCTGGAGTATTTAGAGTAGGAAGAGAAGATTCATTCTGAAGCCTGGCATACAATGTCATGCTCTGATATTTTCCAGAGGGTAAGATGTAAGATGATGTTAAGAGGCTAATAGACCCAGCATTAAATCACACTGAATTACAGAGTAAAAATATTTTTAGCCTTTAAGGCTTATTTTGCCCATTTCTATTATACCAGGAGAAAGTCTTGGTTTAGGTAAGCATATCTTTAACAGTGTTTCAGTCAAAATGGGGTAACCACTGAGGCAAACCACTACAAAATCTCGGGGCTTTACACGGTACAAAGGGATTTTTCACTCAGTAGAGATGTTTAGTGGGCAGGCTTCCATATGCGGTGACGCAGGGATCTAGGTTCCTTCCATTCTGTGGCTTCGCCGTCCCCAGGGGCCTCAGAGGTTTCTCTCGGATTCTCTTCATCAAACTGGCAGATGAGGAGAAGAGCAAGAATGTGGAGGACTGCATGGATAGTTACTATGTGTCAGGCCTTGAAGAAATGCTCATCACTTCTGTCCATTCCGTTGACGAGAACTCAGTCAAGCGCAAGGGAGTCTGGGAAACACTGTCAGGTTACATGCCCAAGAAGAAGACTTACAACAGCCTCAGAGAGGGGTTGTTAAAGAGGCAGGCTCTCAGAACTCAGGCCCAGAGCCTTCCTGAGCAGCAATATTTTAGCTAGAATTTAGTAACATTGGTTTGTTCCCATTCTACTTATTTTATGTTGTCTTCTATTTCTGGCAAGTGGGACTGGTTTTCCTTACATGGTGGTGCTATAAATTTCTTTCAAAATGAATTTAAGTTTTAAAAAATGAGTCTATTTACAGAAAAAAGTATTAAATAAGTAAAAGTTTAAGCGGATCATGAAAACGGTCAGATCAGTTAAGGGAAGACGTCAAGGAGCACTGGTCCGTTTGATCAACCTTGCCAGGATCCTTCTCAGGCTCTCTGCTTCCGCCCCCAGCTTTCACAGAGTCCAGTAACTCTCAGCCTGCCCTCCCACTGAACACTGCTTTGCTGTGATCCCAGAAACAGGTTTTTGCCACCAAAATTAAAAATAGAGACTCTTCCCCAATTGTCAAGGGAAAAATTTAATGAATAAGCCAAATGCTTTCAGTTTTTAATTTTCTTCCCATAGATTAAAAAAATACTTTGGCACTTAGCTGCTAGATCTAAAACAAAACTTAGAACTATATCATGCATTTGCTTATTTGAAATGAAATTTTAATATAGCACAAGTCCATGGCAGTCTACAAAAAGTAGTAGGATATCCAGGTGAGCTGTGTTCCAAACAAGCTAGGGAAGTATGCCACAGTGTCTGCTGGGACTTCATCCACACTTCTCCCGTGTCCCTGGATCCACACAAACTGACTCCATCTGTAGTCCTACCTCCTTAACTCACTCAACTGTGTACCTCCCCCCCACTCACTGCTGCCCCTACTGACCCCCCGGACAGCTGCTTGCCTTCTTGCTATTCTCCCCACCTCCGCTCTTTTCGGTCCCATTCTCTGCTCTCTGCCTGTATGACTTTTCTCAAATCCAAATCTTATCATGTGATCCCCTTCCTGAAACTCTTCAATGCTTCTCTGTTTGTCCCCTGGAAACACCAGACAACTGATCTTGATTCCTATGGCACATGGAGATTGTCTTAGTCATCTAGTGCTGCTTTAACAGAAATACCACAAGTGGATGGCTTCAACAAACAGAAATTTATTCTCTCATGGTCTAGAAGGCTCGAAGTCTAAATTCAGAGTGCCAGCTCCAGGGGAAGGCTTTCTCTCTGTCAGCTCTGGGGGAAGGTCCTTGTCATCAATCTTCCCCAGTCCAGGAGCTTCTCAGTGCAGGGACCTCAGGTCCTAAAGACACACTATTCTCCTGGCTCTTGTTTCTTGGTGGTATGAGGTCCCCCTGTCTCTCTGCTCACTTCTTTCTTTTATATGTCAAAAGAGATTGACTTAAGACACAACCTAATCCTGCAGATTGAGTTCTGCCTCATTAACATAACTGCCACTAATCCCACCTCATTAACATCATAGAGGCAGGATTGACAACACATAGGAAAATCACATCAGATGACAAAATGGTGGACAGTCACACAATACTGGGAATCATGGCCTAGCCAAGTTGACACATTTTGGGGTGACACAATTCAATCCATAACAGAGATGTTACTCCTGCGGATGCGTCCCGCCTCATCTCTCCTCAGCTTTCCCAGCACTCTGAGCTCCTTTAGAGCAGGGCTGGACCTTAGCGTATCTATGTCCCCTGTGCCTGGCAAGTAAAGGCAAGAACTTGGGGTGACAAGGGAGATGGCTGAGTCTGCCCAGCTGTTCAGCCAGCTGTGCTTCTCACCAGCCATTTCCTGGCAATAAATATTCCCTACACCCTTCTGCGGTCTGCAACACGCAGACAAGGCATATAACAACGCAGATGGCAGCCAGAGAGACAGAGATTGGCAGCCCCCGTTCATTTCATGTATATATATATAACATGTATAGGAGAAGAGAGGGTTTGGTCAGCACTTTAACCAAATCCAAGCTACTATGTATGAAGTGGAAGAGCATTTGCTGCATTTAAATAAAAATCTGCTAGGTTCAACTTTTGAATATTTTAAACTCTCCCAGGAGCTTTCTTCCCTCGATGAGACATTAAGTTTCTGAAGGCATAAACTGTCTTTATTTTAGTGTTTGTCTCACAGGGCCTAGCAGGAGGCCGGGAGCACGATTTATATATAGAATCGCATAGAATGAGTGACTTCAGTGAAGGAATGAGTGAATGCAACGTCTCAAGCTTTATTCCTCCAGAATTACACAGAACTTTGTAGCTGTAGGAGTCCCTGGGTGGAGCACATGGTTAACATGCCCGGCTGCTAACCAAAAGGTTGGAGGTTCGAGTCTACTTAGAGACACCTCAGAAGAAAGGTCTGGCAATCTACTTCCCAAAAATCAGCCATCAAAAACCCTACAGAGCACACTTCTACTCTGACACAACATGGCGTCTCCATGAGTTGGAATCAACTCAATGGCAACTGATGGCTTAAAGTTATAACACAGGTGTCAGCTGAGCACCCTCTGCCCCTCCCAGACCCCAATTCCATGACCTATGATGGTCCAGAGCTGAACGAGATGGTGCAGCTTTCTTTCTCGTACCATCTTCAGCCTCCACACTCCTGCACCTGAGAGGGCTGTCTCTCGTTGGACCCGTATCAACCCGAGTTTCAAAATCCAGGCTCTCTGCTCGTTTCCACGAGAGACACCATCACGCCAGGTATTTAATAGTTTCTTTATTTATTTTAGACTTCGCCAAGATTTATGGGGAAAGTTCACAACACAGAGCACATCCCTTCCACCCCCCACCACCACTGCCTGTCACTTTGCGTCTCTCGTTCTGTCCCTGCTCCCTCTCCAGAATAACAAGCAAAGGCTTCTCTGCCCGCACCCAGACCCCATAGGTCCCATCTCCCCTCTACTCTTAGGCATTTATCAAAACATGCATTCCAAGCACACCCAGCAGCCCCCCAGGAAGAATCATGGTGAATGACATCTCCTTCATCATTTTACATAGTTATTCTAAAATTCTAATAAGAATAGACAGTTTTCCAATGATCAAGTCTTCCAGGCTTTCCATAGCCTGGACAAAAATGTTCAGGACAGAAAGACCAACAGAACTCAACGCCGTAACTAAAAATAGGTTTGACATTAATTGCAATTAAAGCAGGACAGAGAGGTGAAGAGTTACCGAACACAAATTCATCTGGGTGAAAAAGAACCTTTCCGACATAAAGCAACTTTCAACTTCCCGGGCCACAGTGCTACCTGGAAATACTCATCAGGGAGGAAGTAAGCCTCCAAAGAGATATTGTGATAGACGCTTCCAATCAGGAGCTGCAGCCTGTTAAATGACAGCACACACAAGAGCAGGGTAGCCACCATGCCCAAAGTGTGGCTGCCATCCAACTGAGGCAATCAAAACAGGCCCGCGTTGATGAGGTTGTCCTAAACCCAGTGACAGCAAAGGCAATCAGCCTGATTTTTACTCAGAACAAACAAATCAGATTTCCCCCAGGGAGTAGCCAGCTTGGAAATGACGTGTTGCTGGGTGCCCAGGATCCATGGAGATCCACTCACTTCTGGTGATACAAACCATGTTGTTGGAAAATAACCACCCAGTGTTACATGCACTCCGATCCTCACTTATTTGCAGGGCAAGGTCTGGATCATTGAGTTTCAGCCTTCTAAGTCTGTTCTCATAATGGGTGGCTTGGTCTATGGGCCCCTGCTGGGAGGCTGGGGCGGCCAGGGCTGAGACTTTCCAGTGGAATGAGGAAGGAGCTCTGGCAAGGAGGAGCAATTCACAGAGCAACAGGCAAGCTGTCGTCCTTGCCTGGAGAAAGAGAGCTTCCCAGCCCGAGAAGAAGCTGCCGTTACGCACAGAATGGGACTGATGAAACCCTTCATCCTGAGCTGCCACAATCCTTCTCATCCTGGGAAATTTTGTGCAGGTGCAGCTTTTGATGCAGAGATGCCACAGGCAGCTCCTGTCCCCAGGTGTCAAAAGAATCCTTTGCGCTGCAGAATCCAGGTAGGGATAAAAGTGCCCACACACGCATGAATCACTCCACTCTTTCAACAGAAACCATTATCCACTGAGTGTCAAAGACAGCAAGGGACCCTAGGAAAACAGGGAGAAGAAACACACACACCCCCGTAAGTATTGGCTGCTTACTTTAATGCATTCTGTGCAAGCTATACCCATGGAGCTTACGATTTATCAAGGAAACATACAGTATCCTGTAAGTGAAGGCAATGCACAGTATCTGCCTAAAGAAAGTCTCAAACAGGGCTCTAGGGGTTTGGAGGATAGGACAAACATCTGACTGGGCAAAGAAGGAACAGCTTTATACAGGAGATGGCATCTGAAATTCACACACGCCTTGCTGTGTTTGTTTTTAGGATCCTCACAGAGTCTGAGTCAAGTGTAAGAACCTGGTTGTGGCTGATGAATGAGTTGGCGGGCAGCTCCTCCAGGCTTCTATGTACGTGAGCTGACATCATGGAAGGAGGAAGGCCTGAAGCAAGATATTTCACATTCAGATCCCCAAGGACAGTGGTGGTAGACACAGTGAGGTGAAGAGAACAAAATAGCCCACAGGAACAAGTCTCCAGGGAGAGGCTCCAGAGGGAGCAGAGGAGGGAACCATTTTCACGTAGGATTTTGTGAGGTTCGAGGCACAAGTTTTGGGAGCAAACACAGGCTCCTTCTCCTCTTCCTAGGAAGCCTGTTACCTCAAAGGAGGCAGGCCCAGGACAGGGAAAGCGTGTTCTCACAGAGGCCATGGGAGTACGGCATTGAGGAGCTGGGGCAGAATGCACACGAACACCTCCTGGAATGTGGTCTGTCACCCTGGGCTCTGCACCGTGAGTGGCACAGTTGAGGGCGGAGTTAAGGGGAGGTTCCATGTGGGACTCAGCGCTTTCCTCAGGACCTGCTGGTTTTGCACATTTCCACCACACTTTTCTGGAACTCAGACACTCAAGGCAGGAGAGAGTCTGCTAAAAGCAGACCCACCCACTCTAGAAAAGTTTAAATCTGATACTTTTAGGAAGTTGGGAATGAAGGCAAGCACCAGAAACAAAACCAAGTCATCAGATTCATAACTGAATCATATGAAGTTGGCACCCAAACTTAGTTGGAGGAGTATTTCCATACTCATTTGTCCTCTAAAGTTGAATTTTCACAAATGCCTGTTATTAAATACTCCAGCTCTTTATGTGGCTGCCATATTGGCCCATCCTGGTCTAATCTGGGCCATTCATAAGGCAGAGGTCCCCAGACTGTGGAAAATTCCACTGCCCCAAGCAGCTTGCTCAGCCTGCCCCATAACTTTACATTAGAATCCTAGTTCCTTTGCTTGGCCTGCCCAGTAAAACTCCTGGCCGTGCATGAAGTTTATATAAAACCCATTGCGCCTTTGCAGTATGATTCACAATGTTGCTGATGTAACTTGTATGAACTCCCTACTTGTGAACCTCTTAAAAGTAACCTTTCCCCTAACCCTTGCTGAGCAGTCTTGGCAGCAGCTCCGACTGCCTCCTTTCCTTGCGCAAGAAAATAAAGGTGCCTTTTCTGCTCTCCCACCTTGGTCTCTTGTTTATTGGCCAATGAGTTACGCCAAGCAGAACCTGGGGTTTCTAGCCGGTAACATTCTCATCATCAGTGCCAATAGGTACAGTTGAACCAAACATACACCCCTCACAACGTTGGCCAGAGGAAGATCATCCATGCCATACACCATCCATCAGGGCCAGACAGGTAAGTGAGAGCAGACCCCCTCCAAAGGTCTTTCCTCTTCATCAGCTAGGCACACAGGCCCAGGGGAAGCCCCTGCATCACCCTCACCCTTGGTTAGAGGGATGGCGGCTTCCACAGGCTCACAGCGAGCTTTGGCCACAGGCTTTAGAAGCCTTCATGGAATTGGCCTTGCTGAGCATCCCTTTCTGCCCAGTTTCATTCTCCATTGCTGCCAGTTCTGAAAATGTCAGTCACTTCCCTGCAGGAGGAGTCCCTAGGTGGTGCAAATGGTTAATGTGCTCGGCTGCTCACAAAAGGTTAGAGGTTCAAGTCCATCTAGAGGCACCTCAGAAGAAAGGCCTGGCAACCTACATCTGAAAAATCAGCTACTGAAAACCGTATGGAGCATAGTTCTACTCTGACACACATAGGGTTGCCATGAATAACTGGGCGGCAACTGGTTTGGTTTTCCTGGAAGACATATTCAAATCTTATGCTAGGAAACCTGAATTTGCTTTAAAAAAAAAAAAAAAACTGCCTGATTTCCAGACACTGAAAAGAGGCTGAGAGAAGTGAGGCTGGTGGACTAATCAGCCCCCAGCTCTCCAGGAGTCACCACTTCCACATCCGTGGCGCTAATGCTGAGGGAGCTCGCAGGAGACCCTCACACCCTCCACTCCCGGGTGGCTTCCCCAGTGAAACTCTGTAGCTCTGCTGCAATATCCCTGAAGAGGGAGCAAAGAAGAGAAGCACCTTCTGCTCTTGCTTTTTCTCTTCCCTTCTCACCTCCTCCCCCACCAGCAACCAGACTGGCTCTACAGCAAATAAAGAAAGCAGAATGTGGGTCATCACCCAGAGGAATCAGCTTCTTATCATCTGGGAAGTCTCTAAACACCAAGACCTTCTCCTGGGGAGAGGCAGATGGGTGGGAGGGGACGCCCTGGAAGGAGTCAGGAGGCGGTGTCTGGGGACTTGCAGGAGGAAGCGCAGAAAGCGAACGTCAGAATGTCCAAACGTCCGAGATGCTTGCATCCTGTGTCCTTTTCAAGGCTCAGCCACTGTCACTCCATTTGTCCTCTTTACAGAAAGGAAGATCAGGAGGAAGAATAGGAGAGCTGAAAGGGGCAAGCAGGGTGAGGAAGGTGGCTAGGTTGAAAACACTGGTGGAGCTCTTGCTTTGATTTAATGCGTCCTTATTTTCACAGCCCGTTGTCTGTTTTCACCCCTCAAGGTGGCTCTGGCGTCTTCCTCCTGACCCTGCCCTCATTTCAACTCCAGGATGTGCTAAGATAGAATCTTTTCAATCCCCGGTCTCCCTGCCCTTTCCTTTCCCTCCTCCACATTCCCATCCGAAACACACTCTGAATGGCCCTTCTTGCGCACCCACGTCTTGCAATTCGCTCAATTCGCTCTGGAGGACATTGTCTTTTGTCTTCCCAGCACTGCGGGGATACAGCTCCCCCCACCCCCTACCTGCTTTTAGGAAAACTCTTCCCTTCTTGGGTATTGAAATGGTTAAGTGCTAGACTACTAACTGAAAGGTTGGCAGTTCAAACCCACCCAGAGGCACCTCGGAAGAAACCTGGCCATCTGCTTCCAAAAAGTCACAGCCTTGAAAACCCTATGGAGCAGTTCTACTCTGTACACGTGGGGTCGCCATGAGTCAGAATCCACTTGATGGCAACTAACAAGAACAGCAACGCTCCCTTCCTAACCCTAAATATGGAGTTAGAATGAGAGCTGCCATCTTTTTTAAGGGGGTGGATACCTAGTCCAACCTCTGCCAAATATTGAAGACCTACAAGGCAACCAGTGACTGGTCTAGGGGTGGAGTTATGGCACAAGGCAGGCCAATCAGAAAGTGCTCATGAGATGTCTGATTGGAACTAGTGGAAGCGGGTCCTTACTTTTCTTCTCTGGGCATAAAGTTATGATGATGAGGGGCTTAAAGTTGCTGGTGGCCGAGTTTCCTGCCTTACAAAAAAGTCACTCTGAAAGAACGAGGCCAACAAGCGGAGAGAAGCAAAAATGAAAGGTAGAGGGGGCTTTTGAGCTCCCGGTTCCAGAATGCTAAAGATAGCTGACCTCCCTGCCCTTCTTTGCGGTTTGCTCAATTAATCCTTCCCTTGATTTTAAAAACCAGGAAATTCCATTCTGATTCTTGCAACTTAAGTTAGGCTGCAACCTAGACAGTCCTGGATCATCCACTCACTAGTTGTTCTTGTGAGCTGCCATCAAGTGGGCCCCCAACGCGTGAAAACCCCACGTACAATAGAACAAAACTCTGCCTGGTCCTGCACCATCCTCACTATTGGTGGGGATTGAACCGTTGGGATCCATAGGGTTTTCACTGGCTGATTTTCGGAAGTAGACCACCAGGTCTTTCTTCCTAGTCTGTCTTAGTCTGAAAACTCCGCTGAAGCCTGTTCACCATCATAGCAATATACAAGCCTCCACTGACAGACAGGTGGCAGCTGTGCATGAGGTGCCTTGGCCAGGAATTGAACCCGGGTCTCCCACATGCAAGGCGAGAATTCTACCACTGAACCACTGATATTACTCACTAATAGTGACTCTGAATCACCTATACCAGCATCCCCTTCTCAGTCCTTATCCCCCTGGATGGCCCCTGGAGAATCTACCGCTGTTAACCATACACTTACTCCTTGGACCCACACCTGGGTGGATTTCCTCCTCCCCCTCCCCAACTCCTGACTCTGAATCACTCTCTTTGAGGACCCTAAATCCTCCCGTCATCTGACTTCCTCTCCCTGAAGTTTTGTGCTCAGTGTCTGCTGTCTCTGCAAACTCTTTTCCTCGTAGATCACCTGCTCACATGGCCTCAGTAGTTACTTCTTAGAGGCTCCCAGATTCCTAGACACAGTCCTGATTTCTCTCTTACCTATGCGCCAATGCCACTGACCCATCACCTGTCTCCTCAACAGGCTCAAGGTGTCTCCAGAGGAGCTCAGCACCTTCCCCAGCAAACACAGCATTGCTGTCGGGAACAGGGCTATGGCTCTGGTGCTGCTGAGCCTGGTATCTCCCCACCCTTCCTGCCTCTCATCTGCAGATAGGACAGAAATCTCAGTGTCCCAGGAGACAAGGCCAGAAGCTACTGAGCAGCCGAGCTGGCACCTCCAGATTCTGTACTGATGCTATTTCCCGCATCCGGCTTCTCTGAACCCTCTTAAAACACAACCAAAATAAAAAATCAAACCCCTTCCCGTCAAGGCGATTATGACTTATAGTGACCCTATAGACAGAGTGGAACTGCCCTGTAGGGTTTCCAAGGAGCAACTGGTGGATTCAAACTGCCTCTCTTTTGGTTAGCAGCTGAGCTCTCACCATTGTGCCACCAGAGCTCCCTAAAAGCCAAGGGAGCCCTAAAGGGGAATGTCCCCCCTACGGGCCGAGGATACATGTTCAACGGCTTCAGCAGTGAAGACTTCACCCAGCTGACACCTGCAAATCTCACAAACGAAATGTACTGGGTCTTTTCACGGTTTTATCCACATCGTTCTTCCTAAGAGTCCCTGAACAAGTGCTAACTTACCAGATCATGCCCACCACGTGTGTCTCTCTGTTCAAACCCATTTTAGAGAATCTGAGGCTTTCAGATTTGAAGGAATCTCCCCCAAAAAATGTTGCTGTAGAGACCAGACCAGAGGACCTTCCCAAGGTCAGATGCCATTGAGCAGCAGAGTCCGTACCTCCAGATTCTGTACGGATGCTGTTTCCCACACATTGCTTCTCTGAACCCCCAGGGTGACCCCATGTGTTACAGAGTACTGCTGTGCTCCGTAAGGTATGCTTGGCTGTAATCTTTATGAAAGCAGATCACCAGGCCTCTCTTCTGCAGCACCTTTCAGTTAGTAGTAGAGTTCTTGCACCACCCGGGGAGGAGAACTCGTGCAGACCTCCACACAACACACACGGTCGTCTTCTGCAGCAGAGATCCATGACCCCAGGCCCCAGCTCAAAGGGCTCAGTGACAGGAAGCCCACTGAGACAGCCTTTGAGTACCTCTATGACTTTCTGTTAGAAACATTTCCCCAGGTTGAGAGGAAACTATTCCTGTGCAGCGTCCACCCACTCACTGTTGCTAACTCTCCCCTCTGCAGCCACACGGCGGCCTTTCCAACATATGCAGACTGCCCCGGTCAGTCCCCATGACACCGCTTGTATTTCAGGCCCAACATCCTAAGTCCTGCAGGTTGTATTTCCAGGCACTTTCCCTCCTGGCCTTTCCTCATCCAGGTTGTCAACCATCTTCTTAACAGATGCCCCCCTAGGTGACTGCGCCACTACAGACGGCCTCTGAGCAGTGCTGGGCAAGTAAGGCTTTCTGCTCTCCTGTTCCGGATGTTCTGTATTTAGCAGTGCAGCCAAAGATCCCCTTAACTACTCAAAATCCTTTCAGATCTTGATGCACGTGGACAGGACCCAAACCTGCTAATGCAATCTTGTCAGTGAGAATGAAGGCAACATCATCTTTCTTCCATGGGAACCTTATAAAGGCGCCTTGGGGTGGGGCTTTCAGTTAGTTAAGCTTCTCTGAGTGTGACAAACTCAAGATCCACCCGCTAGCAAGGACGCATTTCTGAGCCTGTTGGCGGGACCGTTATCAATCCAGCCCCCACCAAACTAGACCAAGACACCCACATCCTCAGCGCTCTGGGGCACACAGGAACTCTGTCCAGTTTCTGAGTTTTAGGCCTCCGTACTTCCTCCTGATGGATAAAAATAGGGAGATTGGGGCTCGTATATGTCACGTTTATTTTTATTGCAGTCAATAAAACCATCCCAGTTGGCCTTAGCAAACAACCAAGAAAAATGCTAGGGAGTCTCGTGAAAATGATGGGAGCTATTGGGGGGTACGCAGATCTCTTCCTTCCAAGTTTTAAATTCTAGGGTGTCCTAAGTCATGTTTCCTAAAACAAAGCTGAGAGGGGATCCTCGTACCAGCCATTTACTGCGGGGAGCTCTCGGGAAAGCTGAAAGAGGACAGAGGTGAGGCGAGAAAGCAAAGATGTGTTGAGAAGTCTAGCTTCCCCCTGGTTCCATGGGGAGCTCGCTCTGGAGTCGGCTAGATCCACCCTGGGAGGCATGGTGGAGGGGTGGGGGAGAAGGGCCGAGCCTTCCAGACGTCGCCAGCTGAGGATGTCGGTGGTAGCTGTCTCAAGTCAGCTGATTCGTGGCAACGCCACGTACAACCGAATGAAATGCCATCTGGTCCTGCGCCATTCCCATGATCCGTTGTGGATGGAACCACAGTGATCTACAGGGCTTTCATTGGCGGTTTTTCAAGAATAGATCACCAGGCCTTTCTTCCTTGTTCATTTTAGTCTGAAACCTGTTCCACATCAGAGGATCACACGAGCCCCCACTGACAGATGGGGGGTGGCTGTGCATGCGGTGCATTGGCCAGGAATGGAACTCAGGCGTCTTGCATGGAAGGGGAGAATTCTACCACTGAACCGTCAAAGCCCCCATCAAACAAGGATTAAAAAACCCATTATTGTCAAGTCTATTCCAACTCTTAGCGACCCTATAGGACAGAGCAGAACTAGGTTTCCAAGGCTGTGATCTTTATGGAAGCAGACTGCTGCATCTTTCTCCCGTGGAGCAGCTGGTGGGTTCCAACCACCAACCTTTTGGTTAGCAGTTAAGCACTTAACCACTGCGCCACCAGGGCTCCACAAACAAGGATAAAACAAAAGCAAAAAACCAAACCTGTTGCCGTTGAGCCGATTCCAACTGGTAACAACCCTATATGACAGAGTGGAACTGCCCCACAGGGTTTCCAGGGAGTGGCTGGTGGATTTCAAAGTGCTGACTTTTTTGGTCGGCAGCTGAGCTCTTAACCACTGCGCCACCAGGGCTCCTGAAACCAGGATCATCCTCCTGAAAAGGGTGCAGATGTGAACACACAGGGTGGGTGGGAAATGGATGTGCTGGGCAGATAAAAGAGTTCTGGGCGGGAGACCAACGGTGTCCACCACAGGAAGAGGTATGTCCCTGAGCTAAGGCAGAGGAGCAGGATATCCTAACACAGCCGTGGCCACAGGAGCCTTCCACTGGGTATCAAGGACTCTTCATTCTCCAACACCAGCCGATAAGCATTAACGAATGTGCGCTGAGTTCCCTGCTTGGTGCAAACGGTTTGCTCTCGGTTACTAACCTAAAGATTCATGGTTCAAACCCACCAAGCAGCACCATGGAAGAAAGGCCTGGCAATCTGCTTCCATAAAGATTACAGCCAAGAAAACCCTGTGGAGCAGTTCTACTCTGTAACACATGGGGTCACCATGAGTCAGAATCAACTCGATGGCAGTGGGTTTGATGCTTTGGTCCTTGCTATGTCCCAGCCACTGTGCTTGATTCTGGGGACACAGCAGTGACTGTGTCACATGTGGTTCCTACCTTCACACAGCTGACACTGAAGAGAAGTGGAAATCATTGTGCACAGGGAGCAACCCTGGCAGGAATTTCAAGACATGGCAGGAGAGCGTAATCTTTAGGAGCATGGTCTCTAGAATTCTGGTTCCTGACACAGTCACTCTGTGACCTTATGGGAGTGACTTAACCTCCTTAAGCTTCTGTTTTTCCATGGGAAAAAATGGGGCTCCCACTTACCTTACAGACTGTGTGTGTGTGTGTGTGTGTGTGTGTGTGTGTGCGTGTGTGTGAAGATTAAATCAGATAGTGCATGTAAACTACTTAGCCCAGGACTTGATCCAGACTAGCTTCTCAGAAATGTCAAATAATATTATTATTACTACAGTATTGGTTAGAACTTTCCAGAAGATAGCTTCTCAGTGACATTTTTTATTCATATTTTATTTTTTATGCATTGAGTGGTACTGTGTGGTTGGCACCGTGCCAGGCTTGAGGTGGTAGATGGACGAACAGTGACGCTTTGCTTCAGGATCCTTCTCTCTAAATCCTCTTTGCCTCCACCACCAGCTCTCTCTCCTTTCCCTGACTCGGCCACCAGAAACTTTTGCAACTCTCCAACAGTTTTCCTCAAACAATCATTTCAGGTTTCAGGAATGAGGCTGGAATGGACTTTAGGAATAACCACTGTGAGCCAGCACTTCTGACATAAACAGGGAGGCAAAGAGAGGCACTCTGTCTTACGCGCAGCTCTGAACCTGCTCACCGGGATGGGTGGGTCCCCTGCATCTCCAAGGAGCATCTGTGGCTCCTCCCACGCCCAGTGACTCCTAGACACACACACACACACACACACACACACACACACACACACACACACACACACACAAAATGAACCTTTTATTTTTTCCTCGAAGAACTGGCTGTCTGGCTCCAGAACTGAGGTCTGTTTGCCCCATGCTTGGCAGACGACTCCTCTGAGGATTTACATAATCTCACCCGTTAGCTGCACTAATACTTTAATGGGGGTCAGCATCAAGCAGTAATCCCCACATTTTCTGGCAAACATGTAGCAGAAAGGTTAATTCATCAATCATCACATTTGTTAAAACCTCTACGTAGGAAGAAGCCCCGGATGACCCATTCCTTGTGCGTCTATGATTTCTTTTTCAAAATAGCTCATATTAGTGCTGGCTCTTCTCACAAGACGCCATTGTGGCAGGATGCTCAGATTCTACTTCCCCCAAGCAGGGGGCAGAACCGGGTTTCCGCAACCACTAAATTGCAGCACCACCAGGAAAAGCTTCCACAGAGAACACAGGCCTTTGTGAAACGTCTCAAGGAGCCCAAACCTGTGAAACAGGCATGACACGGACAAACCGCAGCTGAAAAAAAATGAAAACAAACAGGAAGCGCACATTCCATCAAGCTGTGAGGCCAGGGTCCAGGATGCACTGCCGCCGCCTCATCTCCTAAATCCAACAGAGAGTTCACTGCTTTGCAGGAAAGATCTGTTTATGCAGTCTGATCGTTGGCATGACCACATAATTCCAAATCCAAGGCGCCACTAATTTTAGAGGGCTATCACATGTAACAGACGGGTTTCCTTTGAGCTCCAGGTAGATGGAATGGTAGACTTTACAACTGAACGGACAACAAAGGAGATCGGGATGGAGGTAAGTCAGGAAAATGAAAAATACTTCCTAACTGCCCACTAACCACGCTAAATCCTTGCCTTTTCTCCTTGATGAAATATGCAAAGACAAGAGGGCTGGTGCATGGTCACACCCAGGCCATGCTGGATCCGCGTGGTTCACAGCCATCACAGCCAGCCCCCAAAAGGCCAGGGGTTTCTAATAGACACCAGGCCTGGGCAGGGCTGTCACTTAATAAATGATTAGAATCACGCATTCCTTTCTGGAAATATCACAGACCTCCTTTCCGGGTCCTTCCCCAGTCCTCTGCATCATCAGGAAATTTTATTTCTGGAAATTTTATTTGAGGCGGGAGAAAAAAGTCAGTCTGCCTAGCATTTCCACCACAGATTTATTCTGACTGACACTAAGCACATTATCAATGATAGCCTAGCTTTGTCTGAAACCCATCTGTTTTCAAACAATCTCTACATCTTTAAGAGATCCGAAGCTACCACACAGATTACCACTGTGGGGGCGTTCATTCCCTACCCACAGGCACAAAAACGACTAATATGTAACATATTCAAAACCGGTGCTACTCAAGCTCTCTGCTCTTGACACAACATTTGTGAGGCTCAGCTCCCCTCCAGGGTGAAGGCAGGCATAATGGGGGAGAGATGGCTGTCACTGAGCGCGGTCAATATCAATTTAGACCGTCCGCTGCTGCTTCTTTATTCTTATCATTGATTCTACGACTTTTTTGACCATATCAGGCAGTTACATTCTTTCTAATACGACAAGTCCTTAAGGATTTATAGACATTTTCTCATGTTATAACAAATTACCATTCTTGCTAGAGTTGTGTTAACAACCCCCAGCGGAAAACGGGACAAAAAAATGAAGATACTATCAAAGTGATCCCCGGCTGCAGAGATGGAAATGAACATGAGTCATTTTTAGTTATAATCAGAATGAAAAAGTTAAGTCATAGCCCCATCTCGGACTGTACAATAAACACATATCTAAGTCCCCTCCTCTGCTGCCAGCTCTGAATGATTAAACCTTGGCGGGAAAGGGAAGCCAATCAAAATGCTCAGTTTGTTTCTACTATACTATAAGCTTCTCTCCATAACCAGTATAGGAACTGATTTGTCTCTTGTCAGTCTCTACCTGCCTTCCTGCTCACTATATTCTACCTCATTTTTGATCTAATATTAATATCCATGTATGTTCTATCCCATGCAGACCTAGCATCTGGATAGATGACTAAAACCATTTCCTTTTCTTCCCCATGTTCCCAGGCTTTGTGGACACGGGCATTGCCAAGAAACACACCAGAAATGAATACGTTTGGTATTAAGACCAAGGTTTTAAGGAAAAACACATGTCCTCCATCACCACCACCCCCTACCCTGCACCACACTCCTCCCATCCATCCTTCGAGGCCCAGGTCACACTCCACCCACCTACGGCAGGTTTTCCCATCATCCCTCAGGGCCCAGGTCATACTCCACCCTTTCCCGGAGGTTTTTGCAGATTCTCTCAGACAAAATTGGCCTCTGCTACTGTTTGTTGTAGCTCAGTCATGGCCCTTCTCAGGGCCTCCCTTGGAGCAGGATTCTGGAACATCATTTTCTCCACAGGTGGGAGCATTCTGGGGGGCAAAGGCCAGCTCTGATGCAGCATTGTTTGTTCCTAGGTTACCCCAGCCCAAAATGGCACAACCGAAATAAAACCCGTTGCCATCGAGTCAATTCCGACTCGTAGCAACCCCATAGGCTTTCCAAGGCTATAAATTTCCATGGAGGCAGACTGCCACATCTTTCTCCTGGGAGCTAACGGCAGAGTCAGCCCTTTATTATCTGTTCTCATTTTTGTTTTAATATTAGGCTGAACCATGGGAAATTGCCAATATTTAACCATTTTTTACCTACAAAAATAGCAATTTCATGTTATTCATCCTAGTAGATGAAATAAAGCCATCATCAATAAAGTCCATTTCTTTTAATGCTTTCTCACTCACTCAGTCTCACCAGATCTTCTACATTCTCAGAAGCATAAATCTGAATGTTTATATAAAATTTTATGATCTTTAAATACTAGCAATTAATTTCCTTAAATGCACACGCACTCTGTGGACCAACAGTGTTCAAGCTAAACATAACACTTCTACACATCAAATCCAGCTCACAGTTGGCCAGGGTGCCACGTCTGTCTGTAGGAGAAGAGACAAACAGTACATTAGTGGATACGTCTCCATCCATAGCAGACATGAACAATCAATCTCAGCACTTGCTTACTGAGCATAGGATGCAAATTAGAATCCTTCTCAACACAGCACCCCAGGCAGACCCTCTAGTAGGTCAAAAAGGTGACCTATTTGCCTGCCTGCCTGTGAAACTAATGATTGATGAAACCGCCAAAGAAAAAGATACTTGCCATCCTGAAGGCTCAGCAGATACACACCTGGTCTCTTAAATGCCTAGTACAGAGAAGACACTTGATAAATGAAAAAGAAAAGAGAACAAGGCAGGTTAGCAGAAGAGAAAGAAGGGAAAAGAGAATCTCTGAGTCCCAACAGAGTGGCTACAGTTCTTGTGTAAATCATCATGATCATCAATGTATCTCTGAGGCCAAACCCACGGATTCAGGACCGCACCTCTAAATCACAGGCACTTGCCTTCAGCTAGTTCCAAATCATTTAATTGCCTTTAGGAAAATACGGTGGAAAGTGGAGCATGTTTTGGTCCAGGATCGCAGCTACAGTTGCATTGCTTTTTCTGTCTACAGCTCACAAAGCCTTCCGTCCCAGGCCTAGGAAATGACCTCTCCCAGCCCAGCAGCCTGCCGGGGCTTCAAAGAGCTTCAGCGTCGAGCTCATTGTTCAGAAAATGGGGCAAAGGTTTGATTCTAAAGCCTCATGCACCTACTGTGACATAATTAGACAAAGCAGACACGAAGAAACACCCCCCCCCCACACACACCCTGGAACCCGAGTGACTCCTAAGGACAAGCCCCATGTCTCAATTAGTGTTTGTTTAGAGACTACCAGAAAGTGGCCTTGGTCTGAGGAGGTAAGAGGAGATTCCAACTGGACTCCAAATTGTAGTCTTTGTCTCAATTCCAGAAGTTAAAGGAAACTTAAGGACAGTGCCTGGCAATTTAGGAATTTTTTTATGTTTACATTCATTTATTTATGTATTCCATTAAAACAGGGCTTGCAAACTCAGAGTCCTGTAGAAATGTAACCTTGATCATTGAAGTGAGCTGGGTATATTCTTTCAGTATAGACACAATCTGTGCAAGAATATTCCCACATGTTCAATAGGCTAACAAAGAAATAGTCTTGCCCCCATTTTCTTGAAACACGGTTCTCACCATCTTTCCTTCCCTTCTGATAAAACAAGCGTGCTTAGTTTGGATTCCCTCAAAAGCAGAACCTAAGACAAAGGTTTGAGTAGAAGCGATTTCTTTGGGAGGTGACTCTAGAAAGCTCTGGGGATGGGAGCGGGCGGGTAAATGAGAAGGAAAGGCACCAATAAAGGGTGGGTCATCTGGTACAAACAATTAACACACTCAGCTGCTAACAGAAAGGTTGGAGGTTCAAGTCCACCCAGAGGCACCTGCAAAGAAAGGCCTGGTGACCCACTTCCAAGAAATCAGCCATCAAGAGATCTTCGAGCACAGTTCCATTCTGACACACGTGGCGTCACCATGAGTCAGAGTCAACCCCACAGCAACTGGTTTAACTGGTTTATGGGTAATGGCGCTCTACCTGCTGGGGGCTCTCTGGAAACAGTGGACATGCCTCAGCGTTACTGCACCTGAGGGACAAGGAAGCAGGGCACATACCCACCCATTTCTTCTCTGTCATTGGCTGCGGGCTGCTTCTGCGCCCCTACAGTCCTCCAGCACTTCTGGCTTGCCCTGCAGTATGCCTAGTCTTCTCCCAAGACCAGTAATAACCAGCCGTGGGCATGAGAGGGAAGTGCCAAGTGGAAATACAGAGGGCACTGTCGTGGGTCGAACTGTGTCACCCCAAAAGATCTGTTGGTGTCCTAGCCCCTGGTACGTGTGAATGTAACCTTACTTGAAAACAGGTCTTTGCAGATGGAATCAAGTTATGATGAGGTCATACAGGATAGGGAGGGCCTTAATCCAATGGCTGCAATCCTTATAAGGAGAGAGAGATTCAGACGCACAGACCCACAGGGAAGAAGGTCATGTGGCCAGGGAGGCAGAGATTGGAGTGATGCCATCGCACGTCAAGGAACACCAAGGATTGCTGGCAACTACCAGCAGCTAAAAGAGACGAGGACGGATTCTCCCCTAAGGCCTTCTGAGGGAACACGGACCTGCCAACATCTAGATTCAGACTCGTAAACTGTGAGAACATACATTCGTGCTCTTTGAAGCTACCCGGTTTGTGGTGCTTTGTCACAGAAGAACTAGGAAGCCAATACAGACACCCAGAGCATTTGCTGTAGGTGCAATACGTAGCTCATTCTCCTCTTAACTGTCCAATAAAGCAACCAAAAGCACAGTGAGATGGTAAATAATAAACTGGCACACAGTCTTACTGGGGACACTAAGGGGTGTGTGGCTGGGGAAAGCTGGAGCATATCCACCCAGTCAAGAGGGAGCAGTCACAAGCCACCTCCAGCTTTAGTGGCCAAGACCAGTTGGAATCTAGAGCTTTATGTAACTCCTGATTTTTAAATGCTGGCAACTAATTTTTAAAGAGGTTAAACATTCTTCAGGCTAATGATATGCATCCCAGGGGTGAATTTTCCCATTATGTCCAATTTTCAATCTCGTGATCTACAGTTTTGTTTTAGTGCCTTGTGATGGTTAAGGTGATCTGTCAACTTGGCTAGGCCACGATTCTCAGTGGTTTGACATATATGATGTCATCATCCTCCATTTTGTGATCTGAAGTAAGCAACCAAGCAATTGAAAGGGGAGTTTCCTTGGGGGTGTCGCCTGCATCCAGTATACATGGATGTTCTGGCAAAGCTCATCCTCTCTCCATCCTGTATCCAACTCATCATCCTCTGACCTCCAGTTCTTGGAACATGAGCCAGCAACCTGCCATCTGACCCATCAGTTTTGGGTTCGTTAGTCCTAGCAACCACGTGAGTCAGAAGACACCTCCACCCTGACGCCTAACCCATGGATTTAGGATTTGCCAGCCTCCACAACTGCATGAGCCATTTCCTTGAAATAAATCTCTCTCTCTCTCTCTCTCTCTATATATATATATATATATATGCTTCTGTGGTTTTTCTCCCCTAAGGAACCCAGCCTAAGACATACCTACTCTATGCCCAGCCCATCATCTGTCCGTTTATCATATTACGGTTACATGTATGTTGCTATGTGACGGCTAAGATTGTGTGTCAGCTTGCCTGGGCCATGATTCTCAGTGTTTATATGTGATCACTCCCATGATGGAATCTGCTGTGAGTAGCCAACCATTGACGGGAGTTTTCTTGGGGGTGTGGCCTGCATCTGAATATAAGCAGATGTTCTGGCTTTTTGCTCACGCTGGATCCTGTGGCTGCCTCCTGTCATCTGACCTCCAGTTCTTGGGACTTGGGCTGTCAGCTTATCTGCCGAACTTGGGATTTGTCGATCTTCACAGCCTGTGAGCAGAGCCCTGCTTTCTGACCTGCCGATCTTGGGTTCACCAGCCCCTGCAGCTACGTGAATCAGGAGAAGCCTTGCAGTCTTGCCTGCCAGTCTTGGGATTTGTCAATCTTCACAGCCTGAGTGGGAGCCCTGTTCTCCAACCTGACCATCTTGGGTTTGCCAGCCCCTATGGGTACATGAATTGGGAGAAGCCTCTATCCTGATCCATGGACTTGGGATGTTCCAGCCTCTATAATCGCATGAGCCGTTTCCTTGATATAAATCTCTCTATATATATGTATTTATATGCTTTACTGGTTTTGCCTCTCTAGAGAACCCAGCCTAAGGCATGCTATGATGTTGGAAGCTATGCCACTGGTATTTCAAATACCACTGGGGTCATCCATGGTGGACAGATTTCAGGCGAGCTTCCAGACTAAGACAGACTAGGAAGAAAGGCCTGGTGATCTACTTCCAAAAATCAGCCAATGAAACCCCTATGGATCACAACAGAGTACTGTCAGCATAGTGCTGGAAGATAAGCCCCCTAGGTGGGAAGGCACTCAGAGTACACAAGGGCCACAATAGTGGACTTGAGCATACCAGTGCTCTTGAAGATGGTGCAGGATCAGGCAGAACAAAGTTGCCATGAGTTGGAGCCAACCTGGCAGCAACTAACAACTCCACTATGCCCAGCATTTTGCTGGCTGCTCTGGGGTACTCAGAAGTACCCCAGACTCAGCCAACTTTCAGAGAGTTTATGGATGGCCAGATGGGTTGGCGAAGACAGTTGCAGGATGATCTGGAATAAAGCAAATCTGTCCGTACAACAGACATAAGGCAAAGGCTGCTGAGGAGGTTGAAGAGGCAGAAGATTTTAAAGACAGAGAAATACCGTTAAACCCTTTTATTGCTCAATTCGGAGACGGCCAATCAATACTAACTGACATTAAATGCTATTGTTCAACAAATATGAGCACTTAGTATGCGCAGGGCACAGTCCCATTAAATTCAAAACCAAGCCAAAGGTCAGAACATCAGGCAGAAAGAAAATTCAGCTCACATCGTAAGGGGAAGGATACCTGCAGGGATGAAGTCAAAACGGTGGTGCAGGTGAAGCTTGTCTCTGACACCCCACAGTTTCTTTCTGAAACCACTTTGAAATCAGGAATTCAGTAACCTCATGTCCTGCCCTCTGCTGGTCCCAGGGCTCCTTCACCCCAAGCTGAGGTCCCCAGCACCCTCCATATAGCCTGTCTGCTGCATCCTTTGATTTAGCAAGGAGATGCAGCTATCAGACACTGTCTCCAAAGGGCTTGCATGAACCTCAAGGGACAATCCACTGGGGTACAGGAAGAAAACAGAAATTTATTTATATGTGTTTTTATCTAAAATATAAGAAAAATAAGTTTTACTAATATTTAACGCATGATTGTCCCTGAATCCTTCTCCCAGTTTATGGACTCCTTGAAGAGAGTGAGGCATTTCACAGATCAGAAGCAAGCATTTCTTTTCAGTTTACCGAGACATACTGCAGTATGCTTGTGCCTGATTAATGGATTTGCGGATGGTTTTAACTAATCCAGTACTCACCAAATGGACAGGAGGCTTAAGACAATTCCTGCAGAGAAACTGCAAAGTGTAGATAATACTGAAAGTGTGAACATAAGAAACGGACAATAAAATGGGGGGACAGATCTCCACGTCCTAGTCTGAGCTCTTCCTCAGCCACATTATGAGGTTGGAAACCATGATTATCTAATTAATTGGTCCAAAAAGTCAACACACACACACACACACACACACACACACAAAGTCATCAGTAAGGTTTTATGCCTGCTGTCGTTAATGATGAGCCTTAGCCAGAATGAGCAAATCAGTCTTAGAAGAAATAAAACCAGAATGTTCCTTAGAAGCTAGGACGGTGAGACTGTGACTCTCCTACTTTGGATGCTGTCATCAGGAAAGACTAACCGCTAGAAAAGGCCATCGTGTTTGGTAAAGTAGAGGGCCGATTAAAGTGAGGGAAATCCTCCATAAGATGGATGATACCATAACCACGGCAATGGACTCAAACACGCCAACAGTCACAAAGATGGCGCCGGACTGAACGACGTTTGTTCTATTATACATGAGGTCACTGTGACCCAGCCGACTTGACAGCGTTGAACAACAACGTGTCAACTGTGACTTTCCAAATTAACTGAAGATTGTGATTGCTCTTGTTAGGTGCCATCAAGTCGATTTCGACTCATAGCGACCCCATGTGACAGAGCAGGACTGCTCCACAGGGTTTTCTAGGCTGTACTCTTTATGGAAGCAGATTGCCAGGCCTTTCTCCCATGGAGTAGCTTGGTAGGTTAGCAGCTGAATGCTTAACCACTGAGCCACCAGGGCTCCTTAACTGAAGATAGTAGTACATATTCATAATTCGTAAATAAGTAAATATTGATACATTGGGAATGCATGCTCAAAAAGGCTTTACTAGTGAGGGGCAGGATGGAAACTCAGATATCACTGAGCTAGGTGGCTAATGTCATTGAAACAAATCAATGAACAAGGAAGAAACTTCTCTACGAGAGTTATTTCCTCACGAGGTCCAAAAGACAGAACTTATTCCACTTATTTAGTTTATCAACCAAAATAGGGAGCAGAAAAGAACCTGGACTTTAAATTATTGATCATTTCCTTTTTGTCGAAAATAGCTAAGCACATAAAACCAGGATTTTGTTGGAGCTTCAAGCCGGACTCTGAAAGTGTCAGGATGAAATCCGCCTTCACACTGACTTGTGTCTGGCCCTGACAGGGGGAGATTGGCGAGTTTATGCAAGAAGAGAAATCATCCACACTGGGCACTGATTTTTCACATTGCTTTCTCCAAGGAAGTGTCTGACTTTTCAAAGCTGATTTGAGGCAAAAGGGAGCCTTTGGCTGCAGAAGTGGGTCACGCTGCGCTGGAAGGGAACCCTTCCGTGCAGCAGGCTCTGGCTGCTTCTCTTGTCCCGCTGATTGGCTTTTTAATAGGCTCTGTAAGGCTGGTTAACTTTTCAGTTTGAATCATGCACACAAGTTCATTTGAGCGTCTGACAGCTAATTCCTACGCCCAGCTTCCACAGCACCGCATTGTGTGACTTTCTCTATGGAGCTCAGCGCAACTGGAAATGACTTTTTAGAAACAGGACTTGGGGTTTCTTAACCTATTTGTTCCCTCTTCTCAGCTTAATAAGAAAATGCCTTCCCAGTCCTCTTCTGCATTTGCACTTTTGTTCCCCATCGGCTGGAATCTTACCTGTAAATCAGCAAAGGTCAGGAATGTTACCAAGAAAAATTGTCTAGTTTCGAAAAATTTACAAGTATCTTGTGTGTGTGTGTGTGTGTGTGTTGTAATGTAAAGATTTTTGCCTTTAGCAAACAAAAAAATTAAGTTAAAATATTTCATGACTCCCCGAGGGCATAAATTCAAACAGGGAATTTTTCCCAGAGCAACCCAGGTATGAACAGAGAAGAAGCTGCCCAAGGAAGTCTGATTGCGTCCCATCAGTCACCTCTCCTATCTTTTAATGGATCCACTTGACCAGTGTCCACAGACGAAATGCCCTGACAAGCAGACACTCGCCAGGGCTCATTCCATCTTTATGATTCTCCACTTCTCTAACAGCCCATTCTGAGAAACTTCCAGGAGGTACTGAATTTTGATAGGATTGAGTATTTACCATAATGCAGCAGAATTCCATTGTCAGGTCATCTGAAAAGAAATGAACAGATGGTGACCACAGTTTGCAATGTAATTCCTTGACAAGCACTGTGGTGTTTTCCTTCTATTTCAAATTCCTGAAGAGATGTAATGTTCAAAAGACATTCTACTAAAATTGCTCACTTCCCTGAGTTCCCCCCTCTCTTCCTGCGGCCTTGGAACTCTTCAAGGACCATGACTGGGTCTCGCTCTTCTTTGTGTCCATTTTCTCCAGTGATAGTTGCCTGAGAAACAAGCAATGACTGAAGAAGGAATGAATGGGTAAAGGGTTGAGATTCCACTTCATAATGTCTCAGTAAGTGCTGTGTAGTTGGGGAGAGAACACAAGCTTTGGAATTAGTCCCAACCTGGGCCCTGACCTCATAAACTAAACAGTCTTGGGTGGGTTACTGCCTCGTCTTTGAAGTGGAGATGATAACCACACTTAGCTCACGGGGTTGTTAGAAGAATTAAATAAGATCATGTATGCAATTGCTTTCCTTGAGTCAGTTCATCTTCCTGCCCACCTTCCATCCTTCCATCTGAGCTCAGCCTTTGTGCAGGTGACTGCGGGTCTGACAACCTAAGCTAATGAAAGGGAAGATGGGGCAAGTCTTAGGAAGCCAGGCAAGAGGACAATGAGAGGTTAGGGGGAGAAGGCAGCCACTGCTCCCCTCTGATCATCCCTTTAAAGTCCTGGCCAAATGGCTCTGTTTGCAGGGTGATGAGCTATCTGCCCAAGGCTTTGGCCCTGTCCTGTGCTAGGCACTGAGTGCACAGTGTGGACAAGGTAGACACTCACCTCATCCACAGAGCTGCCCGTGTTTCACTCAGCACATCCAGCTGGGCTCCTCTTTCTAGTTTTCAAAGGTGACCATCATCCAGCCACCATCTGGAACAGAAGCCACAGGTCATGACCCCTTCCGGGGACTAACTACTATAGCCAAAGTTCCACGAAGCCTGGCTCACTGAGCCAGGGCCACAAGAACTAAGAGAAGAGGAAGAGCAGTCCCTTCCCCAGAAGACAGGGAGCTGGCCGCTGTTTTCCCCCACCCAGCTTCATGGGTAGGGTCTGAGGCAGACAAAAACTGAAGAAGCTGTCTTCAGAGGAAGTTGCCTGGGCCCCGAGGAGCCTTGTCTCTGACCCTGGATTGCACAAACTGGGGACAGAATGGAGAAGAGGCCATCTGCTCACTAATTATCTGTGGAGGAAAATTCAGCTGGGGCTTTGGGAGTCCAAGGTGGCTAGTCCTTGAGTAAAAATCCAGCATTCTGCCTGTAGGCATGTACAGAGCTACCCCCTCTAGGGCCTCTGGCTGCCCAGGAAGAAGAGAAGGAGAAAATGGGGGACTGTGAGTGCAGTCAGAAACCCCAGGGAGTCCCCAAGAACACTGCGGGGCTTCGAGCAGGAAGCTGGGGTTCAAGTTAAAACAGAAGGGGGAAAGACCATCTGTATTTTTCACCCCACCATCATAAATTCATTCCCCATGTAGCTCTCACTCTTCCTAAGGGGAAGACAGCACCTTACCTACTTTTTTCATGCTGCCCCACTTCCTGAGCACCCGGGACCTAGCTCAGTGACAACGATAGCTGTCATTTACTGTGTACTGACTATGTGTGAGCACTTTCTGAGCATCCTGTTGCATCTTCCCTGCAGTCTGTGAGTGTTGTTGTCATTGTTAGGTGCTGTCAAGTCGGTTCTGACTCACAGGGACCCCTTGTGCAACAGAATGGGACACTGCCCAGTCCTGCATCTTCCTCACAATCACTGCTGTGTTTGAGCCCATGGTTGTAGCCACCGTGCCCATCCATCTCTTCAAAGGTCTTCCTCTTTTTACTGACCCTCTACTTTATCAAGCATGATGTCCTTCTCCAGGAACTGGCCCCTCCTGATAACGTGTCCAGAGTATGTGAGACCAAGTCTCATCATTCTCGCTTCCAAGGAGCACTCTGGCTGTACTCCTTCCAAGACAGACTTGTTTGTTCTTCCGGCAGTCCACGGTACATTCAATATTCTTCACCAACACTGTAATTCAAAGATGTCAAGCCTTCTTCGGTCTTCTTTATTCGCTGTCCAGCTGAGTAGGTACTATTTTAATCCTTATTCCACAGATGAAAAAATGGAGGCTCAGAAAAGTTAAGTGGCTTGCTCAAGATAACACAGCCAAGAAGCCACGCTGTTTGCAGAACCAGCTTTTACTCCACGTTTGCTGACTTAGCCCCGGAGTGGTGCAAATGGTTAGTGTGTTCAGCTGTTAACCTCAAAATGTTGGCAGTTCAGATTCACCCAGAGGCACCTCAAAAAACAAGGGCTGATGATCTACTTCTGAAAAATCAGCCACTGAAAACCGTATGGAGCACGGTTCTACTCTCACGCACATGGGGTCACCAGGAGTCAGGATCAACTCAATAGCAGCTAGTTCACGGTTTTGGCTCTCACCCACGGTTCTCTGCCACTTCACGACGCAACTATCCACCATCTCTGACGTGGCCCTCTGCTTCTCTGTGCACAATCTTACAAGATGTTTGGTTCATTTCCGTAGTGTTTGGCTTCCAGAAAAAGAAACTGGACAGGATGTGGGATTCTCAGCAGGGGAAGAAATGAGGCTGCCATGTTTGGGGAGGAAAGGAGAGTAAGCAGTGACCAAGCTGGGGAGGCATGCAGGGAACCGTGTCTCTACATCTCTCTCCAGGGATGCTCAGCCTTAAGCAGAGATGAAACGGGGCTGCTTGAGGGCACAGCTCTCCCTAACAAGGATAGCTCATCAAGGAGGGGACTGTTTCCAAGCACCTAAGACTTTGAAACAGCAACCAAAGTTACAACTGGACAGCAATTGGAATATTGTATCTGACTAAGAAGGAGTTATGACAATTAGCCAAGATAGAAACATTCTTTTTTCCATCATAACCTTCAAATTAAAAGTCACTGTACTATAATGATTTATTCCCATTTTTTTGGGTGAAGTAATTATTGTACTAAAGACAAAGGGGTCCATGTTATGTAGCAGAAAATATTTGCCCTGGTTCTAAGTGCTTGTTAATGAACAAGACCACATAGTCAATTAATGGACAGGAAAGAAACATGGCGGCTGGTGATTGGTGGGTTGGTCGTTGGGTCTAATTTCTGTTATTGGGTCAGTAAAGACAGGAAGCAAATACCTCTCAAATGGGAGGGAAGGAAATTACAAATGTGATGAAAATAAGTCACCTTTTGAGCTTTTAAGCCCTTTCGATTGAGGCTTTGGTTAATGTAGGTGACAGCCCTTTCTGCCTGTTACTTGTCATGTGGTTATCAGGAGCCATTTGTAACACTCCCATTTTGTCTGTGAAAAGACATTTTAATTGAAAAATCATTTGCTCATAAAATTATTATCAATTCATATTCCACCAAAGGGCTGCATTATGACCATAAAACAATTTGTAAGTGGATTCATTTTACCCACTAAATCACTTTACATTATGCTGTGAACAGAAAGATTAAAGCAAGTTAGCATTTTGTTGGCAAAGTAATCACATTATTACGCATTTCGTCCACACAGATGCTTACACTCTCTAGTCTGTTTCTCTTGTTGACAGAACATCTATACGTATTGTACAGAATCATTTTATTTAGTTGTTGCAATTAATTTTATCACCAAAAGCTTTTAAACTTAAGTGAAATTTTTTTTGTCATAGAATAGATTTGACAGTGGGACAAAATTAATCTTGCCTCCATGATCCATGCTCGTAAAGTTTCTCCAAACAACTCCCCAAGTTGGTAAACAGGTAAACAAAAATAGGAAGAAAATAATGGGCAAGAGCAAAAGAGAAACTTTGAAAAATGGATTTGTTTCTTAAACTGTTCCATGTATCTTTTGGGTGATGTCAAGTCGATTCCAACTCATAGAGTACCCATGTGACAGAGTAGAACTGCCCCGTATGGTTTCCTAGGATGTAACATTTATGAAAGCAGATTGTCAGGTCTTTTTCCCACAGAGCCCCTGGGTAGTTCAAAACACCAACCTTTCGGTTAACAGCCAAGGGCTTAACCGTTGCACCACTGGGGCTCCTTCCTGTGTATCTGGGGGAATAGAATCTAATGATTCTTTAAAACTTGGGGGGCGGGCATAGTGGTGGAGAAAGAAGGGCTTCTCCAGTCTGGACAGTTTAGCTGGGACATGGTGATCAAGAGAATTCTTTGAAAAGGCCCACGTACAAGTCCTTGAGCAGCTGCAAAGCTAGTGTGTCTCCTCAGAGCCAAATTCCTCCCACGAGATAGCAATGGTGTGGACCTTTCTGGGGCAGGCTCCAGACCCTGAGTCAGTCAGGCTTGGTGAGGCAGCATTAACTGACTCAGGCCAATGAGGACCCCAGGAATCCCAACTGGGTCCCGAGTAGGGATTTAGGAGGTTTTGTGATGGAAGGTTCCCAAAATGAGTTGCCTGAAACCAAACGTGAAGACGAGAAAATGGCTTGTCTTACATCCTGGGCTCCAGCTCCACCTGTTCACCGCTGGAGTTCCAGGTCTGGACCTGTGGTGTCCTTCCTGCACAAGCCTGGCCTCTCTGCCTTGGACTCCAGCAGTTTCCAGGGGGTGGGAAACCATGTCTTGCTGCCCATGACACCCCCACAATATGGGCCCACAGAGGGTTGAGAACACAGAGGCCCTTTGGGAAAGACCTCTGGATTCATTCCCTTTTTTTTTTCTGAGCACCTACCATGTTCCATGAGGGACTCCGGGGTAAACAAAGCCCTGCTCACAAAGGGATTCACTGCCCACAGGAGAAGTCAGACAGCTACCAAGAGATTCAGACACAACATGGTGAGGGGTTTCCTTTGTAGTGACAGAACAGTTCTGTATCTTGATTGTAGTAATGGTGCAGTGGTTAAGAGCTATGGCGGGCTACAGCTGCTCACCAAAAGGTCGGCAGTTCAAATCCACCAGCTGCTCCTTGGAAACTCTATGGGGCAGTTCTACTCTGTCCTATAGGGTCCCTATGAGTTGGAATTGACTCGACAGCAAAAGGTTTAATTTTTGGTTTATACATGTGATATAATGTCATAGAACTTTACACAGAAATACACCAAAAAATGAGTACCTGTTAAAGCTGGTGAAATCTAAGTCAGGTCTGTAGACTAACACTTAATTACCTTGCACCAGTGTCAATTTCCTGGGTTTGATAGGATGCTATAGTTATAAAAATTATTATCATTGAGGGAAGCTGGGGGATGGATACGCCTCTCTGTGCTATTTTTGCAACTTCTATAATTACAATGATTAATTGTTTATTAAATATGATAATTAAGTCTATAATTATTTCCAAATAAAACATTAAAAAAAGAAAAGATACAGCGTGGGGATACACTATGATGGAAGAATGCAGGGGACTATAAAGTATAGGGAATCCCTGAATGGTGCAAACAGCTAACACGCTCACCGGCTAACTGAAAGGCTGGAGGTTCAAGTTCACCCAGAAGTGCCTTGGAAGAAAGGCCTGGCAATCTACTTTTGAAAAACCAGCCATTGAAAACCCTATGGAGCACAGTTCTACTCTGACACACATGCAGTCTCCATGACTCAGGATTGACTTGACGGCAGCAACTGGTTATAAAAGCTGAGAGAAACACCTGCTTCGAGGGGCAACAAGGAAGATCCACGGAGGAAGTCATGTCTTAGCCCATGGTGGCGGTGGTTGTTAGCTGCTGCAGAGCTGATTCCTACCCATGACAACCTGACTTCATGTATTTCAGAGTAGAACTATGCTCCATAGTGTGTTCAAGGCTGTGACCTTTAGGAGGGAGATCCAAGGTGCCTCTGGGTGGGTTGGAACTGCCAACCTTTTAGCTAGTAGTCGAGCGCTTAACCATTTGCACCACCCAGGGACTCCAAAGGTAACAAACGTGAATGCCTACCGGGGGGTCAGGCAGGGAGGGAAGGTGAGTGAAGCCCAGGAGCATGGGACAACAGAAATGAAGCCACAGAAGAACCCACAGGGCAAAGCACTCAGATGCAGGTTAACACGGGCGACCCTTCAGCAGCCCTGAGGCTAAAGAAGATTTAGGAGCTCTTCATACAAGGGGTGATGGGAGAGTGTCAGGGAGTGTTTAGAGAGCCCTGCAGGCCTGCTGGAGCTCTGGTGGCACAGTGGTTAAGAGCTCTGGCTGCTAATCAAAAGGTTAACAGTTTGAATCTACCAGCCACTCCTTGGAAACCCTGTGGGGCAGTTCTGCTCTGTCCTATAGGGTCACTATGGGTCAGAATCAACTTGATGGCGCCGGGTTTGGGGTTGGCGGGTCTCCTGAGTGTGGGAAGGATGAGGGGAGGAGCCCTACTTTGCAGTCAGATGGTTACGAAGCAGGTGCTTTGAGAGGGAGAACTTGGGGCGCTGGGCTCCAGCAGTGACCACAACTCTGTGGAGCATTTGCTGCCCTCCTATATATCTGGCTCCATTGGGCTCTGCAGCACCCATGTCCCTATGCTTCTCCCAACAAAACACATCCATCCTGTTCTCCTTGGATTCTGACAGGTGATACCAGGATTGATCAGGACAAGGGCCGTCTGCTGCTGCCCTCTCCCTCAGCCAACCTACCCATGTCAGTGGTGGAGTAGCTGGCCCCCCAGCAGGCTGCTGGGAGGAGTCTGTTGGTTGCAGAGGCCTTGGTACATTGAGTCCTCACTCCATCACATCTATCCACTTCACATAGCTCAGGCAATCGACAGTCCACGAAACATCCACCCCAACTCCCTCCCTCCAGGAGCATTTTTTTTTAAACAAAGTAATCCAGTTTTTCTGTCTTAATACAAAAACCACCTGTATGTAGACAAAAACTGAACAAATGAGCAACTTATTTCTGCATCATAAAAGCATCATAGCTGAAGGCTCGCAGGCCCACTGGGAATAGCAGGAGCATCCATGGCCTCAGACAGAGTAAGAGAAACGAGAGCTGACTGTTACTGGGTGTTCCAAGGTGCTGAGCAGGACTCCAAGATGCACAACAACCCTGTGGAGGCTGATACCATACAACCATCATGCACACTTTACAGACAAGGAAGTGAGGGCAGAGAAAACGTAAAAGGCTTGCCCAAAGGCCCACAGTCAACACGTGTCGGAAGCAGGATTCAAATCCAGTTCTCTCTGACTCCCGAGTCTAAGTGTCAATCATGACGCCTCTCTTCCGCCAAGAACCGGCTCCTCAGCTGTCTCCCTGGGCATCACCACTTGTCTTTTGCGACTACTGGCTGTTTCCCTGCTTCCTGCTCTAGAACTAAGGGAGACTGGAGTGGGCCGAGGATGAAGCCCCTGTGACCCCTCCCGGACACATCTCCCTGGCCTTTATGATTCACCTGGAAGGCAAATGCATCCCTTGACATCTTTTGGACCAAGGACAAAATCCCTCAGTAGCTTTTGGTCTTTCCTGAGATATAGGGAAGCTTTTCAACAGCTACATTAACAAGATTTTGGATGATATTTCTCTCACTCAAGAAAACAAATGGGAAAAAGGGCTTTTGCTTACAGTGTATTAAGTCCCTTTAAATTACTGGAAGCCATTTGTAAATTACTCTTCCTGGCAAATCTGAATATGGATAAGGTTATTTTGCTCATCTGTCCAACATTTTCATAAAATATCCTCCAAATGGAACACCAGCAAAGAGGGAAGCATATGTTTTCATCTCCAATATGGGCCTTTTACAAAAATGTAAACACCACAGCGTTACTGATCCCGTGGAAAAATAGGTCACGAGGAGTCTTAAAGAATTTAGAAAGTCGGAAACTAGGTTTTAAGGGAAATTATGCTCTCCCCCCACATCCCCATCACCAAAAATTAAAAAGAGAAATTCCAAAAGTCAAGCTCATGAACAGGAGGCATTCTGTGAGTCTTGTTATGGACGTGGTAGTTTTTATTTTCATGGAAATAAAAGCAAGCATGACAGAAAGGACTGTGCCGGTTATGTTATCTGTGGAATCAGATTATATGAAGTTGATGAGTTAGGCGTCGTGACACCAGACCGTCTGGTGGGTGCCTTCAGAGCTCCAGTCAGTCACCCACGTGTTGAGTAGATGTGATCACAACGGTGGAGGCTTTCTTGGAAAGTCACAGCTGGAGTAGGCTGTAGAGACTTCAACCCCAGCTACCCACCAGCATCACCTGAAGTGCACGTTAGATGCGTGGGCACTGTCCCCCAAAATCTGGTTCAGTAATCTCAGGGTTGTTTTTATTAGGGGGCTTTGAGTCGACTCCGACTTATAGCGACCCCACATACAAAAGAACTAAACACTGCCCGGTCCTGCGCCATCCTCACCATCATCGCTATGTTGGAGCCCATTGTTGCAGCCACTGTGTCAGTCCATGTCTTTGAGCTTTTCCCCTGACCCTCAACTTTACCAAGCATACCAGGGACTGGTCCTTAGGGTGGGACCCAGAAATCTGCATTTTCACCAAGCACCCAATCATTCAGGTGTGGATGGCCTGAGACGAGAACCACTAGCCTGTCTATCTAGACAGTCTACAGAGGCAGCTGTGGCCAAATGTCTGCCAGTGTGCTTTTTGCCCAGGCCCGACTGACCTGGAGACAGAGGCCCACACACAGCCTGGCTGTCCTAACCCCTCATGTTTTGAATTTCTAATGTTTGAGTCTATGTCCACTGAGGGATTTGGGAGCTTATACTATGTCAGTGTTTAGTATTTAAGATATCTTTCCTAAGTTTTCTCATCTTTAAAAAAAAAAAAAGATAAAAATAGTGCCTATCTTGTAAGGTGTTAACCTGTTGCCATCGAGTCGATTCTGACTCATAGCGACCCTATAGGACAGAGTAGCACCACCCCATAGGGTTTCCAAGGAGCGGCTGGAGGATTTGAACTGCCAACCTTTTGGTTAGCAGCTGAGCTCTTAACGACTACACCACCAGGTGTTAGTGAGGACTAATGAGGTAACCTCGGTAAAGAGCTTTGCACAGGGCTTGGGCCATAACACATATCCAACAAATGTTGATTATTATGATATTAGTCTTATTTTTGACCCATCATGTGTGAGGAGGAATTAATTGTCTACCTCCTAATGGAGCACTTTCTGGTTATCCAGGTTAAATAAATTAACTTTGTGCAGGGACACAGGTGATTTCTGAGGACGACACCCAGAGACTCTGGTGATTTCTGCCATGGGGGGGGGGGGGTTGCTGAAAACAATAGCGTGTGTGTCCTTATCTTTCAGACTCGATGTAAGTGACTTTGGCCCACAGCTTCCAAACCCTGACCTTCCTAGCCGTCCATAAAGGACCCAGCAAGTAGCCAAGCACATTTCCAGCAGTCACTTTCTTCATAATAGCCAAAACCTGGAAATAATCCAAATGTCCATCAGCAGAAGAATGGCTACATAAATCTGCATATTTATATGATGGAATATGACACAGCAATAAGAAGGATAAACTACAGACAAACACGGCTACATGGATTAATGCTCACAATTGACCAAAATAAGCCAGACACCAGAGAGTACATACCGTCTGATGCCATTTATGTGAAGTTCAAAAACTACAAAACTACTCTGTGGGGGTAGAAGTCAGGCCAGGGTTACCTCTGGGGGTTGTGAACTGGGAGGAGGCAATTGGGAACCTCCTGGGGGAGCTGGAAATATTTTTAAGTCTTGTTCTGGGTGACGCTTTCATAGATAAAAATTAACTGGCTGTACATTTAAGATGAGCACCCTTTTCACACTTGATTGCGTGCATTATACCTTAATTTGAAAACAAATGTAAAGCACAAGATGTATTTTAAGGCCAGCTGTAAGTGAGATCACACTCTCCTTTAAGCTTATCTACGCGTGAGCCGCAAATTTCTTTCGAAGCTGGGTGGGCAGGGGGTGCGGGGCGAGGAGGTGGCCGGAGTCGATTGTCAGGACAATATAAAGAAGTTTTTGTCTCATTTTATCCCTCAGTTTCTCATTCCCTCTCCCTGCAGTGTTCCCGGCATTCTTTACAAGGCATCTAATGATTATTTCCTGATCATTAATCAGATCATTCCGCCGCCTGGTTTATCTGACAAAGCGGTGTTTTCCCAAATACCTAAACTACACTGACCCCTTTCCGATGCCGGCCAATGACTCCCTCAGCACCCTGTCCAGCACACACGATGGATAGCCCTCGGCTCAGGGTGGGATGCAGTTTCCCCTCAGAAGTGAATTAGGGAATTGCATTTGTTTAGTCTCATGACAACCCAGATCAAACACAGACCCTCCGATGACTTGTAAAACAGCCAAAGCAACGGGCTTGAAAATGTTGCCGTGGGAAAGATTTCCAGTGGAGGCTGAGAAAAGCAGTAAAAGTCTCCTTTTATCCACCACCAAGCGGTTGACTTCATTCAAACTCCAGATACCTTTCTGGAAGAGAGACTCTCAAAATCTGTCTACAGACCCACCTGACAACCTATCTCTATGATGGCAGGTACAACACCTGGAGTTCGTTCTTTCACTCAGCAAACATTTACTGAGCACCTAACATACTCAGAAGCCCTGGTGGTGCAGTGGTCGAGAGCTCGTCTGCTAACCAAAAGGTCAGCAGTTGGAATCCACCAGCTGCTCCTTGGAGCCCTATGGGGCAGTTCTACTCTGTCCAATAGGGCTGCTATGAGTAGGAATTGACTTGATGACAAAGGGTGTCTTTTGGTATCATACTCAAAGGCCCCTGGGTGGTGTAAACAGTTTGCACTCAGCTATTAAATGAAAGGTTGGCAGTTAGAATCCAATACTCAGCAGCACCATGGAAGAAAGGCCTGGCCATCTACTTCCAAAAGATCACAGCCATTGAAAACTCTATGGATGCAGTTGTACTCTGACACACATGGGGTCACCATGAGGTGGGATCCACTCTATGGCAGTGGATTTTTTTGGTTTATTACCTGAACAAATGTCAACTAAAGTATCAGCATCCACCGTGGTACGAATTCTCTTCCAGAGCCCTGTTGGAGGAGCCCCCGCTCTTTGTCCCACCCAGGCCCAGGTGACATCCCTGCCCCCTTGGAAGACCAACAGCAAGGCTCCAAATCAATTACTAGGTTATTTCCACAGCTCCCCAGAGAAGAAGAGCTGTCCTCTGGAAGGAGGTGCTGTCCAAGGCAAGCTAGAGCTGAGTCAACCAACAGGGGAGATCAATAAACACAGCCACGGATTAGGATCATGTTACAATTCCTTTGTCAAGACTAATTGTGGGCTCACTCTAAGTGACATGCCGCTTCTGATCAGGACTATTCCTGCCCAAGGGAAGATAGCATGCTGGGTTTCACAGCTGGTATTTCACATAATTAGGATTTCACAGTTCAGACCACTGCTTGATGTTTTATTCCTGAAGATGAAGCTTAGTCCATTAAACAGGACCCACCCAGAGCTCTGGAGATGGGCAGACACTCAGCAAAGATTTGGTGGCATCACTTATTCAATTTCTAATTTTTCTTTCTAGTTCTCAGGTCCCATTAAAAAAAAAAAAAGTTGTCATCAAGTTGATGCCAACTCATGGCAACTCCATGCGTCTCTGAGTAGAACTGTGCTCCCTAGGGTTTTCAATAGCTGATTTTTCAGAAATATATTCAAACTTCTGACCTTTTGGTTGGCAGCCAGGAACGATAACTGTTTGTACCACCCAGGACCCATAGGAAGTGGCTAAATCTAGTCTGGGTGTTCCCAGCCATTATATCCCCTGAGTCAACCAGAAACTACCAGTCAAAGCTCCACAGATGCCAAGAAAGCATTCTGTGTTTCTTGAGCCTTGAAGGACGGAATAAGAGGTTGTGAAAGAGACAGAAAGGCCAGGCCGAGTGCTCAGGGCAGTACCAAGTCCTATCAGGGGAAGGAGCAGCGGAAATCAAGGGAGGCAGTACAGAGCAGTGGTTAAGGGCATGGACCCTAGGGTTCAAATTCTAGCCCCCCACTTAAAAGCCACGTGACTTGACTGATTCCTCAGCTGTGAACAGGGGGCAAGAACAGTGGCCACTTATGCTGGTTCTTCCGCATTTGTTCAACCAGGTTGACCCTCCATCCTTCTCTGCTCGCTCTTGGCCCGAGGAAGCTGACTGTTGGGGGCTGCCACAGGCTCCCCAGCAGTGCAGTTCCCAGGTGGGGTTGGCTAATGCAGCAGGAGAGTGGGGAGTGTGAGGAAAAGGACTTCAGGGTGTCTGTTCCTCCCCCCACTTCCTGGGGAGTCTCTCTTAGTGCAAATGGGCCAAGAGGGCATCAGAGGTTGAGTTGACCAGGAAGCCAACTCTGAGATGAGCGTGCAGGCCATTTATCAGAAAAAACTCTTGGGATCAAGCCCTGTGGGGAAGAGGAGAAAGTGGACTGGGCAGAGGGAGTTTTCAGTCTTAGTAAAGGCCTCTGCTGACTCTACGGACATCTCTAAAGCTGGGATGGCCCTTCAGAGTTGTCCCTCTCACATAGATGAGACATCGAGCACAGGTGGCTGTCTTCAGGCAAAGGTAATCCCCGGCCATGCTGCCAGAGGGTGACTCCTACGAGCTGGGGCTGAGTCTCCAGGCCTGCAGCAGGGTTTGGGCACTGCCGCACAGCACCCACGGCAGCGGTGGCCACGGCCCTCTGCTGCCAGCTCTCCGTGCAGCCCCAACCCTTGCTTATGCCCCTAACTCCACTCAAATCTCTGTGGACACATTCTTAAAGAAAGTTTGTTTGAGTTGCTATTGGTTTCCTGCTGGAATCCTGGTGGATACAGCCCCTCAAAGATAAAGTCGATACACACACGAAGCCTGGAATGGTGCCTGGAACACAGTCGGTTTCCATAAATATTGATTATTACCCAGAAATGACTCCTCACTGTTACCTGGCAGTGGGGGCTCCTCCACCCCAGCACCTCCATGAGTACCTGGTCAGAGAGGTTCCAAAAGGGCTTCGAGCGGTGGGGTAACTTCAAGTGGAAAGTGTTTTCCTCAGGGAACTGATTTTGAGCAGGCTTTTAAGCGTCCGAAACATGAGCTTCATTTGAGGTTATGCTCCCAAACATTGCAGGCACTTTATTCATTCACTCATTCATTCAAGGGAGAAATTAAAAAAGAAAGACATCCCTCCTGCCCTTGAAGAGTTTATAGTCCAGGATGATAAGCAAAACATACCAGGAACCAAGCTAATAAGTAGCTGCAAATTGTGATGCACGCAATGAAGGAAGGGGGGCATCTGCAGATAGAGAGAGGCATGGGCAAAGGACGGGATAGGCAGGTGCGCAGGGCAGCCTCAGAGGAACTGACTTTGCACGTGAGACAGACAGGGATGCGCTAGCCTTAGGGAGGCAGGGTGAGGCAATCCACCCATGTTGTTGCTGTTGGTGTGCTGTCAAGACCATTCCAACTCATAGCAACCCTGTGTACAACAGAATGAAACACTGTCCGGTCCTGTGCTATCCTCACAATTGTTGCTATGCTTGAGTCCACAGTGGCTGCAGCCACCGTGTCAGTCCATCTCATTGAGGGTCTTCCTCATTTTTGCTGACGTTCTACCTTACCAAGCATGATGTCCTTCTCCGGGGACTGGTCCCTCCTGATAACATGCCCAAAGTACACGAGACCAAGTCTCACCATCCTCACGTCTAAGGAGTATTCTGGCTGTACTTCTTCCAAGACAGACTGCACTCAGAATACACCCACAGCACTCAAGATGTGCAGAGGACCCAAGGTGGATGTGGGGGAGTAGGGTGGGTGTGGGGAGCCTGGCGTGAGGTGAGATCACAGAGGAGGCAGGTGTCAGATGTGCGGGGCCTTGGAAGCCGAGACAGAGGACTCAGTTCTCTCACGTGCAATGGGAAGCCGATGAAAGTTCCCATCAGGAGAGATGTGACCGAGTTTATTGTTAAGTGGTCACAGCAGTGGCTGTGTGGAGAATGAACCGGGCCTGGGCAGCAGTGCGAACAGAGGGATCTGGTAAGATATCACTGCATACGGGAAGAACAGTGGCAGTGGTCTGGTGGCACTGGATTTGGAGGGAAAAAGATGGGTTAGATACACTTTGGACTTAATAATGAGAGGGGTGTGAGGGGAGATGGGAATGCAGGAAACAAGGATGATCCCTGTTTGAACAGTGGGGTGGGTGGTGGTGCCGTTTATGGAGATGAGGACATCACAGGAAACCGGTGGGGGAGGGTGGGGAGGAGTCAAGGGTTCGACTTTGGACAAGTGGAGCTTCAGATATCTCCACACAGAGGAATCAAGCAGGCAGAGATGTGCTTTTATTGCTCACAAGAGGCACCTAGCCCAGCAATTTGGGCATCATCGGTGACTTAGGTCGTGAGGTGCTATCAAGTTGATTTCCACTCATAGTGACCCCATATGATGCAGTAGAACTGTCTCATGGAGTTTTCTAGGCTGTAATCTTTACAAGAGCAGATTGATAGGTCTTCCTCCCGTGGATAAAGTGCTTAACTTTTGCACGACCAGGGCTCCTCGTTGGTGACTAGGAGGCATTTAAAACCACAGATATGAATGGAATAAACTGGTTAGAGTAGAGAGAGAGAGGACCTAACCCGAGGGAATCCACCATGTTGTTGTTGCGAGGTGCCGTCGAGTCAGTTCCAACTCATAGCAACCCTATGTACAACAGAACCAAACCCTGCCCAGTCCTGCACCGTCCTCACAATCATTGTTATGCTTGAGCCCATTGTTGCAGCCAAGGTGTCAGTCAGTCCATCTTGCTGAGGGTCTTCCTCTTTTTCGCTGACTTTCTACCTTACCAAGCATTATGCCCTTCTCCAGGGACTGGTCCCTCCTGATAACATGCCCAAAGAACGCAAGACAAAGTCTTGCCATCCTTCTGTCTAAGAAGCATTCTGGCTATACTTCTTCCATGACAGATTTGTTCAGTCTTCTGGCAGTCCATGGGATACTCAGTATTCTTTGCCAACACCACAATTCAACACTTACGGAGTATCAATTGTGTACAAAGCTCAAATACCACTATATAAATTATTGTATCGCAACTATTTCATGCATCTTGCTACCTAGATTATTCAACAATTTTTCTGAACATGCTTTGCCTCTGTGTCTGAAATACCCGGACCACTTCTGACATGGGTGCCACATCCACAGCTTTCATAGGCAATGGTGGTTCTTGCTTCCTTGCAGGAAGTGAGGAACAGCCGTTTTCAGTGTGACGCAGAAGGTGGGGGGAATGAGACCAAGGGGAAGATGTCCTCCCAGCCCTGCAGGCACTGTTTTTAGAGATACCCACTGGCCAGAGGCCAAAGTGGTCATGTCTGGCTAAATGGACCCCCCAGATGTGTGGCTCAGCTTGATACGCCTTGGGGCCTTGTACAGGTCAGCGCCTGTGGTCCTTCACTCCTTCAGTGTTCCCCTCGCCAGTGCGTCCCTGCTTGTCTCAGATGTTCACACCATCTGGTTTCCGGAGGGTTCCTGTAAGAAGGGCCATCTGCTTCTTGTTACAGTGTCATTAGAACAATTATGACAAAGGTGAAACAGGATCTTGCATATAGCAGGCCTCTCTGGCCTGGCTTTCCCACAGAGGATCTGTACTGTCTTCTGCATAATCCTTACTGACACCCTCGACTTCCAAGCTCCTAACTCCAGGCCAGTCTGGAAATTCCACAAGCAACCACCAAAATGCCATCAAACCCAATGTCTTGGCAGGACCCAGGATGGGTGTAAAGGGAAGTCACATGGGTGTAAGAGGTTAATGTGTAGCCCCTCCCGGGGCTGTTAGCAGCTTAGAGAGACTCTGCCAGGAGGAGGCAGTAAGTTCAAAGAGATGAATTGCAAGTGGAAGCCTTCAATTAGGCAGGAACTTGGGTCCTGGGGTACTTCAGATACTTTAAATGGAGAACATGGGCTCTCAGATAAAGCTACTCTCATGTGCAAAGAACACCTGTCCAAGTTGCAGACATGGAGAATAGGAGCCAGCCTCCTCAGCCCCCTATCCAGGAGTGAGCCTTCCAGAACACAGAAAGGGGGAAAAGCTAGAAAAGACAGCTTACCTTTCCTTCTCATGTTCTTAAGATTTGCGAGACTTTTCTGACCGCCCACAAGGTTTCGGTGTATTAATACTAGATTACAGTGGGACGATCTGCAAAGATATTTTCACAAAACATTTTGCTAGCCCTGCAGCCCTTACCCCGATCACGATCTAGCCTGAGACCAAACGCTAAAATGCCCCGGCATCTGGGAGCCACCTGCTTGCCCGTGGATGAGTATTTGATACCAGGTACTTTCTTTTGTTAAGGGATGAGTAATCAAATCGGCCTGAATTATCTGGATTTCACACACTTTAGCATAAAATGAATTAGTTTGGAGAATTATGAAGCGGATAAACATGCCCAAGGCCTAGGCCTCCCTAACTGCGTGTGTACACTTACACCCGGCTCCTTTCACAACCCCGAGGAGCTGCCTGTAGCATTAAGGGAGAGGAACCCACCAAATGATTTCATTTTTCTATCCTCAGAGCCCCTGATAAACTGACAGCAGCGTCGGTGCTCTCCAAATACATTTTATTTTCATTAAATGGCTAATCAAAAGTCAATCAACCGAGACATATATAGAACGGCTGCATAGAATAGAAATGTTTCACTCCCTCCGATGCACGGGCTAAAGCAAATCCACAGTAATTATTCAGGCAGACAATGCCTGGTAAAGAGAGTTTACCTTTAATGCAGTTGACGCCACAGTGTGTGCCCAGCAATGATGGACAGACAGCTTGGATCTGTCTCACCAACACTGCAACACCAGGAGTATAGGTGTTGGAGTGTAAATTAAATTACTCATCACAAATACCCAAATGTGGAAAGCATTCAAAATCCTGGAACTATGAATCAAGTCTTGCTGCCTAATATAAACCGGCTACCGCCGAGCCAGAACGGACCCAGCTGCGTGCTGGAAATGGGCTGAATCTGCTATGGATATCAGTAATGAGAAATGGTAATACAGAATGAGAAATCAAGCCTGGTGGTGGTGGTGTGAACGGTACCCGGTTATAAAGAAAAAGAAAGTATTAGGCCCCATTCACATTAACGGAGAGGCTCTGTGAAGCCCACGCTTGGTGACAACTTTCCAATGATCGCTTTACTGTTGGTTTTAAGTTGCAAATGGGATTACAGCAGTCCCTTTAGGGTGCCACTGAAACTCTCCACTCCCAGGGGCTGTGCGGTGCTGTGTGGACCTAAAGCTCTCACTTGGTAGAAGCAAGCAGAATGTGGAGTGACCTCATTTCCTGAGCGGTACGGGGCCCAGAACTTCTGGGAGTGCTGCTGCGTCAGAGCAGGGCTCGGGGACATGGACGCTGCTCCCAGAGCAGGGCTCAGGGACATGGACTCTGCTCCCAGCATGGCTTGGCCATGAGTGGCAAAACCTTTAACAAGTCAACCCAATCCATCCCTTTCATGGTTGTGTTTACCAAACAGGCATGCTTATGGAGCACATATGCTCTCCGAGAGCAAATTGTCCCTGCGGCTGACACCCCCAAGGAGAAGGACGAAGGGGAGCCATTTCTTCCTCTGGACATAGAGCCATCATCAAGCTGCCAAGCCCCACGCACCATCTTGCTTGACTTGAGACCCAGCCAACATCTGTGCTCTCCCTGGTTTTTTTCAGATGAAATAAAATCAGAGGAAACCTCAGTGGAACAATTAACTTCCTGAATATATGAAATGCTTTGGGGAAAGCGAGATTTGATAAACAAGTCTTCACCGTGTGAGTCACACTCTCCCTGATCTCAGCAGATAAACTGAAATGGATTTTCCACCTCAGTATTTGGAAGGAATTATTTATGTTCTGAAATGAAACTAATGCATGTTATAAATAAAATCTGAATACGCTTATGCCCCTTGTTTCCACGGTCTGTGCACCTTCGGAGCCCAGGAAGGCTCTGAGGAGGGGAGGGGCAACATACTTGTCTCATGGGTATCATCTGGCCTCCTTACCATCCAAGATGCTCTACTTCCCAACATGTGACCCCGAATCCACCTTGTCAAAATGTCTAACTAAAGATATTTTTCACATAAAAATTCAGATTTCCGTCTTCATTTAAAAAAAAAAAATCTGTCAACACTACGCCCACATTCCTTCTTATCAAGCTGAATGGTGGCCATCCTTCAGCTGGTCCTGAGCTCCCTGATAAACAGAGTCCCCACCATTCCCAATTGCCTCTCAGTGTCTGTTGTCCAAGGTCAATTGCCATTTGTTATTATACTCGTGCTATTGTAAAGATAAAAGGAAAAATGACATATTTTTGTCATCCACCTCTCTATCAAAAGTGATAAATGGGAAGAGAGCCTGAGAAAGTGTCGTGATTCAAGAAAATGGGAGAAAGACTATTCTAAACAGGAATGAGGACTATGGCTAGCCCTAGCTTGCTTCGTCACTACGTCACCTTCCTGGGGAAGTGTGTGGTTTATGGGAACAAGCATCACCAAGTGGGCTGTGGCTCAGAACTGAAGCCACATTCACCAAAGGACCACCTTCTCACCCAAGGTCAGGGGCAGAGGCTGTGGGGGGGAAACAACTTCTAGTTCAGTCTTCAACCAGTCGAGTACCCTTACCTCTAAACCAAAGCCCCCTTTTGGCTCTCAACTTGAGTGTCCTATAGTTGGTAGCCAAGTGCATGGTGCGTGTTCTCCCCTACTATAATTTCACTGGTTAGTTTCAACACCTTCTACCAGAGGCTAAATGTAGGTCTTCCCAGGTATGAGGTGAGGGGAATAGCAACAGAGGGACAGGGTTGCCCTGGAAGATGGAGGTGCTGAAATCAGACTCACAAGGTCTCTGGGATCAAAAATGAAACAAATGCAGGAGTGGTTCCAGATGGAAGCTCCTGGCCTCGCTTTCCTAATCCGACAAAGTCCTCCAAATGGAAGAGCTTTGACACTGCCCCGCCTCCTTTCTTTCTCGGAGTCACTTTTCATTGCTTCTGCCCTTCCTCTCTCTACCACAGGGCACACAAACCGAACAATTGCTAACACCTTTTATAAACACTTTTGTCAAAAGCTGGAAGGCTGACATGTTGCCAGAGGGACTTAGGCCACAAATCTCAAAGTCCTAATAATTTAAATTACATTCGCCGCCAGTGAAACTAAACCCACATTTCTGGCACCGTGAGAAACGAAGCCTTCCTCTCTCAAAGCATGTGTTTCAAGCTTTACCTGAACTTACAAACATGCGAGTCATTGGATCTTTCCAGATGACTTGGAAATGAGGACCGTGGAGAAGTCAGAATTCCAGTGACCCACGGACGCTCCAGGGGATGAGACTTGTACCGCTTCTTGTGGCTTTCCCGATCCTTTCCTTCTCATAATTGCAGGGCAGGATGCAGGAACATAAAATCATTAGCCAGAGATGACTGGTCAGACATTAAACCCAACCGGCTCCCCCTGGGGCCTGAGCTGCAAAAGCAGTGCTAGAAAGAATTAATGAAGGTGTAACATACACCCAGGTTGGTGTGTTATGTCTCAGAGAAAAAGCTTACAGGGACGTCTGCCACAGCCTGGCTATAAATTCCTTTGCTGCAGAGTATTCCTGTTCTGTCCAGCTACCCAGCCGGAGCACGGAACTTAGGAAGCCGTTGCACTGGGGACACAGACAGGCCAGTAGCTCAGCACTTGCCTCTGGCATGATGGGGACGTATCAGCTCACTTTTGCTGCATAATAAACTGGCCTTAGACGCAGTAGCTTAAAGCAACAAACATTTATTATTTATTATGATCCTGTGGTCAGCTGGGCTGTTCCTCTAGCCCAGATTAGGTTGGCTAATGTCTTTGTTATCTAGTATTGCTATGAGAAATACCACAAGTGGATGGCTTCAACAAACAGAAATTTATTCTCTCACAGTCTATGAGGCTAGAAGTCCAAATTCAGGGCGCCAGCTACAGGGGAAGGCTTGCTGTCTCTGTCAGCTCTGGAGGAAGGCCCTTGTCATCAATCTTCCCTGTTTGAGGAGCTTCTCAGCACAGGGACCTCTGGTTCAAAGGACATGCTGTTCTCCTGGCTCTTGTTTCTTGGTGGCACAGGGTCCCCCTGTTTCTCTGCTCACTCCTCTCTTTTATATCTTGAAAGAGACTGACTTAAGACACAACCTAATCTTGTAGATTAGGTCCTGCCTCATTAACATAACTGCTGCTAATCATTCATTATCATCATAGATGTCAGATTAACACCAAATAGGAAAATCACATCAGATGACAAAGTGGTGGACAATCACACCATATTGGATATCATGGCCTAGCCAAGTGACACACATTTTTTTGGCAGACACAATTCGATCCATAACAGCTGATGTCTGCTGGGCTCTCTCATCTGCGGCGGGTCAACTGACAGCTGGATGGTCCAGGATGGCCTTACTTGGTTGGTTGGCAGGTTCCTGGAGGTCAGGGACCTCAGCTGTACTACAAGTGGCCTCTCATCCTCCAGCAGGCTAGCTCAGGCTCATTCACATGGGGGCTTCAGGGTTCTAACACAGCAAGAGAACACACTGCAATGCACAAGTGCTTCTCAGGTCTTTGCTTGTGTCACTTTTTGCTAACGTCACATCAGCCAAAGCAAGTTACATGGCCAACCCCAGAGTTGGTGCGAGAGGATAATACCTAGCCACAGGAACACAAGGAGAGATTTTTTTTAAAATTGCAATTTACCATAGGAAATTCTCAGACCACCTGCTTGTATTTAAGGGTGGTCAGAAAATTGGAACAGAGGTCATTGAAAGCCTTTGAAGCAGACTCTGAGACAAGGATTTGGGTGCAAGTGCTTTATTTGGGGGGAGATCCCAGAGAGTACCTGTAAGGAAGTGGGGACATGAAGGAAGAGAAAAGGGAAGTACGTTAGGGTGTAGGTTATCACCCTGGGCACCTGGGGCTTGATCCCCCTGGAAACCTCAGAATCTTCCAACCCAAGGGAAAAGGAAGCTGAGCTCCTGAGCTGTCACGTCCTGTCTATCATTGGTAGAGGGATGCTGCAGGGGGTACTAACTCCCTGGCCCTTCTGGCCAGCCTGCCCGTGAGCCCAGCACGTCAGTGGCCGGAGGAAGAGCTCAGCAAAGAGCTGCTGGTGTTGGCAGTAGGAAGCCCTGGAGTCGTCATCAGGGGATCCGGGTCTGCTGCAGTGGAATGGCGAGGCAACATGGGTCCGCATCCCAGCTTCAGCACTTACTCACTATCTGCCTTGCACACAGGTTAATTCACCTCTCTGTGCCTCAGCTCCTACCTTGTGGAATTGTTAAGGGAATTAAGTCGAGTCTTGCATGTAAAGCGCACAGAACAAAAACAAAACCTCTGCCGTTGATTCTGGTTCATGGAGACCTGTGTGTTTCCCAGTAAAACTGTGCTGCATAGGGTTTTCAGTGGCTGTGATCTTTTGGAAAGAGATAGCCAGGACTTTCTTAGAAGGCTCCCCTGGGTGGATTCAAATCACCAACCTTTCGATTAGTAGCTGAGCTCTTTACCATTTGTGACAACCAGGGACTCGCTACCGGCACATACTGAGCCTTAATGAATGCTGCTCTTCACGTTTATTTTTTCTTGTATCACAACCCGTCAGGGCGTGCTCACCTGGAACAGCTTTGAGCTCCAGGGAAGCCCTTCAGGAGCCCAGAGGGGAAAGAAATTCAAAGGCACTTTTGCTCCCTTAAGTATAGACACCAAGCATAGACAGTAAGACTGTTTTCATTAGCAAGTTTTCTACAGTAGTGTGAAACTAGTTGCGGAGTATAAGTAAATAAGTAGAGAGAAAGGCTGATGCCAGGGGAAAACTTTAAATTAAATTTCAATAAGAATCACCATCTCAGCTCTCACATCCTGGGGCCAGGCAATTTCAGCGGCTGCAGCACCAGGGCAGAGGCTGCCAGGGAGAGGCAGCCACTTGTGCCCCACCGTGCCCCCCATCCCATGGAAGCTCACCAGCTCTCCCCATCTTTTTTGATCCCCCCGGAAAAGTCTTCCTTGAGGGCTGGCTGCATTACCAGCCAAGCATCTCAGCGCTTTGCTCCACTGAACGGCCAAAGCCCCAGAGACGCTCCTAATAGTGTTTGCGTTAACTTGGGCTTTTATGACAATTTGTTTGGGAAGAGACGTCTGCAAAGAAACCTGAGGCAGCCCTGGAACTGGAAACACTGTGGGACAAGCTCGCCCCCTCTGTCACATTTCCAGGGCTCCACTACCATCGAACCTCTCCCACTTCCTCCCCACTTTCGCGGCTCCCAGCCAGACCTCCCAGGGTCAGCAACCCTGGGCCCTGCCCACACCTCTGATCTCTCTCCCTTACAACAATGACGAATCACTAGGATTTAATGGGCCCTTTCTCTGTGCCAAGCCCTGTGCTGAATGCCCCTGTGGTCGCTATCACTACGTTCCCATTTTACACTCGACGAAACTGAGGTACAATGAGCTCAAGTAGCCTGTCCAAGGCCACCCTGTAGGCAGACGGTGGAACTAAGATTCAAATCGAGGCAGACAAACCCCAGTGGGCACCACTGCATCCCCTGAACATGGTCTACCTTTTTCTCAGAGTCGTGTTTCTGGTGCACCCTCCTAATCTCCCCAGCTAGACCCTGACTTGCTGGAGAGCAAGGCTCTCAGAATTCTTAAGCTTGAAGGATTCCATGGGACGATGTAATTGAATCCAATCTAGTCTTCCACCAAATGCAGGCAGCTGTTATCTGTCATCGTTTAACACTTGCTAGAATGGTACCCAAAAAACAGACCGTCCTGTTGGTGGACACAACTCATCACTAGGAGTTCCTTCTTCATTCTTAGCTTAGAGCTGCCTCCCACTGGACTCAGATTGGCTTCCTCTTCCACATGACGGTCCTTGAAATATGTGAAGACAGCAATCATGTCACTTCTTAGTCTTCTCTCGTCCATTCCAAAAATTCCCCTCTACCTCCAGCTATTCCTCAAAAGGCATGGCGTTGCATCTCCTCCTCCATCCTGGTCACCCCATCTGAACATCTTCCTGACGACCGTGACCTTTTCAAAGACTGGTGACCAGAATGAATAAAGCCAAAGGTGACCTGTTCAGCACATAATGTGGTATCTTGTCAATAGCACCCACCTACCACAATGATTGGCCCTCACAATATGTTTGTAGAGTAATGGCCTAATAGGTATGAGTGGCTGAGCAAATGACTCTTCCTGAACCTGAGTTCCCTCATCTAAAAAATGGAGGTGATTACTTTGGTTTTTCTCTCCTCAGAGGTTTGTAGACAGGAACAAATAAGAAGATACACATGGAAATTGCAAAATATAATTAAAAATTCATATGATATATTAATTTAATCTGTTTATTATCAGAGCTAGGAGGACTAAACTTGACCAGTAATTTGAGGGGAAAAAAAGGTAGCTTATACCTTAAAAAAAAAAAAACCTGTGGTTCAACCAAGACCAAAACACTTGATCAGCAATAAGGTGGGACCACCAGAGTTCGTCTTCTCAATCCCTGTGGTTGATATCAGTTGTTCTTGCTGCCCTTTCACCCCTTTTTGGTAAAACAGTACCCCAATGATCCTCTAGGTAATCACCCTTCCCTCACTCTCATACCATGTCAACTGAGAGAGATTAATCCCACCCCATCCCCAGAATGGACCCTAATTGGCTTTAGCCAAATAGCTATCCCATCTTCTTGACCACAGTAACTGGTTCTTCTGTGGGTATTAGACCTAAATCAGGCCAATGAACATCAAGTCTAGGACTTCTCTTCAACTATCCTGGAGAGAACCCTTCTCTTTTCTGCTATACATGCACAAGGGAGGCTGAAGACCCTGAACTACTGGCAACCATCTTAAGACAATGAGGAATGGGTCTGCCAGACGATGGAACTAACATCAGTGAAGTGGAACAAAGAAGTAACGAAAGAAAATAAATCCCAGACATATTGTTGGGGGCTGTAACACTGTGCATCTGAAGTGAGACCAGATCTGTATTTTTCAATTACATAAGACAATGAATTCTCTGTATTGCTTAGACCAGTCTGGGTTAGGCTTTCTGTTACCAGAAATCAGAAGAATTCTTCTGGATAAAGTCCTCTACGGTACTCTCCACCTTTCCTCCTTTTCCTTCTGAAACTGCTGAGATGAAAAATACAGGGAGCAGCAGTTCAGCAATTCCCAAACAGTCTGTAAGATTCCATGAACATGGTGCAAACTATTAAGTCCTCTTTCTTATTAAATGGAGGTAGTAGAATATGCCTGATAGAGTTGTTTTGAGAATTAAATGAGAAAATGTACACAAACTACTTTGTGTATTGCAGGACATGTATTAAGGATGCAGTATATTTTTCTTTCTTTATCAAAAGGCACTATTCTACTATGTCCCCAGGCCTTGACAACGGCTTCCAACTTTAATTACAGGAGTCATGGGTGCAGAAATACACTAAGTTGTGAGAGTAAAATGAGACTTAAGATCTGGCCACAAGGTCATGGAAGATGGCAGAGTAAGGAATTCCAGGAATCAGTCCTTCCACCAAAACAACTACAGGGTTGGAAAAACTGTAAAAATCAACTACTTTGTAACTCAGAAGTCTAGTAAAACTCTTGCAGCATATAGAGGAGTGCTGAATGAAGAAAGAGGCTGGTGAATTTTGGCATTTTGTGTAACAGCCACCATCCCCCATCTCCCGCAGCAAACAGCCATGGAAAGGCAGTCTGCATTCCTGGTGCACCTTACTGGTGGTGCTAGAGTGGGAAATAATGACCTTGCCTTCCAAAAATCAGAGTTGTGTGTTTTGATCTGCCTGGTGGTTCACTGAGGCACTGGCACAGAAGTTGGTCATTGTTTTAACCCTTGGGCTGAAGCAGCTTCCTGGGAAGTATCTGTCAAATGAACTTAAAGAGAGAAAACATTTTTTTTTTCCTTTTCTTTTCTTATTGGATCCAAGCATTCAAGGAAAGTCCTGTCAGATCATTGGTTGACCACGGAGATAATGGACAGACTCTTCAGTGACAACACACGAAAATAAACATAATTTTTCAAAAATAATTTAGAAAACTCACTAAACAAATAAAAGACTGCAGCCCTCAATAAATAACAACAGCAATCCCTGGGAGGGGCTTGAAAATGTCCAGGTCTTGACAAAAAAATTACAAAGCATACAAAGAAGCGGGAAAATATAGCCCATTCACAGAAAAAAGAGAATTGATATAAACCCCTCCCAAGGAAACCCAGACATTGAACTTACTAGAAAAATACTTTAAATTGACTGTCTTGAATATGCTCAAAGAGCTGAAGGAAACCATGGACAAAGAACTAAAAAAATCAGGAGAATAATGTATGAACAAGTAGGGAATTGCAATAAAGAGATAGAGATTATAAAAAGGGACCAAATAGAAATTCTGGAGGTGAAAAGTACAATCACTGAAATGAAAAATTCACTAGAAGGACTCAACACCAGATCTGAGCAAGCAGAAGAAAAAAATCTGCAAACCTGAAGATAGGGAAATTGAAATTAGTCTGAGGAGCAGAAAGAAAAAAGGATGAAGAAAGACAAACAGAGCCTAAGGATCTATGAGACACGGTGCAACATATGCATTATGGAAGTCCCAGAAGAAGGAGAAGAGAGAAAAGGGGAAGGAAGAATAGTTGAAAAAATGATGGCAAAAAACTTCCCAAATTTTATAAAAGACATGAATCTACACATGCAAGAAGCTCCATAAACTCCAAGCAGGATTAACTCAAAGACATCCTCACCAAGACACATTATAATCAAACTGTCAAAAGACAAAGAGAAAATCTTAAAAGCAGCAAGAGAGAAGTGACTTATCATGTATAAGGGATCCTCCATAAGAGTAACAGCCAATTTCTCATCAGAAACTGTGCAAGCCAAAGTCAGTGGGATAATAAATTTAAAGTAATGAGAAGGAAATAAAAACCTGTCAACCAAGAATTCTATATCTGACAAAATTATCTGCCGAAAATGAAGAAGAAATTACGACATTCTAAGACAAACAAAAGCTATGGGCGTTGATAGCTAGTAGCCCTGATACACAAGCAATGCTAAAGGAGTCTTTCAGGCTGAAATGAAAGGACACTAGCTGTATGAAGAAATAAAGATATATGATAAAGTTAACTACATAGGTAAATGGTAAATATCAAAGCTATCATTATGTTTTTAGACTGTAATGTCTTTTTGTTTCCTATGTAATTTAAAGACAAGTGCATAAAATAATAATGTAAAATAACAAGTGTTGGCAAATATGTGGAGTAATTGGAACCCTTGTACACTGCTTGTAAGAATATAAAATTGTTCTTCTGCTGTGAAAAATAGTCAGGTGGCTCCTCAAAAAGCAAACTTAGAATTATCATATGACCTAGCAATTCCACCACCCCCCTCCCGTATATACACAAAAGAGTTGAAAGCAAGGACTCCAATAGATATGTGCACATCAATATTCATTGTAGCGTTATTCACAATAGCCGAAAGGTGGAAACAATCCAAGTGTTCATAAACAGATGAACAGATAAACAAAATGTGGTAGCTACATACAATGGAATATTATTCAGCCGTAGAAAGTAATGAAGTACTGATGCTTGCTACCTCATGGATGAACCTAGAAAACATTATGGTAAGAAGCCAGACACAAGAGGTCACATATTGTCTGATTTCTTTTGCATGAGATGTCCAGAACAGGCAAATTCATAGACACAGAAAGCAGATAGTGATTTTTAGGGGGTGGGGGGACAGGAGAATGGAGAGTGATTACTTAATGGGTACAGCGTATTCACGTAGGGTGATGAAAAGGTTTTGAAACTAGAGAGAGATGGCATCTGTCCAACACTGTGAGTGCACTAAATGTCCCTAAACTGCACACTAACTGCATGTGGCAGGAATTTCATCTCAGTTTGAAAAAAAACTCTGGTGACAGAAAAGCAGCCTGTGGGGAGAGGGGAATGAGGAAAAGCCCCTGAGCACAAAGCAGCCTTTCCCTTGGAGGATGTCACTCCTGTCTCCTCAAAGTTCATGTAGTCTCTACAAAGAGCTATAGCTGCTAACCAAAAGGTCAGCAGTTTGAATCCACCAGCTGCTGCTTGGAAACCCTACGGAACAGTTCTCCTAGCCCTATAGGGTCGCTAGGAGTTGGAATTGACTCGACGACAACGGTTTTTGTTTTGTTTTGTTTTGTTTTGCAGCTGCTTGGTGAGCCTTCGAAAGACTCAACAAATTTTCAGAACTTTGGCTCCACAAGTTTATTTTCCCTTCTCCCAGTTCTCCTGAAATTTCCCCTCTCCCACCTGGTGTGGTTGCAGAAGAGGAAAGTCAGCTACTACCACCCTTCAGATGACCTCAGCCAGGAAGAGAATGACACCCTCCTCATCAGAGCACCCCATCATGGGGCAAGCTGGTCACCCTGTGCAGTGATGTCAACACCTCTCTGCCCATCCCTTATGTTAGTGTAGCTCCCTCTTCAACTCAGGAGATGCCTCTGATTCCATAGATGTCCCCACCACACCTCCTGCCCACCCCAATGTCTGTCCTCTCCTCCAAGAGGACTTTTCTGACCTCCACAGCATAGAGTAACAGCTCCCACATAGATCCCTGAAAACTTCACTAATATCACCTGCAACCCACAGGTTTAGAGGTGTCTAGCTTAGTAGGGCCTTCAGTATGGATTACACCTCAACATAAAGAAACAAACATCCTCGCAACTGGACCACTAAGCAACGTCATGATACAAGGAGAAAAGATTGAAGTTGTCAAGGATTTCATTTTACTTGGATCCACAATCAACACCCATGGAAGCAGCAGTCAAGAAATCAAACGATGCATTGCTTTGGGCAAATCTGCTGCAAAAGACCTCTTTAAACTGTTGAAAAACAAAGAAGTCACCTTGAAGACTAAGGTGCGCCTGACCCAAGCCATGGTGTTTTCAATTGCCTCATATGCATGTGAAAGCTGGACAATGAATAAGGAATACTGAAGAAGAATTGATGCCTTTGAATTATGATGTTGGTGAAGAATAATGAATATACCATGGAATGACAGAAGAAAGAACAAATCTGTGTTGGAAGAACTATAGCCAGAATGCTCCTTAGAAGCAAGGATGGTGAGACTTTCTCTCATGTACTTTGGACACGTTATCAGGAGTGATCAGTCCCTGGAGAAGGACATCATGCTTGGTAAAGTGGAGGGTCAGCGAAAAAGAGGAATATCCTCAATAAGTTGGATTGACACAGTGGCTTCAACAATTGGGCTCAAGCATAACAACGATTGTGAGGATGGCACAGGACTAGGCAGTATTTCGTTCTGTTGTACGTAGAGTCACTATGAGTCGGGACTGACTAATGGCACCTAACAACAACAACAACAGCTTATCTCTTAGGTCCCCAAGTGGCGCAAACGGTTTGTGCTCCACTGCTAGCCAAAAGGTTGATGGTTCAAATCCACCCAGCAGTGTCACAGAAGAAAGGCTTGGTGATCTAATTCCATAAGATTACAGCCCTGGAAAACGTTGTGGAGTGCAGTTCTACTCTGACACACACAAGGTTGCCACGAGTCAGAATCTACTCGATGGTAACACGTTTAGTTCTTGGTTTAACTTATCTCCTAGGACAGAGACCAGGTCCTCTCTGTGTCTGCAAAACTACCCAGCATTACAGATGTTAGGAAATAAATTTTAAATCTATTTTAACAGCCTGACGTCACCAAAGTTTCAGTCTTGGCAAATTCTGATGATTAATCAATTTCTCTCTCTCCCTCAACATCAAAGCCACATCCACTTGGGCTTCCCAGAAAACTACTTTCTGGCCAGTTCTGACTGAAAACAGCCCTTTCAACTTTCCATTTGCTCTAACCCACTGTGCTCAGACCATGGATTGCACTTAATGACTTGATCGAATCTAACTTTTAGTCTTCTTTCTATAAGACGTGCTCAGACTTGGCATTTCATTTAAATCTTCTCCTGGCCCTTAGAAAACAGAATCACTTTCAGTAAAAAGATCCATTATCTTCCAGCTTTAGAAATTTTCTCCTCAAGTCTTCAGACAAAAGAGTAGGAGAAAGAAGGAGCCAGAAGGAAAGATGGAGGAAGAGAAGGAGGGTGTGAAGGAATTTTTTTTCTTCAGCACTGTCATTTGATGCAAGGCTAATAAAAGTGAATCATTTTTGAGGTTATGTATTTCATTAAACACTCCCACACAGCCAATTACCATGATTTAGATGGTGTTTGCTTTCATGTGGGGAAATAACAAGTTTAATAATTTTTAAAGAAATTGTCAAGCAAAAGGGCAGTAAATGATCAAATTCTGGGACATCATCTTCCAATGGCTCCAATCTCAGGAATTCCAGACCAGAAGTTTTGGGGGGCAGTTTTTTAAAAGGCCTGAAATTAATGGGTATGGCAAGACAGCCTTTGGGAAGATATGGATCTAGCCCCTCCAGCCACTATCTAAAGGCCTTCCAAAAACTGGACTTTAGAACTCACTTGGTCCACCCAGTGGTCCACACTAGCCTTGACCTTAGGGTTCCCCCTGGTAAAAAAAAAAACTACTAAAATATATATGTTATAAATATATATATATAACAAAAAGTGTTAACTCTTTGGGTGACTGGATCCCCAACCTTTGAAGGCAAGTGACCAGTTGCCTCCCCATCTCCAAGTTGGGGCTGGTAGGAACGTGCCCATAGTCAGTGCACTTTTTTCTAGAAGCAGATATTCCACTCTTCCACTAGCCTGGGAATTCACCAAAAGAGATTCACTGGCTAAACTAATTATATTGAGAGAGTTCAGGGCAAGTCACATAATTAGTTTTTTGGTTTTTTTTTTTTTTTGAAACTTTGATTTTTTAAGCAATTCGGCATGAGAAAGTTCAGATTCAATTTTAAGTTTTTAAACCCCTCTTAACTAAGCAACTCATTAAATGAAAATTGCCAGAACCTGTGATGAGCCCCACACTGACGTTCTGTATTACAAGGAGCCAGAAAGAGCCGACGGATAAGGAAACCAGGCGTGCAGCAAGTCACAGAGATTTTCTCAGGTCTCCAAAATTGTGACCAGCAGTTATGGTACCAGAATCAAGGTCCCCAACTCCTCGCCTAAGAAATGATGAAGGGCAGGTGGCGTGGCCCCACAAGCAGAGTTGGATACCCAAAAGGTGTCTTGGTGAAAATCTAGGACATGGCAGCAAACTTGGCAGAGATACAATCTCCTCTTTAGAAGAGGTGTGAGCTCCCTCTATTACAGAGAGCATTTTCCTTTCAACCAGCAGTTGTTGACCTGCATTTAGTTAGTTGTGGAGATGGGTAAGGGAGGCATACCCTGTGATGAGCTTATGGACAACAGGGCCCTAGCTATCTTTCTGGACAATGAGATTTCATGGCATGCTGAGATGTATGCTCTAGGAAAGAGACAAATGCTATGCTACCTCTAAAAAAAGAAAATACGGCAGAAGTCTGAGGGGGAAAGAAGAATAATGAGGTGGAACCTGTCCAATGTATCTATAGTTATGACAATTCCAACAGTGTGATATTGGCACTAAAATCAACAAAAGAGATCAATGGAATAGAGACACCAATCCAGAAAGAGATCCAGGTGGGAATTTAGCATGTGATAAAGATGACATGTCAAATCAGTGGGGAAAATATTCAGCACATGTAACAATTTGCTATCCATTTGGGAGAGGTTAAATCTAGATCACATGCCCAACACCGTAAACAAAAATGAATTCTAGATGGTTCAACAAGGTAAATGCACAAAAACCCACATAAGTAATAGAGGAAACTATTTTTTGTAATGTTTTTATAACCTTGGGGTGGGGAAAGGTATGACATGAAACCCAGAAGCTATAATGGAAGAAGACTGAGTGATTGGACCATTTACGTTTTTTAAACTCATATGCAGCAGGCACACCAATAAAATTAGCTTTTTTTGTTATTACTAAAGTCTTAAAACAAGCCTGCAAGGTAGTACAATCCTGTTCTTACCAGTAAAGAAGTGAGGCTTAGAGAGACTTGTAACTCAGCCAGGCTCAGCCAGGAGAACGAGGGACACAAAGAGCCAAGCTCTGCTAACGGCCCCCACCCGCTACGTGAGTCAGCCCAGGACTGGCAACACATGGCTCAAAATAACTCTCTGAAATCAGGGTTGAGTAGTGGGAACAATAACTTGCATTCCACTCTGCACTTTTCAAAGTATTTTCTCTGTGGTCACCTCACCGCTTTCCCACAGCAGCCCTGTGCCGTTGGGAACACAGGGTGCTACAATTATGGCCATTTCACAGACAAGAAAATTGAGGCCTGTGAAGTCGGTGGCTAGCCAGGTCATGGAGCTCATGGAGCAGCCATGTGGCTGGACTCCAAAGCCCTTTATTCCTGGTTAAAAGCTTCTGGCGCTTCATCCTGCCGTCTCTCTGGAACGCTCATCGATGTTTCAGTGCCTTCAGCAGCGAATGGCAAAACACCGCTGGTTCCCAGACAGTTCTCTGTAAACTTGTGCACCTGGCAGGCGAAGAAGACCCAAATTCTCCCGGGAAGAAATCCAAATAGCAGGCTCCTTACCTCCACCTTCTAGCTTCACACTTAATTCCATTGGTAGTGTTGCTGATAAGCCAACCTTCAATTAACTATCAAAAGGAAAATGTTCCCACAGCCTTTCTGGGGGTGAATGGGAGGGAGAAAGGAAAACAACTTGATTCCAGCACTTGTGCCCACTGTTCGTCTCATTGAGTCTCACACACTTAATCCCTCTGCATTGTTCTTCCCTGGACGATCGAATAGATTCTGACAACTGATATAGCAAGTAGGTCGAGTGGGTATATATATTCCCTGTAAGCATACAGGCAGTTCCACTTAATTTATAATCATTTTTATTTCATGGAAAGACTCAAACAGTGTCGTAAGGTACTATTAATTTAAGTGCTCTGTGGTAGAGACTTGCTTTATTGGGGATAGTGGAGAGAGACAGTCACTGGCAGAAGAGTCACTATGAAGGCTCTTTCCACTGGAGTGACAATCAGGCACAGTGTCATGAGATGGCATCAGAAAATGGGCCATGATCTCTACATAATTACACTTTATGGATTGTAAAGGGATCTCCTTCCCTGGTGGCAGCCATTAGCAGTTTTCTCACGGTGCTGACCAGGTCCAACAGGACAGCTCACTGCTGGTTTCTGTAAACCACGGAGGCAGGGCCAGGCCAGAGCCCTCTGGCCAAGAGCTAGAAGGGCCAGCTCTAAGGTGGGGTGACAGGTTCCCCGACACCCCACCCACACCTTCGTAAATTGTCTCTTCTTGAATTAGCTTAATTATCTGTTTGCTAACTGATGCTTTGTCACATGTCAAGTTTCTAATCTTGTAATTATGTTCTTTGTTCTTTCCTTTCCTTTGATACAAGATTCCATTATATTTGTCAGGATTCTTTTGGCAGACAATGACAGAAACTCAAATCAAATGAGTCTAAGGATAAAAAAGTAATAAAAGGAGGGGAAACTTCAGGCCTGGCTGAGAGATGATGGTGGGCAGGTGGTGTGGCCCCACGAGCAGAGTTGGATACCAGGGGCTCAAAGTCACAGGGAAGATGTTTCTTCTCTGTTTCTCATCTCTCCCTCGTCAGTGCTGGATTGGCACTAAAGGGGTTCATCCACATAGTGACAAAGATAGCTATTATGGATTGAATTGTGTTCCCCAAAAATATCGGTTGGAATCCTAACCCCTATACCAGTAGATGTAACCCCGTTTGGAAACAGGGTTTTCTCTGTTACGTTAATGAGGCCCCTCACAGTAGGGTGTGTTCTAATCGTAATCACTTCTAAGCTCTATGGAGCAGCACAGACAGAGAACTAAGAGAGGACATACTGGGGAAGCTCAATGCCACACGCAAGTCACCAAGGAACCAAGAACACCAGGGCTGTGGGAGCTGAGACCAGGATCATCCCTCAGAGCCGACAGAGAGAGAGCACCTTCCCATAGAGCCAGTCTCTGAATTCAGACTTCTAGTCTCCTAAACTGTGGGAAGATAAAGTTCTGTTCTTTAAAGCCACCCACTTGTGGTATTTCTGTTATAGCCGCACTAGGGAACCAAGACAATGGCCACCGACAGCCATGGGCTTACACCATCCTCATAGAACTAATTTCAGTTTTCTTTTTATATATATATGTTGTTGTTGTTAGGTGCCGTCAAGCCAGTTCCAACTGATAGCAACCCCATGTACAACAGAACGAAACACTGCCTGGTCCTGCGCCATCCTCACAATCATGGTTACGCTTGAACCCATTGTTGCACCCACTATGTCGATCCATCTCCTTGAGGGTCTTCCTCTTTTTTGTTGACCTTCTACTTTACCAAGCATGATGTCCTTCTCCAGGGACTGATCCTTCCAGATAACATGTCCAAAGTACGTGAGACAAGTCTCACGATCCTTGCTTCTAAGGAGCATTCTGGCTATACTTCTTCCAACACAGATTTGTTCTTTCTTCTGGCAGTCCATGGTATATTCAATATTCTTCACCAACACCACAATTCAAAGGTATCAATTCTTCTGCAGTCTTCCTTATTCATTGTCCAGCTTTCACATGCATATGAGGCAATTGAAAACACCATGGCTTGGGTCAGGCGCACCTTAGTCTTCAAGGTGACTTCTTTGTTTTTCGATAGTTTAAAGAGGTATTTTGCAGCAGATCTGCCCAAGGTAATGCATCTTATGATTTCTTGACTGCTGCTTCCATGGGTGTTGATTGTGGATCCAAGTAAAATGAAATATCATTGACAACTTCAATCTTTTCTCCATTTATCATGATGTTGCTTACTGGTTTTATATATATATACATATATATACACATACATATATACTACATATTAAAATATAAATATATATGAAAATATACATATATTTATATTTAAGCATATATATAAATATATACATATAAATAAATATATGTATAACTCTACAGTGCCTCTGTCCCAGAGGTTATATATAGATAACATATACAAAATACATATATATAAATATAGTGCCTGTTTCCCAGAGATTCCAACAAAATTCCTGGGAGGGCTCTGATTGTCTTGCCTTAGGTCACAAGGCCAGAGGGATGGAATACTCTCATTGGCCAGATGTGAGTCAAACACCTTGAAGCCAGGGGATGGAGTGAGCCCTACCTGAACCACAGGGACTAAGAATAATGGGGAAGAGGCAGTTCTCTAGAGATATGTTAGTCTTAGGAAAAAAATGCATATGACCATAAAGTCATAAATTCTCACTTGGTAACATGGCTTCACCAAATGACTCCAAACGTCCTCAAAAATAATGCATCCAAAAACTGCATAGAGGAGCTAGTCTTCTCCTCCTCACACTCTTCTCTTGGGTAGGAACTGCCCCTCTCTCCTGCACTAAAAAGGACAACACCAAAGACATACAGGGATGGTGTCACTGAGGCCATTATGCAGGTGAGGAAAGAGAGGTGAGCGCAGAGCAGCATGTCACATAGCGAGGCCGCTGGTGGATTTGGATACACAAGGGGATTCAGCTCACCCTTTCCAGGATGGTGTCCTTTCAGGAATAAAGCTGAATACTCGGGGTTATCCTAGTACCCAGGAGATTTCCTGGGGCCAAGATTCAGGAATCAAGGATGGAAGAAGCAGAAACAGTTACTGCAGCAGGTCTTCTGAGGAAGAGGATCTCTTTAGAAGGTAAGAGCTGAGTTTAGGGACTTGAGTGTGAAAATTAAAGGACGGAGGGGATAGAGAAGGCTTACATGATCACCCAGTGGCAATATTACCTACCATGGGCCTTGTGCCTAGTGGTCTACATTCATGGGATCATGCTGTATGCCAGCTACTTAGGGAGGTTCTTGGGTACAACAGGGTGGAAGTCAGTCATAGTCCCTGCCCTCACAGAGCTTATAGGCAGAGAATTAAACAAGAAGGACAATGAAATTCGGTACGCACAGTTATAGGGAGCACACAGGTGGTGGGGGAACTTACACAATGGGTGTCTAACTTAGGTTGAAGGACTCAGTGAAGGCTTCTCAAGGAAATGATGTCTAAGCCAAGACCTAAAGGGAGAAGAGTTTGGGCAGCATATGCAGAGATCTGGAGAGAAGAAAGGGCAAGAAGAGTAAGGGAAAGTGAAGGGTCCAGTTTATTCAGTCATCAAATGATTCTTGAGGGCTACTATGTGCTAAGCGGAGCCCTAGTGGCCCAGTGGTTAAGAGATCAGCTGCTAACCAAAAAGTCGGTAGTTGGAATCCATCAGCCACTCCTTGAAACACTGTGGGGCAGTTCTACTCTGTCCTATAGGGTCACTATGAGTTGGAATGGACTCGAGGGCATTGGGATATGTCAAGCACCAAGTAGACAAGCCAGATATCTTGGAGAGCTCACGGACAATAACAAGTCAGTTAAAACTTCTTGTTGCTGTCGATTCCTACTCATTTCAACCCTATAGGACAGAGTAGAACTGCCCCATAGGGTTTCCAAGGCTGAAATCTTTATGGAAGCACAATGCCATATCTTTTTCCCACAGAGCAACTGGTGTGTTCGAACTGCCGACCTTTCAGTTAGCCGCTGAGCACTTTTAACCACTGAACCACCGGAGCTCCAACCAAAACCAGAAAGGTTAATTCGAGGTGAGAGAGAAGGAGAGAGAATGACAGGGAGAGGGGAGATCCCTTAATATAGCATGGGCAGAGTAGGGTTCTCTAAGGATGCAACATTTGAGTCAAGGCCTAAAGGTTGAAAACCAGTAGCCCTCACAGAGCTAGGGGACAGCATCCTAGAATGAGGAAGCAGCAAGAGGAAAGACTGAAGGCAGAGACGGGCGCCCTCTGTTTGAAGAGAAGCGGTAAACCGATCTGAAGAAGAGAAAGGAGGCCAACATGTGTGCGAGGGAGGGCAGGTACAGGGACCAAAGGAGAGATGGTTTGGGGTGAGGAGGGAAGGCTGGTCTCATATTGCACCAACAGGGCTGAAGTTGGAGTTTCATTCCAACTGCAATGGGAAGCCTTTGGGAGACTTTAAGGAGGGGACTGATACAATCCAATTTAAGTTTTAGATCACCCTCACTGTTTGGCAGAGAAAGGATTGTAGGAAGACCAGTGACAGCAGGCTGGATGGAGCTGGTGGTTGTAGAGAAAAAGAAAGAAGTAGGGAGATTTGAAGTACATTCCATAATACAGCCCACAAGATTTACCATCAATATTGAGTGAGGAAAAGGAGGGGTAAAAAATGACTCATAGGATTTAGATTGAACAACTGGATTGAATGGAAGGCTGGAGTCCATCGTCTGAGGCAAGGCGGGAGGTTGGGGAGCTGTTGAGGGATAAGGCAGGAGAAGTGGGGAGAAGCCAAGTCATAAAGCTCCTTGTAAGTTCTATTAAGGAATTGCATTTTTATCGGGAGAGCAGTAGTGAGCCCATAAACAATTTGAAGAAATCAATCTGCTGTTGTTGTTCTGGAAGTACCACTCCAGAGATCTTATGGGAAAGGGGCCCAGATGGCCACAGCGGGCACCGTGAGGGTGCCGCTGTGCTGGGACACTTTGGAATCTCGCCGGCTGTGCTGTGCTTGTCTCCTCGTCAAGCCTCACGCCCCTTCTAGGGCCAGTAGAGTTTGAAGTGGAAACCTGCCCCACGGTTTACGCGGCCCTCACTTGGTGGCTGAGGATAGATGCCAGGTCCTTTCAGTGTCTCCGCTCCCTCCCCCTCAAAAAAACTGAGGGCTAAAGAATTCCATCCTCCTAAAAAAACCAAACCCATTGCCACTGAGTTGACTCCGACTCATAGTGACCCTATAGGACAGGGTAGAACTGCCCCATAGAGTTTCCAAGGAGTGCCTGGTGGATTCAGACTGCTTACCTTTTGGTTGGCAGCCATAGCACTTAACCACTGCACCACCAGGGTTTCCTCCATCCTCCCAGCAAGCCACAAATAACTCCACTTTCCTATCTAGGCTGACTGTACTTAAACTCCCCAGGAACACCATGAAAAAGATCCTGGACATTAAGCTCCTTGGGGACGGGGACGGAGGAGGGAAGGGAATGCTCTTATGCTAAATGTTAAGTTTCAATTCCTTATTGTGTGTTAACAATTCAATTTCTCTTTTAAAAAATCACATTAATTAAACTGTGTTCTCCTGCCCCCAGCAGTCTGATTATCACAGCCCAAATCAAATGTTTGATTTTAACCCCTGGTTTTTCTAGGATGAAGTTTCCAAGATGCCCGACATTAGCTAATTGGAGGAAAAAAAAAAAACTGACCCTGACTTCTGGCTTAAATATAACCAGAAACTAAGCAGCCAGGCCATCTCTTCTCATCCTCCAGCCCTCCAGCATTCCCACAGAATCCAGCCTTCAGCACAATTAAGGGGACTACAGAGACTGCTCTGAATCTCTCCAGCGTTGACACCACCACCAAGCTCAAGTCCAGCCACCAAGGGTTTTCATGCCCTGCGTAATGTAGAAGTTACAGGCACGTGCAGACTTGAGACTCGCCCTGCTACTTACCTCTCTGGTCTTTCCTGCAAAGGGTTGGTGTGAGTATCGTATGAGTTAATGTATTGACACACTTAGAACTCTGCCTAGAACCCAGTAAGAGTGCATTACGGCCCTTCCTATGTTCTAAGTGTGCTGTTATTATTATTATTATTATTATTACCACTTGTACTGCTGCCAAAGGCTTTCTCATTTACTACTTGGTGTGGATTTAAGCCACTGGCTTCGTTCTCTCAGGGGAATCTGCACGAGAGCTCTAGCCCTAAGGGTGAAACAAAAGCATTGCTTCTGTACTGCGGGGCAGTGAATTACTCTATATGGCCCTTCTAGCTGCTGTCTTTGTGACTGACACACAGTGACTGAGCAGGACTATGCAAATAAGGTGTATGGAAGTTGTGATGGCTGGGATTATGTGTTTACTCCGCTGGGCCATGCTTCCCAGTATTGTGTGAGTTCTGTGAGATGTTGCAGCAAATTGTGGAACCCAAAGACGGGAGGGAGAGTACGGACAGGAGGGGGAGTAGTTGATGTCAGAGATGATGGAGTGGGACAGCAGCTTGGAAAAGCTGGACATTTGGGACATCTTTAATTTCTGCCTCACAGGAACCAGCTTTATGCTGATCCTTATAAAAGAAATTATTCATTTATGTGTTAAACCTACTTCAGGCTGAAGGGAGGTGGAGAGAAGGCCCCATAGGAGTGAATGTTTCTTCCTGAAGGGGAAGGATGTTCTCGTAACGTCTGCCTGGCCCGCCTCTGCTCACCTACCTCCCCATTCAGAGAAGTCAGCTTGGACCTGAATTAACAGACCCGCAGTCTGTACTGGGGTTTACCCCTTGCCATGGAGTTCTGCTCCGATTCATGTAACCCCATGAGAGTCAGAATAGAACTGTGCACCGTGGGGTTTTCAATGGCTGATTTTTCAGAAGTAGATCTCCAGGCCTTTCTTCCGAGGCACCTCTGGGTGGGCTCTAACCACTCAGCTTTTGGTTAGCACTGCCCAGGGCCTCCTTGTACTGGAGTTTAGGCCGAGGAGGAAGACAGTCAGACTAAGAAATGCTGTTTCCACTGATTTTACAATAAAAAAACCCAGACAGGAGCTGTTCCAATTTCAGTATACACATACATTTTGTGTCATTTTGAGGGAAAATACACACACACACACACACACGCATACACACACACAATTTCATCAGCTCTGAGTAAACCCACACAGAGAAGAAATGGCTGTGGGCCCACCCTCTGGCCCTTGGGTAACAGCTGTGAACATACAGCAGCACGCCCCCATGGCCCAACAGCCCCGAATATGCAGGGAGAGTTGTTCCACCCAGCCAACTGGCAAAGGTCGCTGAAGCGGGGTCTGCAGGGAGATGAGGCAGGGGCAGGGCAGGGGGCTCCATCCACCCGCCGGCCACAGAGCTGCTCGAGTCCCACCAGGCACCCCGACAGCCACAAAGCCCATGCCCTTGATCACAGCAGAGAAGTGGAAAGAGACAGAAAGTTGGGTGCTTTTATGTTAATGCACCCAAGCCATGTTGGATCCCTGTTTAGAAAAATGATTTGGTTTTTCTTTTCTTTTGTTTCATTCCATCATTGATTTACTTATGAGAAAGGTGAATAGTGTTAAAGCTGCGCGAGGCTCCAAGAGTCCAGGAGGCCTCAAGGGGTAAATACAATTACGCACTGTAATGAAACCTAGCGTAGCGCCTTCCAGCCGCTGGTTCAAAGCGCCCGGCTATGCTTTTGGAGAGGCATAAACAATGCAAAAACCTGTAATTGCTGTGTCAGTCACGGAGTACACACAGAATACCAAGTACCCCTCCAAGCTGCTGGCTTCCCATCCCCGTCCAGGTGGTGGAAGGGCATTCAAACACATCATCCTCCGCTGGGGGACCCCAAGGGACGGGCGCCACTTCTCCCCGCGCCCTGGCAGCGGTCTGGGCCTTCATCCACCCACAGAGACCGCCAGAGACGCCACCTGCCATGTCTACCACACACAGAAGTAGCAGGCCACTGGGTATGTGGGTGGTCTTGCTTCCTCAACTGCCCCCGGGCGCCCCGACCCAGGCTTCACAAACATAACCCTGGAGAAGAGCTCCGAGAGAGACAGTGTGAGCCACATCTGTCATTTCATGTTTTCTCAGAACCGCATTGAAGCAGAAAAAAGAAACGGATGAAATTAATGTGAATAGTTTGTCTTATTTAACTCAGTTTATCTAAAATAGTATCATTTCAACATGTTATCAATATAAAAAAGTATTGGTGAGATAGTGCACATGCTTTTTTTGTAGGAAATGTTTGAGACCCAGTATGTATTTTGCATTTACAGCTCAACAGTGGCACGGCATAGCCCAGGGAGCCGAAATGGCCACCTTCCACCCAGAGCCCACGCACCCGGGGCCCTGGAACTCCCGCTTACCCCTAAGGGAGGTGAACCCTGGCCTGGCTCTGAAAGCCAGAAGACGGGAGATGTGGCCGGCACCCCCTGCCCCTCCCACCCGTGCCCTGCTGCTCTGAGGCCTCTCCGGGCAGGAGAAGAAGGCCTCAGGGCCCAGCTGGCCCAGGTAACTGACTGAGGTTGGAAAACACTTCTCTCTGCACAATGGCATCCACCAAGAACCACAGGAGACCAGAGGTTCAGCAAGGATGGCTTTTGAGTCTGGAGGCTGGGAGGAAGCAGGGTCAGAGCCTTCCCGTCAGCGACGCTGGAGACAGAGGCAGGGAGGCAGGGGATCCCATGCAGACAGGCTGTGTTCTCATCAGCAGCAGGAGGATGGGCCTGAAACCCTTCCAACAATCTGGTCACCTCACAAAACTGTCCCCGAGGAGCTTCAAAACCCTGCCCAGCAGCCCTCCCTCCAGGAAGTCCAGCCCAGGAGGAGGTGGGAGCTGCTCCCCGGCCCCGCGCCCTCCCTGCGGGGCTGCAGAGGCTGTGCTAGCCCCAAGTGCTGGCTTTTCTTTCAGGGCTGCTCAGCTGCCCTCTGGGCCCTGCAGACACACCCCAAAGAGGGCCCACTGAGCAGCGTAGTTTCCCCAGGTGCAGACAACTATAGTTGGTATTCCAGATGAGGGCGGAGACAGGCCCGCCCTCCCTACTCCCAGGGGTGAGCTGAAAATCCCATGCACGCCTCTCTCTCTCAACACCCCCTTCCCAAGGACCTGGGGTTTCCCACCTCTGCCCCTGTTAACTCTGAGCACCTGGGGTTACCTTCGCTCCTCTCTTCTCCTCAAATGAAAAGTTTCTCTACCCAACCGGTCCGCCTTCCCTCCCATCTCCCAGGAGAAAGTGTCCAGGGAAATCTTAACCCCCAGCCCTGGTCCAGTCCCCTGTCACCTCCACCCAGACCTTGCTCACCCCAGTTTCCACGGCCTTGTACTGTCAGTCTCTGCTTCTCCAGACCCCTTTCTGCGGCCCCCACATAGGCCTCCTCCAAGCTCCTGGGCACCTCACCTTCCTCTCCTGGTCAAGCCTGCTTCCTTCACACCCCTTGCTCCCTGATCTTTTGCAATCTGACTTCCTCCCCATGGCTCTGGGCTCCATTCTCGGAGTCCACCAGGGCTCTGATCACACAAAATCTAATGCTCATCCACCTCTCAGAATGGCCTTCACCATCAGCCCACGCTCATTCCCTCACCTAATCTCTGCACAGCTTGCAAGCCCCTAGCTGTACTATTCAAGGCTCAGTAGCCGCGGGTACCTAGTGACGCGGCTCCCTCTGTGCACCTCTGCGGTGGGGTCTACACCCCGTAAGGGGGCTTCTTGATTCCAGGGTCCATGACACCCATTATTCAGTCTCGTGTTCAACAATAGCTGTTGAACACCTGATGTCTTAGTTTGCTGATACTACTGTAGCAAAATACCACAATGGGTGGCTTTAAGGAACAGACATTTATTTTCCCACAGTTCTGGAGGCTCAAAGTCCAAACCAGAGCCTCGGCCGTGTTGATTCCTCCTTGTCCTAGTTCCTGGCATTCCTTGGTTCCTTGGCTTGGAAACAATCCTTACGTGCCTGTCTTCCCCCAAGTGGGTGTGTTTCTCTGTATTCTGGTCTTTTTTTTAACTCAGAGGTGATTAAGTTTAGAATCCAACCTCCACTGGTGTGACCCCACGGACTGATTGATTATATTACATTCGACTGTGTTATGAAAATGTGATTACATCACATTATGAAAGGTAATCTGCTCTATCCAAGGCTAAGTGACTTAGTCACATGTAACCACTCCATAATAGCAACTAGACTAGTATTTGGTCAAACAACTGGGAACCATAGCCTAGCCAAGTTGACACATAAAATTAACCATCTCACCTCCTATATGACGAGCCTGGGCTAGGCCTTGGGATCCTGCAGGGAAGAAAATAGCAAATCTCTGTGCCTTGCAGATCTTACATTCCGATCGTACAGACTCTAAAGAGGCAAAAAACAAACTAAAAATATGAAGATAATTGCAGATAGTGGCAAGCACAATGGTGATTTAAAAAAAACAAACAAACAGGGTAATATGATAAGAAAGAAGGGTTTAGGGTGGGAGGGGCAGGGGCACCTTAGATTGGGTGGTCAGGAAAGACCAGTCCCAGAAGGAGACAGTTAAGCTGCGGCTGGCATGAAATAAAGGCTCGGGTCAGGGCTGGCATGCAGCTGGTGGCCAGCAGCTCAGACTTCCGTGTTCTCACGGCCAGTATCCATCCTCACTGGTCAGAGTCCATATGGACAGTTCTATCTCTTCTGGCCCCAGCCGTGATAAAGTAAAGGGGCAGAGCACACGGTACCGAGACCCTGAGGTAAAAGAGAACATGACTTGTTCACGGAAGAGAAAGTGAGATGGCGACCCAGGAGCTCAGAAAGCATGGAGGCCAAGGACAAGGTCAGGGCCCAGATCACGTGTGTCTTGTCCACTTCAGTAAGGGTGCTGGATTTTAAGTGCCTGAGAAGGCATTGAATGATTTAAGCAGGAGAGCAACATGCTCTGATTTGTGGGGTTTTTTGTTTCAATTTTGCTTTAGGTGAAAGTTTACAACTCAAGTTAATTTCTCATACAAAAATTTATACAAATACTGTTATGTGACATTAGTTGCAATCCCTATAATGTGACAGCATACTCCCACTTTCCACCTTGGGTTTCGTGTGTCCATTCAACCAGTTCCTGTCCCTTCCTGCCTTCTCATCCTGCCTCCAGACAGGAGCCGCCCATTTGGTCTCGTGTATCTGATTGAACTAAGAAGCACACTCTTCACGAGTATTATTTTATGTTTTATACTCCAGTTTAATCTTTGACCCTGGAGAAGGACATCATGCTTGGTAGAGGGTCAATGAAAAAGAGGAAGACCCTCAATGAGATGGATTGACACAGTGGCTGCAATAATGGACTCAAGCAGAACAAAGATTGTGAGACAGCGCGGGACTGGGTAGTGTTTTGTTCTGTTGTACATGGGGTAGCTATGAGTTGGAACCGACTCGAGGGCACCTAACAACAACAATCTTTGTCTGAAGAATGGGCTTAGGGAAGGTTTTATTACTGGGTTAACAGAGCGTCTGGGGGGCCATGGCTTTGTGGGTTCCTCCAGTCTCAGTTAGACCATTAAGTCTGGTCTTTTTATGTGAATTTGAGTTCGAAAAGATAACTCCAGCTGCTCTGTGAAGAGTGGATTTGCGGAAGGTGAGAGCAAAAGCAGAGAGCCTGATTAGGAGGCTGCCGTCTTAGGTTGGGTTCTCCAGATGCAGACTCTGAATGAGGCATCGCGTGTAAGTGGTTCATCTGGAAAGTGATGCCAGATAACTGGGAGAAGAGAGGGGAATCGAGACAGGGAAGGAAAGGCAGCCAAAACAGCGTGTGTTCCACCTTGGGCAACTGGAATTTAATCCCTCTGGGGAACTCTGGAAGGCAGTGTGGGTCACACATCTCGGATCAACCCACTCAAGCGCTGAGGCCATGGAGTCTTTATACCCCAGTTCCTGTCACTAGCTGAGGGCTACAAAGGGAGGGAAGGTGTTGGTGGTGTTAATTCCCCAGCACGTCTGGCACTGTGTATGCAAGCAGAGGGACTCTGGCAAAGAGAGAGACATGGGTACTGGCTGTGGGAAGTCAGGGCACGTGAGTGGGGCACTGGCAGCATCTTCCACAAAGGCTGTTCTTGTAGTCCAGATGCGAGACAATGCAGGCTAAGAACTGAGCAGTGGATATTGATGAAAGGAGAGGAGAAGAGATGAGAACATGAGCAAAGCCCATGGACTGGCTGATGGGTTGGATGTTGTCAGTGAGTCGTCAAGGACGATGGCTGAGCACTGAGGTGGACACTGTTTTAGATGCTCTGCCATTACTGGTTGCTTAAGCCAAACTGATTGGAAGCTGCCCAGTAACGTTGGCTGAATGGCTTCTTTGGGCTTGGAAGGTCACAAGAGCTCACCAGGAGAAGGACTGGGGAGTCTGGCAGTCCTTCCCAAGGCCTGTCATAAAACGTAACGTCCTCAGTTTCTTGTCCCCAGCCACACATCCTAGCACAAAGCTCCTCCCTAGCTATTGGGTCAGCTGTGATGTGCTGTATGCCTTCAGGTCTCAGTTCATCCTTTGCAGTCAACTCACGAGTCGACCCAGGACCGCCATTCGTGAGCGCTCAGCGCTGTAGCCAGAAGCCACTGAGGAGGATGGCCGCCACCCAGCCTGCACACACAGCCACCACTTTCCTCCTGGGCTTCCTTCCTACCCGACTCTCAGAAAGCCTGCTTTAGCTTATTGCAGCTGGCTAAATCAATAAGCCTACATTTTATTTGAGCTCCTTTTAACTAGCTGAGCTTGTAAAGCTGTATGTGAGCCAAGCGCAAAATGTCACTGGTCACAGCCTTTTGCATTGCATCTCATTGAACCAATACAATTTTCTCTGTTGACTTAATTGCTAATCTGTTTTAGAGAATGACACCTTGACTCACTCACAGGTTGAGGACTTCACAACACCACCAAGTGTGCCACACGATGAACATGTGTAATGCGCCAGGCAGAGAGGGGGCAGCCTAGCCAGAAACGGGCCCCTTTGTGGGCATGCGGGAAATCCCACCAGGCGCCGCACCTCTTCACACGCAAAGAGACGACCTGATTTTTCTCCTCATCCTCATAGAGCTTGTACAGATTAACACTGGAAGAGACTCTGAAGACATCTAGCTCAGCTTCCATTTTTCTCTGATGGAGAATGTTCCACCCAGAGAGGCTCGGCAACTTGCTCAAAGCCACGTAGTCGTAAGTGTGACCAGGCTGGAGCCCTGGACTCCTAATTCTCAGGCCGCTGTCCTTCCCTGGCATCGCACTGACTGTCTTTGCCAACAGACTTTCCGGTTGACCCCAAGGTTGTGACATCATAATGAACTTTGGCAGGATGAGCGAAATGCAGCAACCAGAGGTAACAGCAACATGTATGGAAGGGCTGCTCTGCGCCAGGCCTGTGTTGTCTCAGTCTGCCGCTTGCTTGCTAAGCCTGCATGCGTGGGAACAGTGGGGCACACAATTTGACCCTCTGTGTCTGCAGGTCACCCTGAACCAGAAGGTCACATGAACGGGAAACACACAAGCAAGGGGTGAGGGGGTGTCTGATCAGGATGGGAAGCAGGAAACAGCAAAGGGAGAGAGAGACTGGCTGACAGATATGGCTTGAGCCTTATGGCCCATGTGCTGGCCCCACCCCGCTAAACTTTCAGGGCTGTTAATCTTCTCCATGAAGCCAGGCTTAAATATGTCCAGGAACCCGCGTCAGCTGAACAGCTGCGTCCAATTATGCTCTTCACTGCAACCTTTTAAAACGCCATCCATTCCTGCCACCTCCCCTCGTTATGGAAATGGTGCGTGCAGCCATCACAGGAGGAAGCACCTGTGCTGCCCACCTCCCACCTCCTCCACTCCTGGCCTCCCCTCCCATCCTGGAAGGCTGCCTGGATGGCCAAGGAGAAGCCCCTAGACCTGAAATGAGGTTTTATCGAGACTGGAAGGAAACTGGCTGGGTGGGTGTAGGGGAAGCCTGAACCCCTGGTGCACATTTCTTTACCACCCACAGTGAGAATTTCTCACTCACCAGCTAAATCATTCTCGGGCTTCATTCTTTCCTCATCATAGTTTAACACAGTTGGAAACGGGCGAGCCCCCAGGCGAGTTAAGGCCAGCATTTGTGATGTTGCTGTTGTTAGCAGCCGTCAAGTCGGCCCCTGACTCACGGTGACCCCACGCACCATGAATGCTGCCTAGTCCTGTGCCATCCCCATGGTCAGTTGCAGATTGTTGCAATCCATAGGCTTTCTGTAGATTGCCAGGCCTTTCTTCCTAGTCCCTGTTAGTCTGGAAGCTCCCCTGAAGCCTGTTCGGCATCATAGCAACACGCAAGCCTCCACTGACAGATACATGATGGCTGCTCATGAGGCGCATTGGCCAGGAATTGAATCCGGGTCTCCCACATGGAAGCAGAGAATTCTACCGCTGAACCACCTGGAGAAGGAGCTGCTAAACACTAAATCTGAAGGTCAGGAGACAGGTTAGCCAAGTTCTGGCCGCAGGGCTGGGAGGGCCAAGGAGCAGTGACCTAGACTTGTTGAGTCTCAGCACACAGAGCAAAGAACATGGAAGCGGCAGATGGTAGCCCCCCACCAATATTCCCCTGCAACCCTCCTCACAAATGCTGGCTCCGCCAGCTCTTGAAGGTACAGTGAATGTCCCCTCTTCCAGAAAGCTCTCCCTAACTGTCCAGTCCCTTTCTGGAATTCCTGAGCACTTAGGGTTTGGGTCACAATTAAACCCAGCAAATATTTATCACTTGCTGAACACAAAACCCATATGTCCAGTGTGGCATTTGTCTTTAGGGCAGTTCATTCCAGATTGGAAGTGAGGCTGATGGAGACAAAGCCTCAAAAGGAATCTAACAGCTCTAAAACAAGTCTCCTTGATGTCCCAGGCGGGGGAGCAGGCTGAGGAGGCTTCACAAAGGATGGACCATCCAGATGCCTCCACGATGAGTGGTGATGTCCCTTTCGGCAACTCCTTAAGTTTGGGCTTCAGTGTTGACACAGAAAGCAAGACCATGGATGATCAAATCACTCCTGAACCTCTCTAGAAAGACACTGTGCTGGAGACCAGGATACCCTCTAGTAGTGGGTCCACCCCAGCCAGCTCCTCAACTGGCTTGTGTTTTAGGGGCCATGCTGTATGGAAAACTGATGTCTAATTAACAGTTGGTGATGTAAGATGCACATATCTGGAGGCATCTGGGACCAACATGAGCTGCTGATGGGTCCATGCAGCCTGCTCTCCTCTTACAGAGATAAACATTCACTGAGGGGTCATGGGCACAATTGTCAATGCTGTTTACGTTAGTCTCTCTCTTTTAGTTCAGCTCTTGTCACCTAAATATTTTTGTGGGGGACTTCTCTGCCCAGCCCCATACGTGGTCCACGTGTGCGTATCAGTCCCACCCAGTCGTCATGTCTTCGCAGAGCCTATTGTGTGTCAGCTGTGTTTGTTGACTGACTGCAAACACGTTGGAGTAAGGGAAGCAAACATCTCCTCCTAGCCCTGTATCCACTCACAGTGCACACAGGCTAAGGCACAGAGCAGGAAGGAGCCCAGTACCTGATTGTTGGTGATATCCTCCTGGCACAGGCAGCTGTCTGGGGTCCTTTCCCTGATGCTAGATGGGAAAACACTCAAAGTCCCTTCTGGAGATGTGTGCTTCACATAGTCCAGCTCTGTAGTCTCCGCCTGGCTAAGATGCTGCCCTTAACACTAAGTACTTGTGCCCTGTGTGGGGGCCCAAATGGGCAACTCCCTCCCTGCCAAGTGAGCCTAGCCTGATGCAGCACCACCAAGAGCCAGGAGACCCCTGGCCGGGCTGCCACTGGCTTCACTCAGATTTCCCAGAAAAAGAGGGGATCTAGGGAATGAGAAAAGGCTGGGATAGTCATCACGCCCCCAGGGCCCCTGCTAGGAGGCCTTAGGAAAACGGTAAAGGAGGAGGCTGGGAATTCAAAGGGAAATTTTCTGAACATATTTTCCTAACTTGTTTCTAAACAGTCACTGTGAGATTGTACTTTCCTTCATCCCCCGCACAGGGCTGAACTGAAATGCAAAGAGGATGTGATTCCAGTGGAGTCACTAAACTCTCAGTGCCTTGGGCTCCTCTGTACAATGGGAGCGGTAAGCTCACAGGATGATTCTGCAGATTGAACAAAATAAGTGCAACGTGCTGCGAGCTGTAATGTTCCTGAATGCCTGGGGGCAACGTCCCACCTCCAGGAGAGACCCACAGAACAGCCAGCAGGAACCAAGCCTCAGGAGGCAGAGTACATACTAACACGAGAAAGAAAAAAAAAAATTGCCATCAAGTGGATTCCAACTCATAACGACCCTATAGGACGGAGTAGAACTGCCCCATAGCGTTTTCAAGGAGCACCTGGTGGATTCGAACTGCCAATATTTTGGTTAACAGACGAGCTCTTAACCACTGAGCCACCAGTGGCATGCAAGACGGGGCCAAATTAGTCAAGGTCTTGAGTGCCAAGAGAACTGATTGGCCATGCTGCGTTGAGCAGTGTCAGCTCCATGAACTTGAACTTGCTTTGCCTTCTCGGGCTGACTGGTGGGCTCAGCTACAGGGCAGTCCATGCTAACACGGCACTCACCCACCCTGGCTTCTTGCTCTCACAGCCCAAGGGAAACAATACAAGTCAGCTAAAATTTGAGCACAGCGTGTTCTTGGCTGATTCACGTTGAGTCTCCTCTGACAAAGGAAGCCAACGTTCCAAGGCTCGGGTCTTACTAGAAAAACAAAGGCAGCCCCTCATTTCAGCTGTTGATAAGATTCTGCTGACGCGCCAAGTGGTTGCATATGAAACTTTGGACAACTATAAGCATTTCTGACTGCAAAGTTTCCTGCCACGGCTGCAAGATGGAGAAACTGTTTCAGAACCTATAATGACCTGTAAGACAGATTGACTCATTACCTCCTGGGAACCTGGTCCATTCTGGTCAGAAACCTATTCCGTTTTCAACTCTGGTAGTCAGATCTCCTGGGCCGCTGGCGCCAATCACAAGAGTTCTGGCTTTTAATATAACAGGCACCAGGGCCTTGGGTTTTTCTCCGCTACCTCTGCTACTTTTCATTTCCAACCTGCTACAAACCATAGGGGGACCTTTATCGAGTCATGTTTTATAACCGTTCAGGGGACTGGAGGTAAAAATCAGCATTGTCATCTCACTGTATTTTCATAAACTGCTGCCATTTCTTTCCACCTGGAAGAGTTGAATCCTTCAAGTTGGGGCGTTTTAAAAGCCACACAGTCATGTTTCAGTGATTTACGTATTTGCCAGCATCATCCCCCTTTGGTCCTGTCTGAACATGCGGTAGGAAGAAGACCGAGGGTTTGCACCAAACTGTTCACACTTTGGGTTTTTTTTCCCCAATGCACGTTTCTCGTGCCATATTCCTCTGGTCAAGGAGGAAGGTTTGACAGGTGCAGAAAGCCAAGGAATCCACATAGAACCACAGATGCCCGGACACATGTCCTTCCCTCCAGGCATGCTTCACCAGCACAGCAACCAGCCAGACAAGCCAAGCTTTGCTTCCAAGCTGGAGACAGTGGATGCCCAGGTATCCAGGAATATGAAATTCTACCTTGGGAAGCCTGTGATGTCAGGTAAGAGTGTCTTCAGATAGCTGCTGCACCCCCTTATGTGACTCTGTCCTAGATTTCTAGGTCCTTTCCCTTCCTAGCAGAGCCCTGGTGGTGCAATGGTTAAGAACTCTGCTGCTAACCAAAAGGTTGGCATTCCGAATCCACCAGTCGCTCTTTGGAAACCCTAGGGGGCAGTTCTACTCTGTCCTATAGGGTGGCTATAGGAATCGACTCGACAGCAAAGAGTTTTTTTCCGGGTCACTTCCTAGTAGACTAGAACCTTCTCTCTGATTCTGTCATCACAGTGTGTCCACATCCACTAGAAAGGGAGACCCAAGTTCAACTCCTACTCTTCGACGTAGACTGTCGCCCTGCCAACAGGGATAGCTACTCTCCCAAGCTCTTGCAACCCACAGAATAACCGCACTAAAGCTCTGAAGAGAAGTGAACTCAAGGAAATACATGCAAGTCGCTGTCAAATTCCGGCTGAGAGATGGTCTCTAAAGAAGCCAGACTATGGGAATAGTAATCCCGACATCCCTCTTCTCATTTCACTTTATCCTTGCTGTTGTTAGTTATCGTTGATTTGGCTCCCGGCTCCCACTCACGGTGACCTGATGTATAACTGAACAAAACACTGCCTGCTCCTGTGCTGTCTTCATGATCACTGGTATGTCTGAGTCCATCGTAGCTACTGTATCGATTCATCTCATTAAGGGTTTCCCCCATTTTTGCTGACCCTCTACTTTGCCAAACACGATGTCCTTTTTCTAGCAATCGGTCTTTCCTGATGATGTATCCAAAGTCAGTGAGCTGAAGTCTTGCTATCCTCACTTCCAAGGAGCACTCTGGCTGTGTTTCTTCTCGACCGATTTGTTCATTCTTTTGGCAAACCGTGGTATATTTAATATTCTTCGCCCACACCACAGTTCGAATGCATCAATTCTTCTTCTGTCTTTTTCATCGTCCCGCTTTCACATGGCATGTGAGGAGACTGAAAAGACCTTACGTCAATATTCAATCAACCAAAATAGGCAGTGGCTTAATCCCCATGGAAATGCTGAAGCTTTCATTGAGTGACTCCGGGAAGTTGTTTTGCACCTTAGATTCTGTCACGGCCACGTTTAGAGACTAAAATTTCATGGATGCAGCAAAGACTTCGGAGGCAGAAGTTCTGAGTTCCAATTCCAGCCCCACCTCTTACTACCTGTGAGACCTTAGGCAAGTCTCTGAACTTCTCTGAGCCCTAGTTTCTGCATCTGTAAAAATCCTCTCTCCTAAAATCATGGCATACGTCCGCTTACCAGATAAGTGAGTACCTGTAAGCTTTAGCCTGCCCAGCCTCAATTTTCCTCTCTTCCGTGAGCAGTACCTCAGATTTTGGGGGAAGAAAACAAATCTTCCCTACTCTCCATTCCTGGGAAAGGTTGGGGGCAGTGTGTGACCCTCACCAGTGATTTCAGAGTTGGGCATGAGACCCAGGCCTGGCCAGTCAGGTTTCCACCTAGCCTGTCACAATGACTGGTGCAGGGGTGGATGCATGACTCAAATGGGTCCAATGAGAGTCAGCCCCTAAATGTGTGTCCCAGTTGTATCCTGAGTAACCTGACATAGGGGAAGGCTCATAGTAGGTACCCTTTCAAAGGTTTAGTGGTCCAGGTCATTCTTAAATCTTTCCTGCTGCGGACCTCACCATTCTGAAATGGCCTCTGAATGCTTCTACTTTAGATCCTAATGTTGAAATGGACATGTGAATGCAGGCCTGGCTGCCAGGGAGCAGCTGAAACTGCAGACTATGAGGATTTCAGTAGAGACTCTCTGTGTCCTGTCCATTTCACCTCGGAAGCTCAGTTATGCTGATGGTCTCTTACTGCAAGCTTCTGAGACTGTCCACCTGAGAGCTTCCTAAGTCATATTTGTCCACTGCCAAGGCAGGCAGGAAATGCTGAGGGGCTGATGCCCCTGGAACCACCTTCAGCCAGTGATGATGTTGTTAGATGCCATGGAGTCAGCCTCCAACTCCTGGTAACGTTACGTAGAACAGAATGAAACGTTGCCCGGTCCTCTGCCGTCTTCATGATCATGGTGTGTTTGAGTCCATTGTTCTGGCTATTTTGTCAATATGCCTCATTAAGAGTTTCCCTTGTTTCTGCTGACACTCTACCTTACCAAACATAATGTCCTTTTCTAGCAATTGATCTTTCTTGTGGACATGTCCAAAGTAAGCAAACCGAAGTTTCACCATCCTCTCTTATAAAGAAACTTTTGGTTGTATTTACCTAAGACTGATTTGTTCATTTTTTGGGTAGCCCGTGGTGTACTGAATAGTCTTCACCATCACCACAGTTTGAACACATCAGTTCTTCTTCTGTCTTCCTTTTTCAGTCTCCAACTTTCCCATGCAAATGAGGCAATTGAAAAGACCATGGTTTGGGTCAGTCGGGCGTTAGTCATCAAAGTGACGTCTTTGCTTTTTAAAACTTTAAAGAGGTCGTTTGTTGAAGATTTGCCCAATGTAATACATTGTATTTCTTGGCTGTTGCTTCTATGGACGTTGATTTTTGATCCAGGTAGAATGAAATTGTTGACAACTTCAGTACGTTTCTCCATTATCACGATATTGCTTATTGGTCCAGTTGTGAGGCTTTTTGTTTTCTTTATGTTGAGGTGCAATCCATACTGAAGGCTGTAGTCTTTGATCTTCATCAGTACGTGCTTCAGGTTCTCTTCATTTTGGGCAAGCAAGGTTGTGTCATCTGCATGTCACAGGTTGTTAATCTCAATCCACCACAGTACAAAAACTGACAGATGGGTGGTGGCAGCCAATGACAGATGGGATTAAAGGATACATATCACAGATTCCTCACTCATCAGGAGGTATAACTCTGAGACTTATATTCTATACTGTGTCCCAGAGTCCCAGGGGACTTGTGTGCCAATTGTATGTAACCTGCTTATTACCGTGCCTTGTATTGTTTTTCCTCTCACTGTCTCTCTTCACTCCTTCTCCACTGGGGCTTCCCGACATCACCTCCCAAGCGAACTCCTTGCTCTAAAATCTTTGTTTCAGCATCTGCTTCGAGGGGAACCAGGCCTAAGATAAGTCCCTTCAGATTCAGGACAATGGATCTATCCTGGATTAAAATACAAGAGAATGCTAGGTTGGCACAGACTAGAAGTAGTTAACACCTCTGATACGTGATCTTAGTAAAGTTCTTGTTTCACAAATTGATTCCAAAACCCAAACACAAGAATCTATCCAATTATTTTACTGACACGTCTTGCACTTGAAAGTCATAGAATCTTATAGCTGGAAGATCATGTCATCTATAGCCTTTTAAACTCTTTTTCTTTAGCAGTGATTTTTTTTTTTAAATGAAATAATTGTTAACAGCAGGCGATGTTCACTGAGCTCTTTCTCTGTATTATCTTTGTGCTAAGCACTTTTCATACCCTCTGTTCTTTAGCTTTCTAATAAAACTATGATGTAGCTTCCATTATTTTACATAAAAGGGAATTGAAATCTTACATGGACCCTCCCCACCCCCGTATGGAGTGGATGAATGCAGGAATTCTTTTGTAGAAGTGACCAGTGGCCACAGACAAATCACACATGGCAAATGACTTTCTTGGACTATTGAGAGACTGCAGGGACATGGGACCCACCTCCCCCTAGGCAGTATAGAGCTTTTCTTTGAGACCTTAGAGGATACCCCTTCATAGGTCATCTGAAAGCCCTCCCTCCCTCTCTCTTTCACCCCTGCCGTCTCACCAGCCTCCCCCAAAGCCCAGCCATTCTACATGCCCTGCATTTGTAATTACATACACATCTCTCCAGGGAAAAAAAGATACTAGATATATCCCACCAACAGTTAAAGGGATGCTTTTTCCCCTAAAATCTCTCTTTTCTTTGCTAACGTTAAACCTAGCCATCCATGCCTGCTCCCATCAACCAACGTGGCAGTGATTATAGCCAATCCCCACCCTCCCTGCTGCTTAAATCCCAACCAATAGCCGACTTTCGCTGCTTGCAAGCACTTGCAGGAATGGTCATAGTCCAATGTTTATACTGACCAATGAGGATATGGCTAGAGTGCTTTTGAAGGACAGATCTCCAGTTCTAAGGAGACTGTCAATCTTGCCTAAATACATTGATGGGGCATTCAGGTCAGAGACTAGAGATCAATGTGATACGTTGTCATCAGCACCCCAAGCTACGTTTGCAGGCTGCATATAGGACCAGTGCAGACCGTGCAGCCATTGCAAGAAAAGTGTAGCTTGAGGATGGCCATCTGCTGCAGCGACCACAAGGGGAGGGGGCTCCTTTGCTGGGGTGGGTAACAGACCTGTGGTTTAAAGGACGTTTTGCTTAGAAGTAATGATTCTCCTCCTGGACCCGCGATTGGGATTATTACTCTTGCTTTTAGAAACCACATAAAGGAAACACGAGCCTGTTTTCACTCATTCAACCAAGATTTATTGAACTCTTCAAGTATTATTATAACCACATTCATGGATTCATGGATGAGGACGCTGCCCGCATGAGTTTAAGTGCTCGCTGGGGAAGATGGACAATAGGCAAATAAGCAAATAAGATCACACCGTGGTAAGTGCTATGAAAAAAATTAAACAGGATAATGAGAGACAGCTGGGCTGTGGGAATTGGGGACGAGGTTGCTCAAGATATGCTGGTCAGGAGAGGGCTCTGGACAGAGCTGGAGAAGGATGTAGAACATAATTCTAACTCACAAAAAAAAAGACCAGATTTACTGGCCTAAAGGAGACTGGAGAAACCCCGAGAGTATGGCCCCCAGACACCGTTTTAGCTCAGTGGTCAAGTTATCTCTGAGGTTCACCGTTCAGCCTGGGAGTGGACAGCCCCATAAAACCAAATGAGACTAACGAGGTACAGGAGTCCAGTGACAAGGGCCAGAAGGCAGAAGGGGACAAGGAAGCTGGTGATAGGGAACCCAAGGTTGAGTAAGGATATTGTTGATGTGTTGTGAGATTGTTAACCATTGTCATAGGGCAACATTTGTAGTAACTGTTAAATGAGAAACTATTTTGTTCTCTAAGCCTTCATCTTAAGTGAGAATAACAGCACAATTGGAAGAGCGTAGTCAATGTCACCAAACTGTGCCTGTAGAAATTTTTGAAATGGTGTATCTTTGGCTATGTGTATTTTCACCAAAAAAAAAAAGGTTGAGAAGTTAGAGGGTTGACATGTTGTGGGGTTGTTAACCAATGTCATAAAACAATATGTGTACTACTGTTTCATGAGAAACTATTTGTTCTATAAGCCTTCACCTGAAGTACAATAAAAAAAAAAGAAAAAAAAAAAAGATATGCTGGTCAGGAAATCTCTCTCTGAAGACGTGACTCTGGAGGTGCTACCTGATGCAAAAGGCCACCATGTGAAGACTGGGCAGAGGAAATAGTGAGGGCACACGTTCTGGGGTTGATGTGAGCTTGGCACATTCAAGGGACAAAGAGGAAGCCTATGTGGCTGGAGCAGCGTGGGTGACGGGAGTGTGATCAGTATTGGACCAGCTCTTTCTGCTCCAGAACATGTGAAATCCATGGCTCTGGCTCCGGTTCTGACTCCTCAGAACCATGAACAGAGGCAGCCCCACAACCAAACACTGGTTCCTGCAGGGCCTCTGGCACAGTCTCTGCAGCCTTAGTCCAGGCTCTCACCTGGACATATGCCCACCTCCCTGTAGCTCTCTGGCCTTCCGCTTCATCCTCTCCAACATGTCCTGTCCAGGGCCCCCCAGTCCATTCTCCTGAAGCCCAGCTCAGAGTGGGTCACATCTGCTCAGACACCTTCTCTGGCCTCCCGCTGGCTGCAGAACAAATGCAAGGGCCCCTGCCTGTCTCTCAGGCCCACCCCACACCAGCCCAGCCTCTGTCCTGACTTCTGCCTCTAGCTTCTTCTTCCTGGCCCTGTGTCTGGGTCAAAGCATGCTGCGCTGCTTGTGACCCCCGTTATGAAGCTCCTCCTTCCCAGATGAGGGCCCTTGTGCGAGCAGTACCCTCCTCCTGAAATGATGCTGATGTTAATGACAGACACACGAATTTCACCTTGATGTTCACAAAGCCCTTTCCCACTTGTCATTTTCTTCATAACTTCCTAGGTGGGGCCCCTCCTCCCAACTCTACAAACTCAGCCCGATCTTCAGGGCCCAGCTTTAATGCCATCTCCTACAAGAAACTCACTCAGATCTCTCCTTCCTTTGTACAGTCATGGTCCACTCTCTGCCTCTAACAGCATTTATCATGTTCAACTTTGTGCGCTCATTAGTTCCTCGTGCTGATTCTCCCACATCAGACCATCAGCTCCTTGAGGACAAGGACTGTGCCCAGGCCTTCTCTCCATGCACCCAGCATGGGATGGAGCAGAGGCTCGGGCAACACTCAGCACTGAACTAACAAATAATGACTGATCAAATGTATATCTGAATTAATGAATGAACACATGAATCAGCTTAAAGTTTCAATCCTTAGTGGCTCTACAGATAGGAGACAAAGAATAAGCCAAAACCTTTCCTATAATTATATATAAGTTTCAAGTTTATAGAATGCACATGGAATTTGTTGTATGCCCCCTACAGGAAGTTTGCCGGGAGCCCTCATGCCTGAATCTATCCCCACCCCTAGTACCCAGCTAGCACCAAACGTGCTCAGTGGCTGCTCATCTCTGTGTATCTGTGCACATACATATGGGTCTGTTTGCCCTACTGAGAATTCTAGCAATTTTTAAGCACAAGAGCGAAGCCATAGCCCCTGGTATCTTCCCTGACGCTGCCTCAGTGGGGGAGGGAGAGGCACCACACCACATCAGGCAGGAGCTTGTCAAATGCTACCCAGAATCAGGAGTGCAGAGAAATGGAAGCCATTTCTGACAGCTTGGATGCAATGTTCTACACTCACCTTTCTGAGGCTCCTCTCCTATTTTGAAGTTCCCCAGCTATCAGATTCAGACACCTCTGTCCCACCTCTTCCATGTCTGATAGAGATGTTAATTACAACCATCTTCACTAAGGAAGCACGCCTCCACTCCTGGCCCTGACCTCTGTGCCCTCACATAGGCCTGGGACACTGGGGGCACCAGGTCCCTGTGGGAGAAGAGGTGCCATGGATGTCTAGCTAGCACTGCACTCACCAGGAACAAGGTCCACCTGGGTCTCAAAGAAAATCTGTGCTCCCTGCTCATACCCTCCAACCAGCTGGAATGATTGGGTCTTGGAGAGTTTGTGGGATTTATTTTACTTCTTTGAAAAGCACTCTGATATTGCATACCAAACACTGTTCTTAAAACTTTGTAAGTATCAGCTCATTTAATCCTCATAACAACCCTATAAAGTAGGTACTATTGTTATCTTCATTTTTCCTATTGGGAAACTGAGGCCCAGCGAGGTTAAGCAACTTACCCAGAGTCACACAGCTGGTAAATGGCAGATGCTGTATTTGAATCCAGCAAGTCTGTGTTCTTAACCCCATGTAAGTCTGCCTATATAAGTTAAGGGCAAAATTTCTGGGCGTAAGACCTAAGATCTAGAAGGTGACTGCCCCTACTCCTTTCAAGGGTCCCAGACCAACCAAGACCATCAGTGTGGTTGGTCTGGGACATTTTGATGTTTGTTGAAACACTAAGGGGCTGTGTGACACTGTGTCAGCCCAGAGGCCACACAAGATGGCACTTCTTGGCTTTGGAGGCAGGTTTCTTTCCCTGGGGTGTCTCTGAGTCTCCACCTCCTTGTCTGTACAGCTATAGTATCCCATAGAGATGTTTGTGGGATTTCATAGAGATAACCGTGTCAATTGCCTTGGGCAAGGTGTGGGATCTAGTAAATGCTCAGTTAATGTTAGTTGATGTTGTTATTACTTGCCTGCCATCTTCTAAAAAAGGTTTCTTAATCTGGCAGCCCATGTACCTTACTGTGCTTAAAAGTAACCAGGGAGTTTGATAAATGCAGATTCCTGGGTCCCACTCCCTGAAATTCTGATTCTGTAGATTTCCAGAAGGGCCCAGGAATCCATAGGGGATTCTGATGCAGGAGTTCTTAGATTCTGAGCCATCACTGACCTTAAAGACATTAGAAAAAAATCACATTAAGTTTCTCTCAAATTACAAAAAGTGTCCATTGCTGAAGTTATCTATGGGCTTTGGCCTTCTTAGAAGAAGCACAAATGGTAATGGGAGTCGGTAACCTTTGGAGCAAGTAAATGATCTCTGCCAACTGTCTACTTTGCTCTCTGTAAACACAGGTATTTCCCGGGCAGCCCTGCCTCGTAGAGAGCTGGGTTAACTGCAATATGGCTAATATTTACTGAGTGCTTACCAGGGAAACCCACCATTCTAGTGCTTTCTACACATCCCCCGTTGAGTTCTCCTGACCACTGTCTATTATTATCTCATTTTATAGGTGAGAGAAGTGAGGCCCAAAGTCACCGTTTGAATTTAAAGTTCAAATTCTCGCTCCATTGCCTGCTGTCCAATTCCAAACCTAATACTCTCACCAGGTGCAAAATTGATGTACGAGGACTCAAAATTTCCAACTACACCAAATCTCCATGACATATGACCCTTCCTGAAATAACCTGAACATGAGATGTTGACCTAAACATCAGTGTTATGGGTTGAATTCTGTCCCCCAAAAGTACGTGCTGAAATCCTAACCCCTGTACCTGTAAATAGGAGCCCTGGTGGCACAGTGGTTAAAGCACTCGGCTGATAACCAAAAGGCAGGTGGTTTGAACCCACCAGCACCTCCATGGGAGAAAGATGTGGCAGTCTACTTCCATAAAGATTCACAGCCCTGGAAACCCTGTGGGGCAGTTTGACTCTGTCCTATGGGGTCACTAGTGAGTCAGAATCCACTCAGCTGCGGTGGATTTGGTTTGGTTTTTGTACCTGTAAATATGACCTTTTTTGGAAATAGGGATTTTCTTTTGTTATGTTAAGGAGGTCATACCAGAGTGGGGCGGGGTCTAAACCTAATCACTTCTCGATCATAAAAAAAGGAGAATAGACACAGTGACACACTCAGGGGAATGAGAAAGACAGACAGCAGAGACAGATGCATCCACAAGCCCAGGAACATGAAGCACTGACGCCAAACCAAATCAAAAAAAAAAAAAAAAAAATACCACTGCCGTGGAGTCAGTTCCAACTCTTAGCAATCCTGTAGGACAGAGTCCAACTGCCCCACAGGGTCTCCAAGGCTGTGAATCTTTACAGAAGCAGACTGCTACATCTTTCTTCCACGGAGCGGCTGGTGGGTTCGAACCACCAACCTGCCAGTTAGCAGCCGAGAACTTTAACCTCTGCCAGTCACCAGACACTAGGAGAGAGGCTCCTAGAAAAAATGCGCATGGCCGAGACCCTGACTTGGACTTTTAGGGTCCAGAGTGTGAGAAAATAAAGCCACCCACTTGTGGTATCCCCGTTGCAGCAGCACCAGCGAACCGAGACAGTTATTGTCCCAACGATAACTTAGCATAGTTTTCACAAAATTGAAGGAATATGACATATAATAAGGGGAATTTAGTTTTTCACAAACATAAAAGGAGGTAGTCAATGAATGTTGTCCTCCAAAGATGCCACCCCGAAGACCTGCGCCCTCGTACAAGCCTGTGGCTTTCGTGCACGGTGTTTTGGGAACTCTTCTCTTTGTATAGCTTCCAGACTAGCTTTTTAGCCTCACAAAGAAACCCTTACATTATCTTATAGTTAATTCTTATGCTAGATCAAGCAGAGTATCACCCAGTTTGAATATCAAAAGCTGCATGTGATGGTACTTCCCAAACTCAAGGCAAACATCATCTTGAACAAAGGTCGTATGCCAGTTAGAATTTATATGCTTGAACTGCACACAGTACAAAACTCATCTCACGGGCAGCAAGCAGGGCGGGGCAGGGCAGTTCCTTAATGGAGTCATCGGATGCCCAGCAGCCTTCGGAAGGGCCAGCTCCTTTCCACATCAGTATTCTGTCCTCTCAAGTCTGTCAGTCTTGGCACCCTTACATTCCCAGTATGACCGTGTCTGCTCCAGGCATCACGTTGTCACACTCCAATGGGAGGAGGCAGAAAAAGCACTATTCCGTCCACACACCTCTTTTTAAGAGCCAAGAAACATTTTCCAGATGCCCCACTCCCACCCTCACTCCTTCATGTCTTACTGTCCAGATGTACATTCCATGCCTTCCTAAACCTGCCACTGGAAAGAGGGATGGAATTAGCCTGGTTTTCTGAGATTAGTGAAGCTCGTCCCTTGTGACTAAGGAAAAGGCTCTTTCCCTAGTAAAAATACACACCTAGATAAAACTGCAAATGAATACCTGTGATGTCTGTATAAGAGACACTGAGAGGTTGTACAATATTCCAGGACGCACAAACCTTTGAAGGAGACATCTTTGGAATTTCAGTTCTGGGGAGTTCCTTTAAAAACCAGCCAAATTGCTCTATGGTTACAGCCCAGAGAATTCTCAGTGATCATCAAAATGAGAGACAGTGACTCAGTCAGGATTACGTGCTTGTAAAGAATAGAAACTGACTCCGGTCAACTTAAACAGAAAAAAACAAGAACAAAATTGACTGTAAGGACATGGTGAAGCTCACAAAACTGAGCCTAAAAATTCAGGATCAAATAAGAACAAGCAGCAGGGTAGTCTTAAGAATTGTTGTTGTTGTGTGCCATCTGACGCATAGAAACCCCACAGGACAGAATAGAACTTACCCCAGACGGTTGCCAAGGCTGTAATCTTTACAGAAGCAGACAGCCACATCTTTCTCCCACAGAGCAGCTGGTGGGTTTGAACCACCAACCTTCTGGTTAGCAGCTAAGCGCTTAACCACTGCACCACCAGGGCTCCTTGGTAGTCCCATCAAGGCTACCCTCAAAGACTGAGGGGAAAACCACCATTATAGTATTTTCCATGCATTTCTCATAGAAGAAATTCCCCCAAAAGAAAAGTGGGACAGTTGTTCGCAAAAGAAGGAGACCTGGAGGCCAGGGGACCCTGTGTAACAGCAACCCAGTACAATCCCCAAAGAGTGCAAATCTCATCTTGGACCTTGAGAAGCTGCGGTGTCAGGACCCTGCCTTTTTTGAGCCCCAAAAGACTGACCATCAGTTTTCTGGGAACCCTGTGTTGTGGATGCTGTTGGCCCTCAGGCAACCTTCTTTATCAGGCCAGCACCCCCATCCCAAGACTTACCTACCGCTGTACCCTTCTTTGGAGAATTGGTCATGTCCAGCAAGATTCACCTGACCTGGAACTGCATGAGGGGTCACACCCTGCCCCGAGTGTGCTCATCTACATTCTGGGGGAAGCAAAGTACAGGAAAGAACTTTAAGCCTTTGCTCCCAGTGAAGAGGAAAATACAGTCTATCATTTTCTTTAAGAATCAATGAGGTAAATAAAGTATTTACTAACCTGTAGAGAAGTTTCCACATTCCTGATAACATGAAAGAGACAAACAGCTAACATTTTGACCCATATGCCCAGCACTGAATGGAGTAATCAAGTAACCACCCCTTTGGGAGCCAGCCCAGAAGGCTTTGCACATGGCTAATCTGGTAACCACAGCAACCTGTATGCATCTCACCCCAACTCTGATTAAGTGATTATTTGAATACGATTTTTTAAAAAAGAATTATGGGATTCTCTTTAACATCAAGAAACAAACAGGACTGTCTTGACTTAGAAAATAGGCCCTTGAAAGTTTAAGAAAGGATGCAAGGAATCGGCTTTTACGAGGCTGACCTCTGAGGACGTACAAGTGGGACAGCAGTGTTATCCAAAGCCTGACCCATAACATCTCAGAGGTGCGAGGAATTTTAGTACCCGCTGAAGAGAACCTAGTTGGTTCAACATCCCTAGAAACTCTACTTTCTCTTTCTCCTCTGGGTAAAAGTCCAACCATTTTGGCATCAGAAAAAAAAACCTCCTGAGTTAGCCACTTGGCGCATTCAAAGTATTAATTTTCCAGAGGAAAAATCATTGCCAAGCCTCTTGCCGCAATGACGAAGCAGTCTATTGTTTCAGCTGAAATGGCTCCCATGAAAGTCTGATGTTTCTGGCTGGGCTAATGGAGTGAGAGGGCATGAGTTCTGTCTGTCTGTGAGGTAAGGAAGGCTGTCACCATCGTTCAGCTCATGTCAGAGCCAGGCCACTTCCATCCCCTATGGCTGCTTGCCCAGGCCTCGAATCAGTGATGTCCCCCCTTGATTTGCTATGCCAAGGGAAGATAATGCAGCACATTCTGTTACCATATGTCACCGAAGCACGGTCCCCTACAGGGATAATATGTGAGAGCAGCGAGGATCCAGTGTTGCCAATTAATCAGAGCCAGGATTACTCACGCAAGAAATGAAAGGGAAAATTTAATATTTGGGGACCGAGGGAAAGCAGTGGCCAAGTCTAATCAAAATACACTTTCTGCTTTTAACTTCCGTGACTGGCTCCACTTTGCTAGTCTCCTTAATTCTTGTTGCATTTCTCTTGCCCCCTGGGGCTACCCTAGGTCAGGCTCCCAGGAGTTCCCACCTGCAGAGGGAGTTCTTCCTGGCACCCTCCCGGGAAGCCCGAAGGCAAGACTGGTCAGAGGCCACCGGGCCTGGCACAGGTCTGCCTGGCTGGCGGCCATGTTGTCTTCTGTCTTCGGTTTTAGCAAGGCCTTGAATTCTTTCTCCTTGCCCTAGGTTACACCAAGGTACTCATGTTTATCAAGCCCTGCTCTTTATTCCCAATCGCAGCAGCCCCTAGAACTCTGAGTGGCCGGAGCATAGCTCTGTTCGTGGTGAATCTGTGGCCTGAAGAGGCTTCCACGAACACACCATTCCTCTCACTGTCCTCTGTGCCGGGGTTGGAGCAGACCGACTCGGGCCCTGAGGACTGCCGCAATGTCATGCTACAGCCAAGAGATTCCCACCAAGAGGCAAACCAACATCCACTATGGAGTCCTGAGCAAACCCAGCACAGACAGGATTTGTTGTGGCTAATTAGTTTTATTGCCTCATAAAATAAAAGTCCAGGTCCCTGGTTTTCAGAGAAATTATTACCATTGCAGATGAGGTGGCATCACTGAAGGAGAAGATCTTCAATGCCAAGGTAACTGCAGAGCCGACAGTGTCTCCACTGCAGTTCACGTCCACCAAGGCACAGCTCCTGGATCTGGGGAGCCCTGTGAGCTCCCCGTCACCCCATTGCCCCCACGTGGGTCCGCCTTGGGTGGCAAACATATGCGCTGGCTGACACACACACTCATTGGCCTCTTCATTTCCCTGTGAGCTCACAAAAGATGTCTCAGAGGGCCAAATCCTTTATTATACTTTTTATTTTATTTTATTTTATTTCATTTTCATAGACCTGAATCAGATAACCTGAGCCTCACGACACTTTGGACGTCCATCCATGTGTGTAAACAGAAGACCGAGCTTTGGGAAGGGTGCAGGACTCTTAGGCAGCCAGAGACAGAGGCCAGACACTGTCAGGAGTAGGGCCATTTCCACTGTGGCCAATGAAGGTCCTGCACTTTGACATTCAGGATGTCACGGAGTGAAAGAAGACCAGAAAGAAAGTAGAGGCTCCTCTTTTGTGCCGAATAAACTCATTGAAAAAATACCCTGACTCTAGATACTTGGAGTTGTTGCTGGTGTTAGTGGTCATTAAGTTGGCTCTGACCTGTGGTGACCTTACGTACAACAGAATGAAACGCTGCCCTGTTCTGTGCCTTCTTTATGACCATTGGTATATGAGTCTATTGCTGTGGCTAGCATAGAGAGGTTTTCATTGCTAATCTTTGGAAGTAGATCACAAGGCCTTTCTTCCCAGTCTGTCTTAGTCTGGAAGCTCTGCTGAAACCTGTCCACCATGGGTGACCCTGCTGATATGTGAAATATCCATGGCATAGCTCTCAGCCTCACAACAACACACAAGCCACTACATCATAGTATGACAAACTGACGGAGTATATGAATTTAAATAACTAGTTTCAATTTTTTTCTTTTTACTTTTCAGCTGATGCCGTCAGCATCATTTAGACTTAATCATCACTATGAAGAGCAAGAAGGAGAGAGAGGAGGGCTCCAGATGTTTATTTATAGCCAGCATGGATATCTATCCATTTCCATCCTCTTTATATAGCTGTGTGGACCCTCTTCTCAATTAAGTTACTATTGCTGCTGCCAGGAATATCGCTCTTAATGACACCGACATTTGAGAATATATAGGTACTGTCAGACGCTCAACTGTGAAACATCACCACATTGGTTATAACTTAAAATGAGTCATTGTCACATATTTCTCCCAGAGTCTTGGAAGTAGCTCCTTTTCTCTTCATTCTGACTTAGACCAACCTCGTTTCACCTCTGGCTTTAATCCTGGGACCATTCCTTTGCCCTCACAATAGTTTAACAGCCCTGACCAGAGACAGAGAGAACTGGTTTGGTAGATGCTATGGATTGAATTGTGTCCCCCAAAAATGTGTGTCGACTTGACTAGCCCATGATTCCCAGTATTGGGTGGTTGTCCTCCACTTTGTCATCTGATGTGATTTTCCTATGTGTTGTAAATCCTAACCTCTATCATCTTAATGAGGCAAGATTAGAGGCAGCTATGTTAATAAACCAGGACTCAATCTATAGGATTAGGTTGTATTTTGAGTCAATCTCTTTTGAGATATAAAAGAGAGAAGAAAGCAGACAGGAGAGGGACCTCATACCATCTAGAAAGAAAGGCCAAGAGTGGAGTGTGTCCTTTGGACCTGGGGTCCCTGTGCTGAGAAGCTCCTAGACCCAGGGGAAGATCAATGACAAGGACCTTTCCCCAGAGCCAACGCAAAGAGAGAAATCCTTCCCCTGGAGCTGGCGCCCTGAATTCAGACTTCTAGCCTCCTAAACTGAGAGAATAAATTTCTCTTTGTTAAGGCCACCCACTTGTGGTCTTTCTGTTTTAGCAGCACTAGATGACTAAGACAGTAGAGAAGGTCAGCCAGGGGCCCAGCCGAAAGGGTGCACTGACCACACACAGAAAAGGCCGCATCACGCATTTGAATGTAGAAAAGGGAGAGATAGGGATTTTGAATTCCATATCTTCACATACGGAACAAAGGCTAAAGCTTCGCCCATCCTTTACTTTACCCTGTGCCTTCCCCAGACAGGAAGCAACTATCTATCACCCCTTTGTGATTGGATGCACCTCTTCCAGCACAGGATTACTTAGGCTGCTGTGTTCTCTGCCCAAGGCCTCAGACCTCACCCTCTCCCAAAGCAAAAGATTAATGGACGCTTTGCCTTCCCTGCCCCTCCTTGCTGGCCTCAGGTGGCTGTTTTTTCCTAATGTCATAATAGCACCACGGTCTGCTCACTCTTTTTGCTCCACCCACAGAAATTTCAGCAGAGATGTGACCTTCTCGGGGTGTGCCTTCAGGGTGCACAGCCCTGGGGTCTGAGCTTGGGAATCACCCCACCCCAAATCCTGCCTGCTCCAAGGAGGGGTGGAGAGGCAGAGTAGACGAGGCTTACCAGAACTTTCTCCAGCTAAAGACTACTACTTAGAGGGGAAAATGAGAAAGTATAGACTTGGAGCTAGGATTTTTTAAATCTGACTATGGAAAAGAATTTTGGGAAAACATGTTAACTTTGTTGGTAACACTGTCCCATTACTGTCATTATCCCAGAGCAGCGATTTCACCCTCCCTAACCTTAGCAGTGGTTAAGAGCTCGGCTGCTGAACAAAAGGTCAGCAGTTTGAATCCACCAGCTGCTCCTTGGAAACCCAATGGGGCAGCTCTACTCTGTCCTAAAGGGTCACTATGAGTCAAAATCCACTCGACAGCAACAAGTTGTGGTTTTAATCTTTGAGTATTGGCCCCCAGTTCTCCTCAGGGATTTTAGAATGCTGATTTTAAACTCAGGGCAGCCAGGAGCTGATGTCTGTCAGGCATGTTTTCATGGCTGTCAGTCCACGGCTGCGTGGAGCATGTGGTGTGGCTGGATACCGTCCCTTCCTACCCTAGGAATGTCCTGCTCAGCAAGACCCCATCCATCCTTGTCAAGCCAAGGTGGTGGAATGCTCCTCTGGTGGCGAGTTTTATACCAAAGTCATTTCTTTCTTCACACTGTCTAGATAAGACAATTGGAATTCATTTCAGTAGCTTGTACTTCCTGGGCTGCCTGCCTGTAAATCAGAGTGCTGTAAGGGAGAGGAGAGAGAGATTTTCTGACTCACCTGTGTTTACACATTTAGTGATGGCTCCCCACACCTGACTGCACAGGACACGGCATGGCATCCATCACGCTCAACTGGGCCGGCGTCCACTCTATGTACAACCCAAATCCCAGGTCTTGTCTTTGCAGGGCCCCACCTCCCCCAGGCAGTGCTCTCAGATGCTGGACTTTAGAGAGGTCCAGCTGGCTTTGCCCAGAAGAAGTCCATCCCCCTTGCTTTGCCGTTCCCCTCTTCCTTGGAGCAGGTTTTGTCTCTCAGACTGTGGAGCACTGTAGCCCACGCCAGCCCGGGAGCCCCTTCCCAGGTCATCTCACACTCTCGGACCCTCTAGTGATCCCTCTGGTGTCTCTGGTGTCTCACCACTTTCCCCTCTCCAGGTCTGGCCTGTATACCAGGTGTGCAGATGAATATTGAGTAAGAACAACAGAGACACAGAACCACGTGGAAAGCCACATGGAACCATCATTTACTAGGTCTGGGGAGTACTGGAGGCAACCACACACGCACAAACGTAAACAAACACAGAACCACACACACGGACACACAAACACACACCCATACCAACTTACAGAAACTAACCTGCACACACAAATACACACACACACACACACACACGCACAACTTCCATTAAATCCCCGAGAAATTTTGCTTTTGTGTTCAGGGAATGGGTATGGTATCTCTTCTCTGAATCTTTCTATAAGCAGCATTTATCTCTCTTGGGAATCAGCCTGGCACCCATTTTCAACCAAGTAGGTAAGAGAATAGCTTGCCTTCCTCATATGTAATCTGTATCATTTTACCTGTATGTCTTCTAAGCCACCTCTTTTCCAGCCATTCCTAATCTGGAAGTTCTTCTGTTCTTTAGTCAATTTAAATTTAAAAAATAATAATAAAAATAAAACTACATTGAATTCTTGAAAATAGAAAAATGGGTGGGTTACTTTTCTCTCTGGGCTCTTTGCGTGGAGGAGCTGACCCATGTGCAGGTCCTCTAAGGAAGAGAAGCTGAGGACCTTTGTGCTCAAGGCTCTCTGGGCCATCTCCCCACAGCCAGGACTGATGACAATGGGTACCGAGGCACTATAAGGAAGTGCCTCCAAGGGCCAGCTCCTGCCACAGAAAGGAATTCTTCTACAAACGGTGCCTTGCTCTGCAATGCTGCTCCTGAGATTGACAAATGGCCCTGTTTCCTGCAGTAAAAGCCAAGCAAGGCCCAGAGTCACGGAGTGGACAGTGTTAGGTGGGGAGGCCAGGGCATGGAGGATAGGGTGTCATGGGGCCACAGGAATTGGGGTAATGGGGACTTGAGCCCTAAGATGTTTCCCCTATCAGCTTATACATTCACTCCATGAATATTTATTGGACACCAACCATTTGCCAGACTGATCTGAGCTTTGGGGATAAAGCAGTAAACAAGACAGAGAAGATGCCTGGTCTTGTGAGGGCTGGGGACAAGGAACAAGGTACATACAATGAATAAGCAAGCAAATGAGACATTTTCAGATAGTCACAAGTGCTAGGAAGATAATTAAACAGGGAATGTGAGCGGAAGTCAGTGGGGAGAAGGGCTACTTTAGATTAGGTCCTCAGGGAAGGTCTCTCTGTGTTAAGACCCAAATGGAGAAAGGGATCCAGCTATGTGAAGGAAGAAAGTTCCAGGTAGAAGAAAGAGCAAGAATGCAAGTCCTCAGGCAGGAACATTTAGCAAAATAATTGGTTTTACCAAACCCATTCAGCCCAAATGCCACCTCATTGAGGTCACCCAGGGATGCTGCACATCCCATCCTCTGAGTCCTGTGAGGGGCTGGGCCTCTCTGGTGGCCCAGATCACACCACCCTGCTGACCTCGCCTCCTCTAGACTGCAGGGCAACGTCCTCTTCAGCTCTGTCTTTTCACACCACCAAGGAAGAAGTTGAACATATCCCAGCTGTTCCACAGAGAGTGATTATGATCATTTTACCTTTCAGGCACCCTTCCATTTGGAGATTAATTTGGGGATATATTTCTCCATATTAGTTGACTATGAAGTAAAAATTAATTTTGTTTGGGGGATTTCCCTGCACCTTTTTCAGATAAGGAGACATAGACTGCTCAGTATCTTGAGACCAACGGCCTCTTCAGAACTTTCCTCAGCATAAGCACAGCCCTATAGATGCAAGGGACTTTCTAGATTTCCAGTAATACACTGAAGATTTTCAAAGCCTGGATTGATATGTCCTTCTGCAGATTTTCTTTTTAAGCTTTTTGGTTAGCTTATTGTTTGCCCCAACTGCTGTCTATGGCCTCAGGTAGCCATGCTGTTAAAACACTTGCCAGTAACAGCCCCATAAAACAAAATGGGACTAATGAGGCACAGCAGTCCAGGGACAAAGACTAGAACGCAGGAGGGGACAAGAAAGCTGGTGATAGGGAACCCAAGATTGACAAGGGACAGTGTTGACATGTCATGGGGTTGTTAACCATTGTCATAGGGCAATATGTGTACTGTTTAATGAGAAACTATTCTGTTCTGTAAACCTTCATCTAAAGTACCAAAAAAAAAAAAAAGAATTATCTATGTGAGATCAAATTGAAAATAGCAACTCAAAAGGTTTGATGGGAAGCCTAGGGTGCAGTGAGTTGAAGATAATGGAGATGGAATAATTTGGAAAAGGATAGTGAGAATAACAGCACAACTGGAAGAATGTAATTGGTGTCACTAAATTGTACATTGAGAAATTTTTGAAATGGTGTATCTTTAGCTATGTATATTCCACACCCCCCCCCCCCGAAAAAAAAAGGTCCTCCAAGGTCAAGAAGAGAGAGTGTTGACATGTCGTGGGGTTGTTAACCAATGTCATAAAACAATATGTGTACTGACTGTTCAGTGAGAAACTATCTGTTCTGTAATAATAAAAAATAATAATAATAAGCCATCATGCAGAAAGCCATGGAAAGAGTATCCCAAATAAAAAATCTTGAGATGGGAAAAAAAAAAAAAACACACTTTCCAGTAAATGTTTTCAACAAATACTACCCACCTCCCACAAGAGAGTTTTAGGCCTAGGCCACTGATAATGACAACCTTTCAAGTGAGGTCTTCCAGGGAACTACTAGACAGGTCAAATAATAACGATTCTTGGGGAACGAGGTTCATTCTGCTCCCTCCAGTACTGGGAATGCAGGCTGTTATTTTCAAGGCTACCACTGAGCTGGGGAAGGCAGATGGGACTAGGGTAGGTTAAAATGCCACAAAGCCCACTGTTCTTACCAAAATTTAACTGCTTTTTTTTTTTTTAATTATAAATGCTGAGTTTCTGCAAGCCTTTGGTCAATTTCTAGAGTTCCGAGAAAGTTGATTCTGACATTTTTTGCCAGTTTTTTTCATTGCTTTTATAGACTGATACGTTTTCAGAGGTCCATACTCCTTCATTTTCTCTGACATCTGCCTTCTCTTTTCCTTTGGAAGTTGTTGTGAAACCTGTCTGGCCACATTGGAATCATGTCTCTATGGCATCAGAGATCCTGTCAATTCAGCCCATCATGTTTAGTGAAGTACAGGGCCAATGAGGGTGGAGGACTCCCTCAGTGAGATGACTGGCACAATAGCCACAATGACGAACCTCGAACATGTCGGCATTTGTGAGGATGCCACAGGATCAGGCAACATTTTGTTCTGTTGTACGTAATGTTGTCTTGAGTCAGAGTTGGCTCAATGACAGCTAACAACAACAAAAAGTTAATGAAACTAAGACTTGAGTGACCATCTATGACAGAGAATACAGACTATCCAGAAGTGGCTCAGAAAAGTCACTAAACAAACAACTATAACTACAAGAAGCAATAATAACAACAAACTCAGGAGAAGGAGGGAAATCTGATTTCCCAAGTTGCCACATTATATTACTTGGAATGCCCAGTTTTCAACAAAAAATTATGAGACATGCAAAGCTACAAGAAACTATAGTGCATACACAAGGGAAAAAAATATCAATCAACAGAAACTGTCTCTGAAGAAGCCCAAATATTAGACTTACTAGACAAAGACTTTAAATCAGCTATTTTAAATATGTCCAAGGAGCTAAAGGAAATTAGGAGAACAATCTCTCGCCAAATAGTGAACATCAATAAAAAAGACAGAAATTACAAAAAGGAAACAAGTAGAAATTCTGGAGTTGAAAACTGCAATAATAAAATTTAAAAATTCATGAAAGGATCTTGTAACGGATAGAATTATGTCCCCCAAAAAATGTGTGTATCAATTTGGCTGGGCTGTGATTCCCGGTATTGTGTGATTTTCCTGTATGTTGTAAATCCTGCCTCTATGATGTTAATGAGAGCGGATGGGCAGCAGTTGTGTGAGTGAGGCAGGACTCAGTCTACAAGATTGGTTGAGTCTTGAGGCAATCTCTTGAGATATGAAAGAACGGAGCAAAGAAACAGGGGGACCTCATACCACCAAGAAAGCAGTGCCGGGAGCAGAGCACATCCTTTGGACCCAGGGCCCCTGAGCAGAGAGGCTCCTAGTCCAGGGGAACATTGATGAGAAGGCCAACAGAGAGAGGGAGACTTCCCCTCGTGGTGATGCCCTGAATTTGGACTTTTAGCCTACTTTACTGTGAAGAAATAAATTTCTCTTTGTTAAAGCCATCCACTTGTGGTATTCCTGTTATAGCAGCACTAGATGACCAAGACAAAATTCAACAGCAGATTTGAGCAATCAGTGAACTCAAAGATAGGTCAATTGAGATTATCCTGTCTAAGGAACAAAAAAAAGAAGAAAAATGAACAGAACTGCAGAGAACTGTGGAACAAAATTAAGCATATGGAGTTTCATTTTGGGGTAATGAAAATGTACTGCAACTAGATAGTGGTGATGGTTGTGCATCTCTGTGAACACAGGCAGCCCCAAAATTACAAAGGGGCTCCATTCCGACGACTTCATGGTAAGCCAATTCTGACATAAGTCAAATATCTCATTTTTTTTTAAGTCTTCATTATTATTGCCTTTTATTAACAGTATCTTTATAAATCCAATCTTTATTTGTTTTTAGGGGGTTGGAAACATTACATATAAACTTACAGAAATGATGACATCAGCATATTATGTGCTGCAACATTGTATGGAGTCCTTATGACTAATGATAAGGTGTACCAAAAAAAAAAAAAATGGTCATCATAACTCAAACACTTTGTAAGTCGGGGACTAGGGGACTACCTGTAAACTAAAGACCACTGAATTGTACACTTTAAAATGGTAAGTTGTATGTACGTGAATTATATCTCAATAAAAAAGTAATTCGTTTAAAAAAGAAATAGTCTGATTATACAGCACCTGCCAATGCTAAAATGCATTGTGGTAACTGTGCCCTTCTTCCTCCGATCCGCAAGGTTCCTGGTGTGTACGCTTGAACAGTTGATGGCTAGTTTCTTGATGCTGTTGTTATTTTTTCCAATCTATTGCGCCTTTTTCAGAATAAAGATGAGAAAATATGAAAGGAAGTTTAAAGAAATAAGGGCAATTATTCTTTGAACTCACGTAACACTTGGCAGTTACATGGTGCTTTCATCTTTATTAATCAGCTTAATCCTCCCTTTGAAGGTAGAGTAGCTAAAGCCAGTGGAAGAAATGATGAAGTAAAAGAGTTGAGCAGAAGATTTCAAAGGGTGGCTAGAGAAGACCAAGTATTATAATTAGATGTGCAAAGACCTGGAGTTAGAAAGTCCAAAGAGATGAACGTGCTCTGCATTTCTCAAGCTGAAAGAACTGAAGAAAACATTCAAGCCTCAAGTTGCAATTCTGAAGGATTCTACAGGGAAAATATTGAATGACACAGGAAGCATCAACAGAAGATGGAAGAAATACACAGAGTCACTGTACCAATAGGAACTGCTCGATGTTCAACCATTTCAGGAGGTATTTGTTCTCATACACCCCGTTTTAATAAGATCAAGCGGTTAAGTTGCTTTTCAAAGTACAAGTTTTGCCAGTAATGCCACTTCTAAAAATGTAGGAAACTTAGAGACACATCCGAACGGGAAGAAAGGTTGAGGGTGCCTTTGGGGTGTGGTATGTGCCACTGGAGACAGGCTGGTCTCCAGAAGACAGGAGCCTGAATTTGAAAAGAGACTCCCCTTGGCTTACAGGTTCAAACCAGCAGTCGCGTGCATACCCTCAATCATCAGTGCCTCACCAGGTCCAAGTCCTTCTGTGCATTTCTGTTTTACGTGCAGCAGTGGCAGTACAATGTTAGCTAGAATACGAAGATGACTTGATAATCATCCCATCCCTCACAACAGCCAGTTCCCAAGGGTTATTGGGGGAGGGGTGAATGTCATTGATTATGTGGCTATTATGCTAATTTTGGAGCCCTGGTGGCACAGCGGTTAAGAGCTCGGCTGCTAACCAAAAGGTCTGCCGTTGGAATCCACTAGCTACTCCTTGAAAACCCTATGGGGCAATTCTGCTCTCTCTTATAGGGTTCCTATGAGTTTGAATCGACTTGACAGAAACAATTTTTTTTGTTTTTTATGCTAGCTTTTCCAAAAGAGAGTTTTCCAGCCCCACCTGCCCCCAGAAACTAATGTGAACACCCTACTGAGTCTTAGGGGTGAAGTGAGTTACTCAGCAGCTTTATTCAGACAGAGAATTTGGGGGTTCATGGTGTTCTAGAACCCATAAAGAGTCTGCCTGGCCTCTGCAGACGTGGCAGCTCTCTTCTAGGTTTCGGCTGAAAGCAGTCCTTCCTGATGGAAAGGATTTCAACAGCAGCAAAGCGCTGCTTAACATGGCAAGAAACAGTGGCCTCCAACCTCAGAGCGACATGGTTTCGTTCTTGTCTCTCAACACAAACCTAACCAGGGACCAGCAGGCAAATTAGCACAGTACAACAGTGCCATCAAGTGCTCGAAAGAGGAAAACAGCCATTGACTGAGGAGGGGATTTCCAACAGGTAAATTCTGGGTGAAACCGCTTAGATGAGAATCGTCCGTACTGTCCTGACTCTGCTTTTTGTCCAGGTAGACGGCAGAAATATCCACAGTTTAACTCTTTCTTTTTCATATCACTCTTTCAGCCTGTTTTCCTCGTCTCAGGGGCTTTGCTCTTGCCTCTGCTTGAAGTGTCCTTTCCTCAGATCTTTTGCCAGTTGATCGTTTTCGTCACTCAGACTTCAGCAGAAAGGCCACTTCCTCTGAAGACTCTTCTGTATTCACTCCATGTGGGTCTCACCTCACAAGACACTCTCATAACACAATTTTCATTCTTCTTCATGGCCCTTTCAGGCTCTGAAATTACCTTATTTATTCATTTATTTACTTACTTCTTGTCTGCCCTCCCCACACCCATGGATCCTAGAAGGAAATTTCCTGAGAGCAGAAACTCGTCTGTCTTCTTCACCGCCATATTGGCCATCTGGAACACTGCCTGGACTACAGGATCTGCCAACACAGTACACGCTGCTTGGCAGGATGGACGGACAGATGGACGGACGGACTGATGGACGGGTGGGTGGATGGGTGAGTGGGCAGGTGGCTGGGTGGATGGATGGGTGGATGGATGGATGGATAGATGGGTAGGTGGGCAGGTGGGTGGGTGGATGGATGGATAGATGGACAAGCAAGGAAACAAAAAAGCCAGTGTTTTACACTGGAGGCCCAAGGAGTGCTGTCTCCATTAGCGAGCCAACAGCCAACATTTGGGTTCTGTTTTTTCCAAAATCCAGTGACTCTGAACACAAGGACAGCCAATATCATCCATTGTTATTCAGAGAACACCTGCAATCTGTTCATTTGGCTTTAAGAAAACGCACTCCAATCTTCTATCAGGCGCAGAATGATCCCAGGTATTGTACACAGGCTGTGCCTTCCTTTAAGCTCCCTCTATGCTCGTAAAGCTGCTATGGACACAAGAAGACTTAAATGAGTCTTTCCTGTGTGAACTGAGAGTACTTGTGCTGAGATAGACACAGAGGCTCTTGGGCAGCAGGAAAGGATGCACATTTGCTCACTGAATATGGCGATTTCCTCAAACACAGGCCTCCATCACTGTGGTTTACTCGCGTGTTATGTCTGTGGGTTGAGCTTGCAGATGTGAGTTCTTCAATGAACCCTACCAGCAATGGGCATCCACTTAAGTAAAATCAAAACCTGCAGGCAAAGTTGCCAGAGCCGGTGTTTTGCGGGGGCCTTTTCTCGCCAGGAGAACTAAAATTCAGTTACTGTTGCTGTTGAATTACGTTCTCATTCTCATATAAATAGCTTTGGCAGGTCACAGTGGAGGTGACATTGGTAAGGAGCTCTGCAGTGCCTTCTTGAATTGTCACGCCACTATCCTAAAAGGCAGGCGGGTAGTCTATAGCAATTGTGCGGAAATCTCAAGCTTCTACTTAGATCCTCAGCCACTGCTGTGGATAATTAGATTCGAAAATTTGCCCTCTGACACAGATGAAGATGATGGAGTTTTCCAGGAAGGAATTGCATGGCAAATCCCGGTGAAAGCTCCCTGCGAAAGTGTCTGGCAACTAAGGGGAAAATCCTTTAGACTTCCTACCATGCAGGGGTTTCAGGAAACATTTGGGGAAAACCACACAAACCTTGCAAAGAAGGTATTTACAGCCCCAGGGCTGGAGAGGTACCTTTCTATCTAGGGACAACCCTTCTGGCTTCACGGTAAGCAAAACTATAACTTCTGCCTCTTCACACACACGCACACACACACACACACACACACACACACGCACGCGCGCACGCACATAATCAGTACAAGAAGTGGATACATCCCACCTTCATGTCATGGTTCAGCTATTCTTATGCATCTATGCATTCATTTAGCAGCCATGTGCTCAGCACCTACTAAGTGCCTACATCCCATTGTGCCTGAATCTGAGATGCTACCCTGCCCTCAAAGTCCAGAGGAGTCACAGCACAAGGAAGAGTATTTCTTTGAAGAAGAAAATTCAAAGGCAGCAGTTCAGAGCTCCACCAATCACTCACAATGTGTATTTGGCAAGTGACTTAAGTTCTCTAAGCCTGTTTCCCTGCCTATAAAGTGGGGATGATAACAGAATCTACCACTTAAGGATGCTATGATCCATGTAAACTGTCCATGACATGTTCAGAATGCAATAAAACCAAACACATTGCTGTCCAGTCGATTCCGACTCATAGCGACCCTATAGGACAAAGTAGAACTGCCCCATAGGGTTTCCAAGGAGTGGCTAGTGGATTCGAACTGCCAACCTTTTGGTTAGCAGCCAAGCTGTTAACCACTGCACCACCAGAGCTCCCAGACTGCAATAAACCAGGAACTTTAAGGGTTCAGAAGAGAGAGGGGAAGAGTTTCCAAAGGGTGCACATGGCCACGTAGTGAACATGCTCCGAGAGGCTTCGTGAATGCCTGGCACTTTGGGCAAGTCACTTCCTGGCTCCGGGACTCAGAGTCCTCATTTTTCAGATGAGGAAGTTGAACTAGAGTTGACAGTATCCTGCTCTTACTTTCTGTGGTTTGATTTGAGTCGTGAAAAATGAGTACAATTTGGACTTCAGAGATAACGGAGGAACGAACATTCCCAGCAGAGACTAGAAGAGAATATTCTTTAATCAGAAAAATAACACTCATTGACCTCTATCCATAGGCTATTGAGCAATTAATTGCTTCCTGCACACTGACTGTGTGCCCAGGGGAGACATTCAAAATATTTACTAACCAAGCATGGGTCCCCATTGGCCTACAGGGATGGATAGATGGGCCGCTACTGGCCTGCAGGAATGGACGCTGGCCAGGGTTTTGGGCAGCGTCCAGAGGTATCTGATGGGCCAGCATTACCTAATAGTGGCTGGATGCTGGAGGGATCCTGGGGGAGGAGCAGGTATGGCCAGGACACGAAAAGGGGGTAGTGCTTTGGAGCTCAGCACACCAGCGCATTACCATGGGGCCCACTATTAATTTGATACGTAGGGAAGCAGGGCAGAATTCCAGTACCAGCACTTCTGTGTGCCAAAGTGGAATAAGACCCAGCTCCTGTCCTTAAGGGGCTCTCAAGCAAGTCATGCTCCCACAGGGTGGTAAGCTCTGCAGTGGAAATTGTGACAAGGTCCACTGGAGCCACTCAGTCCACAGGAAGCAGGGCCAGCGCTCTCCAAGTGGTCAGGAAGTGGGGGCAGACACGGCACTTCCCTCCAGACCCACCCCTAACCTAGACATGGCTGCAGCCACAAGTGTGGTCTGAGGGAAGGGGGCAGAGGTGTTCCACTGTGCAGAGTGAGGACCAACTGTTGTTGTCATTAGGTGCCGGCGAGTCGGTTCTGACTCATAGTGACCCTGTGGACAACAGAATCAAACACTGCCCGGTCCTGTGCCATTCTCACAATTGTTGTTATGCTTGAGCCCACTGTTGCAGCCACTGTGTCCATCCTTCTCCTTGAGAGTCTTCCTCTTCTTCACTGACCCTCTACTTTATCAAGCATGATGTCCCTCCCCAGGGACTGATCCCTCCTGATAAAATGCCCAGAGTATGTGAGACGCAGTCTCGCCATCCTTGCTTCTAAGGAACAACTATGGGAATACAAATGTAGTATATGTGGCCGATACAGGCAACGCCAAGAGTGTGTACAGGCAGGTCTAGGGTGATGGACCAACTCTCCTTTGGGAGGGGCGTGGTGTTGTGTATGCTTTTTAACCACAGCAATCAGAAGAGACACAACCAGCACGTACAGCAAATGTGGGTCCTGATGATATCCGGTGTTTATCAGATATCTGCCATGGCTCTGATGCGGTGTTAAATCCCCCCAACGCATGACTTCATCAGATCTTCAGAACAACGTATGAAGAGATACTGTTGTTATTCCCGTGTTACAGAAGAAGAAACTGAGGCTTTGGGAGCTTGTGTAGCTTGTCCAGAGGCTAGTTCACAACCACCGTGCTGAACCAACCATCTTCTTCATCTACAAAGGTTGATGTGTAATGCAGCTGCTAACCAAGAACACACCGACCCATCTGCTGGCTGACCAAATCCCCGGCCCCGCACCATGAGCACTTGGTCGCCTTGAAATTATCCTAGACCCTAAAATCTGAAAAAGGAGAGCACAGTGCCCCACCCTAAGAACACAGCACTGGTCTTTCCAGTAAGCAAAATTTCAAAAAACCATTACTGTCAAGTCAATTCCGACTCACGGTGACCCCATGTGTGTTGGAGTAGAGCCGTGCTCAAAAGGGTTTTCCATGGCTGATTTTTCAGAAGTAGATCACCAGGTCTTTCTTCCACGTTGCCTCTGAGTGGACTCAAACCTCCAGCCTTTCGGTTAACAATTTCCACCACCAAGATTAGTGGGATAATAGTCTGACATAGTAACTGAGGGGTTTTTCCACATAATTCCATTGTATCCTTTCCCTCCCCCTTTCAGACCATGTCACAAAGGACGGCGCAGTGAATAGGAGCAGTGGGTTGAAGTAGGTGCTGTTGGTGCTGCATCCACATCCCTTCGGGCCCTAGCATTTCCACGCCCCCTGCCAGAAGCCCATCTTCCACCTCTGCATTTCTTCCCCTGGAAGCTTTCTCTTCCCAGGCCCAGGGAAGGCCAAAAGTGCTAGGAAAATGGCAGCTTCTAGGAGTGGCTCTCACCAATAACTACCGTGGGCTGGTGGAGCCATGCCCCAGCTCCCTCCACCCTGGGGTGGGGTGACTCTGAAGTCCGCACCGGCTCCCAGAGCTCCCCAATGGTGTGAAGCTTCAGTTCACAGTGGTCCCGGCTTGATGTTGGCTGTTGTTGTTGTTAGGTGCTGTCCAATCTGTTCTGACTCACAGCAACCCGATGTACAACAGAAGGAAACACTGCCCGGTCCTGCGCCATCCTCACAATCGTTGTCATGCTTGAGCCCACTGTTGTAGCCACTGTGTCAATCCATCTTGTTGAGGGTCTTCCTCTTTTTTGCTGACCCTCTACTTTACCAAGCATGATGTCCTTCTCCAGGGACTGGTCCCTCCTGACAACATGTCCAAAGTATGTGAGATGTAGTCTTGTCATCCTTGCTTCTAAGGAGCATTCTGGCTGTACTTCTTCCAAGACAAATTTGTTCGTTCTCCTGGCAGTCCATGGTCTATTCAACATTCTTCGCCAACACCATAGTCCACAATGCACCCCTTATTGGCCGCCTTCCCTCCCTGTCTGGTGTCCCCACCCCTCTACTGGTGCTTCCTGGGGCCATTTCCCAAATAAACCACTTACCCCTGAGTCCTTGTCTCAGGGTCTGCTTCTGGGAGAAAGCCAGCCTAAGACAAGAATCAGTTTTTCATTTATGAATCTTGAAGTGAAGGCTCCAAGAAACTCAAAGCATAGAATAGTAACAGAAAGAGCACTGGCTTTCACCCTCAGAGCTAGAACAGATCTTTGATTTGAGGAAAGCGAGCCAGGACTGCCTGAACCTTGAGTGTCTAAGAAAGCAGCGCCCTGCCCTCTGTCACCACCTCCCACCTCCTGCCCTGATCCAAGCAGAGAGAAGGCAGAAACTCCAGAGACTTTGGAAAGGACCTCCAAGTTCTCTCTGGCCTGGGTTCCTTTCCTGGATACAGCCAGGGAGGCCTCATGATGCTAGAAAAGAAACACGTCTGCCTGGGATATCTCGGCAACCACGCCAGGCAGCGTCACAGAGCTCCACTGAGTACAGTGACTCCCAGCAACCCACAGGGGCCCAGGAGCAGAGCATCCTCTGCCCAGCCCCGGGGAGGGGATGCTGGTGTTGCCCATATGCTCCAGGTGGAGGACTTGGCACAGGGCCCTGAGACAGAGGACCGGACGTGGCACACATGTCTTGTGAGTTCAGCAGGATGCCTCACGTGCCCACCTCGTGTCCTCTTGACCTTGCTCCTGATTTCACTGTGGCTGCAGGAGCGTTTGTGCCCACTTGAGTGTCTCACTCAGGTGTGTGCTGTGCTTTGTTCATTTTCTGCACCAGGTGGTCTCCAACACCACCTTACAGGGTGGGGGGCAGGTGGGAGCCCAGTCACATGAATGTGGAGCAGCCTAGAAGGACAGAAGAGCTGCCTCCTCCCCACCCCAGACAAGCCTCAACAAGCGGCAAAAGAGAGCAATGGCTAAATGGTCAACCCTCAGATCGACAACTCTGAGAGGCCGTCACCCATTCCTCTGAAGGCCCTGGGGGGTCAAGCACCTGCTGCTCACAGTATGACCAACTCAATGGCACACCTATCTTTGGATCCTTTCCCGTGTTATTCATCCCCTTGGTCAGCTCCCAGACACACCATTTGCACCAGCGTTCCCTCAGGTCTGCTGCCAGGTGAAGCTAGGCTAAGACATCCACTCAGAAGAGGCCAGTGTGGACAACGAAGAGGGTGAGGACCTTGGCATTGCAGAAGCTCCTCAGACCAGACTCAGTCCCCTTGGAAGGGCAAAAACTCTAATTGACTGAAATGTCCATCACCCACAAAAAGGGCGGCACACAAAAGAAATTAAGCTCAGTCGTAAAAAAAGAAAAAAAAACAGACAAAGTTGTATTTCTTGTACACGTGAGTTTGTAGCCTGAAAAAATTACCTGCAACTCGAGGGTGAAAGAAAAGAGAAGGGACCCCTGCTCGTCGGTGCCGCGCAGGCCAGGCTGATGGTTAGGCTCCAGTGCGTGACTGGAGTGCCAGTCAGTCAGTCATTCATTCATTCACAAACGATTATGCCCGTGATGAGCTAGGTGGCCTGGCTCTCCACATACGCAGCAAACAGGACATTTGGGAACATTCTCCAGGTAACTGTGGGTGGAAGAGATTTTGGTGAAATGAGCAGGTCAAGGTCACTGCTGCTTCCACAGTGTGAAAAACTGGCAAGGTTTTCCACTTTCCTCATGCCCAGTGCTCACAGCAAGAGCTCGCCCCCAGGAGCCTCCATTTCCCCATGGAGAGGGGTCCCAGGTGTTGGGATCCCCTTCTGGCTCTGCCACTAGCTGAAGCAGGAGCTGTAGAGTAATGAGGGTTCTGTGGCCTCCAGGGCTCTGTCCGTAATGGGGTGACGCATTTCTATGTGAAAAATGCTGTGGAAATGCTGGAGGAGATGAGGAACGAGTGGTTCCCAACATTCATAGCCAAATCTCTGGATAATTATGCCAAAGGTAGAATAAAAATGTTCTTAAATATGCTGTTAACAGAGAGAAGGCTTTGGGTTTCCCACCTTCTGTTGCACTCATCATCAATCCTGGAGACGGGGACAGGTTGTGGAGATGCTGAGGGGTGCCGCCCAACAACCCTGTCACTTGTATTGCTCTTTTACAGAATCGGGGGGAGTTTTTATTGGTAACAGACAATGTAACCATGTCACTCACCTTCCCACTGATTGGCCAGAACAGGGTCACATGCCCACCCCACAATGCCCGCAATGAGGGGTGGGCACATGATCCGGGTCTGTCCAATAAAATGTGAGAGGAGCGCTTCAAGATTGCTTCTAAGAAAAGTTTTCTTTTCAGATAAAGAAAACTCGTTTCCACTGAGCCGACTCTGACTCATAGTGACCCTATGGGACAGAGTAGAACTGCCCTATAGCATTTCCAAGGAGCGGCTGGTGGATTCAAACTGCTAATCTTTTGGTTAGCAGCCAAGGTCTTAACCACTGTGCCACCAGGGCTCCTCAAATACAAAGAGGGGCATTAAAAAATCCCACTTTTGTGGCTGGCTATTTTGTGTCTATCTGTGACACCTGGTACAGCGGCAGTCACCTTGTGTCCATGAGGAAACAAACCTACGGAATAAGCCAATATGTCATTGACGGTGGAGCAGAAAAAAGAGTCTGTATCACTGAAGTCATTGTTGAGCCACTGAATTAATTCTGTAACTGCCTGCATTTTCCTGTTATTTTAAGATAATAAACTCTGCATTGTTTTAAAGTAGTTTTAACTGTGGTCTCTCTTTCTTCTTAAGTGTTAAAGACAGAAAAGGATTCTGTGATGAAATAAGTTTGGGAAGTGGTAGTTTAAATAAAACTGAACAGTTTCTGACTACGGGACTTCTCAGAGTGTAAGTGCACCATGAATTTTCAAGAAGGGAATGTGCTATAGAAATCCAGTAATCTGGTATGTTCCAGCGTGGGATGGTGCTGGGTTACGGAATTTTCCAGACCAGTGGAAATTACTGTATTGATTCCCCAAGACACCTTCATTTCACAATTATAATTTTTAAAAAAAAAAAAAAAACCCTACAGTATAACTTAACCAGAATTTCTCATTTTTCATGGAAAGCTTTCTAGTTGCAGTTATTATGACTTAAATTATAATATTTATTTTAAAACTTTAAAAGTTTGGCTAACTTTTTAATGTAAAAAAAATTATTTTAATGTAAAGAACAGTCATTCACTGGGGAATGTGAATTTAAAACAGCAGTCTATCCTATGACTAAACCAATAATTTGGGGCCCTCTCCCTGGCCCATCCTCAGGTCGGGCCACCGTCATGGTGGTTGTTTTTAACAAAATCTTGAATCAAAGTTGTTGCAGGAGAAGCTGAGGATGAAGCAGTAGCTGATACTCAGGCCACTAGTTTCGGCTCGGTCATTGCTAAGTGGGTGATCTTCACCTCTCTGAGTCTCAGACTCCCCATTTATAGCACAGAGGTCTCATTACTACCTACCTCATCCACCCGCAGAGGAAAGAGACTGAGAGAAGGCAGGGTATGCAAAGTGCTTACTCAGCAGAGTATCTGGCACACAGCGTGCACGCAATCCACGTTCAGTGTGGTCGTTTATTCCAACTCTCTGTCTCTCTGCTCTTCCTCTGCAGGGACTTCGTTTGTGGCCCCAGTAAACATCACTCCCTCCCTCCTCTGAGCCCACAGCACTCTTGACAAACCACAGACTGACTTACATCTCATGCAGTTCCGCATGGTCTCTAGCATTTTCCCGTGTTTAGGTTTCAGCTCTAACAGTAATAGAATCCCCCCATTGCCATGCCACCTCCACCCTGCATCCCCACAGCACCTCGCCCAGTGCCAAGTGCAACAAAACCTGCTTGAATTCTTGTCTAACCCCTTCCTGGCTGGAAGGCAGATGTGGGGGAGGTGTCATGGGAAGACATTCCTTTCTTCCGAATGGGTCCATATAGACTGGTGTTGCTGTAAGTGCCTTCGAGTGCCGTCATCATGCTCCATGTGACAGAGCAGAATTGCCCCATTGGGTTTTCTTGATTGTAATCTTTGTGGAAGCAAATCTCCAGGTCTTTTCTCCTTCAGAGCCGATTGGTGAGTTTGAACAGCCAACCTTCCATTTAGCTGCTGAGTGCTTAACCATTTGCAAGACTCTTTACCTGAGATCAGTTCCAATGTACACTTCACAGATTTTGAAATTAATATTAGCTCCTGAAAAGTCCTTTCTTACAATTCAACGCCAATGGTAACATCCCTTCTGCTCCCCTCGCTCACTCGTAGTTTTAGGTGTGTGACGGTTGCTGCTGAAGAAAGATCCCCAAAACCTTTCTGGAGACCTTTGAGCCCTGTGTACAAACAGAGGAGACTGAAGCCAAATTGTCCCCTGTACTGCACATCGGCCCTGCTGTGATGCTGCTGGGCTGGCAGGTGGCTTCTCAGAGTCCAGAAGAACTCCAGGAGAAGGGCAAAGATGCTCTCACCCTCTGTGGTGGGCAGCCACTGGTTTCTGTCATCCAGCCTGGTAACAGCACTTGGATTTTCTTTCTGGAAGCCATGTCCCCCCTTCTTATCAGTGTGAATGGACTCTCTTCCCTCACAGGTCCATTTCTCAACCAAGCCAGTGAGACATAATTCAAGGGCTTTAGTCCTGCCCTGGTGGCATAGTGGTTAAAGCGATCGACTGCCAACCGAAAGGTCAGTGGTTTGAAACCACCAGCAGCTCAGTTGGAGAAATTTACAGCCTTGGAAACCCTATGCAGTCACTATGAGTCCAAATCAACTCGATGGCAGTGGGTTTGGTTTTTTGTCTTGTTTTGGTGTTTTAGTTCTGAGAAACACTCCGTTGCCCATATCCTCGCAGAGGTCAGAGTGTGGGAGAGGCTGCCGGTGAGGGAGCGGGACAGAGGACATGCAGGAGAGGGAGACAACAAAGAGCCACGTGGGAGCCCTCAAACCCAGCTCCGCCTGGCCTCCAGTTACGTTCGCCGTCAACTTCCCTTGCATGCTTTCCTTCAGTGTTCGCAAAATATTTTTAAGACAGTTTGAAAGGGCTTCCTGCCACTTGCAACTTAAAGAGTCCGAGTAGCAAAACTTCCAAACGTATTGAATGAAAACTCCAGCTAAGAACAATTCATTATGACATCCGCCCTCCCTCTTTTGGAAAACCATGTCATGTGCATGGTCTCATTCCACCCTCGAAGCAGCAGGTCAGGAATTAGAGACCTCCTTTTACAGAGTCCACCTCTGAGCCCAGAAGGTGCTGTCTGCTGCCCACCATCCCTGAGTGTGGGTTAAAGAGCCAGCCCCACCGCCAGGCTCCCTCTACCATGCCCTGCTCACCTCTATCTCTGTACAAAGCATCACCTCCAAGCTTTAGAAGGTCAGGATGAATTTATTCCTTATCAGTAACACTACTGAAAGCACCTTCTCTGTATTACGGCAAGTTCGTGGTGATAAAGCACAGGTGCAATCTTTTTGCAAGCCTACTTTGTCGGCCAACGCACCGCTCTCACACCCGAGCATGCTCTGCAATGCTGAACCCCCTGATTTCATAAACTCTCTGGGAGAATAAGAGGATTAGGAAGAGATTAGTTTATACATCTTGAATCTCTACAGGAATAAATATAACAGTCATTCTTTAAGCTCCCAAAGATTCAGCCGCTGGGGAGGAAGAGAGGAGTTCGAGATGGGCTAGTGCTTTGTTTCCCTACCCTTCTTGGTTTTAAACTTGCAAGAGAAGAAGATTTTATGAATCTTTGGGCAATTATCAACGTTTTGAACTGTGCAGTTCAAAACTAGTCTTAAGAGAATCACGTTTTTCTCTCAGTTGTGGAGTTCCTATAAGCTTCAGCAACTCTGGAAATGAAGAAGACGTCTCATTGATGACGTGATGATGACGTTAATTGTCATCACATACACTATACTAGTTAGAATGGGCTCGGTTTTGCTGTAGGAGCAGTGTGGTTCGGTGGTAGAATTCTCACCTTCCATGCGGGAGACCCGGATTCAATTCCCAGTCAATGCATCTCATGCTCAGCCATTATCCCTCACAGAGGCTTGGGTGTTGCTGTGATGCTGAACAGGTTTCAGTGGAGTTTCCAATGAAAGAAAACTCTCTGGATTACAATGGTCTGATCCCCAGCCGATCATGGGGCTGGCAGAGGACCAGGCACCATTTTGTTCCCTTGTGTGTGGGGTTGCCATGAGTTGGGGGCCAATAACAACAACAGGTTTTGCTGTAATAACAAGCAACCCTAAAATCTTAGCGCTTGTGATGGTTAATGTTGTGTGTCAACTTGCATGGGTCAGGATTCTCAGTGGTTTGGAAGTTATGATGTAGTTTAGTAGCTATGTAATAATGTAATCACCTCCTTGATGAGATCTGTTATGAGCAATCAGCTGAAACGGAGTTTCCCTTGGGGTGTGGCCTGCAGCCAGTATAGGTGGACTTTCTGGTAAAGCTCATTGGCTCTTGCTCACTCTGGATCCTGCAGCTGGCTTCTATTCATCTGATCTCCAGTTCTTGGGACTTGAGCTAGCAGCTTACCTGCCGATCGTGGGATTCGTCAGCCTCCACAGCCTGTGAGCAAGAGGCCTGCTGTCTGACCTGCTGATCTTGGGTTCACCAACCCCTGCAGGAGCGTGAATCAGGAGAAGGTTCCAGCCTGACCCACAGACTCGTGACTTTCCAGACTCTACAACCATGAGAGCCATTTCCTTGATATAAATCTATCTCTCTATATATATATTTATACACTTCACTGGTTTTGCTTCCCTAGAAAACCCAGCCTCAGACAGGGCTTAACACAATAAATCTTTATTTCTTATGTATGCGCCAAGACAATTTGGCTAGGTCAGGGTCTCTGCTCATTGTGGTCACTCTTGGACCCAGGATGACCAGAAGCTAATTTGGGCATGTGCTTCCATAATCACTGCAGCAATGGGGAAAAAAAGAAAGACAGGAAAAAAAAAAAAAAAAAAAAAAAACAAGGTGAAATTTCCCACCGAGAAATAACACACATCACTTCTACTGGCATATTATTGGCAAGTGAACCACATGTCCATACCAAGCTTCAAAAGTGGCAGAGAAGTTAACCCTACCATGTACCTGGAAAGAGAGAAGTAAGGTATGTAAGCAGCTTAAAGTTTTTAAAACCACAGTGACTACCTTATGTGATCCTCACCACACCCCTACAAGACAGAAAAATCAGCGATGGTTACTGTCTTTTAGATGGAAAAACTAACAGCAGAAAGCCTGTAAGTTCCAGACAGGAAATCAAGGCGTCCTCATTCTAAACCCAGTTTTCTTTCCTCCGTATCACGGACCCCTTATCATCAGGAAGTGCGAAGTGCCCATCTGTCTTGGAAGAAGTACAACCAGAATGCTCCTTAGAAGCAAGGATGGCAAGACTTAGTCTCATGTATTTTGGACATGTTATCAGGAGGGACCACTCCCTGGAGAAGGACATCATGCTTGGTTAAGCAGAGGGTCATCAAAAAAGAGGAAGATCCTCAACAAGATGGATTGTCACAGTGGCTGCAACAATGGGTTCAAGCATAACAATGATTGTGAGGCTGGCGCAGGACCGGGCAGAGTTCCATTCTGTTGTACTTGGGGTCCCTATGAGTCGGAAGTGACTCGATGGCACCTGACAACAACAGCAAGTATCAGTCACTTGTGGACACATTAACGAGAGGGACTTGAAAATGAAGTTTAAAATAGATCCTATAAAATCTGCAGTCATGATAGCTGATGGACTGTCAAAGCTGAATGGGGCATTAGGAGCGCTGTAGAAACCACTAGACTAGATGGTATCTAAGCGTTTCCAGGGAGCACATTAAGAATGTCCTACTGAGGGGACAGGAAAGGCAGGCAAAGGGAAATGGCGAACCCAAGGTGGAGAAGGGGAGAGTGTTGACACATCACGGGGTTGGCAACCAACGTCACAAAACAATTTGAGTATTAATGGTTTGATGAGAAACTAATTTGCTCTGTAAACCTTCATTTAAATCAAAATTAAAAAAAAAAAAAGAAAAGAAATGTCCTATTGACATAAAATGGTTTTATATAAAACAGCTAAGCACTTGACTGCTAACTGAAAGGTTGGCAGTTCGAACTCATCTAGCGGTTCTGCTGGAGAAAGACCTGGTGATCTGCTCCCATAAAGATTACAGCCTAGGAAACCCTATAGGACGCTCACTCTGTCACATGGGGCTGACATGAGTTGAAAATCAACCTGACAGCACCTCACAACAACAGCAACATAAACAACACAACAGTCTTGTGTGTTTTGATAAGCAGCAAGCAGCAATTTTCATTTGTGACACAGTTTGTCAGCAATGGAAGAAAAGGACGCTGTGATTGTTGATTAGATTATGTTACAAATGCAAAAAGACAATGGAATATTAAAAACATATTTTCTAAAAAAAAAAAATTTTTTTTTAAAGAAAAAATGACCTATGGAGCTTCTGAGAGGGAGGGGATGGCTCTGACCCCCTGTCCGCTCACGGGTCGGCCAGCCCACGCAGCTTCACTTTAGCAGGCTCGTATGCTGAGTTTCAGCACAAGCTTCATTTGAAGAAAATCTTCGTGTTAATTACATTTTAAAATGGAAACCTTTGATTCCAGTCCAAGCACTTCATTTCGCAGATGGAAAGAATGAGGCTCAAAAAACGCAGAGACTTGTGGAGGGTAGACCTTGGCGGAGCTGCGACCGGTCCTCAAACAGGACGTGTTAAGAGCAGGAACATCTGTGCTCCAGGCTGCCACTCACTAGCTGTGCTACCACAGGGAAGACGCTTAACCTCTCTGAACCTGCTTCCTCCTATGTAAAATGAGCATAAAAATGTCTGTCCTGTCACATGTAACCAGAACACTAACATGGCGAAATGGCCAATTTCCCAATACTGAAACTCCAAATGAGAATATCAGCGAAAAATCATTTTTCAGCTATTAAATTAGGGATTTAAAAAAATCACAATACCCAATTCTGGCAAGTGTGTGGGGAATTGGTACATATGTACCCACGTATATGCTGCTGACAGAGCTCTGTCGGAGAACAATCTGATAATAAAAATCCAAAGCCATTAGAAATATCCACATCCTTTGTCCCAGTAATTCCACTTCCAGGAATTCAGTCTTGGGGGGAAAAGGGTCTTAAACCTCAACAATGTATGCACTAAAATGTTCCTCTAAATATTATTAAAATAGCAGAAAACTGAAAATGAATCAAAAATGGAGTACAATATGGTAAATCCACTAAAAAGTTATGATTATTGAAAGTACAGAAAAATTCAGGCAAATTTTTCTGATGTAATATTAAATAAAGAAAGCAAGATTGAAATTGATTACAAATTTATAATAAGAAAAGGATACATTTCTCAAAAGTAGGAGGAAATAATGGGCTATTGCTTTTCCCCTCTACTTTCTAAATTTTCTGGTATGTAAATATATTACTTTTATAACAAAAGAGAAAGAACAAAAATATTCCAAATATCTGCCCTGCTGTGAAGGTTACTGGAGGAATGAGTTATATAATTGGTGTGCAGGTCCCTTGTTCTCTTTGAAACGTGGTCTGAGGGTGAGAGATCGTTATGATCAATGTTAAATTATGTTTGGGTCCACCCGGCTCGCTTTCAGTACAGTACTACCATCTCGTGTTTTTTCTTTTCTGGAATTAAACTAAAAGCATAAGAGGGCAGAATCTCACCCAATTCCTTACTTAATTAAGCTTTTAGGATACATTCTTCTTGTGGAGGTTCGATGAAGTGCAATTCACCGGAGGCTTATCCTTCCACAGAACAAAACACAGGAGATAATGCTTTATGGTTGCAACATCTGTGATTAAAAGGAACGGAGTGAGTACCATATGCATTCACAGCATCACAAAGACGCTCCTCCCAGGTTTCCCCAGACACACAGCCTGCGCCTAAGGGGTGTTCAGCAGTCATCTCTGGAAATTCGGAAATTCGACAGGAGTCAGAAAGGCTGAGAGTGGCCTCCCCGTCGCAGGGGCAAATGCAAGGAGCTTGGCAGAGCATGCCTGAAAACCTGCTAGGTGCCAGCCAAGAGCATTCACAGATCACCTGAGACTCTTCTGCTCAGACGTGGGCTCTGCTTCCCCCAGCACCCACCAGTCACTCTTCTTTTTGCCGCCAAGCATCTGAACAGGTTATGTTCCTCATAACGGTTTCGTTTTCACACAGATGATGTCTGTCCAAAAATTATCTAAATATTTAGGTTTCATCATAAGAGCAGATGAGCCCAGGGATGAGGAAATGCATAAATTAGCATTCCCTTGACATTTACTTCCTGGTATAGTTAACACTGTTTCAAATGCTTTACACCAAACACAGTCTAGGAAATTGATAAAACGCTTTTTCACACATCTACTTAGATGGTCTTAGGAAAATGGAGCAGACAGCAAACTAACACTTAAGTTAGCTCTCTAGTCAACAAATGTGCACCAAGCAACATGCCTGGCACCGTGCCGCATGCTGTGTAGGTTACAAAAGAAGGAAGATATATGATCTTCACCTACAAGAAGATTGTAGTTTAGTGGAAAAAAAAAAAGACACATATCAAAGAAAAGAAAATATATGACCAGATTTTACCCACACACGTTGGTACCTGAGGAAAAGTCAGTCTTAGAAGAGACCAGAGCAAGGGAAGAATGGTTGAAAATGGGGCCATCACAGAAACTTCTGGAAGACACAGCTCCAGAGTCTGCCGCACAGACAGATAAGCAAGAACCTGAAGAAGGAGAAGCCATTCCCTGGGTAATGAATGGCACATGGCAGGAAGCTGCACAGCGTATTGGAGAACTAATGCTTGTTAGCAGCACAGCTGCAAATAGCACTTAATAGTCATAGTAATACAAAATTAAATATTATGTAAGCAAAATTATAACTCCACATTGGGAAAATAGAAAGGAGAGGCATACAATTATATGATGATAGCAAGGAAATGTGTGAAAGAGCAGAATCCTCGTCTTTAATGGTGAGGATCAAATAGATCATACCAAGGCGGAAAAGTCAATAGAAGCACGTTATTTAAAAATATGGAGGCAAACACTCAAAGATTCCACGAAAAGAGTTAACGGGTTTGCCCTGGGGAACAAGAATGGAAATGAGGAGTCTGGGGAGTATTGGGTTTGTTTGTTTGTTTTTTCATAACAAGTCTTGTGGATGCATTGCGCACACATCTTGCCTTAACGGCTGTCTCCAGAACCCAAGTAGCCACCAGAGTACTGGGATGAGATTTCCACCCAGTGGGAACAATCATTCCATAGCTGTTCTATTTATCCTGATCAAGCCGTACACACAAGACACACACACGGTGTTGGCGACAGTGAAAGCCGTTCTAGTTACTCACAGACGACAGACAGCCAACAACAGGACAAGTTCCATCACGAGCATCCTCCCTAGCTCAAAAACAGTCCAGGCAGGATGGAAACGTCCACACAGGTCCCTTCTCTTTCATCATGGACAAAGGACGCCAAGGACCTTCCCCCACCAGGTTTTCTATTCCAGGGGTTGTACACTTCACTGTGCAGAATGCAATGCAAGTTTTCCCACCTAATCCCCCAAAACGGGATGGTCAGACATGGGGACTCCAGCCCAGAATTGTATCTCTTTAACCCTGCTGCTTGTTTAGACAAACCATTAGGCCTCAGAGGGGGAGGTGCAGTGGGTTGTTCCAAAGCCCAGAGCTGCTAGCAGGGAGCGGGGAGGATCAGGGAGTAATTGTAGCTGTTTGCACAGCCGAAGGACCGCCTCTTCTCAGTATATCTATTTAACTCTTTAAACATTGTGCAGGCATAACTTTGATAAAAATTGAATCTAATTTTTTAAAAATGTTTAAGGAAATAATCAGACAAATTGAGAGACATTCTACAGAGCAACTGGCCTGGACTCTCCAAAAATGTCAATAAATAAAAATCAAAGAAAGGCTGAGAAACTGTTCTGGATTAAAGCAGGCTAAAGAGACATCACAACGAAATGCAGTGAATGACCCTGGACCAGATCCTGCCATCGAAAAAAAGGAATTGAAAAGGAAAAATAGGGACAATTCCGTGATAAAGTTTCTGAATGTGATAGCCATACAGGCATTAGGTAAAAGAACGCCCTTAATCTTTAAAAAAATGCACACTAGTGTATTTAAGATTAAGAGTACTGTTATTTGAAATTTACTCTCAAATGGTTCAGTAAAAATACGTAGTGTATGCCAGGCAGTACACTGTGCATCCTGTGCATTGTCTCATTAAATTTACAGCAACTGCATCCAATAGGTTCCATGATGATTTCTATTTCTCTGAGGAAAATGAAGCCCAGAGAGGCTCATATATCAAGTAAGTGGCAGAGCCAGGACTTGACTGCAAATCTGTCAAACTCCATGGTCCATTTTCTTTGTAAAAAAAAAAAAAAAAAGTTTTAAATAGGCTTTATTTTTTAGAACAGTTTTAGATTTATATAAAAATTGGGAAGATAGTGCAGGTAGTTTTCACATACCAACATCCGTTTCTCCGGTTATTAACATCTGACATTACTACCTATGCTTGTTACAATAAATGAATCAATATTGATACATTATTATTATTAAGTTAAAAAAAAGAACCCCTGGTTGCCCTTGACTTCTTTCCCGTTCATGGAGACCCCATGTGTGTCAGAGTAGAACTGTGCTCCATAGGGTTTTCAGTGGCTGATTTTTCCCAAGTAGATCACCACGACTTTCTTTTCAAGTGCCTCTGGGTAGACTCGAACCTTCAACCTCTCCGTTAGCAGCGAGCACATTAACTTTTTGTACCACAGGACTCCATTAAGCAAAGCTCATACTTTTTTCAGATTCCCTTAGTTTTTACCTGGTGTTCCTTTTCTGTTCTAGGATCCCATCCAGGGTACTACATACATTTAGTTGTCATGTCTCTTTAGGCTCCTCTTGGTTGTGACAGTTTCTTGAACTTTCCTTGTTTTTGATGACCTTGACAGTTTGGAGGGGTATTGGTCAGATATTTTGTAATAATGCCCTCTATTGGAATTCGTCTGATATTTTTCTCATGATTAGATTGGAGTCCAGGATTTGTGGAGGGACCACAGGGTGCCATTTTCATTACATTATGTTTAGGGTGGGTACTGTTAACGTTGAGGAGCCCTGGTGGCGCAGTGCTAACCAGCCACTCCTTGGAAACCCTGTGGGGCAGTTCTACTCTCTCCTATAGGGTCGCTATAGTCGGAACTGACTCAACAACAAGGGGATGGTAGGACAGGTCTATCAACATGATTTATCACTGCTGAAGCTGACCGAGATCATCTGGCTGAGGTAGTGCTTGTTAGCTTTCTTCACTGTGAAGTCACTCTTTTCTCCCCCACTCCGGCTTTCCATCCTGTACTCTTTAGAAGGAAGTGGCTATTCACCTTGTAGAGGACCAGTGAAAAAGACCAAGACCCTCAACGAGATGGATTGACACAGTGGCTGCAAAGATGGGCTCAAACATAGCAACGATTGTAAGGATGGTACAGGACCAGGCAGTGTTTCGTTCTGTTGCGTGTAGGGTCGCTATGAGTCAGAACCAACTCTAGGACATCTAACAGCAACAGCTAATCACCTTGAAAGTCGAATATCAACATAAATTATTTGGAATCTTTCTGCATGGAAGATTCATCTCTTCTCTCCCAATTGTTTATTTATTCAATCATTGTTTATATCGGTGTGGACTCACGACTATTTATTTTATACTTTGGATGATAATCCAGTTTTACTTTATTTTCTTGCTCAAATTATTCCAGGGAGCCTTTTCAGTCAGCTCCTGTGTCCCTTCAACCGACACCCATTAATGCGGGCTTTGGGTTGTTGTTATTTGTCTTTTTTTTTTTTAGCACTTCTTTACTTTTGGGCATTACATGGTGCTCCATGTTCATCTGTGTATTTCCTGCCCCAATTCTAGAAGGAATCATTTCTTCAAGGAACCCTAGTTTTTTCAAAGAATGAATGATATTAGAATCCAAGATCTGGGTGCTAGGTGTGCTCATTGCTACAACGATGTCATTTCTTGTGCACCCTCTCAGCTGCAAGAGCAAGGAAATATACGTGTGTACACTAATTCATGTCTGTACACAGATCTATAAATATTTCCATATGCCACCATCTGTATCTATATTAAACTAAACATGAGTTTGTACTGATGTCTTCAACTCTAATTCATTAATCTAATCTAGCCTCTTCCCCATGCTTATCTGTAAATGCCCACTCCAACAGTGACAAACCTGGCTCGCACCATCCACCAACCATTCACATAATTATTCAATTCCAGTATACTTGTATAACAGGATCAGAATTGTTAAACCATATCCCCCCAGGGAACAACTTTATAAACCTACAGTACAGTGCCTATGTGTAATTCCTTTTGCCTTTAGTCTAACAGTCTCCTCTCATTTCCAAAGTTACTGAAGCACATTTTCCTCCTTCACTTAGATCTTCTCGTACATTTGTAATGCAGTTACATTCTCTTGCCACAGTCTGCATTCATTTCTAGGATCCCCCCACCTCCTCGATGATTTTTATTAATTAAGATTCTCTCTTTGTGCTTTATGTTCTGTGGGTTTTGACAAAGGCATAATGTCATGTATCCATCACTACAGTATCACGCAGAATAGTTACACAACCCTAAAAATCTCCTGTGCTTCACCTATTCAATCTTTCTCCTTAATCCTGAAACACTGGAAATCTTTTTATCTCTCTGTAGTTTTGCCTTTTCCAGAATGTCAAGTAATTAGAATAATATAGTATATAATCTTTTCAGACTGGCTTCTTTCACTAAGCAATTTTCATTTAAAGTTCATCCATGTCTTTTTGTCACGTGGTATCATTGCTTCTTATCATTGAATAATACTCCATTGTATGGATGTGCACAGTTTCTTCTACTGAAGAACTCTCCTATTCTAGGTTTTGGAGATTGTGAATACAGCTGCAGGTTTTTGTGTAGACAGGAGTTTTCAAATCCATTGGATAGATCACCTAGGCGTGAGATGGCTGGATCATATCGTAAGACTATGCTTATCTTTGTAAGAAACAGTCCAACTTTCTTCCAAGGTAGCTGTACCATTTTTGCACTCCCATCAACAATGAATGAGAGTTCCTATCACTCTGCATCTTTTCCAGCGTTTGGTGTTGTCATTTTTTTGTTCTTTTGTTTTGTTGTTTTTAGCTATTCTAATAATTATGTATTAATAGCTTACTGTTGTTTTAATTTGCAATTCCCTAATGACAAATGATGTTGAGTAAAGTTTCATGTTATTATTTGCCATATGTATAACTTCATTGGTGAGATGTCTTTTGTCCATTTTTTAATTGGATTGTTTGCTTTCTTACTGTTGAGTTTTAAAGAGTTCTCTGTACAAGTCAACCAAAAAAAAAAAAAAAAACCCATATCAAAAAATGGGCAGATTAAATGCAATCTCCATCAAAATGCCAACAGCTTTCTTTGCAGGAATGGAAAAGCCAATCCTTAAAGTTATATGGAACTGCAAGTGTCCCTTAGTAGCCAAAACAATCTTGAAAAAGAACAAAGTAAGAGGGTTCACACTTCCTGATTAAGAAAAAAGAAGGAGGACTCACACTTCCTGACTTCAAAATATTCTAGAAAGCTATAGCAATCAAAACAGTCTGGTAATATACTATGAAGCTACAACAATCAAAACAGCCTGGTACTGATGAGAAGGCATATAGACCAATGGGTAGAATTGAAAATCCAGAAATAAGCCTACACATCTGTGTCAATTGATTTTTGACAATGGTGCTAAGTCCATTCAATGGGAAAAGCATTGTCCCTTTAATAAATGGTGCTGGTACAACTGGATTTACACATGCAGAAAATGAAGTTGGACCCATACCTCAAGCCATATATAAAAGTTAACTAGAAATACTATGATCAGACAAAATAGACTTTAAGTCAAAAATTGTTACAAAAGACAAAGAAAAAGAACATATATTGATAAAGGGCTCAATTCATCAAGAATATATACCCATCTCAACTTGTCTGCACAAGCATACGTTCATTGAACAAAACCCCTGTTATGGGCTGAATCGTGTACCCCAAAAATGTGTGTCAACTTGGCTAGGCCGTGATTCCCGTTATTGTGTGATTGTCTACCATTTTGTTATCTGATGTGATTTGTCTACGTGTTGTAAATCCTACCTCTATGATATTAAAGAGGTAGGATTAGAGGTAGTTCTGTTAATGAGGCAGGACTCAATCTACAAGATTAGGTAGTATCTTAAATCAATCTCTTTTGAGATATAAAAGAGAGAAGCAAGCAGAGAGACAAAAGAATCTCATACCACCAAGGAAGAGTGCACCTCCTTTGGACTCTGCCCTGAAAAGCTCCTAGACCGGGGGAAGATGGATGACAAGGACATTCCTCCAGAGCCGACAGAGAAAGAAAAAGCCATTCCCTGGAGCTGGCACCCTGAATTCGGACTTCTAGCCTCCTAGACTGTGAGAGAATAAATTTCTCTTGGTTAAAGCCATCCACTTGGGGTATTTCCACTAGATGACTAAATCAACCCCATAATATAAAAGTAAACATTGACAGAATTGAAGGAATAAGTAGGTAGTTCTACAATAGTAGTTGGAGACGTCAATACTCCATTTTCAATGATGGATATAACAATTAGAAGGAAACAGAGAGCTTGAATGACACTATGAACTAACTAGAATTGACAGATTTATGTAGAACTTTACACCCAACAACAGGAGGATCCACACTCTTCTCAAGAGCACAGAGACATTCTCCAGGATAAACCATAAGTTAGGCCGCAAAACAAGTCTCAATAAATTTACAAAGATTAAAATCACACCAAGTGTCTACTCTGAACACAATGGAATGGATTTAGAAATTGATAACAGTAGAAAATCTGGAAAATTAACAAACATGTTGAACCATTTTATCATGAAACACTCTTAAACAACTAGTGAAATTAGAAAATACTTTTGGGTTAATGAAAACTAAAACGCTATAGAACAAAATGTATGTTGTTGTCAGGGATGCAGTGAAAGCAGTGCTGAGAATGATATTTGCAGCTGTAAAGATCTACACACATAAAAAAGAAAAAAAATCTCAAATCAATAATCTAATCTTTCATCTGAAGACACTGGAAAAAGTAGAGCCATCTAAACCCCAAGCAAGCAGGAGGAAGGAAATAATAAAGATTAGAGTGGAGGTACATGAAATGGAGAATAGAAAACAATAGAGAGAATCAATGAAACCAAAAGTTAATATTTTAAAAAGATCAACAAAATTGACAAACCCTTAGCTAGACTGACCAGTAAAAGAGAGAAATGATCAAATTATTAAAATCAGAAAGGAAAGTGGGGGTGTTACTACTTACCTTATATACATAAAAAGGATTATGAGAGAATACTATGAACAATTGTATGCCACCAGATTAAATAACTGACAGGAAATGCACAAATTCCTAGAAAAACACAAGCTATCAAAAATGACCCAAGAAACAATAGAAAATCTGAAAATATTGAATCAGTAATCAAAAAAAACTTCCAACATAGAAAAGCCTTGGACCAGATAGCTTTAGCACTGACTTCTAACAAACATTTAAATACTTTAATACAAATTCTTCACAAACTCTTCCAGAAAATAGAGGAAGAGAGAATACTTTTCAACGCATTCCATGAGGCTAGTATTACCCTGATATCAAAGCTAGACAAAGACATCACAAAAAGAAGAAAGAAAAAGAAAACTACAACCCTTATGAACATAGATTCAAAAATTTCCAACAAAATACTAGCAAACCAAATCCAATACCATGTTAAAAGGGCTATACACTATGACTAAGTGGGATTTATCCCAGGAATGCAAGGGCGGTTCAACATAAGAAAATCGATTAATGTAATTCAGCATATTAATAGAATGAAGGGGGGAAATAAACACTTGACCATCTCAGCTGACACAGAAAAAAAAATATGACAAAATCCAACACTCTTTCATGATTTAAAAAAAAAAAAAGAAAACACTTAACAAATTAGGAATAGAAGGGAAGTCCCTCAAGCTATGAAAAACACACACTTAACATCATAACTAATTTGAAAACCTGAAAGCTTCCCCCGAAGATCAAGAATATGACCAGGATGTCTACTCTCATCACTTTTTTAAAGCAATTTTACTGGAAGTTCTAGCCAAGGCAAGTAGACAACAAAAAGAAATGAAAGTCATCCAAATTGGAAAGGAAGAAGTAAAACTATCCCTATTTGCAGATAACATGATCTTATATATTGAAAATCCTAAAGAATTCACACACACACACACACACACACACAGAAAATCAAACAAACAAAAAACTATTAGAGCTAATAAGAAAATTCAGCAAAGTTATAGTATACAAAATCACCATATGAAAGTCAGTTGTATTTCTGTACAAAAGCAATGAAAAATCCAAAAATTAAATTCAGAAAACTATTCCATTTATAACAGCATCAAAAAGAATATAATACTTAGGAATAGATTTAATCAAGGAAGGGTAAGACTTGTACACTAAAAAGTACAAAACATTGCAGAAAGAAATTAAAAGAGACCTAAGTAAATGGAAAGACATCCTGTGTTCATAGATTGGAATACTTAATATTGTTAATATGTCAATATCTCCCAAAACAATTTACAGATTCAATGCAATCCCTACCTTTTTTGCAGAAATGGACACGCTGGTCTTAAAATTCATATGGAATTTCAAGGGACTTCAAATAGCCAAAACAATCTTGAAAAAGAAGAACAAAGTTGGAGGAATTACATTTCCCAATTTCAAAACATAATATAAATCTACAGTAATCAAAAGAGTGTAGTACTGGCATATGAATAGACATATATGTCAATGGGATGCAGTTGAGAGCCCAGAAATAAACTCATGCATCTACGGTCAAATGATTTTCAACAAGGATGACAAGACCGCTCAATGAGGAAAAACTAGTCTTTTCAGCAAAAGAATGCAGTGATCCCTTACCTCACATGATATACAACAAATAACGCAAAATATATCACAAAACTAAATATAAGTGCTAAAGCTATAAAACTCTTAGAAGAATACATAGGCATAAATCTTCATGCCATTGGATTTGGCAAAAGCAGGAGCAACAAAGGGAAAAAAAGATAAATTGGACTTCATTAAAATTAAAAAATTTTGGTGCTTTAAGTGACACTCTCAAGAAAGAGAAAAAACATCTACAAAATGGGAGAAAATATTTCCAAAACATCTGTCAGGTACATTCTAGTATCTAGAATATGTAAAGAACTCTTACAACTCAATAACAAAAAGACAAACAACCCAATTAAAAAATGGGAAAAGAACTTGAATAGAAATTTCTCCAAAAAAGATGTACAAATGGCCTACAAACACATGAAAATATGTCATTAAGGAAATGCAAACCAAACCCACAACAAGGTACCACTTCACACTCACTAGATGACTAGAATCAAAAAGTCAGATAATAACAAGTGTTGACAAGGATATGGAGAAACTGGAGCCCTCATTTGTTGCTGGTAGAAATGTAAAATGGTGCAGTTGCCATGGAAAAGTTTGGTAGATCTTCTCAAAGCTATACATAGAGTTACTATATGATCCAGCTATTCTACTCCTAGGTATATATATAGGAGTATATATATGTATATGTCTACATATATATATATACGAATTGAAAACATATTCACACAAAAATGTAATACAAATGTTCATAGTAGCTTATTCATAATAGCCAAAAAGTGGAAACAATCCAAACGCCCATCCCATCTACTGACGAATGGATAAAGAAAATGTGGTAAAACCACCCAATGAAATATTATTCGGCCATAGCAAGGAATGAAGTGCTGCTCCACGCGACAACATGGATGAACCTTGAGAACATTATGCTAAGTGAAAGAAGCCAGACACAAAAGGTCACACATTGTATGATTAATATGAAACGTCCAGGATAGGAAAATCCACGGAGGCATAAAAGAGTTTAGTGATAGCCAGGGGCTGGCAGAAACAAGGAACAAGGAGGGATAGCACAACAGATCCCAGGCTTACCCGATCAAATGCTGAAAATGTTATGGATTTACATAGCAGTGATGGTTGCGCAACCTTGCGAACGTACTAAAAGCCACACAATTGCACACTTTAAAATGGTTAAAATGGTGAATTTCATGTCATGTGAATTATACTCCAATTAAAAAAAAGAAAGAAAGAAACAATTACCATACAAGGTTTTCTCCCTTTACACACTCAGCTCTTGGTCCCCAACAATTATGGGAGAAGACCAGACATTTAGCTCTTACACATTATGACTCACCTCTATTCCCAGTAAAGACTTTTTTTTCTTCTTATTTGCTAAGAAATTCATACGAAGGCTGTCAACTTGGCAGCAAATCACTCCTGAATCACCCGCCAATATTTTAATAATATCTTTGCTAATGAAATCAGAGGTCAAGCGTCCACAGTGAGCGCCTGTGACTCACCATCCCTCCTCTCCCACAGAAATATTTCTTGACGTTTTCATTGTTTGAATAAATGACTATAAGTCAAGCGCTCCTGACAGGTTGCTTCTTAAAGTGCCCTTCATTGTTAAAAACATAATTAAATAATGCTTGGATTTATCACTTTCTTTGGGGAGATGGGGCACCAAAAGATATTAGAATCTCAAATGACACAGCCGGAAAGTTATCCAGTTAATAATACTTTTTAATTATCACAGCTAGCTGGCACTGCAATCACGTCTGCAAGGGTTTCATTTTATTTACAGAAATTAAACTGCAAATCAAGTTGTGAAGCTCTCCCCTCTTACAAGTTGTCCAAAGACTATTAAACAAAACAGAATTTAAAAACAGCACGTAATTGTAAGTAACCTACTGTTTGGTATAACTTGTCGATCTGTTACCACTTACCTATTTTCTCCAACAGCTCTCTAATCAGCACTCACTTTTGATACTACTGTTCCTAAAATGTTTACTTTGGAAGTGACAAATTCCTGTCTAATTATACCGGCTACTTTCTTTCGCATAAAGCATAAATAATATCCCATTCATGCTATAGAAAACCTGTGCTGTCATCACTTTTTCTATAGATGACTAATAACATTTGCCACTTTTACACTGGATGTCAGCAGTGAGCAACTTAATTAAATCTGGTAGTGTAAGAATTCATGACTTTACTTCCTTTAAGCGTGAATCACAGACAAGTATGAAAAGTTGGCATAAATGGAGTCGAAAGATACAATTCCAGCAGAGTAGCAAACTCTGCATCTGAGCAAGTTCCAAAAGTTTTCAGCTCCCCTTCTGTTGCTGTGCTGTAGTGAACTTGGAATATTTGTACTTGTACAAATCCAGCCTGGGGGAACCCTGGAAATCAGCACCAGGAAGGAGCTGTGACGGTCAGGACAAAGGAGAAACCTCTAGTTTAGCCAAGAAAATCAGAACAATTTTCTTGATAAAACTCACTTGTTGGCAGATCCATTTAAGTTCTTCATTTTCCATGACGTCCCCTGTAAAATGAGCCAACCCATTATCAAAACCATTCTGTCATCGGGAATTTTTCATCCAAACTCTCCTGCAGTTTACGCTGAAATAGACTATTATTTGTTCAAAATATTCACTGCTTCTCCTACCAGAGAGAGGGAATTATCGGAGGATCATACAGCTCACTTCACTGACACCAGGTTTAACCTTGTGAGCGGCCACTTCTGGATGGAGTTTCGAGAGCCAGCATGTCCCACACAAAGTCGGCTCCTTCTGCCTCAGTCCTGGAATGAAGATGACATGGAGTAGAGCCACAGTCAACCCCTGATGAACATGAATTGAAATTTAAGGGGCCATTTGTTTGTTACTGCAGCATAACTTAGCCTACATGAGATAGGCAGCCTCAGTGCTCAGCCCTTCTAGGAGATACCTGCTCTGGCTTATCCTCCTACACCAAGCAGGATGGGCTGCACGTTCTTCTGAAACTGTCCTTGACAAGATAACCACAGAACAGCCATAGCTGGCCACAACCAGTTTAACAAGTTTTCTATGCCATCTTAACATTTTAGTGACCTATTAGCTCATTAAGTGCAAAATACATATAAGCACCCCACCTCTGGGTGGAGACTTAACATGCTAATGGAGGAAAATCAACTTCTTCCATCCCAGGGAATCGAACCCTTGTCTAAAGAAAATGCATAGTCATCCCCAAGCTCTGGGTGCTTCCGTGAGGGTTGATCTTGAATATTCAGGATAAATTTGCATTTCTTTGTCTGCTGTCTGTAAAAGCCCACCTCTCCAAGCTGCCTGAGAGCAATCTTGGAGGCAGCAGCTCCGACTGTCTCCTTTCCTTGCTCGATGAAATAAAGGTGCTTTTCTACTCTCCCACCTCAGTCAGCCTTTTGTTTATTGGCTGTAATGAGTGGAGCCAAGCAGAACCTGGTTTTAACCCGGCAACATACACAGACTGATGCCTATACTTAACTGCCATTGCCGTTTAGTATTTAGCAGCTAGCCAATAAATATTTAATGAATGAACTAATGGATGGATGGAGTGAAGACTATAAAAATTAATCTATAGATTATATCTGTACATTTAAATGCAGGTTGTCTTTATAACAGGAAACTTGGTAGTGTAGTGGTTAATGCGATCAACTGCTAACCAAAAAGTCAGCAGTTCAAAACCACCAGCAGTTCCATAGGGTAAAGATGTGGCAGTCTGCTTCCATAAAGATTTACAGCCTTGGAAACCCTATGGGGTCGCTCCGAGTCAGAATCAACTCAACAACAGTGAGTTTGGTTTTGGTTGTCCTTATAACAGGAAATCATTTTACACTATATTGAAACCAGCCGTATTTTCTGGGCCCAAGGCCCACACATCTACATATTATCCAAAATATCGAAGTCTATTAATACTCCACATATTCTCTGGTTACTAGAAATGGTAGACCATGTCACAGGCCAGCCTGCTAATTTCCTTTATGACCTGGTTGGTGGTGCTGATCCTTCCCTACCACCCTGCCTATGCTTATACAGTAAGTCCCCAACACAACGTCAAACTATCACTTCAACGTGTTTCACAAGCCCTTTTATGATGGCAACAGGGCTAAGTGGCAGTTCCAATGGATCTGCACAATGAGGGGCATTTGTGTTTGGAAAATAATCAGGGCACAATACACGGTGTTCCCGCCTCCCAATATATGCAATCTCCTGGTTCAGCCCCAACACACACAATCTTGGATTTGGTTGTATGCTAATTATCAGCTGTTCTCGTAAGTACATAAAATATTAACACTCCGTATAAAACTTCAGACTGCACTGTCTCTAGCAATCTTCATTAAGTGCCACATATTGTGGAAATTATTCCTTCTGGTCTGTAAATGCTGGCCACCATAACTAGCTGGTAGAGTTTTGTTGGAAGATTAAATTTCAGAACTGATCCTATTTCACATACCCCAAGTCCTCCACCCAAACCATAACAAAGACCAGCTTCTCATGAACCCCAAAGCCCTGAGCAATGTGAAACATTTATTGAAACTTTGCTTCTGGCTGGAGTAGTCTCATTTGGCACTCTCTGCCACAGTGGGCCTGGAACATCATAAAAATGAGGAGGGCTTTTCTTGCTAGTGGCAGGATAGACAGACAGGACCTGCAGCTCTCTGCATTCCCTCCTCCCCCCAAAAAAGCTTTAGTATTTCACAGAAAAGAGTATCATTTTTTTCTATCCAAAATATTCAGTCTTACTTCCAATACTACCTTACTTATAAAACACAGTGACCTGTGGAGAAGAGAGGCCTGGCCAATAGAAATGTGAAGGCCAAGGTCTCTGTGAGTGTAGAGAAAGTTGAATTTGAGGTGCCTATTAAGTATCTGAGCAGTCAAATTGCCCCTAGGGAGAAACTAAACTTGCATTCACCCCTTCACTGAGCTTCTTCTGCTATGTACAGGCCTGTACTGGCGCTGCACGTGGAGTGAGGAGCAAAGCTGACATAATCCCTGGTCTCATGGACCTCAGAGGTAAGCAAGAGTAAGAGGCCAGTAAAGAAATATTCATAGTAAATAATAACCAGTGTTGTGATAGCAAAATCACAGCATGCATTAGAAGTAAAAAGAGCAGCTCCTACCCTGGTCTACAGTTCTGGGTCAGGAAAGGTTTCCTTGAAGAGTGATGATTAAGCTAGACATACTAGAGTCACACACGGACCTACAAGGTAGCCAGGTAAAGAGCAAGTGCAAAGGCCTCGCGGGTAGAGTGATCACGGGACCAGGGGAAATGGAAAAACATCAGCTGGTGGAGTAGAAGATCCAAAGGGGAAAACGGCAGGAGATAAGGCTGGAGAGCAACAGTCAGTCAAAAAGAACCGTTGAGCAAAGTTGGGGACTTTGGGATTTGTCATGAGGGAAATGAGGAGCTATTGAAGGAGTATAAGCAAAATTCAGGTTTAGATTTACCTGTTGTTAGCATCACTCTGGTTGCGGTGTGGGAAGTCCAGCTAGGATGCTGCATTAGTTACCTATTGCTATGGAACAAATTACTCCAAACTTAGCGGTGTAAAACATTTATCATCTCACAGTTTCTGTGGATCAGGAATTCAAGTGCAATTTAGCCAAGCTTTCTTGCTCACGGTCACTCACAAAGCTGCAATCAAAGTGGTAGCTGAGGCTGAAATCATCTGAAGGCTCAATTGGGAAAGGATCGGCTTCTAAGTTCACGCGTGCGGTTGTTGGTATGATTTGGTTCCACACCAGCTATTGGATTGGGGGCCTTAATGTCTTACTGGCTTCTGGTTAAAGGTCCTGTGGGGAGCCCACAATATGTCAGCTTACATCATCAGAGCAAGCAAGCAAGAACAGCCAGGGAGAGGGTGAAGGCACAAGACAGAAGTCGTGTCTTTTATAACCTCTTCTCAGAAGTGACATCCTATCACTTTTGCCATATTCTATCCATTAGAAACAAGTCACTATGTCCAGCCCTCAAGGGGAAGATATCACTCAAGTGCATGAATACCAGGAGGCAGGATCAAAGTGAGCCATCTTAGATGCTGCCTACCACAAGAGCTATGGCAATAATCCAGGCGAGAGATGCTGGTTCACAGTACTAGGGTAGAGACACTAAAAACAGAGAGGTGGACAGCTGTGATGAATATTTAGAAGGTAAAATCAACAGGATTTGGACATTAGAAATAGGAAGAGGTAGAAGACAAGAATAATTCTCAGGTTCTGGACTGAGAAGATAGTGATGTTACTTGCTGAGATGTAAACACTTAAGGAAAAAAATTAAAAATTTAGGGAGGAATTTTATGACTTTTGCTTTGTACATGTTGAGTTTGAGGTGTCTGTGAAACGTCCAAGCAGAGTTGTCAAATAAGCTGTTGTCTTTCCAGGTCTGAGCTGGAACAAGAGAGTTGGGTCCTCTCTCAAAAGTCCAACTTCAGGTGATTGCTTATGGATACATATATTAAGCTTGAGTCTACCCACCTGTTAATTTGATTATACAAAGCTGTGGATGGATGGATGAATGGATGGATGGATGGGTGGGTGGTTGGATGGATGGATGGATGGATGGATGGATGGATGGATGGATGGATGGATGAATGGATGGATGGATGGGTGGGTGGTTGGATGGATGGATGGATGGATGGATGGATGGATGGATGGATGGATGGATGGATGGATGGATGGATGGGTGGGTGGGTGGTTGGATGGATGGATGGATGGATGGATGGATGGATGGATGGATGGATGGATGGATGGATGGATGGATGGATGGATGGGTGGGTGGGTGGTTGGATGGATGGATGGGTGGGTGGGTGGTTGGATGGATGGATGGATGGATGGATGGATGGATGGATGGAAGGATAATTAGATGGATGATCCTTCTGGGGTAAATACGGAAAGAAGGCCCAAACAGCAGTTACTATTGACCTGAATAAATAACCATTTGGGAAAAATGTGGAGAATTCCAGCAAAATTATGCATTTTTCTCTGGTTACAATGTATTGAGATTGAACAAATCTCTCTGTCTCCCCATCGGATAAGACAACAGAGTTATCCAGCTAGTGCTCAAACAAAATTTTAAATTCTCAAGAACCATCAAGCATCTGAAATGCAAAGGACTTGGCGGACAGAAGCTTCCATTTTCAGATGTATCTCATCAATGTAAGAAAATAAGGTTGGCCCAGGGGATCAAAAATGCAAAAGCAGAGGCCATCTCCCTGCAGAGGAGTAACATCTCCACAGGGATCTCTCACAATGAATCAGTTTTGGGATGTGCAGTCTGGTACTTGCTAAGAAAATGCAAGACCATGGCAGGAATCAGTGAACTGTGTTTTAGTTTTATTATTCAATAATATCTCTTTATTATAGCCTCTCCTGAAACATTCATGAGTTACGACTCTAAAACTTTATTTTATAACAAAGACAAAAGATAGCAAAGCTTTGCAGAAAAGTCTCCTGAGAAAACGTAGAATTATCTTGAACGTATAAATCACAGCTACAAAATCCAGGCTTTACTCAGATTGGTGATGAAAACAGAAACGGAACAGGGTGCTGGAAACAAAAGCCCCTCTACTGGCTCACACATGAACCAAAAGCTTGGAAGCCATCAGAGTTCAAGATGATGTTCAGAGAGGCAGGACACCACACTGCTTCTTTATCAGGAGCTCTAGAAAAGATGCCACATTCTTTTATTCCCATGGGTGACACCAAATCAATGACCTGCTTTTGTTTCTGCATTTCAAAGATGCCTGTAAGTCTTTGCTAAGGAGAACTCCAGGAAAACGGTCAGCAAAGGCCCAACATAAAATCACTACAATTTCTTCGATTAATTTGTTAGGGAAATTCTTCTAGTCATGGTGGGGTGTCTGCTAACTACCACAGAACTTTGCTAGGTGCAATCAAAAGTCACAACAAGAAGATATCACACCTCCTGAAGGTCTGAATAGAAATATAAAAATCAGATGCTAGCATTCTATAAAGAACAGTATAATATTTAATATTTGTTGAGTACTTACTATGTGCCAGGCATGGCTCTAAGTGGTGCGCATTTAACTTCACAACAACCCCACGAGGTGGATAATTTGTACACGAGGAAGCAGGTGCACCAAGGGGTGAAGTGATTTGTCTGAGGTGATATGACGGAAAGCGTGGATTTATTTTGAGATGTGGAATCTCTGAATTCATGGCACTGTACTCCGACTTTGTGTTCATTACAAAACTCTGTCCACACAACATCCCTACAAGGCACGCACTAGAATCACTCTAATTTTATAGATGTGAAACTGATCCTCTGAGAGAAGAAATAACTTGCCTAAAGTTACACCACCAGGAAAGATTGCAGTGGGACCCAAACCCAGGTCTGAATGAGTTATAGCCCTGCACAAAGGTCAGATTGTCTATTTTCCAATATAAAAACCAAAAAACCGAATCCTTTGCCATTGAGTCGATTCTGACTCATAGCGATCCTATATGACAGAGTAGAACTGCCCCCATTGGGTTTCCAAGGAGCTTCTGGTGGATTTGAACTGCCAACCTTTTGGTTAGTAGCCGTAGCACTTAACCACTGCACAAGGAGATAAGTTCTCTATAAAGAGCATTCAACTCATTCCACTGCACAGATTTAGCAAGTAACAGGAAGCTGAAGTCACGGCCCATGAAGAAGCACTCCATCACCAGAACTTTCCAAGAACAAAAACACAGACCACACGGTGTGAGTAGCCCATCACCAGTAGAGTCAGGCCAAGGCCGATTAGACACTGAAGCTGCTGAAGAAGGGTTTCATGCTTCAAGAAGAAGTTCAACCCAGGAACTCTGAGATCCTCTCCAACCCCAGGACTCTATGATCTACATGGATGAAACCCTCGCTCCTTCAATTCCTGGAAGCTTTGTTCTTTGCACTCTGAACTTCTTACCATGAAATCAAGACACAATGCAGATATGGAATGCAAAACTCATTTTAAGATTTTATTTTTGTGTTTCTAGCATCCAGCAGAATTAGAGTTCAGGCCAGGTGATCTGAAAAATATAAGGAGCTGACCGTCAGGATTTGACTTTCCAAGGCGTAATACCAGCCTTAAAGTTAGTAAGAGGCACTTTTGAATTCAGCAGAAAGATTTCGTTTCACAACTGCCAATGAGGTGATCCACGTGGCAGGGACAGACACATTGATCTGTGGGCAGCATGTGTAGATGGGTCAAAGAAGGCAGGGTATGCTTGGCTTGGGTTTTAAGTTTGGTACCTGCTTTAGGTGAATTCTTTTAAAGAATTTTGCAAATATGACTCAAGGAGATTGAGCCTCATATAGTAGGAATTCTTTGCCGAGACCTTGGATGCTAGACATCTAGCTCATAGTTCCTCATACACAGTTTAACATCCCAAGTGCCGTCAACCTACTCAGTCCCATGACACGAGTATGCCATGCTTTGAACACGATGCTTCTTTCTTTTTTCAAGAACAAGCTTCTTTGCTCCAACTAGGTCTGTCAAACTCATGAGGAAGCATGGATTATTTTTTTAGCAAATGATAAAAGCTGAAAAGAGTAGTTGACAATTTTCATGTGTCCAGCTCAGTGTCTCCCCCTCTTACCCTAGGCAGGCTGATAACACCGGACTGTAGAGAAAGATGGATTTCTCAGATAACTCTCCATCTGCCCTCTACCAAATCTATAGTCCATACTGCATTGTTATGGGTTGAACTGTGTCCCCCAAAAACGTGTGTCAATTTGGCTAGGCCATGATTCCCAGTATTATGTGGTTGTCCACCATTTTCTGATCTGAGGTAATTATCTATGTGTTATAAATCCTAACCTCTACAGTGCTAATGAGGCATGATAAGAGACAGTTATGTTGATGAGGCAGGACACAATCTACAGGATTAGGTTGTATCTTGAGTCAAACTCTTTCGAGATATAAAAGAGAGAAGCAAGCAGAGAGACAGAGGGACCCCATACCATCAAGAAACAAGTCCCCTGATTTCCTCCCTTCCCTGAACAGACTGAACAGGCTGAAGACTGCATTCGAGAAAAAGTAACCCATCACACCTGGAGACCAAGGCCGGTGTGTGCAGCCTTCTCACATACGGTGACATTTAATCCTTCTATTAACCTCTGTGAGGTAGGTATTATTACCAATCCCACCTTACGGGTAAGGTTACTGATGTTCCTGGAGGTTAAGTGACTTTCCAGAAGTTGAGTAGAAGAACCAGAACTCACGTACTCCCAAGACTTAACTCATCAACTTTCTTCCTAATCTGCTTTTGCTCCTGGGCCCCAGATCTCAGTGAAAGGTAGCACCATCCACCCACACTTTCAAGTCACACACACACACACACACACACACACCCATCTGATTCTGCTCCCTAAACTTCTCTCTGATCTCTCTTTTCTCTCCAGCTCTCTGCCAGTCACCATCATCACCCTCTCGCCCCTGTATCACCGCACCCAGCTCCCTCTGCAGTCTTTCCTCTGCAGTCCAGTCTCCACACCACGGTCAAAGGGAGCTTCCAAAAATGCCCTCCTTGCCTTCTGCTTGCACTGTCTTGCCCTGCCCTTCCCCGCCAGCAGCCTGCTTTCCCAGCACTGTCACATTATGTTGTACTTGTCTTACACCTTCCTGTCTCTCCCCCCTGGACTGAGAAGTCCTACAAAGAAGTGACTTGTCATTGGATTCCTGGTACCTAGTGCCTGGGTTGTAGTATAGGCCTAGTGGATGCGGAGGGAGAGTGGTGGGAGGAAGGTGAGAAAAAGATAAAGTTCCCATATTTTTAAGAGAAGTGAATTTAGAGACCACCCAGCTCATCCTCCTGTTTCACAGATAAGGAAACACGGTCTAAGGGGGAAAGTGCTTTTGTAAGGTGCATACAGGCTATGACTGAGGGAACCAGTGTCAAACAGGTTTTCTCAAGTCATCCTGTACACTGTTAAAAAACCATGCATCTAAAATGAAAAACTTAACTTCATCAAGATGAGTCATAATTTCCAATGGACTCGAGCACACCAACAATCCTGAAGGTGGCACAGAACTGAACGTTTCTTTGTGTTGCACAGAGCCGACTCAAGGGCAACTAACAACAACATCGATCCAAATTTCAATATGCTAGTCTTAGAGAAAACTGGGATGGTCGGTAAAAACTTGCTGATTTGCTTTAAAACAAGCCCTACAACATTAGCGCAATAAACTGGTGTCTATTCACAGACAAATAGAATGACCTTGGTTATATTCAAGCTGCCCTTCCCAGGGGTTCAGTTCTCTAATTATCTTTTAACTGGTCATTGTTTAGCCAGGAAAAAATCCAGAATTATCTTCATTATGTTCATTTAAACCATCCAGTTTAGGGAAGCATCCAAAAGAGATTTTTGCTATCCTGAGAGGTCCACCCACGTCCAGAGAGGGATTTATCTTCACTGTGAAACCTGACTTTCTACTTGGTTCTAATTCTCTGGCACAAATAATCTTTTGGATGCATTGTGTACTGAATATTTTTGTTGCAGATGGTTATATAATAGCAACATTGGAGCCTGGTGCATAACCGGTCATGAAAAATTGTGTCTAGCTCACAAAATAAAAATCAGCTCTCCTTGGAAGTATGGCCAGATACATCTATTACAGTTCCAGACATCACAGCCTGGGGATCTGCTGAGTTGGTGAAAAGGCAGACAAGCAAAAAGCATGATTTTCTCCCCCTTGGAGGTACTCTGGCTCCTCTCTACCTCTTGGAATATTCAGAGCTACCATAAAAAGAAGTACAGCCAGAGTGCTCCTTTGAAACGAGGATGGCAGGACTTTGTCTAACGTACTTTGGACGTGATATCAGGAGGGACCAGTCCCTGGAGAAGGACATCATGCTTAGCAAGGTAGAGGGGTCACTGAAAAAGAGGAAGACCCTCAACACAATGGATTGACACAGTGGCTGCAACAATGGGCTCAAACACAGCAATGATTGTAAGGATGGCACAGAACTGGGCAACATTTCGTTCTGTTGTACTTAGGGTCACCATGAGTCAGAAGAGACTCAACAGCACCTAACAACAACAACAATCTTAAAAAAAAGACAGTAACAGGAAGCCAAAGACGGCAGGCTAGGCTTGTGCACGGTTAAGGGAAGGCTTCCCTCAAGGTGCACCTACAGTGTGATTTAATTCTCTCTGGCACTCATGCCCTCTGTTTTCATTCTGCATATTGCCAAGAGGAGATGAATTTATACGTGGACAAAGCAGAGTGGTGGACTAAGCACTGGGATTTCAACCTAGGACCCTGGGTTCAAGGCTTGGCTCCATCCATGACTAGTAAGCGACGCGGTCTCATGGGGTCTTAAAGGATCCAATAAGCTTTGTATGTAAAGGTTCTATCCAAATGAACCTGACCAACAGAAATCCCCCTATTAAATGTGTCTCTCCTTGGAAACCTTACCACAGTAATCGTTTCATGGGTTTTCTGAGCTAACATTTGATTAATGTCTGCCTCTGTAGCAGTTATGGTCAGTGTCCCAGCCATGTCCCCCAGACTCTATAATTTTAGGGGGCTTGGACAATTTCTGTATGTCTGGTTCCAAGAGCTTTTCTTGGATCCCTCAAAATGCCAGACATGCCAAGGAATAAACAGCCTCCAGCAGCTGCCCTCAGTCAATGACTCTCTATCAACACCCCCACTCCTTTGCCCCTTGGGAGGAAAGATTCTGAGGTATGTGTTTCACACCTTTCCTCAGAGTTTCCCAGGGATTTAAGTTTTAGTTGCTCACCGTGGTACCCGGCTTAATGGCGAATCTTTAACTGATTGCCCTCACTTGTCACTTCTCCACTTTCCTACCTGGGTTTCCTGTGCCGCCCACAGAAGCTACTTGCACTGGAACCCTTGTCTCAAGATCTGCTTCTGAAGTGCCCCAGACTAAGAGGGTCTCCTCCATAAGTCTGGAAGCTTCGTAAGGACTATATATGGCTTATTCACCATTCTCCAAAGCCTACCAGTGTCTGCTAGTTGGTGTTCCGTAAATAATTGAGGGAGAAAGGAGGAAAACACTTATTATTATTATTGTTATTATTAGTCAAGGTAAAACACACAGCCATCCCTTCACAAAGCAGAGTCTGCAACATCTCTGTGATTCTTGGAAAAGATCAGGTTCTGGCAATCCTGTATTTTACTTAGGAAAAACAAGAAAACCGAAAAAAAAAAATACCAAACACATTGCCATTGAGTCGATTCTGACTCATAGTGACTCTATAGGACACAGCAGAACTGCCCCACAGGGTTTCCAAGGGGCGGCTGGTGGATTCCAACAGCCGACCTTTTGGTTAGCAACCGAGCTCTTAACCACTGCACCACCAGGGCTCCAGAAAATGAGAAAAGACTTGGAAATCCAGGCCCTTCGAGGAGAGGCTGCCAGGTAAGGGGTAACATGTGTTCTTCTGTTGAAGTCAGGATTCCAAAGCAAGAGATGACTTGCTCTCCAGCGGGAAAGCTGCCAAGGTTGTCAGCTCTGTGACAGACACTTAACAAGGCGTCAGCAAGCACTGACCTCGGCCAGCTCACCATCTCAAGGAGGTAATTTAGAATTAAAGCCAAATCGACAAGCCACTCCTATAATTGAGAGTGAAAGCAGGAGAAGCTGAAGATATAGTTTGTGGCATAAAGGACAGGCATGTCACCTCCGGAAAAAGTATGAGTCAAGTCAGCATGTCACCTCTCACTGCCAGATACACAGAGATTTTAATGAAACATTCTTGGGATTAATCCACACCAAAGGCCTGCTTCCCCCAGCTCCTGACAGGGGGTAATTTATAGCTTAAAGAGATGTCATCAGCTTTAATAGGCTTCAGATCGTGCCTTAAAATCACTGGCTCCTTACAGGTCCGGTATTTCAGGACAGCGCCTACCTGCCTGCCCATTTCACCTCACTGTGGAATGGGTTTGGGGAGCAAAAGAATCAAAAGGCCCTTGACCTTCAGAGCTGGAAAGGAACTTATTAGCCAAGAACCACACAATCAGGCATCTCCAGTGGCCAGCAGGCAGCATGACTGAGTGAAGTGGCTGGTCGGGCACTGTGGGGACCAAGAGAGGACCCACCGGGCCCAAGGGGGCAACTGCTCCTGTCACAAGTCATTTCTGCCGGCAGAAGTTCAGATCCGGCGTGCCAGATCTTGCCACTTTTTTTTTTCAATAGAAGCTTAATATCCAGGTTTATACACAAAAAAATCCTCTGTTCTTAAATATCCACAATTAATTTAATTTAAAAAAATAATAAAACAACTCTACGGGCAAGACTAGTAGTCAGCTGGTACTCATCAGCTCAGCTGTAGGTGTGGTTAAAATAATTAAATCCTTCTGTTTAAATTAAACAGTCCAGCTTGGCTCAAACCCTCCACATTTCCCTCCACCACCACCGTGGAGTCCCTGGCCTGCCCTAGAAGCTCTCAGACTCTCCGTCATCCGATGCCTAAAGGGCTTGTGGCTAAAGTAACAGAGCGTCACCAGGATCCTGTTTCAGCACCTTGGCCAGCGTCTGCATGGTTTGGCTTGGTCGGTGCCTGCACCATATCCGTGAGGTATTTTTAATATCACTCCTGTGGACACGCCAAACAAAGCACATATGCCAGAAAAACGGTTAACGTGAACAAATAAATAATTGAGGGATTCAGAACTGAGAAAGTGCTGAAAAGGTAGAAAGGAGGAGGCAATATTAGAAGAAAACAGGATGGGAGACGTCTTCCATGAAGTGACCAGAAGCAGGGGAGGTTGTCTGTGGAGCTGACGTGTAAACTGAGACCTGAAGGAAAGCAAGGGCCAACCATGTGAAGATTAGGGTTACAGAGCAGGACTGGAGGCAGCACTCCAGGCAGAGGAAGTGGAGAAAAGGCCCCCGAAGGGCGAGCTTGATGTGGTCTTGGAACAAAAGGCCAGAGTGATTGGAATGGTCAACAAGGAGGGGATGAGCAGGGCCTGCAGGTCATGGCAAAGAGTTTGGAATTTATCCTCAGTAAACTGTGAAGTCATAGAAACATTCATTTTTACCTTTTATTCAGTGCTTATCCAACTCATAGTGGCCTTATAGGACAGAGTAGAACTGCCTCAGAGGGTTTTCATGGAGAGATGGGTGGATTCAGACCGCTGACCTTGTGGTTAGCAGCCAAGCGCTTTAACCACTGACCCACCAGGGCTTTTTTAATCATTAAAGGGTTTTAATGAATGATGAGACGGACTTTTTGGTCCTAAAAGATTATGTTAGCAATAGTTCTAAACGGAGGCAGTAAAACCACTCCTAGGAGACATTTGGAAACATGTAGGGATATTTGTGGTTGTCACAATGACTTCAGGGCACTACTGGCATTTAGAAAGGACCAGAGATGCATCCTGCCCAGCCGAGACTCGCCTCACCCTAAATGTTCTGGCATCCCTGGTGAGATTCACTGAGGCTCTGGCAGCTGCGTGGAGACAAGAGTGGAGGCAAGACAAGAGTGGTAGTGGTGGCACCATTAGGGTGGTGTATTGAGTTCCCAGGTGGGGAAAGATGATTCCAAGGGCAGGACTGTGCCTCAGAGACAGAGAACAGTGGGAACGTGGGGAGACAGAAGTAGGCATTGTCAATTAATCACATACTATTTCTTGTTAATCTGAGACACAGTCTCAGGCTATACCTCAACATTCTTCCTAGTTGCCACTAGCAATTGGAGTTAGTCACTGAGGTAAGCCTATTTGAAAAACACCTCATTTGGGTATCCATTCAGAGATGCAGGAAAGACGGATACACAGGGAAGAAACGGAGAGTCTGGGAAAAGACCCTGTGGGCAGGTTATAGAGGGTCTTGAATGCCCTAATGAGCTTCCTGAATATAAAAAACAAAATCTCTTCCCTCTTCCAGGGTATTTCCCCTAGAAGCCCACCAGACTGTCACCTGTTTTTCTTTCCCCACCCTTCCAACGCCTCACAGCTGTAATCGGAGTGTTCTCCACAATTCAAACCAAAGCCCCTAAATACTTTCCTATCACTAGGAAAATTAGCTGCCGTACATAATTAGGCTAATTTAGCATAACATTCATCTGAAATGTGAACACATTAATAATGAAAGCAAACATATGCAGCAGGTGTCCTGGTTCTGCTTAGAGTTTGGCTAAGGCATGAGCTCTGCAGACAAGGTTCACCATGCCCTTCCTGAAAAAGAAGGTTCACGATTAGGAAAGACCTCACCAAGCCTCAGAATCTCAGACAAGTCCCCACTCAGAATTACCTGTTGGGAACTCGTAACTTTGTAGGAACATGGAGTTAGCATTCAGCCCAGTGGAATGACCCTAACCTCGGGCAAATTCCAAAAACAATCTCCTTCAGAATCAGCAACATTTATTGTGACCCTCTCTGCCTCTTTGCCAGCCCTCACCTGTATCCTCTCGTGGGTTGAAAAAGATGGCAGGTGAGGCCCTAGAATGAGGACAATGTAATCATCCATTCATGCGGTGGACATATGTATACTAGGTAGGAAACAAGACGTGTGGCTGAGTGGGTTCCTTGTTGAGAATGCCTGATTCATTGGGTTCTCTATCAACTGCAACTTTGTCGTACCACAAGGCATCCACACATCACAACCCTGCCTGGAGGCTTGCTGCCCTTTCCCCAGGAAATGAGGCTCTGAGATGCAGACTCACAAGTAGGACTGCTCACATGAGCTTCCAGGAATCAAGTGTTTAAATTGAACTTCCCTGAGAGACAAGGCATCGAAGCCCGCCCACGGGGTAGGCTAGAGCAGGGAAGCAAACCACGTCTTTCTCTCCAGCTCCCCTGATTAGTCCACTGTGGCCAATTTGCATTTGGAAACTAAAATGAAGTTTTAAAACCTTTTTTGATTTTTAGGTCAATCAGATCCGTCTTTCACATTGAATCATCTGAGATGCTGTATTCACTGCAGATCAAACTTTTTAAAATTTCTTTCAAGATTGTTCTCATCAAGAAAACTTCCCTAATTATGTTCAGTCATTCATAACAGAAATTAGAATTGGGAATCATGTGTTAAAGGCAGTCTTTCCATGACATCTGACTAGTAAGACATGATCCTGGATGTGTTTCTGAACCAAAGCCAGGAGAGAGCAGCCCCAGCCTTAGAGATGGGCCCAAGGTCCAGGTGGCCTCAGGTCGGCCAAGGAAAGGGGGGTAAAGCTGGCCAACCACACAAGTCTCTGCATCTTTCTGAGTGGTAATATGGCATACCTGGCTAGTATTAGAACTGAAATTCAACCTTCACCAATGCATATTAGTAGTTTATTGTCTATGCCACTATACCAGCCTGGCTTGTGGAAGGTTACTTAAATCTTTTTTCTATTTTAAATATGTTTGGAAATCTGAGTCTTTTCTAGAATCCTTTATAAGGCTGTAGTTGTTTTTGTTGTTGTCAGGTGCTGTTGAGTGGATTCCGACTCATAGTGACCATATGTACAACAGAACGAGACACTGCCTTGTCCTGTGTCATCCTCACAATTGTTATGCTTAAGCCCATTTTTGCAACCACTGTGTCAATCCATCTCATTGAGGGTCTTCTTTTGTGCTGACCTTCTCCTTTACCAAGCATGATATCCTCCTCCAGGGACTGATCCCTCCTGGTAACATGTCCAAAGTACGTGAGACAAAGTCTTGCCATTCTTGCTTCTGAGGAGCATTCTGGTTGTACTTCTTCCAAGACAGATTAGTTCTTTTTTTCTGGCAGTCCATGGTATAGTCAATCTTCTTTGCCAACACCATAATTCAAAGGCATCCGTTCTTCTTCAGTCTTCTCATCCATTGTCCAGTTTTCGCACGCATAAGAGACAACTGAAAACACCATGGCTTGGGTCAGGTGCACCTTAGTCCTCAAGGTGACATCTTTGCTTTTTAACTCTTTCAAGAGTTTTTTTGCAGCAGATTTGCCCAATGGAAGGTTGTAACAGACGCTATTAATGTTGTCTTATGCCTTTGGTCCATTTGAGGTCATGTGCAGCTGCGATTAATGGCTCCCAGCATGAAGACAGCCTCCTGCATTACGCATTTGCACCTCTGCTTCTCTGCCTGAGGACTTTCCCCAGCAACCCCAGAGCCTACTCCACTAAGTGGGGATTGGTACTAGTCAGTGTTCTCCAGCGAAACAGAACCAATAAAATAAATTGATAAGACTGATTGATAGACAGATAGATAGATGACAGATACATACACAGATGATAGATAGCTAAATAGAGAGAGAGTGATGATAGACAGACAGACAGACTTGTTTTAAGAAATCGGCTCATGTGATTGTCCAAACTCTGTAGGTCAGGTGATGGACTGGAAATGCCAGCAGTCTTGTGTCCCATATTGGTAGACCAGGCAGCGGGCTGGAAACTCCAGCAGAATATCTGTGTTACAGTGTTGAGGCAGAATTCCCTCTCCTCTCAGAACCTCAGTTTTTGATCTTAAGGTCTTCGGCCGACTGGATAAGGCCCACCCACTTTATCAAGTGTAATCTCCTTTACTTAGAATCAACTAAGTATAAATGTTAATCATATCAACAAACTACCTCCACAGCACACCTGGATGGAAAGGGAGTCTTCTAGACAATATGAGGCCAGCCCACCAGCACCTGCAAGGGAATCATTGTTAGTCACGCTGACGGTAGTAGTGGACGGGGAAGAGCTCTCCTTCCACTCTCGGCCCGAGATTCCTCTCCCCCATCCAGAAACAGCATCAGGGCATGTGCCCCCTCAGTGTCTGTTTCTACCGCCCCACATGACCCCTAAGTCTGTAATAAGGTTCAGTCCAAAGTAACCCAGCCAGGGATGAACTGGGCCTGATTAAACAGAAAAGGAAGTATAATCCCAAAGGAGCTGCAAGATCTACCCGGCAGGTACTGGCAGGAGACCTGGAGTGTGTGTGGGACTTGATTCTGAGAGTGCTTGATCAAAGGGGTCTGGAACTTACACCTGGAAAGGGGAGCATGCACCGATTTGGGAGCACTCTCCTGAGATACAGGATTTAACACCCTGGCAAGAGCCCAGAAAACAGTGCAAAATTGCCACTAGGGTGGTTCCTCGAAGCATGGAAAAAGCAATGACCCATGCTAAGGAAGTTCAAAGCACCAGGATTGCTGTGGCAGATAGTGGAGGAAAGAATTAGAAGACTCAGAGAAGTAGATGTTCTGGAGTACATACTATGTAAGGCCAAGAAACTCCAGAGGGCTATGTTCCATGCAGCAGCCCAGAGGCTTCACCATTCACCAAGGCCATAGCAATGTGCTAGTGGAAGGGACTCCAGTGCTACTAAGAAGCTCAGTGGTGACTTTGCTCTGTAGGCCAGGGACAATGTTAGGAGACACCCTTTGGAACTAGACTCACTGACAGCAATGGGAATAATAGGACCCAAAACAGTTGAGGCCAGGTGGTGTTATCTGACAGTCAAAAGTTAGGTGGATGCAATGATCATGAGCCAGCAAGTTGGAGTGGCAACCAAGTGGGCCAGACCCACAGAGAGTCAATGTCCATAGGGACAAAATGGACAGGAAGCTAACAAAGGTACCACTCAAATTGTACCATCAGGAAAAACAAAATCCATAATAGATTATCAGTAAACTGAGGGTGGAGCCCTGGTGGCACAGTGGGTGAAAGCTATGGCTGCTAACCAAAAGGTCAGAAGTTTGAATCCACCAGCCGCTCCTTGGAAACCCTATGGGGCAGTTCTACTCTGTCCTACAGAGTTGCTATGAGTCGGAATCAACCCGACAGCAATGGGTTTGGGAAGTTGAGGATAGGTGTGCCCATAAAATGCCATAGTCTATTGCCCAGTTTCTGGACACGAGAGAGTTTGGGATCCAAAAAGCATTGACTGAAGTGGAAGCTAGGTCCCCAGGAGAAAGCACCTGAACACAAAGCATGCAGTGAATCTCCAAGTCCTTCCCCGGAGGGATCTAGGACATTCACTAGAGCAGTGGTTCTCAAAGTGTGGTCCCCCACTGGACCCTGTCAAGCCATCTCTGAGGTCAAAACTATTTTCTTAGTAATATTAGCACATTGTTTGTCTTTCCCACTGTAGTGAGAGTTGCAGTGATGGTACAAAGGCAATGGTGAGAAAACCGTGGGTGCTTTAACACAAATAACGGTGGTAGCCCGAGCTGTACTATCGTCACTGGATTATTCACCTCATGCACTCACAGTATAAAAAAATTAAAAATATCTCAGTGACACTTATGAATGTCCTTGATGTAGCAGTAAAAATTATTAACCCAATTAAATCTTGACTCACGAGCACACGTCTTTTCGACAAGTTGAAGAGTATACACAAAGCACTTCTGCGGCATACTGAAGCGTGGTGATGGTCTCAAGGAAAGGCACTAGGAAAATTGTTTCAGTTGCAAGCTTAACTAGCCGTGTGTGTGTGTGTGTGTGTGTGTGTGTGTGTGTGTGTGCGTGAAAACCATTTTAACTTGAAAGAATGCTGACATACAGATTATTGTTGTTCAGACTTGGATATTTGGCAGACATTTTCTTGAAAAGGAATAAAGTGAGTCTGTCACTAAAAGGAAAAGAGCTAACAGCCTTTGTTGCCAATGATAAAATTCAAACATTCAAGCAAAAAGTTAGACTTCTGGGAAAATTCTGTCACCATGAGCTTGACAACTTCCCAATGCATAAAGACTTTCCTGATGAAATCAGTGGTGATTTGAAAGAATATGATTTTTAGACATTGTATAAGCAAAGGTGTCAAAATTTGAAATATCTGTGTAACTCAGTGAACTCATGCATGATGTTTCAAAATCATATATAGGTAAACAATCCATTCAGAGTAAAAGATAAATTAATAGATTTCAATGTAACCTAGAACAAAATCTTCATTAGTATTTTTTCAGATTCCACATTGTAATTAACCTTTAAGAACCTACCACCTGTCAATTTTTGATGTAGTATCGCAGACAAATACCCATAATTACCTCAAGAGCCTATTAAAATAACCTTCCCTTTCTCAGATACATACATGTGAGGTTAGATTTTGCCACCATATTCTTTAAACAAAACAACGTACCTCAATACATTGAATGCTGAATCAGATACAGGAATTGGACACAGGAATCCGAATGAATTAAGACTTCTGTTAAACCAGACTTTTACAGGGATTTAAAAAATGTAAAACAATGACACTTCTCACTAAAGTTTTGTTTTGGAAAAGACAACTATTTTATTAAAAATATGTTAACAACATGTAATGAGTTAATATTTTGCATTTAATAATAAATTTTTAATAATTTTCTTGGTTTTCTAACGCAGTAAATATTGATATATACCCAATCCATTGTTGTCGAGTTGATTCTGACTCATTGTGACCTTATAGGACAGAGCAGAACTGCCCCATAGGGTTTCCAAGGCTGTAAATCTTTATGGAAGCAGACTGCCACATCTTTCCTCCACAGAGCAGCTGGTGGATTTGAACCACCAATCCTTCCATTAACAGCTGAGCACTGTAATCACTGTGACACCAGGGGTCCTTTTCTTTTTTCTTAAACAAACGGGTGCTTTTTTATTTTTATGTATTTATTCTTTTGCCTTGTCATAAAGCCGGTGCTGAACGTAACAAATTCATTTTTATTTTCAGGGCTCTTTTTTTGATAGATATAACCCACATAAACAAAAGCTATTTAGGAGCCCTCAATAATTTTTAAGAGTGTAAAATAATTCTAAGACCAAAACCTCTGAGAACCATTGAGCTCATGCATGGGGAAAGGAAAACACCGGAACATTATGAGGACTATTGAACATAAGATCAGAACTGACACTGACCATAATGATGGCATTATAGTGACCCTCTAATTTAGTGGAATTATATACAGGCCAGGTAATAAGTACAGTCCTGGACAAGGACAGATCACAGTGGGTCCATTTCTGCAGATCCACCTACTAGTCTTTCCCCTATCCCTGAATGTGCAATTGGAATAGACATACTTAGCAGTTTTGGTGCAACTCCATATTAAGTCTTTGGCATTTGGAGTAGAAGCAGTCACAGTGGGGAAGACCAAGTGAGAGCCACGGAAACTGTCCCCCAACACTGGCCAAAAAAAAAAAAGAATCTAAAACAATATCACATTTTGGGGCGTGGAGGGAAAGTGGAAGAGGGATATCAGTGCCACTCTTATAGATCTTAAGAATACAGGGGTGGTGGTCCCTATCACGTATTCACATATTTGTTTAATTCACTAATCTGGCCCCTGAAGAAACCAGATGGGTCCTAAAGAATGAATGTAGATTACTGCAGAAATAACCAAGTATTAGCTCTAACTGTAATTGGGAATAAAATCATGAAGAAATATGAGGAACTTTAGTAAAGACAGCAAAAAAAAAAAAAAAAGTTTTTTAACTAAAGAGCATAAAAAAGAATTTGGAAGAATAAATGAGTAAGAATAGTCAAAAATATATTTAAAATAAAAATATCGGTGGGGACAAGTGTGGCAGGATAATTCTACTATCAGATGCTTAATACACTGTAAACTGAAATAATTCAAATAGAGAGATACTGGTACAGTAAAAGTAAAAATTTAAAAATAATAAAAATAGAGTACAGAGCAGAACCTCTGAAATGTCAGAGTAAGGGCTTCTGAAAATCTGCTTCCCCATAAAAACTGTCAGAATTAACATTTCTAGAACTCTGGAAATTAACTTGAAACGTCCGAGCAGCATTTATTCAAGAAAAACAGCTGAATCTTGGTAAGAACAGTTAAGTTTTGCAGAGTTTTAACCTGCCCTATTCCCAATCCCTCTCCTCAGTGCCAAGGTAGCCTTGGAAACCAGAGCCCTGAAACCATGGTAACTATTAAATTATCAGCCTAACAGCCACTAGAGGGAACAATCTGAGTTTAAAACAAACAAACAAACAAACAAAAAAACCCTTACCATCAAGTCACTTCCAACACATAATGACCCTATACGACAGGGTGGAACTGCCCCATAGGGTTTCCAAGGAGCAGTTGGTGGATTCTAACTGCCAACCATTTGGTTAGCAGCTGAACTCTTAACCACTACGCCATCAGGATTTCCAGTCTGAATTTGGAAAGCATAAAAAAGTGCCATCCTCAGAGAACTGTCACTATTTTATCTGACCAAAAACCCATTGCTGTTGAGTCAATTCTGACTCATAGTGACCCTACAGGACAGAGGAAAACTTCCCTATAGGGTTTCCAAGGAGCAGCTGATGGATTCAAACTACCAACCTTTTGGTTAGCAGCCTGAGCTCTTAACCACTGTGCCACCTTGGAAAAGTCCCATTCACAGGACTTGTCATTATTTGACCTGACTCAGAACTCAGTCCAAGAGAAAAGCCCTACCCCCAGGTGTTTGTCAAAAACAATAAACATTAATTGTTTAATCTCACAACTGTCTGAGGAAGTGATACTGGTTGGACATATGAAAGGCTGGCTAAAAAACTTAAAAGGAAGATTGGGGGGAGAGGTGTTCACAGGGATTGTGAAAAGGTCTGACATATTCCCAGGGATCAAGAAAGCCATGTGCAAGTGCAAGACTCTGAGTATTCCCAGGAAAGACCTGAAAAAGCCCTAATCTCTCACCTCTGGGTGACCTTGAGGTCCTGAGCAAGCAGGAAGTGAAGGCTAAGGCAGAATTGCAAACTGCCAAAGCATTTGGAAATGCAACAGAACACACAAAGAAAGCCCTTCATCAAAAGTTAGAAGACTTATTGGTTTTAGGCAGTTAAGAAAATCTCTGTTTAATCATTAGCTAACCATTAAAGTAACAAAGCAAAGACTTCAGTGGGTGCACATGACAGATAATACAGGCTTTACATAATTAGTATTGGAAGGTCACTAAACAAACAACAAACCCTGGGGAGAGGGAGTAATTTATTTCTAGAGTTGCCAAATCACATTATTCTAAATGTCCAGTTTTCAACAAGAAATTATGAGACATGTAAAGAAACAAGAAATATGACTCATACACACAAACAAAAAGCAGTCAATACAAACTGTCTTTGAAGAAGCCCATACGTACACTTACTGAAGAAAGACTTTAAGTCAGCTATTATAAATATGTTCAAAGAACTAAAGAAAATTACTTGTAAATAATTAAAGTATGAAAATGATGTATCACCAGAGAATATCAATAAAGTGGCAGAATTTATAAAAAAAAAAAAAAGAAGCAAATAGAAACTCTGCAGTTGAAAAGTACAATAGCTGAAATTAAAACAATAAAGCACTAGAGAGACTCAACAGCAGATTTCAATTGATAGAAGAAAGAATCAGCAACCTCAAACATAGGTCATTGGAGATCATCCAGTCTGAGAAAGAAAAAAGAATTAAAGATAAACAGAGCCTCAGAGACCTGTGGCACACCATCAAGCATACAAACATGAACATATGGGAGTCTTAGATGAGAGGAGAGAGAGAAAGGGGTGGAAAACATATTTGAAGAAATAATGGCCAAAAACTTCCTAAATTTGATGAAAATCATCCATCTACATATCTAAGAATCTCAACAAACTCCTAACAGGAAAAACCCAAAGAGATCCACTCTTACGCACATAATAACTGTCCAGAAATAGAGTACAGAAATAGTTCCAAGTAGATCTGGTAATTTAGTATATAATAGAGGTGGTAGTTCAATTCACTCAGTAAACTTGAATTGTTTGTTTAATAAAATTGGGCCATCAGGTTAAATACAAAAACTGAAAAGTTAAAAGCATTAGGGAAAAAAACATAAGTGAATGTTTTTCTCGTCTTAGAAGAAAGACATCAGTTTTGACATGAAAACTACAAGTAACGAAGGAAAATACTGATAAGTCTGATTAATTAAAATAAAAAACTTCTGAATAGCAAAAACCAAATTCAAAATCAAGAAACAAAAGATAACTGAAAAATATTTACAACCCTTGAAACACACTGAAGGCTTAAAACACCAATGTATTCACTAATCAAACAGAAAAGGCATTCACAGAAAAGAGAAGAAATAAAATAGCTCATTAAGAAATAAAAATTATACTGAATATCACTCAAATTTAAAGACATAAAATAAAAACACAATGCAATGTAATTTTCCACATATCAGATTATGTTTTATCATCCTTAAATCTATGTTCATGTAGGCAAAGATGTGAGAACTAGGCACAGCACTGGCTAACAATTTGCCAAGAACTACTAAATTTTTTAGTTTATATCCTTTGGCCCAGGAATCCCACATATAGGAAATTTACCTTATAGAAACACTTATACCACTTGCACAAAATATATCCAATAGAATATTTATTGCAGTGAAATAGTAGCGAAAATTGCAAAAACCAGAATGCCCATCGATAGCTGTTGATCAAATTATCTGTGATTAATGATGATGCTTAATATTATGTTACCTTTATTTAAAACTACTTTGTTGTTGTTAGATGCCATTGAGTTGGTTCCAACCCATAGGGACCCTATGTACAACAGAATGAAACACTGCCCAGTCCTGCACTACCCTCATAATCCTTGCTATGTTTGAGTCCACTGTTGCAGCCACTGTGTCAATCCATCACATTGAGGGTCGTCCTCTTTTTCGCTGACCCTCTACCTTACCATGCATGATGTCCTTCTCCAGAGACTGGGCCCTCCTGGTAACATGACCAAAGTACATGAGATGAAGTCTCCCCATCCTTGCTTCCAAGGAGCATTCTGGCTGTATTTCTTCCAAGACAGACTTGTTTGTTCTTCTGGTAATCCATAGCATATTAAATATTCTTTGCCACACCATAATTCAAAGGCATCAATTCTTCTTTGGTCTTCCTTATTCATTGTCCAGCTTTCACACGCATATGAAGTGACTGAAAATATCATGGCTTGGGTTAGGGGCACCTCAGTCCTCAAAGTGATAGCTTTGCTTCTCAACACTTCAAAGAGGTCTTTTGCAGTAGATTTGTCCAATGCAATATGTTGCTTGATTTCCTGACTGCTGCTTCCGTGGGCTTTGATTGTGGATCCAAGCAAAATGAAATCCTTGACATCTTCCATATTTTCTCTGTTTATCATGATGTTATTTATAAACCTTAAATTACAGAGTGATAGAATACAAGTGTGAAAACATTTCTTTTGCTACTTTATTAATTTTATAACAAGATCTCATCTCTGAAAGACAGAATAAGCAAAATGTTGTCAAGACAGAGTACCAGAGCTGGGAGAGCTCTTAGAAACCATCCAGTCCTCTATTTTCATTTTTCGTATGGGAAAACTATGCCCCACAGAAGGAAAGTGACTTGCCCAAAGTCACACAGTGATAGAAAAGGGACAAAACCTCAGGACTTCTGACTCCTAGTTTAGTCTTTTGCTCCCTAGAAAATCATAAATCCCTTAGGGACAGGCCCTTTGTCTCCCCTTCCCTTACCTCCTCCATGATCCCCACAGTGCAACGCACACCAAACCCGTTGCCGTTGAATTGATTCTGATTCATAGAGATCCTACAGGACGGAGTAGAACTGCTCCACAGGGTTTCCAAGAAGTGGTTGGTGGATTTGAACTGCTGACATTTTGGTTAGCAGCCAAGCTCTTAACCACTGTGCAACCAGGGCTCTGCAATGCACGCAGTAGACCATTAACATGTAGGTTAGAGAAGGAAGAACAAATGGTTAAATTTAAACAACTTTCTGATCCTCACCCAGTCAACTTGCTGGGGCTATCAAGACATATGACTTGATGATAGATCTGCTGAATTACCAAGAAACCTTCTCTTTCAGCACAGTGACTGGAATCAAACAGCTAACTGCCTTCAGGCCAAAGATCTCCCCATACCGTAGTGTGGATTTCATAAAGGGTCCTAGGAAGACTTATACAATTTAATGAGCCTTAAGGTCAACATTTGAATTACTTGCTATCAAGTTCTGTCTGATACATGCCTGGTGTAGAGTTTCAGCCTGGAATTCAGAAACCTTATCATCAATTCTGTGCTTTCTTATGATTACAAGACACAGAATGGATATTCTGTTCCTCTGAATGGCATTTTTCTCTCTGATTCTCCCAAAAACAGATCCTGAGGCAAGAATTCAAGAGTAAGAAATTTATTTGGAAGGTGATCCCAAGAAACACAGAGAGGGGAATGGGAGGTAGTGAAATAAGGATGGGCGTAACCGGTAAAGGGTGAGTTATTGAACTAATTACCACTGTGGGTAACTGGAGCCTAATCCCTTTGAGGGACACTGAGAGTCAGTGTAGAACTCATCCAATACAGAACTGGCATATTTATTCACCAGCTCAAGTCAGCCTTCCATTGTGGGCTGCTGGGGAGAGGGGGCGTGAGTTTTCTTGCTCTTCAGTCCTGCCTAAGAGCAAGAAGAGTGAACTCTGGCCTCCAGAGACAGCCCTCAGGCTGTTAGAAGTCTGCTCTACAAGAAAGTCCAAGGGGCTTGGGTGGGACACAGATGTTAACTCCTAGGTATATTTTGTCTGCAAAGCAAAGGTAAATTTCCACTAATCGAACAGACTGAGAAGGAACTTACTTCTTGGGATAGGACTTTAAAGAACATTAGCTCAAACCTGCACCCCAAGATTATATTTATTGCCCAAAACTGCCTACCTACCCACTCATTGGCTTCCCCAGGTCTTTCAACACAAAGAGAGACTTAAAAATGATTTCCGGTTAATCGGAAGTAAAATATTTTGCCATAATAAAATCACCGTGGATGGAAAATGGAGCTACTCCATGAAAGAGTGTGTGCCTGAGCTCAGAGCTGCCATATGCACTTTACTGGCGCTGGGAAGAGATCACTGAAGCAGAGCAGCTCCTCATTAATGGTGGGTAAATGGGCTTTAGCAGCTCTGGCAGGAGCTCAATGACCACCGGGGGAACTCTCTGGGCATGCTCCATGAGAGAGACCGTCTGTGGCCATTTGTGGGGAAGTGCACCCAGCACGGAGAAGCCTCCTCAAAGAGGGTCACGGCCCCACTCCTGGGCTTCTATCCCTCCCCCACGCCACTGTGCACTGGGCCAAGAGGCTGTCTCCCTGGGCACCACTCAGCTACAGTGAAGCATGGACAATCCCGTTTCTCAAGGTGGCCCTGCCCCTCCAGAGTCTCCGAGTCTTAGTCTGGGAGAGCTGTCACAGAAAAGTGTGGCCCTGGAGGAAGGGGAGGAGTACCTGACAGTTTCAAGTTAAGAGCAAGAAGGAAATAAAAAATTCATGAACCAAATCATTGGTTCATAACTTGCCTTATGAGGCCAGCTTTGGTCCAAGTGAAGAAGGTGAAGGGAGAGGAATGCTAATGGGTGGCTCTTATTGCTCTGAATGGGGAGGTGGGCAATCCTGGCTCCAGGGCTGCTGGGAGGGACAGGCCTTGGCTGAGCCACTAGCCACTATCTTCCAGCAGGCTGTTCTGTGTGGAGAGGCTCCCTTTTGGACACTGGTCATGCACTTCACTGGAAAGAAAAGGTTCCTGGTGAAGAGGAGGTGGCAGGGGTGGGATTCATTGACTGCTCAGGCAGCAGCAAACCTGTGCCTCAAACTCCTTGCAACTTTTGCCTGCTGCCCATGCCTGGTGCACCTCATAAAACGTCAGTCAGCAGTCAGGAGCAGGAGAAGCCGGGATGGACAGATTCTGACATTTTAGGGAACGCTGAACCCTCCCATCCCCCATCCAGTAACATTTTCACAACATGAAGGAGGTCGTTAGGGGATAACTGAGGGGGGAAAAATAAATTAATAAACAAACATGAAACTCTGCTTCTCAAAGGAGTAGAAAATGCACTGACCCCGTGTGCCAGATCACACCACCTGCAACCAACCACCAGTTCGAGGGACAGATGTGTTGTTAGTTGCTGTCAAGCAAGCTCCCAACTCATGGTGACCCCATGTACATAGAGGGAAATGCTGCCCATTCCTGTACCATCCCCATGATCAGGTGCAGAGCGACCATCTTAGTCTGGAGGCTCTGCTAAAACCTGCTCGGCATCATAGCAACACTCAAGTTTCTGCTGACAGACGGTGGTGGCTGCACCTGACGTGAACTGCCCAGGATGAACCCAGGTTGCCAGCATGGAACGTGAGGATCCTACCAGTGACCCACAACTGCCTCCAGCTAGGGGCTTTTGCCCAAGTCCTTTCCAAAAGCAAATCAATATGCCTTTTTCAGGGTGCTTTTGTTTTCGTGAAGTCCAATGACCGTGCATGACATAATTCCCTAAAGAGTGTCACCCACCACTTTACAAATCTGCCTCCTCAGCCCCCCATTTCCTGCCTTTCCTAGGATGGCATTCCAAGACGTCTATAATTGACTTCCAGTGGTCCCTCCTGCTTTCCCTTCCCACCGAGGCTGCAGTTAAAGCGAATTATTTTTGCTCCCTTGAAATTACTCTGCATATTCTTGCTATCTCCTCTAACTGGGATGGCTGGTCCCTCAGATCTCCAGCTCTGGAAGCAGAGCGCTTCACAACTCAGCTCTATTGCCCCTTCCCCTGTGAAACACTCCAGAGCCCCCCATGGTGCTCACACTGTATGTGGTGTCCTTCGGGGACAGCTGTTGGCGGCCTCTGCCTTGGATTGCACCCACATCCACTGATGCACGCGCAGACCTCTCCCCCTGGGAGCCACGCCCTGATGCAAGGGTCATGCCCTTCGACTGCATCTCCTCCATGACCAAGATTCCATGTGTGTGTGTTACGTATATGTATATGTGCAAACACACACACACACAGTGGATGCACAATAAAGTCCTTTGACTGAACAGATAAACGTTTGCTTGAGTTCTGTGAAATATAATACTGTCATTAAAGTTTGAAACATGGCCCTGAAACATGAACAGCGCTTTTTTGAGCAAGCGTAATGCCCCAGACACTGTGCTATGTCATTTACACGTGCTTTCTCCCATGAGGGTATTAAACTCTCCCACTCTGGTACTTGATCAACATGGTGGTCAGTTTGAAGTGTAAACCCGGTGTCACCTGGCCGCACCCGCCTGTGGGTATGTAGCGCCATCACAATTACATTTTGGTTTAAATTATAACAGCTCAAATCTTCCCACCTTCTGAGTCAGTAACATGGGGCTTCCTCCCTCCCAATAATGCCCTCAGGTATTTCTAAGGGTCCCCCAAACAGAGTCTCGTGAGCCACAAACCCAGCTCAGCCCCGTCACGAAGCGGGATTGGCCTGATTCTCTGCCAGATACCCCGTCAATGCCTGCATCTCATGCTCCTAACACCCTAAAGCCACCAGACCAGTGGGGGCTCTGTAGGTGAGGCAAACAACCCCCCGGAAGCTTACGCCACTGTCTGTGGGCATGAGAAGCTTTGAGCAGAGAAGCTCACGGCCAGAGAAGCTTTGGGGCTCAGCCCATGAAGACTGTAGTCAAAACCACTTCTCCAGCTTCTGATCCCCCCTCCTGTAGCTGTGGGACTCCTACCTGGTCCAAGGCTTGGACAGGGCATGGAGATGCCACCCCTCATTTACCCTCATTAGCCTTCTAACACCAACAGCTATCTCCTCCCGGCCTCCCCAGCTAGGAAACACAACCCCCCATGGTAAGCGAAGGGGAGGAGGGGTCAACGTGGGCTGTCCTCACAGTTAAGCCCTGGTCCACCTGCCCAGATGCCCTGCCAAACAAGAGTCTCTAATAGTTTCCACTATACTTGCCAAGTTCTGGGCTATGTGCTTCACATGCATTATCTCATGTTAATGCTTGCTTCAATTCTGTGACCAGTTATTGTCAAGTTGACCCCGACTCATGGTGACCCCACGGGTGTAAGACTAGAATTGTGCTTCACGGAAGTTTCAATGCCGGATTTTTCAGAAATAGATTTCTAGGCCCTTCTTCCGAGCACCTCTGGATAGACTCGAACCACCAAACTTTCGGTTGGCAGCTAAGTAAGTGGATTAACTGTTTGCACCACCCAGGGACTCCTGATCCTGTGAAGGCACCTATTATTGTCTCCCATTGCCAGATCAGGAAACCAGCTACAGTGGGTTAAAGAGTTGCCTGAGGTCTCAAAATTAGTGAAGGCTGGAGTTTGAGTCTAGGCCTGTCTTGCTCCAAAGCTGTGCTATTACTAATACAACATACTGCCTCTCGTGTTAGCTTGGTTTCCTCTCATTGAGCTGTAAGTTTCTCCCAAGCTGTTCTGATCTTTGTACCTCTGTTGTTCATGGGGCTTATCCCTGTGCTGAGCATAGAGTAGGTCTCAGTAGAAACTTGCTGAATTAAGTTAAAATCCTGACGTCATCCTAAATTGCTAAGGGAAGTTACCTTTCCCAGAAGCCTATAACCTCTCTGGAGCTCCCGATCTCCTTCCTTCAAGCCGGAAATATACATGAAGGCAGACCTTTAATTAGCCCTCACTATTAGCTCCTACATCCTGTAATAATTGTCTTTGGCGATGTCATCTTGAATCCCCTGGGCAGCATGGATATTATGGACTATTACAGGCTCTTCTGAAAGCTGGCCGTCAGTCTGATTCATATTAGGCCAATTACTTTTACTAAAATTAAAATTTGTCTAGGGTAGTTTGATGATGAGTCTTGGCAGCTAAAGGGAGCCCTGAATGAGCCATGTAGCACTCTTTGGCAGAAGAACCATGGCTTCGTCTCAAGGTGAAGGTCTGGTCATTAGTGAAAGTAGCAGGGATCACAGAGACTAACGCCTCTGGATCTGTAAACCTGGACAGACTCCCTGGCTCCTGGAAACTGCTGCCATTGGAATCAACCAACTGAGAAGTCTTTAGTTCTCCTCTACGGCACTTAAGTTCTGCAATAAAGACCGAAGTAGAAAACATGGGCCCAGTGGACCCGGGTCTTACAGCTTAGTGGCTATAACAAATCTATTAGTCGCCTTCCCAATATCTATTTCCCTTTGCTTTACTTACTAGCAGAGGCCTGGTTTTGCTAGGGGCAGCAATACGGCCTGCCAAAAATAATTCTTTGCCTAGTCCCCTTTTAGCAAAAGCCAGTCACGTGACAAAGTTGTGAGACCTAAAAGGAAGTCGGGGTCAAGGTGTCTCAGAAAACTTTTTCTTTCCTAAGCAAAGGAAACATACGTGGCTACTGTTTTCTGTTGTCTCTTCTCCCTTCTTACCACTAGTGAGGGTGTAAGGAATTGAAAGTACTATCCTGCAAATAGGAGATGATGAGCTTAAGGATGAAATCCAGCCTAGAACAAAACCCATTGCCGCCAAGCCGATTCCGACTCATAGCAACACCGTAGGGCAGAGTGGAACTGCCCCGTAGGGTTTCCAAGGAGCGACTGGTGGGTTTAAACTGCCAAGTTGGTTAGCTGCTGTCTTAGTCATCTAGTGTTGCTCTGACAGAAATACCACAAGTGAATGGCTTTAACAAAGAGAAATTTATTTTCTCACGGTCTAGTAGGCTACAAGTCCGAATTCAGGGTGCCAGCTCCAGGGGATGGCTTTTTCTTTCTCTGTCAGCTCTGGAGGAAGGTGCTTGTCATCAATCTTCCCTGGTACTAGGAGTTTCTCTGCACAGGAACCCCAGGTCCAAAGGACGTGCTCTGCTCCCAGTGCTTCTTTCTTGGTGATGCGAGGTCCTCAACTCTCTGCTTGCTTCCCTTTCCTTTTCTCTCTTGTAAGATAAAAGGTGGTGCAGGGCACACCCCAGGGAAACTCCCTTTACATTGGATCAGGGATGTGACCTTAGTAAGGGTGTTACAATCCCACCCTAATCCTCTTTAACATAAAATTACAATCACAAAATAGAAGAAAACCATACAATACTGGGAATGATGGCCTAACCAAGTTGACACACAGTGTTGGGGGACCCAATTCAATCCACGACAGCAGCCATAGCTCTAAACTACTGTGCCAGCTAAGAATGGTAGAGCAGAATGGTATGAAGAGCCTGGATCCTTGAAAGCACATGGAGTTGTTGCCCAATCCCTGGGCTGCCCACCTTCAAATTAATTTGCTGTAGTATGTTTTCTGTTACTTGCTGCTAAAAGCATTCCTAACTGTCACAGTTGGAGATACAAGAGGAGAGGGATACATAATTATGCCATTTGAACAGGGAAAATGAAATAGTGTCATCAGTAATTCTATTTAAAGCCTACTTAAGGCTGTGGCTGAGCGTGGACAGCAGATAAGATTGGCATGGGCTATGACAGCCCTCTTTGTGTGTACCTGTTGTAACAATATTCACTCATCTATTTATCCTCAGATATGGAGCATCTGCTATCCTTACGTGTTAGACGTTGGCAGTGGGATAGGAATACATGTTAGCAGCAGTTCCTGTAATTTGGGTGAGAAATAACAGAGGGTGGACTAGAGCGGTGGTTATAGGGATGGAAAGAAATGGACGGACTTGAGAAATGTTTATAAAGGAGAATTCATCAGACTTGCTCATTGATTGGCTGTGAGCCATGAGAAAAAGGGAGGAGTCAAAGATACTGCCAAGTTCCTGACCTGGATGTGTGGCAATCATTTCTACAGAATGACTGAGATGCTGTAGATGGTAAATTCTGTGTTATTGAGTTTGAGGTGTCTGGGACTTTCATAAGGAAACCACCAAAAGTCAGGGGTACTTTTGGGTGAGACCAGAGATGAAGAAGTCATAATTACATGTAAAATGGCTGCTACTAGTTGTGGGCTGGTTGTGGTCAGGGCACTGTCCTAAACACTTCCGCTCAGAGGGTTATTGTAAGGATGGAATGAGCCACACATGGATTACTAGTTGAAGTTGGATTTCTGCTCTTCCTATTCACTTAAGTTAGTGAAAAGTAGCATGTTTAGAGGAAAGAAGGTGCCTCGTAGAAACCACGGGCAAGGAAGCTGTAGAGCTTCTGGGAAGAAAGGGAACCAGCACTTGAACACACTCAGGACTGTTTACCCATCTCTTGTCTGTCCTCCTCTCTGAAGGTCAGCTTCACTCTGCTCTCTAGCTGCAGAGCAACTTCCCCTGGGCCTCGGTTCACTTAATGGAATATGACCGGCAACAGCTCGCAAGCATGATGTGGTCCCAAGTCCCAATTCCCAAGGAAGCTATTTGATTGGCCCAGTTTGAGGTGGCACCCACCTCTGAACCAAACACCTACTGTAATCATGGGGCAAGGACAACAGAGAAATCATATGGTCGGAAGGAAGATGAAGCAACGTTTCCCAGAATAAGGGATAGGGATGAGATAGTTCCTAGAAAAAGATGAAGAGCTGAACAGTCAGATCAAAGGGCATCTCTTACAGGAAGCTATTATCACCCCATTTTATAGATGAGAAACTATAGAAACCAGGCTAGTGCATGACATGTCCCATGTCGAGGTTGGAGTGTAAGCGTAGAAAGGGACCAAGAAGAATTCTGTTTAGGCCCCGTGTTTACGGAGAAACTGGAAGAAGAAAAGATTGGGGAGTCTGTAACAAATCCTGCTGCACCCCACTTGTATCTTCTCAGCTTACCTAAGAGGACATTTACAGATATTCTAGTTCCTTCGGAAGGCTTCCTGTGTCTGTCTGCCTGAGGGCTTTTCTGGTCACTAGAGTGTGCTCAGCCCTCATACAGCCAAACCGAACCCATTACCGTTGAGTCCGTTCCGATTCATAGCGATTTCACACAACACCGACCAGAACTGAGCTCCACAGGGTTTTCTTGGCTGTAATCTTCACGGTACCACTGGGTGAGTTCAAACTGCCAACCTTTCAGTGAACAGACAAGTGCAAACCATCTGTCCCACCCAGGGACCAGTAAATACCTTGGCCTCCTCCCTGCCCCTGGGAAAAACTTGGAGATGTATTTAACAAAGTCTACCAGTGTCACCAGGAGATTGAACCCCAGTCGCCCACAGAGGTAAAACCCACTCGTGAACACATCATTTTGTCTTTCTTTCCCTCAGGTCTCTCTCTTCTACTCCCTCATGGTACCTCCTCGGAAGCTACCAGGTACTGCCAGACGCTGCCTCAGGGAGACCCCAGACGTGTCAGAGTACAACGCTGCTCCAACAGGGCTTTCAGTGGCTGGTTTTTTGGAAGTAAGTTGCCAGGCCTTTCTTCCAAGGTGCCTCTGGGTGGACTCAAAACTTCAACCTTTGGTTAGCAGCTGACTCCATTAAGCATTTGCACCACCCAGGGGCTCCCATTAGAAACTACTTGCACCCAAATCCTTGTCTCAGGAAGTTTCAGGGACTATACAGAGAGACCAGAAGAAATTCACACAAGAGGCCGGAGAACAGAGACCGGAGGCCAGACCCTCTGTCTCCCCAGGGATGGCTGCACCCTCAGATTGGGCCCTGAGGCAAATTAACATCTCGGCAGCCACTAACTGTGGCCATTTATCCCCCGCCTCAGCAACGTGCCAGCAGACAACCTGAAGGGGGCCTTTTAATTACTCTCCAGATCAGTCGATAGATCAGATGAACAAACGAGCAGTCCACTCTTTCCTTATTATTGCTGCCGCTGCTCCACTCCTGCCTGTGATCCCTGGCCCACATCCAGGGCTTTGTTTTGTTTTGAAAACAGCAGAAAAAAACAACATGATTTTTCTACTGCAAAAAAAAAAAAAAAAAAAAGGCACTCCACTAAGCAATTTTTATATCCTGGCTGTCAGGCCTCTCACAATCTCCATTGGGTAGGAAATTAATTGGGGGCTTGAAAATACAATTTTCCATTGGTGATTTTTTTTTAAACCATTGAGTTGCCTTGCAGAGAGGGGACCTTTTCCAATCTCAGGCTAAGAAAATTCAATGCATTGTATCTAAGACATCATTTGCCAATTACCTTTGAAATGCTTCACTGGCAGCTGTCCAAAACAAGCCCTCTCCTTGCTAACAGGGTAACATGGGGGAGTGCTAGCCACATCGTTTAGAGAGCTTTATAAGCGCAATCCCCACAAACACAAGCACTCCCTAAAGGATTGGACAGCAGCTACTTGGGCTACTAACTATTCCCGATATCACAGGTGAATAATTACCAGCTCCTCTGCTCTGAAGAAGCAGGGATGGGAGAAGATGGTGAAGGGCAGGAGAAATGCCTGGGACAAGAGGTAACAGGACTATTTCCAGCCCATTCTAGAAGCATTATGTTAGAATTTCACCTTGAGTTTTAACCTCAGTCAAGCAGCCTGTCTCTGTCTATCCGTGTGTGTGTATGTGTGTGTGTGTGTGTGTGTGTTTCCCTCCCTCCCTCTCTGTCTCTCTCCCTGTCTCTCTCCCTCCCTCTCTGTCTCTCTCCCTCTGTCTCTCTCTCTGTCTTCCTCTCTGTCTCTCTCTCTCTCTGTCTCCATCTCTCTCTGTCTCTCTCCCTTTCTGTGTGTGTGTATCTCTGTCTGTCTCTGTATGTGTGTCATTCTCCCTCTCTCTCTCTCTCCTTATGTTTCCAGTTTCTCACCAATATGACATTTCAATCAATCAACTGGGCTCACAGGGTTTACAAGAAAAGTGTCAGCATTACATATAAGCCCTGTCAAATGTTGTTGGGAGTCAAGACTCAACACGTTAGGTAATTAGGGCACCACGTAGGAGAATGCGTAATCAAGTACAAAATGAACTGTCTTGAGCTGTAAGGATTTCAGAAGTGAAAGATGGAGGAGGCAGAGGATGGTCAACAGCTGGATACTAGTCACCACAGCACCTCTGTGATGGTTAATGTTAGGTGTCAGCGTGGCTAGATTATGATTCTCAATGGTTTCGCAGACATCGGACTGATTGCTCTTCCGTAATTTGATATAATATGATCATTCTCCATTTTGTGATCTGATGTGAGAAAGCCAATCAAATGAAAAGCCAATAAGTTGAAAGTCAATCAGTTTCCTTGGGGGTGTGGCCTACATCCAATATGTATAGATGTTCTGGCAAAGTTCCCTCTCTCTTGATCCTGCATTGGACTCCTCATTAGCTGACCTCCAGTTCTTGGGACATGAGCCAGCAGCCTGTCATCTGCCCTGCTGATTTTGGGATTCATCAGCCCCTGCAACAACTTGAGTCAGGAGAAGCATCCAGTCTGACACGTGACCCATGGATTTGGGACTTGCCAGCCTCCACAACTGTGTAAGCTATTTCCTTGAGTAAATCTCTCTCTCTGTCTTTCTCTCTCTCTCTCTCTGTATATATATACATGTTTCACTGGTTTTGCTCCTCTAGAGAACCCAATCTAAGACATTTGGTACCAAGAGTGGTTCTAGAGGAACAAAATCGTAGGGATGTGTTTTCTGAATTGCTTCTCAAGATTGGCAAGACTTAAAGGCAGTTATGACTCTGCCCCCAGTAGTAAAGAGAGCACTGCTAATCCATGGCTTGAGGTATCAATAGAAATATGCAAAATATCACCACCAATAGATCAAATATTTGTGAGAGACAAGGCTCTGGGTGATTGCATATTTGATAGTTTTCTACAATTTGTCAGAATGGGAAGTATAGGGAGGCTGGTTGATTGGTCCTACTTTCTCTAGACAGAGTGGTGAAAGAACGCAATGAGCTCAAAGCTTCAGAGTCAAAGCTCAAGCACCGCATACAAGACCTGAAAGTTGCCACTTGTGCCCTGAAGGAAAGTCTCATTTCTTGGAGTAACAGAGCTGATATTGCAGAAAACCAAACCCAGAGTTTTATTGTAAGAGTTGCTAAATTACAGCACCAACCCAATTGCCAACCTCGAGAGGTTTCTAAAGTTAAAGTGAGGGCATTGATTGAGAAGACATGGGATCCTGAAACTTGGGATGCAGACATATGGGCAGATAATCAGGAAGTGAGGACATTGAGCCCCAAAATTCCATTGAATCACTCCTGCCAACAGAACTAGCCCTCTTACTCCCATCTGAAGAGATTACTCCATCTTTGTCTGCTAAGCCACCCTCCCCAGTAAAACCATTATCCCTTCCATCCCTACCGGATGTGATTATCCCAGCTGTGTCTGCAGCCTTTGTTTGAGATATCCCCTGGGACATCACTCAAGGCAGATGCCTTACAAGACATTTCTGAATGCCCCCAGGACCCACTCATTTTTGCTTCTAGAGTTATAACCAGACTTAAGTCCCAGCGAGCCCCAAAAGGTGAAGTACAAAGTATGACCCAGGAGGAGCTACACTACACTCCAAAAGAACTGCTTGACTTTTCTAATCTGTACAAACAGAAACCTGGTGAACATGTGTGGGAATGGCTATCAAGGGTGTGCGATAATGGTGCTAGGAACATAAAGTTAGAGCAGCCTGAGTTTATTGATATGGACCCACTAAGCACTGATTCTTCATTCAATGTTTCAGCTCGAGAGGTTAGAAAAGGATCTAGTAGTTTCTTTGGTTGGTTCACTGAAGCATGGATTATGCAGTGGCCTACACTGAATCAAGTTGAAATGCCAGACCTGCCTTGGTATACTGTAGAAGGTATCCAAAGGCTTAGGGAAATTGGCATGTTACAGTGGATTTATTGGGTTGGACCCACAGACCCACCCATGCAGAGCCCAGAGGACAATGGTGAGAAACAAATTTGTGAAGGGAGCCCCAGCATCCTTGAACACTGCTGTGACTGCTGTTTTATGTAAGTCAGATTGAACAGTGGGAACTGCCCTAACTGAATTAAGATACCTAACTATAATGGGATTGATTGGACCCTGTGTGGTAGAGGCCAAGTGGCAGCACTCAATTGACAAAGACAAGGTGGACATGGTCACTGCAATGGACAGCAGAGTCAAAGCAGTAGTCAGAAGTCTGACTTATATGGACTTATGGCATTGGCTACTTAGTCATGGTGCCCCTAAGGGTAAAATAGATGGGAAATCTACTAAATGTTTGCTTAATCTGTACAAGAAGAAGAATTTTAGGTCAAGTGAAAAGCAGATCGCCAGAATTGAGAGTTACGGCCCCTCAATCAATTCCCAGACTTGAGCCAGTTTACAAACCTACAACCCCTCAAAGGAAGGGGAGGCTGGGTCCCCTTGAGGAAGGACCCCACTACACTACCAAAAATTTATACTGTTAATCTTATTCCCAGCCTTCCCCAAAGGGGCCAGTGGTCTTTTACAAGAGTGACTGTTCACTGGGGAAAAGGAAATAATCAGACTTTTTGGGGATTACTGGACGTTGGCTTTTAACTGACACTAATTCCAGGAGACCCAAAACATCACTGTGGCCCACTAGTCAAAGTGGGGACATATGGAGGTCAGGTTATTAATGTAGTCTTAGCTCAGGTCCTTCTCACAGTAAATTCAGTGGGTCCTGTAGGGATTTCTTCAGTTTCAGAATGTATAACTGGAATAGACATATTTAGCAACTGGCAGAACCCAGACAATGGATCCCTGACATGTGGAGTAAGGGTTATTATGGTAGGAAAAGCCAAGTGGAATCCATTAGAACTGCCCCTACCTAGGAAAATAGTAAATCAAAAGCAATACTGCATTCCTGAAGGGATTGCAGAGATTACTGCCACCATCAAGGACTTGAAGGATGCAGGGGTGGTGATTCCCACCACATCCCCATTCAACTGGCCTATTTGGCCTATGCAAAAACCAGGTGGATCTTGGAGAATGACAGTGGATTATGGAAAACTTAACCAGGTGGTGACTCCAATTGCAGCTGCTGTTCCAGATGTGTTCTCATTGCTTGAGCAAATTGACACACTCTTGGTACCTGGTATGCCACTATTGATCTAGTTAATACCTTTTTCTCCCTACCTGTTTTGAAGGACCACCAGAAGCCGTTTGCGTTCAGCTGGCAAGGCCAGCAATACACCTTCGCTATCCTACCTCAGAGATATATCAATTCTCCAGCCCTATGTCATAATTCAGTCCTCAGGGACTTCGATCACCTTTCCCTTCCACAGGATGTCACACTGGCCCATTACATTGATGGCATTATGCTGATTGAACTTGGTAAGGAAGAGGTACCATTGACTCTAGACTTACTGGTAAGACACTTGTGTGCTAGAGAGTAGGAAATTAACCTGACAAAAATTCAGGTGCCTTCCACCTCAGTGAAATTTCTAGGGGGTCCAGTGGTGTGGGGCATGTCTATATATTTCTTCTAAAGTGAAGGATAAGTTATTGCTCCTGGCCCCTCCTACAACCACAAAGGAGGCAATATACCTGGTGGTCCTCTTTGGATTTTGGAGGCAACATATCCCTCATCTGGGTGTGCTACACCAGCCTATTTATCAAGTGGCTTGAAAAGCTGCTAGTTTTGAGTGGGAGCCAGAACAAGAGAAGGCTCTGCAACAGGTTCAGGCTATTGTGCAAGATGCACTGCCTCTTGGGCCATATTATCTGACTGATCCAATGGTGCTTGAAGTGCCAGTGGAAGACAGAAGTACTTTTTGGAGTCTTTGGCAGGCCCCTACTTGTGAAACATAGTGCAAACCCTTAGGATTTTGGAGCAAAGCCCTGCCATTCTCCACAGATAACTACTCCCTTTTGAGAAGCAGCTTTTGGCTTGTTACTGGGCCTTAGTAGAGACTTAACCCTTAATCACGGGCCACTAAGTCACTATGTGGCCTGAGCTGCCCATCATGAACTGAGTGTTGACTGACCCACAGAGTCATAAAGTCAGACGTGCACAGCAGCACTCCATCATTAAATTGAAGTGGTTTAAATGAGATCGGACTTGAGCAGGACCTGAAGTCACAAGTAAGTTACATGAGGAAGGGGTCCAAATGCCCATGGTCCTCACTCCTGTCACATTACCTTCCATCTCCCAGTCTGTACCTATGGCCTCATGGGAAGTTCCTTATAATCAGTTGACTGGGGAAGAGAGAACTCTTGCCTGGTTTGTAGATGGTTCTGCACAATATGCAGATGTCACTGAAAAGTGGACAGTGGCAGCACTACAGTCTCTTTCTGGGACCTCCCTGAAGAACAATGGTGAAGGGAAATCCTCCCACTGGGTGGGCAGAACTTTGAGCAGTGCACCTAGTTTTTCACTTTGCTTGGAAGGAGAAATGGCCAGATGTGTGATTGTATACTGAGTCGTTGGCTGTGGCCAATGGTTTGGCTGGATGGGACTTGGAAGGAACATGATTGGAAAATTGGTGACAAGGAGGTATGGGGAAGAGGTACATGGATAGACCTCTCTGAATGGGCCAAAGAAGTGAAGATATTTGTGTGTCATGTGAATGTTCACCAAAGGGTGACCTTGGCAGAGGGGGATTTTAACAATCAAGTGGATAGAGGATGGCAACTCATCCCCTTTCCCCAGGCTCTGTCATTATTGCCCAATGGGCTCATGAACAAAATGGTCATGGTGGCAGGGATGGAGGTTATGCATGGGCTCAGCAACATGGACTTCCACTCACCAACGCCAACTTGCTTACAGCCACTGTTGTAACCAATCTGTCAGCAGCAGAGACCAACACTCAGTCCCCAATATGACACCATTCCTTGGAGCAATCAGCCAGCAACCTGATGGCAGGTTAATTGCATTGGACTGCTTCCATCATGATAAGGGAAGTGTTTTGTTTTTATGGGGATAGACACTCTAGATATGATTTGCCTTCCCTGTATACAATACTTCTGACAAAATTACCATCCATGGACTTACAGGATGCCTTATCTACCGTCATAGTATCCCACACAGCATCAGCTCGGATCAAGGGACTCACTCCAAAGCAAATGAAGTGCAGCAATGGGCTCATGCTCATGGAATTCACTGATCTTATCATGCTCCCCATCATCATGAAGCAGCTGGCTTGATAGAACAATGGAATGGCCTTCTAAAGACACAATTATGGCGCTAGCTAGGTGGTAGTAGCTTGCAGGGTTGGGGCAATATTCTCCAGGAGACTGCATATGCTCTAAACCAGCGTCCGATATATCATACTGTTTCTCCCATAGCCAGGATACATGGGTCCAGGAATAAAGGGGTGGAAATGAGTGTGGTACCACTCACTAATACCCTAGTGACCCACTCAAAAAATTTTTGCTTCCTGTCCCCATGACCCTATGCTCTGCAGGTCTAGAGATCTTAGTTCCAAAGGGAGGAATGTGCCTATCTAGAGACACAACACTGATTCCATTGAACTGTACCTTAAGAATGCCACCCGGCCACTGTGGTCTTCTCATGCCTCTGGATCAACAGGCAAAAAAGGTAGTTACCATATTTGCTAGTGTGATTGATCCTGACTACCAAGGTAAATTGGATTACTATTACATAATGGAAATAAAGAAGAGTATGTCTGGAATGCAGGAGACCCCTTAGGGTGTCTCTTGGTAGATTAATCCTGTGATTAAAGTCAATGGAAAACTACAGAACCCAATTCCAACATGACTACTTGTGGCCCAGACCCTTCAGGAATGAAGGTTTGGGTCACCCCACCAGGCAAAGAACCACAACCAGCTGAGGTGCTTGATGAGGGCTAAGGGAATACAGAATGGTTGGTGGAAGAAGGCAGTTCTAAATACCAATCACAACCATGTGACCAGTTGCAGAAATGAGGACCATAATTTTTATGAGTATTTTTTCCTTGTTTTAATATATGTGTATGTGTGCATATACATATATATGTATATTATATATATATATATATAATATTTTTGTTTTCTTCCCTCACTTATCCCATTACTTATGAAGTATAAGATGTAAACAGGGCAAGTGTGTTTCTGATTGTATGCATGTTAGTTGTATCATGTTAGGTGCATGTATGACTTTATAATTCTTTGTTTATAGATTATATATGGTTTAAGAAGATGTGTACAGGTGCCAAGTTGACAAGGGGTGAACTGTGATGGTTGATGTTATGTGTCAGCTTGGCTAGGCTATGATTCTCAGTGGTTTGGCAGACATTGGACTGACTGCTCTTCTGTGATGTAGTATAATGTAATCATCCTCCATTTTGTGATCTGATGCTGAAAAGCCAGTCAGTTGAAAGCCAATCAGTTTCCTTGGGGGTGTGGCCTACATCCAATATATATGGATGTTCTGGCAAAGCTCACTCTCTCTGGATCCTGTATCCGATTCGTCATCATCTGACCTCCGGTTCTTAGGATGTGAGCCAGCAGCCTGCTGCCTGACCTGCAGATTTTGGGATTCACTGGCTCCTGCAGCCCTGTGAGCCAGCAACCTGCCACCTGACCTACAGATTTTGTAATTTGCCAGCTGCTACAGCCCCGTGAGCTGGCAGCCTATTGTCTGACCTGCTAATTTGGGATTCATCAGCCCCTGCAACCACGAGTCAAGAGAAGCCTCCAGCCTGTCTCCTGACCCAAAATTTGGGACTTGCCAGCCTCCACAGCTGAATTGAATTAAATCTCTATATAGTTACACATACATATATATACATTTCACTGGTTTTCCTCCTCTAGAGAACCCAGCCTAAGACAACCTTGGAGAATCCTGCCATCCCATGTAGGAACTGACAGATTGCTCACTCCCCCACCTGTTCAGGGCCTTGCTGGGAAACGCTCACTCTTGGAAAGTTCCTCCTTATGTTGAGCTGAAAACTGGCTCCCAGCAGCCCTGGTTCTCCTTCCCTCTGAAGCTTGAAGATTACTGAGTTCGTTTCTTCTTCCCCAAGATACATGGAAACAATTCCCATGAACTTTTACGTCTTTTCTTTCCTGGGCTCTAATTTCCTAACTCTAAAAGAAAAAAAATAAAACAAGTGGATTAATCTCACTCTATACCCAATTTTTTAAAAAAGCATTTCAAATGAGAGAAGCTAGACGTATTCTAGGATTTAAGCTTGACGAAAGCAAGCTTGATGCCTACCCTCTGGAACTCTCTTTCTCCTCTCAGTTACTTTTTCTGAATTGATTGTAGTCAATTCAGGCTATACCAAAACAAAGGACTCATGATGACCCCCTGCCCTTTGCTGAAGGGGGAAGGAAATACCCAGAATGCTTATCTCACAACTCTCCATGTTCTATCCCAACCTCCCTGCTATATACGGAGATGTGTGGCCAAATACTAGAGTCTCGTGAGTTATGTCAACTATGATGGTGTTCCCTCTCCAGCCCACATCCCTGAACTGTAAGCACAGACACTGTGGCCTGGGCCAGAGCTGGCAGGCCCTGGGGAGGCAGCCGGAAAGCTGAGAGCTGATTTTTATACGGCGTACTGGAGTAATGGGATGCCAGACAGGAACTGAAATTATAAATACATGAGGCCAAGAGGAAGGGGCTTGCCCAAGGTCACAGAGGGGAAGAAGGCGATTTTAATTAGCACCCAGGAGCGCATTGATGCTGACGTGACCACTGTGATGATGGCCTGGCACCCCAGCAGGTGAAGCCCAGGACTCGGTACAGAAGGCTTGTTCTCCAAGTGCCTGCTTTCTGAGTCTATGCTGTGACAGGATTCCAGATGGAATAAATTATCCATTCTGTGATAACTGAACTTCTGTTAAGACTCAGATTTCCTGCCCTCACACTCCAGGCCGGCCGCATCAGCCAGGGACTGCTCACAGAAGCTGCTGGATTACCAGAGCCCGCAATTGCCTGGATATACAACACAAATGCAACACAAATCAATTGCCAAGTGAAACTGGGAAATTCTGATTCTTCTGCAAGATTTGCAAAGTCAATAAAAGTGACAAGGGAAAACGCTTTGAATCCTACTTAAAAATCATGGACAAATGAGGATAAAGCAGAGATAAGCCAGTTAATGCAGAAGGAAAAAACACAAAGAGGATGATTTGACCAAATATGAGCTTCAGAGGAGAAAAATGTCTTCAGAGAGACTGCTGGGAAAATTGAAGGCTCTTCGAACATTTCTGCACAGTGATCCTCTTAAGATGGTTACTGGGTTCCTGTAACCAGTTAGTTAGATACTTACTTAGTTAGTTTTTCAGAGGAAAAAAAATGCTTCTTTAGTGCATGATTGCAACTGAAACAAAGATTTTATTAACTACAGGACATTGGCAGAGGGCCAACAAAAATGAGGACAACCCTCAGTGAGGTGGGTAACCCAACAGCCACAACCATGGACTCAGACACACCAACAATTGTGAAGATGGTGCAGGATCGGGCAGCGTTTTGTTCTGTTATACACAAGGTCGCCATGAGTCAGAGCCAACCAGACAGCGACTAACAACAACAACAAAGTGAACTTGTTACAAAATAAAATAAAATGAACTTGATTTCCAATTTTTAATTGTACTTCTCAAGATAAAACTTCCATCAAGGCTTGTTGTGGTCCCTGTTTGAAATGAATTCCTGTTTAGAGGCTGCTGTCCAGTGCATCCCGCCTTGACTAATGCAAGTCTGCTGTGTGTGTGCATGTGCCCCTGCTCCCAGAAACAGGCGGTCAAGACGTGGGCTGAGTCCACCAGGCACATGTTATGGTCAACAAGTTGGTAAATGAAAATACTGGTATTGTCTCCTCAGTCTTGTTTCCCAGTCACCATCCACAGATTAGTATTTTGCAGGATAGCTCCAGGAACGGGGAATAAGTTTGCAAGGGGTACTTCCCCTCCCCACCCAGTGCCCCTTGTAATAACCATGCTTGATGTTGGTACATTGTGTTTTCAGCTTTGTTAAAGGGCTTTCATCTTGTTACGCGTTCTACCTTCACAACAACCTTGTAAGAGTCTAGAGCAGGGGTTATCACCACATCTGACAAGCTGAGGAAGAGAAAGGCTCTGCCCACCCAGCCCTGACTCCCCCCTACCCTGGAGGATCCTACCTCCCAGACCAAGAACCATTGACCCCTGACCTGTAGGTCCGGCACTTAAAATCGCCCTGAGGCTGGCTTGTGTCTCCTGTCTTCTCGCTTCCACAGCCTAGATCCATAATGTGATATTCAGCAACTCAACAGCCTTAGAACAGGGGCAAAAAGTACCCAAATTCACAGAGAGTTCTGACCCACAGTGAAAAACAGGATACTGGGATTCAGCGCTGAACGAGAAGCCAGAAGCCCTGGGTTCAAATTTCAGCCTTACCCCTGACAAGGAGTCCCCGGGTGGTGCAAATAGTTAAGTGCCCAGCTACCAGCAGGAAGACTGGCAGTTAGAATCCACCCATTGGAACCTTGGTAGACGGGCCTGGTGATCTGCTTCTCAAGGGTCACAGCCTTGAAAACCCTATGGAGTAGTTCTACTCTGCACACATGGGGTCACCCTGAGTCGGTATCAATAAACAGAGAGTGAAATGGGATTGGAATTGATGTCATACAAGATGAAGATTTGGAGAAAGGCCTGAGAGACGCACTGAACCTCCAGTGCTGACCAGTAAAACACCCTGCCATGACAGAAATGTTCTTTATCTGTGCTGGCCAGTATGGCAGCCGCTAGTCATCCGTAGCTCCAGAGCACTTTAATGTGGCTAGTGCAACCAGAACTGAGTATTTAATTTTAGTTACTTGAATTTAAATTTAAATAGCCACATGTGGCCAATGACTACCATACTGGACAGAGCAGGAACACGTGTGCTGATCAGCGAGCTAAGTGAATATCAATAATAAATCCTAGTATGGACCAGGCTACTATTCAGTGTCAAGGCCCCTGAAGCCCAGGATTCTGTCCTTAACCAGATGTACTGATCCTTTGTCACTTTTTGGCCGCTTGGTGTCCATTCTCCCACCTAAGAACAGCCTAATTTCCTTTGGTGACTTACTCTTTCGTGTAGTCTCAATGAGGCAGTAAATCCAGGATCTTGCTTCCCACAAGAGACAGTAAAAGTCCTGATCACTGCTCTCAAACCAGGGAGTGGGCATGTGGTCCAACCTCACCCAATCAGATGGCCCCTTCTAGGATTTTGACTATTTAGGCTCCAGAAGGACTTGAATTTTTCCATTACAGTGGAGGCAGCTGATCAGACATCGCTGACCATCTGGCATCAGATATTGCTGACCATATGGCAGAGACTATGATTTCCCCTCCCAGGACATCCGGAACTCCCCTAGCCTTGCTTATTCCCAAAGCTGGTTCTTCATCCCCATCATATGTCCCATAAATTCCTTTCCACATAAATTCACCAGAAACTGTTGCTTGCAATCTAGGAACCCTAACAGGCCAGAAGGATGAGTTGGAGCAGATCTGAGGGTTCTCCTTCTGTATCCTTAACCCAGGATGTGCTCCAAGTACTCCTCCATTTCCATGCTTCCCCTGGAACTGTCTAATTCCCTGGAAACTAATGTATTGGCTATTTATGTTTTCAGCCTGAACCACATCAAAGGCTAACAGCACCACAGGATTTGCTCCCTTTCTACAAAGTAGGCCTGCCATCTTCATATACGAGCAGGCCCAATGTCTGCCTGCTGGCCTGCGGTGCATGGCAGGATGTGTTGATCGAGAACCAAGCAGAAGGCCTACTATATACCACTCGGCCTTTCTACCCCACTGTATACCCCTCAGCCTTTCTACCCCACTGTATACCCCTCAGCCTTTCTACCACACTGTATACCCCTCAGGCTTTTGACCCCACTGTATACCCCTCAGCCTTTCTACCCCACTGTATACCCCTCGGCCTTTCTACCCCACTGTTTATACCCCTCAGCCATTCAACCCCACTGTTTATACCCCTCAGCCTTTCTACCCTACTGTATACACCTAGGCCTCCAGAAACTACTCACCTGGACCCACAAGCACTGGTCCATGAACATCTTATCTGGGCAAAGAAACCCTCCATAGGGGGCTGGAGGGATCTGTTAAAGAGCTTTTCTGCCCACTCGAGTGCTCGGTGGCTCAGCCAGCACCACAAACTCTCACTCAAAGTGTCCCTTCAAAGGACTTGAGCAATAATAAGAGGCGGAGCATTCCCAGTACTCCACTTTACCCATTTCATTAGTGCGACGTAACCCAAAGTGAGCAGCTTTGCTTTTGATACCCCGACACTCTGAAGACAAGCGCTGATTACCAGCAGCACAACCAGCAATGACACTGTGGGGAGCACTTCTTAACGTATTTACCTAATGAGCCCATTAGAAAGTGTGATGGGCTCTCTTGCCTTATCCTGTGACTCGTTTTATGAGAATCTTTAAGCAATGACAGAGTCAGAGGGGAGAAGGAAGAGGCGTAGTATGCCCAGTGCCATGTGCTTCCCCAATAGCCCACACCGCCCTTGAATTTAACAGGGTGCATATGATGCCCCCGAGCTTGGTACGAGGGCTTGACTGCGTTAAAGGAACTGTGGGGAAGGGCTTCTCCCAGCAGCTGAGATTCTCATTAGATGAGTGTTGTTGTTGTGTTGTTAGGTGCTGCTTGGCATGGGTTCTCAATAGCACCGTCAACATCGTCAACATTTTTCATCACGTTTGGTTCAAATCTCAGAAACAATCTTATTAAAAACAATGTCCTCAGAGAGGACTTCCCTCAGCTGCCAATCAAAAGTGGGCCTCTTCTGCTGCTCTTCTAGCAATCCACTTCTTTCTCTTCTTAGCCCTCAGAACATATGGTTACAGCTTGGGTTAAGAGCTTTGACATGTTTTATTCTTGTCTCCCCAGTCAGACTGTGAACTTCGTAACAGCAGAGACCGTGTCAGTTTTGTTCACCTAATTGGCAGTGGGGAGGGTATATTTTCAGGGGAAGGTGCCCTGGTGGCACCATGGTTAAGCACTTGGTTGCTAACCAAATGGTCGGCTGTTTGAACCTACCCATGGCTCCACAGGAGAAAATACCTAGCAATCTGCTCCCAAAGCGATTACAGCCTAGGAAACACTAGAGGGTCACTGTGAGTCCGAATCAACTCAATGGCACACAACAATTTTCAGGGAAGGAAGAAAGGCCTGACTATCTACTTCCAAAAATCAGCCAAGGAAAATGCTATGGATCACAATGATCCCATCACAACCAATCATGCAGATGGCACAGGACCAGGCATCATTTCACCCCAGCGTGCATGGGATTGGCATGAATCAGAGGTTAGCTCACTGCAGCTAACAGCAACAGCAATGTTCAGGGGGCCCATGCCACTACAGATGGATAGTCTATATATAAAGGCAAGAGCTGCAAAGAGAGAGACTGCCTGAACCATTGCCTTTCATCCCATACTGCGTGGACAGAGCCATAGAAACGACTCATTCCATTGACTGAGAACCAAGTTCATGCTTTTAGATTATATTAATGCATCTATTTACGACTCACCTGCCTCACTATTATATATTACACATATATAACATTAGTCATCTTAGAATTAACAAGAGGTATGACCAGCCTCTGGGGGCCGTGGTGGTCCAGTGGTGGTTCAGTGGTAGAAATCTCGCCTTCCTGTGGGAGACTCAGATTTGGTTCCCAGCCAATGCACCTCATGCACAGTCATCACCCATCTGTCATTGGAGGCTTGCATGTTGCTGAATAGGTTTCAGCGGAGCTTCCAGACTAAGACAGGCTAGGAAGAAAGGTCTGACACTCTATTTCCAAAAATCAGACAAGGAAAACCCTATAGATCACAACTGTCTGATCCCAAGGACTGGACAGTATTTTGTTCTGGGGTTGCCATGAGTTGAAGTCCAACTAAACAGCAGCTAACAACAAAAATGGATGAACAGCCTATAGCATTCTTTCTCTTGTTCACTCAGCACAGATTAATCGAGTGCCTGTCACGTAGCAGGTATCATATTGGTCCCTGGCCAATATTTACAGAAAGAATGAATAAATTTTATTCATAGAGTTTTGAAAAATAATCTGAGTGCCAATATTACATACCTCACACCGTCCCCTCCCACCCCATTCTCACTCTGGAGTGCCTAACAGGAGCACTCTCTGAACGTGGTTCTGGAGCAGAAACCCAGCCACCATGGAGGAAGCTCTGACATGGGAGCTGGCAGACTTGGCTTTGGTCCTCCTCCCACCCTGGCTCTCTTAGTGAGCTACCTGCTTAAGTCACTTCTCCTCTCCCAGCCTCAAAGTCCCCACCCAACAACGAAGACCCAGGTCTCAACTTTCTCTAAGGCTCTTCCAGCCCTAGCCGTCTATGGCCCTTCCTCTCTTTCCCACAGTCGGCACCTCCCGTTTGCTGCAAGGAGCCTGTCCGATAGGAAACCCCCATCCACCACAGGCAGGCAAGGAGAGGATGCAGCCTCAGCCCCCCACACGGTGCTGTTAGCACTGATCAGCCAAGGCGAGAAAAGGAAGACTGAATAATAACTGCGATCATTATTATTATGATAGAAAGATGAAAGACTATGCCAGACTAAAAACGTTCACGTGATGTAATGTTAAATCAAAGTGTAGAATATAAAATGTTATTAATTCCCACACCACAAAATAGTATAGTTATAAGTAGGTGTATCAGCCAGATATGTCATAGTTGCAAGCAGAAAAAGCCAGTTCTGGCTAATTTAAACTAAAAAACAATTTAATTAGAGAATATTGGGAAATTCAATGAAGTGTTCAGGGGCTTGGAGGAAATAGGAATTAAACAAGTCAAAGTCTTTAACTCCAGTTATAACCATCTGTATTTTGAGGGCTAAGAAAAGAAAGAACTAGACGTTGCAAGAGAGCATTGCCTCAAATGACAGCATGGAATAGTTTGCCCCACCTGCTAACACTGGACTCCCCACTGGGCATTGCTGTTGTCAATACCGCCATCGCTGCTTCCAGAAACCCTTCTTGCTAAAACTGTCAATGATTCCAGAGAGGCTTCCCCAGGTCCACCTGGTTTGTGAGTGGGAGTATCTGACTGATAGAGCCCACAGGACATGCCAGTGCCCTAGCTGCAAGGGAGGCAGGGCAAGGCCCAGGCAGGCTCTGTTTCATAAGGGCTGGAGAGCCCATGCGTAAGAAAGGGGTCAGATGCAGGGCGGCCAATGAGAATAATCATTATGGAATGCATGGGCACATGGAAAGAGACTAGAGGGTCAGAGAAACAAATGCCAGCATTTATTTGCAGTAGTTGATGAAATTGAGGTTTTACTTATATTCTTGTTGTTATCCTAATATTGTTTTGCAATAAAGCCATTTTTTTAAAAAATATGGCTTAAAATGAGAGAAAAAAAGAACCAAAAGGAGCAACTATGTAGACCCTGCCACTGAGCCCATGCCTAGCGTCACGTGGCAGGTGCCCTCAGAAATGCAGCCGATGGCCCAGTGCAAGCGTCAGACTCAGAGAGGCTCAGATGCTCCACCTGTTCAAAAACTTCTGTTAGAACCTGGTAAAAGGGATTGTGGAAACTGCAACAGAGTCAGAAAGGATGGGGAATTGGGAAAACATGGTAAACATTTTCTCCTTGCTCTCAAATACCAGAAAGTTCACTGAAACGTATTGCTTTCTCTATTTAATGATAAAAGCAGCGGCGAACAAGCCCAAGAGACAAGTGGTGGCTCGCTCTGTGTGCTCTGAGTGGCCTTTCCCGGAATGGGCAGGTGCCTGCCTGAGCACAGACGCCAGCTCCATGGCCCTGAGTCAGCGGCCTTGGGACCTAAGGGACAAACTCCATTAACTTTCTCTCCTGGCTTTGCATTGACAAACAGAGCTTCTGGTCAACCTCCTTTCTGTCCCAGCAAGCCCACCTCCTCCGTGGCCTCCAAAGACAACATTCCTTCTTCCAGCTGCTTCCCCATTCGGAAGTGATCTTTAAAATCATGGGAAGGAAAGTGCTTTATTAAGTGTGCACACAGCTAGGTTCCCTGGGGCTCAGTCCTAGGCTAGCTAGAACATACATTTGAGGAAAAGATGTCTATTATTTGGAGCATAGGTAGAGTGTGGATAAGTGTGCACACATCTAGATTCCCTGGGGCTCAGTCCTAGGCTCAGCTAGAACGTACGTTTGAGGAAAAGATGTCTATTCTTTGGAGCATAGGTAGAGTGTGGATGTCTACTAAGTGCCAGGCACATTTACAGACACGCAGTGGTCCTTTTGAACAAGAGAGAATAGAAGCACCATGAGGCAGTGGCTTTGGCTGACTGACTTCAACATTGTCAACCAGAAACAACCATAAGCAGTGTAAAACAGCCCTAGTACTTCCACCTAAAATTATAAACCTTCCTTAACTGGAACTTTCCAAACCCACATCCTCTCGAGACTTCCTCATAGGAAAGAAGAACCCTTGCACCTATTATAAATGAAAAGGATGCCAGACCCCGTCACAGCCTTGCCCCTGCCTCAGAAGGACCCGCCTTTGCGTAAATGACAGCTTTCCAGAACCTGTCCCTTTTTTCCAGTTAACTTCCTCAAAGGTTCTTATTAAAAAAAAAAAAAAAAACCTGCTATCGATTGCATTGGGCAAATCTGCTGCAAAAGACCTCTTTAAAGTGTTGGAACCCAAAGATGTCTCCTTGAAGACTAAGGTGCACCTGACCCAAGCCATGGTCTTTTCAATCGCCTCATATGCGTGCGAAAGCTGGACAATGGATAAGGAAGACGGAAGAATTGACACCTTTGAACTGTGGTGTTGGCGAACAATGTTGAACATACCAGGGACTGCCAGAAGAATGAACAAATCTGTCTTGGAAGAAGTAAGACCAGAAAGCTCCTTAGAAGCAAGGACAGCAAGACTACGTTTCACATACTTTGGATGTGTAATCAGGAAGGATCAGTCCCTGCAGAAGGACATCATGCTTGGTAAAGTAGAGGGTCAGCGCAAAAGAGGAAGACCCTCAATGAGATGGATTGACACAGTGGCTGCAGCAATGGGCTCAAGCATAACAAGATGGTGAGGATGACACAGGACCAGGCAGTGTTTCGTTCTGCAGTACACAGTGTCCCTTTGAGGAGGAACCAGCTCGACAGCACCTAACACCAACAGCAATCTTTCTCAAATTGAAGTCATTGGTGTTTCTTCTTGAGTGCCAGGCTTCCTTGCTGCAGCAATTTGGTTTACTCCCAAATAAAATCCTTGTTAAAATTTTTACAACTCAGTTCCAGAATCTGTCACTTAACAAGTTGAATCCCGGCACACTGGCCAGGTCCATGAGGTAACTCAGAGGTGGGCGGTTTTACCTGCGCTTTCCCTGACAGCCGCAGAGAATGAGGGGCTGGGTAGGTGGTGAGGACAGGACGATTTTGCTGAATTCTGTGACCACCTGCACTGCTTTTCTAAAGAACCTGAAGCCTCTTCCTGTATTTGAGGGCGCCCTGCCCTCCTATGCCTGTCCCACAGTACCCCACTTCCGCGCAGGCGGGGCAGCACCCCCATGCTAGATGGACAGCTGCCAAGAGTCCTGGCCTGCTTTTCTGAGAGCCATTTAGAGGAGCAGCGGTGAGATTCTGCAAGGCCGTGCCAGGTCTCCAGGCCAGGCATCCATCTCCCTGCCGCCTCCAACGCCCTCCAGGGCTGAGCAAAATCCATGTTTCATTAACACAAAGATTATTCATGGCTCCCTAATGTATTCTGTAAGCCAGGAGGGCCTCAGATTAAATCACGACAAATGTGAATACAGAGCCCACCGCCACAGCCGAGCTGGTCTTGGGCAAGCAGACCACGTGGGGAGGGATTTAGGGCCCTTGGTGCCAGCCAAGGGTGTCTTCCCTCCTGGCCATGACGCCTGAAATTCTACCATAGCCTCCCCTTTGCATCTGGAGTCACTAAGCCTCCCCTCTTGAGCTATAGTCCCTAGGTGTCACAAACAGGTAAGCACTCGACTACTAACCAGTAGGTTGGATGTCCGAGTCCACCCAGAAGCATCTCGGAAGAAAGGCCTGGCGATCTACTGCTGAAAGATCATAGCCATTGAAAACCTTACGGAGCACAGTTCTACTCTGCAACACCTGGGTTCGCCAAGTGTCAGAACTGACTTGACTGCAGCTGGTTTGGTGTGAGGAATGTAAGTGGTAAAGCTGCCCTTGGTAGCTGACTGAGCAGAGACAGTCAGCCCAGCTGGGGCCCTGGAGTTCTATTTTGCATTTGCACAGGTTAAGAAATCGTTTCAATGGGTAAAAGTCAGCTGGAAGCCACCTGCTCATAATCCCTGGACTAGAAGCTTTTCACTTCTGGCAATGCTTTCTATGGGACTCTTCCCCTCAAAAAGCAGTATTTTCAAGACTGATTTGATCTTTCCTGCCACAGGCAGGTACACCCCACCACGGGGCATTTAACTAGTGGGCTAAGCCCCAAGACTGCCTAGCAACATCCCCATTGTATATAACCCAAAGAGAAGTTAGGGGCCCAACTGGGGAACTGAAGCCTGAGTTCAGGGTGGAGAGAAAGAATGAACACCTGGGCCCATCCCCTCCGCTCTGAGCACTTGCTCTGAAAGGCCGCTCCCTGAACAGTGCAAGGAAATGTCTTCAGTCACGGCGCAGTTCCTGCTCCTCCAGCCTGACGCTTTCCATGAAGCTCTCCTGTCACCTGGATAGAAGAGTCTGTGTTTGGGGTGGCACAGACTAGCCAGGCAGGACAACTGAGCAAAGGACATTAACGGCTCTCCAATCACCTGTGGGGATTCCCACGGAGAAAGCAAGGGGGTTGTCACCCTCCCCAGCCTCCCACCATGGACCACTAAGTGGAATCACCCCTGGTCATGTGGAAGGGCTGCTGGTGCACATCCGTGCACATAGACATGTGTGTACACACGTACACACACACCCCTAAAACCTGCATGGCTCCAACACTGCAAAACTGGAATTTGATATTTTACATACAGTCCTAAGCTTCCTTAAAAGAGCAAGAGGAAGAGAGAGCTCCTTCACCACTGAGAACTTGAAGTAGCACCTTGCGGCTTGTCGTGCCAGAAGCAGTGAGGAGAGACTGAATCAAGAAGTAAGGGAATAGATTAACAGCACCTCTAAAAATCAGACAGCTCTGGCCCTAAAAGGAAGGGGAAGCTTGAAAGTTAAGCCTATCCTGGTATAAAGGGATAGGAAAAGTTTTGTGTCTCAAATGACTTTAGTTTCTTTTTCCCATCAACTCCTTACAATCGGCTCTTACTACGCTCCTTAGGGGCACACATAATCACGGTAGACTTGGGGTGCTACCGCCAATATGTCAATCTCAATCCTCTGCTGGTCCTTACCAGGTGCTCTTCTTTCACATGGGGAGGCCAGCGAAGGGTGAGGTTCTGTTTCTGGTGATTAGCTGTGGTAATAGAGTGGAGGGAATGAGGGGAGGGGGCATGAGGGGCTCCACTGCTTTGAAAAATGCACTGCTCCTGGAAGGAGAATGGGGTGATTAGAGAGATGATAAGCGTTTATTTTCCTCTCCAACAAACTCATCCATCCATCTCCCAGGCCCTACTCCACATGCATGACCTCCTTCTCCTGCTCCCACGGCACCATCACCACCATGATTGGAGTGGGTCATTATGCAGGTGTCCTGGCCAAATCACACTGATCCTCTCGCATACGCCAAGGAGGTCTCCAGGGAGGGCACCATGGGAGGTGTCATGGATTGAATTGTGTCCCCCAAAAATATCTGTCGACTTGGCTAGGTCATGATTCCCGGTATTGTATGATTGTCTACCACTTTGTCATCTGATGTGATTTCCCTATGTGTTGTAAATCCTATCACTATGATGTAATGAGATGGATTAGTGGCAGTTATATTGATGAGAGCTACAGGATTAGATAGTGTCTTAAGCCAGTCTCTTTTGAGATATAAAAAAGAGAAGCGAATAGAGACGTGGGGGATCTCATACCACCAAGAAAACAGTGCCGGGAGCAAAGCACATCCTTTGGACCTGAGGTTCCTGCGTGGAGAAGCTCCTAGACGAAGGGAAGATGGATGACATGGACCTTCCACCACAGCCCAAGAGACAGAAAGCCTTCCCCTGGAGCAGACACCCTGAATTTGGACTTTTAGCCTACTAGACTGTGAGAGAAAAATTTTCTCTTTGTTAAAGCCACCCACTTATGGTATTTTTGTTAGAGCAGCGCTAGATGACTAAGACAGGGGGCCTGGCCAGAGCATAGAGTCCCTACTCCAATCCAGCCAAGGTCTGCACTACCTGACGGCAGGCTCCAAGGACACCAGAGCACTTCTCTGAAAGGCTTGCAGGGCTTGGAGGGGACAGGAATTAGACACCCCAGTGCTGTGAGGCCCCTCACCAAGCACCCAAGTTTCAACTAAACAGATCAAGGGGACACTTAAGCAATACCATCAAAGGGAACTGAAGGTCCCCAAGTGGAGATCCCTGCCTTGGGAGGGGACTGGGGAGACTGGACGAGAAGACCCAAAAGGCTCTTCCTTCTCTGCGATTCCCCAATTCTCCTGCCAGTTGATGACATTCCATGTCTTCATGTTCCCACAAAAGCACTGAAATACTGATATCCTAAATGCCTCTGAGGTGAATGCAATTCAGAGGTCAGAATTCAATTGCATGTGGCTTATCAATCCATCACTTGTTATCACCATCTGTCCCTGCAGTCTGGGCTGCTCCAAGATAAGCCGGCAGTAGGAGCCAGGTTCCCAGTACAGGTTTGTACAATCACCCTCAGCGAATAGGCACAAACCCTCCACTCCTTTCCACCAAACAGGGGCACTCATTCACATGCTCACACCTACACACACTCAGATAGAGCCACAAACGTTTGTACACACACTACCTCACAACATCCAACATACAGAGCTAGCACTCATTCTCACACAGACACACACTCACACAGACCCGTGCACACACACAGTCGCCATTATACACACCCAGCACAAATTCAGAGAAACAGAGACATACACACACATGCACACCTCCACCTCGACTGTCTAACACAGACCACGCTCTCTCTCTCTCTCTCACACACACACACACACACACACAAGGTACTCAATAAATCCACACGGTACTCAATAAATCCACGCAGGCCTTTGCAACAGAGCATGGGGAGCTTTTTCAGTCAAAGTCCTCAGCCCCCAAACAAAACCAAATAATGACACAGATAAAGTCTTACAAATAAATCTGATTCGCGTAGAGTTGTACGTGGTGTTGATTCTTTGAGAGAAGGTGCCCCCTTGTGGGAAAGCCCCCTGCCCTGCGCCCCCACCAGGGCCAAGCAGGACCGGGCCTTCCGTCTTCTGAGGAGCTCCATCACTGGGCGCAGAAACCCAGGCCCTAATGACAACAAACACCGAGGTCAGAGCTGGAGAGGCGAAATGGGGACTGTGAAAGGGAGTGAGGCCGGACGGAATGAGCTGGGGATAACAGACAGGTTGGAATGCTGAGGAGGAGGTCAGAGATGCCCAGGAAATGACAGCAAGGCCATGAGCTGAGGCAGAAAGCTCAGGAGAGATCCAACACGCACAGTCACCCGCAGGCAGAAAACACACCCGGCGCACACACCAGAGTGCGGAATACAGACAGGCAGACGCAGACACTGCCGCAAAAGAAGGCTGAGGGTGAGAGAAACGGTCTCCTCTCCCCCACGCTCCAGGCTGTTGGCCTGAGGTCATACTGCCCTCTTGTGGACATGTCAGATAAAGTCGCTAGAATGAGATGCCTTTTCAGAGACACTGGAGCCCTGGCGGCTTAATGGTTAAGAGCTTGGCTGCTCCTTAGAAACCCTATGGGGCAGTTCCACCCTGTCTTACAGGGTCGCTATGAGTCAGAATCAACTTGATGGCAACAGGTTTGGTTTTTTTGGTTTTTCAGATTCGTTATATAGAACTTTCACCCTGAGTTTTTTTTAAATAAAAGCATGTATAAAGGAACTAAAGCCTGTAAAGGTATAAAAACATTCATATGGAATGAGGTGAGTGATAGTGGGCTGGGCCCTTGGTAGTACTGATAGTACCTTGTTTCTTGGGGGAGGAAAGGAGGAAGATGAGGGATAAAACATAACATCTATTAAATTAGAATTCTGGGCATACAGGTATCTTCCCTTCTAGTTTATATTTTTAAATATTTTTAATTAAAAGTATAATTAAAGAGAAAAATTACAATGTGAAGAGAGGAGAACTCTATGGCTAATCCCATTAAAGGGAGAAAAATTAATTGAACAATGAATATCCCATCAGTTTTCACCCCTTCAGTGATAGATTGAAGGTCCCTGGGTGGAGCAAACGGTTTGCACTCAACTACTACCTAAAGGTTGGCAGTTCGGACACACCTAGTGGCACCACAGAAGAAAGTCCTGGCTAGTGATCTGCTTCCATAAAGATTACAGCCAAGAAAACCCTATGGAGCACTGTACGCACTGCTCTGTCACACATGGGGTCGCCATGAGTTGGAATTAACTCATTGGCAACAGGTCTGGGTTTGGTCTTTGGTTCAGTGGTAGACTGTATTGCTCCCAATCCTTCACCTTTCCCTGTGTCCAAGCAATACAGTGACTTTGCACTTCTTCCCACTAAAAGCGAAGTGTATTTCTTTTCCTCTTGAGTTGGGGCTTGGCCATGGACTTGCTTTGGGCCAGTGGGATGTTAGCAGATGTGACACAGCAGGGACTTGAGATGTGTAGTGCAGCTGGGCCTGTGCTCTTATGTTTCCAACATCATCATGAAAAGGATGTTTCCCAGCTAGCTCCCTGGGTCAAAGAAAATGACAGCTCCATGGGACAGACCTGGACCCAACCTGAGCTTGGCACCAAGGCCAGCTGATTTCAACCTTCTTCAACCCATTCCCAACCAACCTCCAGAATGAGTGAGAATACATGATTATTGTTTTCAGTCACTGAGGTCTGATGTGGTTGTTATACAGCATTATGTAGCAAAGCTGACTGATACTCTCTACTTTCTCCATTGCCACCACCAGTTCCACCCCCGGAGGCCTTCTACCTGATTCCTCTCTCTCTTTCTCACATTCAGCCCATCTGCTCCTCAGTTGATCTTCTTAAAGCCCAACAATCCCTTGGAAATCCAACCTCCTGGCCTGACCCTTAAGGCTTTGCATGGACAGGCTCCAGCCAGTCAGTCCAGCTCCCAATGGCCTCACAAATGCTCCACTCCAAACAAGCCATTCTCCGTTGTGTGACCCAAACACACCACTCACATTCCCATGCCACACCTTTGCTCATGGCAGACCCCTGCCTGGAATGCCCTCTCTGTGTTAGATGAAGCCTTGACCTCCTCTAAGACCCAGCTCAAGTCTCACCCCTTCTGACAAGCTTCTTTTTGAGGTGTACAGCTCTTCTTCCCTGCCCCCTCCCCATCTTAGTCATCTAGTACTGCTATAACAGAAATACCACAAGTGGATGGCTTTAACAAACAGAAATTTATTCTCTCACAGTTTAGGTAGCTAGAAGTCCAAATTCAGGGTGCTGTCTCTAGGGGAGAGCTTTCTGTCTCTGTCAGCTCTGGACGAAGGTCCTTGTCTCTTTGAGCATCTGCTTCTGGACGATCTTCACGTGGCTTGGCATCTCTCTTCCCCATCTCTGCTTCTTAGCTTGCGTTTAATCTCGTTTATATCTCAAAGGAGATTGACTCAAGATACAGTCTACACGAATTTTGCTTCATTAACATAACAAAGACAACCCACTCCCAAATGGGATTATAACCACAGACATAGAGGTTAGGATTTACAACACATATACTTGGGCAACATAATTCAATCCATAACATCCACCCAGCATCATTCTTCTTGTTCAGCATCTGATTTTCCTTGGGGACTCATCTCTCCTCCAGCCTTGTAGTTTGGGTAGAGTTAAGTCCATTTAGTCAACTTCTTGACTCCAAAGCTTCTTGTGAACAAAGCGTGACCAATCTGGGAGGGAATTCCACCTCCCTGGTCAGTAGTTAAGGAACCCTGGTGGCACAGTTGTTAAGTACTAGACTGCCAACTGAAAGGTTGGCAGTTCAGACCCACAAGCTGCTCTGTGGGAAAAGGATGTGGCAGTCTGGTCCCATAAAGATCATAGCCTTGGAAACCCCATGGGGCAATTCTACTCTGTCCCATAGGGTCATATCAGTTGGAACTGACTCTCTGGGAGCGTGTTTGGTTTTGCTTTTGGCCAGTAGTTTTTCCAGGTAGGGGCATGTGACTCAATTAGAGCCAATGGGAGCCTGGAACTTTTGGAAAGCAAGGTCCACTTTTGTCTGGAGAACATAGCCTGGAGCTATTGGCAGCCATGTTTATCACCACATGGGGAAGTTTGCCTGAGGATGAAGCCAACACAGAGGAAAGCAGAGCCAAGGTAGGAACAGGCAGATTCCTGACGAGATCTTGGAGGTCCTGCATGGAGTAGACTCCCTCTCTGGACTTTCTGGTTCATGAGTCAATGATTCCCTTTTATCACTGGATCTCAGTCAATTGAAGTCAAAGCAGGCTTGCCTGATGCATCCTGTCAGCCCTGGGCATGGACATCTCTCCACCCTCTGAACCCCTCAGCAGAGGACACTTCACCGCTTTTGGGATCACTGTCACCGACAGGTTCAGCCATGAGTCTGAACAGCCTGGAAGGAAAAGTGCTCCAGAGGGGACTCCTAACCATCTCCTGAGGGCCCTACACCTGTCTCCTCAGCCACACTGTGAGCTCTTTAAGGGCAGGGAGTTCACCTCCTCATTTATCTGTTTGCATCCTGTTATGGATTGTCCCCCCAAAATATGTGTCAACTTGGCTAGGCCATAATTTCCAGTATTGTGTGGCTGTGATCTGATGTGATTTACCAATGTGTTGTAACTCCAACCTTTATGATGTTAATGGGGCAGGATTAGAAGCAGTTATGTTAATGAGGCAGGACTCAATTTACAGGATTATGTTGCAAATTGAGTCAATCTCTTTTGAGATATAAAAGAGAGAATCAAGTGGGGAGGAAAGGGACCTCATGCCACCAAGAATGAAGAACCAGGAGGACAGCACATACTTTGGACCCAAGATTCCTGTGCTAAGAAACTCCTAGACCAGGGGAAGATTGATGACAAAAACCTTCCCCCAGAGCCGACAGAGAGAGAAAGCCTTCCCCTGGAGCTGGCACCCTGAATTCGGACTTCTAGCTTCCTAGACTGCGAGAGAATAAATTTCTCTTTGTTAAAGCCATCGACTTTTGGTGTTTCTGTTATAGCAGCACTAGATAGCTAAGACACATCTCCACCTATGATCATTAAAATTGAGTGTCAACTTGCCTGGGCCATGATTCTCAGTGGCTTGGCAGTTATGATGTAGTTTGGCAGTTATACAATGATGTAATCACCTCTATGATGAGATCTGATATAATGTGATCACCTCCATGATGGGATCTGCTGTGAGCAGCCAGTCAGCTGAAGGGGAATTTCCTTGGGGGTGTGGTCTGCATCTAATATATGTGGACCTTCTGGTGAAGCTCACTGGCTTTTGCTCTGCTCTAGATCCTTCATTCGGCTCATCATCATCTGACCTCTGTTTCTTGGTACTTGAGCCAGCAGCCTGCCATCTTACCTGCCAATCTTAGGTTTGTCAGCTACTGCAGCTACATGAGTCAGGAGAAGCCCCCAGCCTGATGCCTGACCCAGGGACTTGGGACTTTCCAGGCTCTACAATCCTGTAAGCCATTTCCTTGAGATATATATGTATATACACACACAGAGACACACACACAGACACGCTTCACTGGTTTCGCTTCTCTAGAGAACCCAGCCTAAGACACCACCCTACCAGTGCCGAGCAGGGAGTCCAGCTCATAACATGCTCATAAACTTATTTGCTGATTGGCTGGGTGTTTCTAGCACAAGCTTGTTTTGTTCTGGTTTTGTAAGTGAGACAGACTAATGCTGCTTTTCAAAATATTTAGGGGTGGCCACTGATACCAGAGAAATCCCTCAGCATATCCACACTGATAGTTAAGTCTGTCTAATGCCATACCATGCCCCCTACACACACACACACACACATACTCACACACAAACACATGCTCACACACATACACACTCACACACATACACATGCTCACACACATACACACACTCACACACACACTCACACACACACTCACACGCACACACACACTGGCTTCTGCCTTGGAATCCTCTCCCCCTGTGTCAGCAACAGCTGAGAGGCTGTGTAGGAACATCCACCAAAGGAGGTCAATGAATCAGATGTAATGATCTGACAATTGTAATTCTCCCTGCTCCCACTCCAAAAACACTTTTAAATGTTTTAGTTGTTTTGTTCCAACACACTGTAGTTGTTGTTGAAGTTGCTATGGCTCCACTTGGGAGTAGAGACCTGTCTAAACACTTCAGGTGTGGCCCTGTTTTCAGCTGCCTCCCAGCAGGGACCACCTCGCTGTCCCTCCCTCACATGACTGGACAGTGCAGGCCTGGGTTTCCTGGGGCAGCGCTGCTGCTGACTAGGATCTGTGTTTTCAGTGGCTCCTGAGAGATGGGGTGAGGACCAGGGGCCTCTGCACCAGTCCTTCCTCACCCCACCCCAGGCAGCTCAAGACAGCTGAGCTGAGGCACAGGCTCACAAAGGAATGAGAGGCTCCCTACAACTCCAAGGACCCCAGAAACTGATGCCCTGTCCCTGCCAGGAACAGCAAAGGGCCCTGGAGTTTGTTTCCCCAAGGGGATCCAGTTTTGTCTTGGAATTGAGCAAGACACAAACAGCACAGCTCTTCTTCCAGAACATCAGGATCTCATCAGTACTTCACCCTTCTCTGGCTTCTCATCCAAGGGCTTCAGCTGTTCCATTCCAGGCTCCTCAGACCTGTGACTATACATCTTAAAACTAAGCCACCATGACCACCAGCCTGCAGCTGGCTCCCAAGCCACAGACTCTGAGTCCCCCAGCTCCATGGCTGGTCGAGACTGACCCAAGAGTCTTCCTGAGGGTAGATGTGTGGCCAAGTGACCTGACACAGGTTTCCTAAAAACAGGAGAAAGAAGAAAAGCAGGTGGGGAGGGGTAGAGAGAAAAGACAGAGGCAGAAAATAAAGAAAGAAAAAGAAACTGGAATTGCCAATAAACTGTCCTTGAATAGTCCAAGCTTCCTAACAAATCACATATTCTTGACACTGTGTCTGAAAAATACTTTTTATATGAAAAGAAAAAGGGCCCTTTGAGCGTGTCTTTCTACCACAGGCTTCAGCATAGAGGCAAGATATATTTGAGAGACAGGCAGACACAGAAGAATTTTTGTTCCCTCAGTTTTGCAGCTGGAATGATGAATGGATTTGGAAGTCAACCGTCCTGCTTCTCCTTATTTCCAATCCATTTATTCAACCAAAACAAACAGAACCACTTTTGCTTTTAATATTATTTAACAATCTTCAAAGAGGAACATTTTCCTTCAGAATCCATTGGGCATCCCTGATGAGAAAGAGACCCTGGCCGGAGATTCCTGCTCCCAATGCCCCTCCTGCTTCAAATATCTTATCTACAGCACTCAGGGTGAGGGCAAGTGAGTCCTCTGACAGAAAACAAAACCCCACAGAGCTCCAGTGGGAGCGTCAGCTGGGAAAGCTCGGAGCAAGCAGTGTGGGGTCAACAGGGCTGGGGCGATGGCCTGGCTATCAGCTACCTCCTGGTCTCACATGGCTCATTTAATCTCCTTCAGCCTCAGTTTCCTCACAAACTGAGAGAAATAGACTCTACTTCCAAGGCTTTTTCTAGCTTTAAAACACCCATTTGGGGTGTGAAACACTCTCTATATCCAGTGACAGGAGAGTGGTGACGCACTCCTCCAGGCTGGGCCGACTTCTCAGCAGACATAGGCCAGGGTCCATTCAACTTTTAGGGGCTCAAAGAATATTTTAATTTTCTTTTAAAATCAGAAGAAAAAAGTGAGTGCAATAATAATGAATATATAATAATGAATCCATCCTTAATTATATTTGTCTTCATACAAATCATTTAAAACATAACTTTTAATATTTTTATGGTGAAAGGTGCCCAAGAAGGTAAAGTATCTCCTGCCCACGTAAGTTCTCGTGCAGCCCTGACGGGCTGGGAGCGTGCGCTCTGCCCTCATACACAGCTGGCTGCAGGGATGGGGGGGGCCCTGTGCTTCCTCGCCCAGTAAGGAGACTTCCAGGCCTCCCTTTGCTCCCCAGAAGCTCCCAGCTCTGTATCAGCTCCTCTCCATGCAGGAAGCAGCCGCCGGACCAACCAGGTCTCCCAGCTCACTCTCCATGGTGTGGGGATGCAGAGGGAGATGGTCAAAGCAGGGGGGTGGGAGGAGAAGGAGGAGACAGTGCACATGCTGGCAGAGGGGAAGGCTGTGCTGTGGGGGCACAGAAACTTTCGCGGGATGGATGTGTCATCCCAGTCAGCAGGGGTGCACTGAGCTGGAGCAGTCTTTCCCTGTGACACCCCCACTTCTCCAGTGACCTGGGGCTACTGATGGGCTGGAGCGAAAGAAAAGTCAGCTCAGGAAGAATAAACCAAAACACAGACAGACACACACACACACAGAGACACACACACACACACAGAGACATACATATGCACACAACATGCACAGACACACACATGCCTAGACACACATACACACAACATGCACAGACACACAGACACACACGCATAGACACATGTACACACAGCATGAACAGACACGCATAGACACAGACACAGACATGCATAGACACACGTACACACAACATGCACAGGCACACACATTCACACTTACATACACACATAGACATGACACACAGACACACATGCATTCCCATGCATATGGATACTGTCTTAGTCATGTAGTGCTGCTACAACAGAAATACCACAAGTGGGTGGTTTTAACGAGGAGAAGTTTATTTCCTCACAGTCAAAGTAGGCTAAAAGTCCAAATTCAGGGCGTCACCTCCAGGGGAAGGCTTTTTCTCTCTGTCGGCCTTCTTCTCTTCGGTGTTCCCCTGGACTAGGAGCTTCTCTGCACAGGAACCCGGGTCCAAAGGACACGTTCTGCTCCCGGCACTGCTTTCTTGATGGTATGAGGTCCCCCTGTCTCACTGCTCACTTCTGTCTTTTACATCTCAAGAGATTGCCTCAGGACACAATCCAGTCTTGTAGATCAGGCCCTGCCTTATTAACACAATTGTCACCCATCCTCCCTCATTAACATCATAGAGGCAGGTTTACAACATACAGGAAAATCACACAGTACCAGGCAGGAATCATGGCCTAGCCAAATTGATACACACATTTTTGGGGGGACATAATTCTAACCATGACACACACATACACACACACATAAACACACACAGAGGAAAGGACTGAAAATAGTTACACACAGAACGAAGTGAAATGTGAAGAACACTTCTCCACCAGGGAGTGGCCACTTTCATAGGATTCTTTAAGTTAAACATTAAAGAAATTAAACAACAGCAGTCAGAGCAGGAAGGCCTCCTAGAGCTTATCTCTCTGGCTTCCTCATTTTACGGACAAGGCAGATGAGACTGCCAAAGAAGGGTTGGTCCAAGGTCACCCACAGTCAGAAAAACGTACAGTCTTTAATGGGGAAATTGTTGGCACTGGTCATCAAAAAACAGAAGTTTTCTTAAGGACAATGAACACAGAATACATACCTATGTACATACGCACACACACATATTCATATATATACATACATACACATTTGTTGTTGTGTGCTGTCAAGTAGATTCCAACTCATAGAAATCCTATAGATTGGACTAGAAATAAACCATAGGGTTTTCTTGGCGGTAACCTTTCCAGGAGCACATCACCAGGTCTTTTCTGCCGCAGAGCCACTGGTGGGTTTGAACCTCTGACCTGTCGGTTAGCAGCTGAGCACCTAACCATTGTGCCACCAGGGCTCCTATACATACACATCTGTATATATTCCACCACACACCATGGTGAAGATCCTGCCTATATCATTCAAAGCATGTGAGGGTCCCCTCCCTGTCCCCAGTCATGGACCCCACTTCAGCGGTACTTAGAAAACACACACCCAAGCTCTAAGGAAGTGATACTCCCAAGAATGCAAGAGACCATCAAAAGGAGCTCTTGCCCAAGGCTCTGAATAAAAGTTAACTGCACTATTTCAAATTCGTAGACTCCTGGAGGGGCGGCCATTTGGGCATTCAGAAAAGACTTGTGCGGCATCCTTGGTGATCTCTACCAGCCGGCTTCCTTGCGTGGATGAGATGTCCCTTCCTGATATGATCTGGGGAACCCCAAGAGGAGTCCTCTGCTGCAGCTTTCCCCAAGGGTGCCTGAGGTTCCCCAAAAAAGAGTCACTTATTTGGTTTAGTCGCTTCCCTTTCCAGATGCCCTCCTGAAAGTGTAAAGCTTTCTAAGGAGAAGCCGGCTAGTGCTGGGCAGGACTTTCAGAGGACAGGGTGCAGACACGTGTTGGGGACCAGGGTGGTAACAATGTTGAATTTCACCTGAGCCCTGTGATCCTGAAAAGCAGAAATGAAGAAATTCTCCACCCTCGGTGGGCCCGGAAAACAGCTTAATGCAAAGACCCACCCTTCCCGTATGATTTAGATAAGACTCGGGGATGTCTCATTGGTTACCTAGGACAAGACCAGACACAGACCCTCTGAATTCCCATTCTTTGTCTCATAAATGATTAGCTGAATTGCTTGTCATCACTGATCAGTCAGAACAAAATGTCTGTTAACCAAACTTTGGTTAAGCTTCTCTCCTTCCCCCAAGTCCCACCCTCAGCCTGCAACAACCACCTCTCCTTAAGGGCCCCTCCTGAGAACAGGCTGGCCTCAGCATAAAACATCCTCAGATTTACTATCCCATCATGTCATCCTTTCATCCCACTTCCTGCCCATACCTGGTTCTTTCTAGTCTTGTGTACTTCTCTCTGTAAGAGAAAAACCCTTTTTGCCTAACTCTCAAGACAATAGGACGTGGTGGAGTCAGGATGTGAACCCAGGTAGTCTGACCCCAGAGCCTGGACCCCTCACCACTGCCCCATTTGTTGGACATTCCTGTGAGTCCTGCATGGTGCTAAACACTGTACAGGGCTAAGAATTTTGACAGCATTTGTCTGACCCAGAGTTGAGATTCTGAGGGGTCAGGAAGAAGAGATGACCCTCTAGGGGCCCACCGTGAGCACTGGCTGACCAACTGGCAACCTTCCCAGGATGCTCCCAGGCATATCCCCTGATTCCCTAGGACCAGAAGCCCTGTGGGACTGACCTAAACCAAGCCATGACTTGCCTTCAGAAATATACAGACATATCTGACAGCCCATGGCTCCCCAATGCAGTCCTGTCTAGAGGGGGACAGTGGGGCTCAGGGCCAGACAGAGCAGCTGGGCCAGGCAAAGGTAATAGCTGTGCCTGGTCATCTTCTGAGATGAGAGTCTCTGGACTCTGAGTCACTCAGGACAAAAGAGAGGTGGGACTTCAGGACACCCACAATCAGATGTGTGAACACAGCCCTTCCCAAGATCCCTGGAGGGAATCAATGGGGAAGAGACCCTGGGCTGCCAGCTGAAGAAAGGTGGGGGCTGAGAGACAGGCTATTGCAGTCATTTGTCTGTGTTTGTATTCGTCATCAGGTGGAGCCTGGGACAACTGATTTACACTCCTCTGGTCTCTTTAATCCCCCCAAACCCTGTAATCAGACACAACATTAGTCCTAACTCATAGATGAGAAAACCGAAGCACAGAAAGGGAAGTAAACGTCTTGGGGTCACAGAGCCTGTAAAACTGGTGTGGCAGAGACGTCTGACCTCCTCTAACTTCACGAGGGGGAAAGAGAGTCACCATCAGCATCAGCCCAAGGCTGAATTCTATGAAGCGGAGGTCAGATATACCTCCTTTCGCCAACTTTTTACCAGTTCTGACACCAGCTGTCCTTCCCACGGCACTCTCTACTTCTCTGCTAGGTTCGATAATGTGTTGCAATGGCCTCACAGAGCTCACGGACAATACTCACAGTTAGGCGGTTTATTAGGGAAGTAACAGGTTACAATTCAGGATCAGGAATGACTCAGGATACAGTTCTTTAATCAGGACAGCCTCTTCTCAGCCATGCTCGAGGGCATGCCTCTCTCTGGCCCTCAGCCTCTCAGCCTCTCGGCCTCTCAGTCCCTCAGCCCAGCCTCTGCTTACTCCAAGGGTCAGCACACCTACTGTGACAGCCCTGCTCCGTGGGCCAGGAAGCCTCACATTGGTCTCCTGGTTCTCCTGCTGCTGCTTCTCTGCCACCACATCTAGCCATCTTGCACCATTTCCAGTGTTACAGCTCCCTCTCTCTGTCTCCTGGGTCTACGAGGTTCTCAGTGCAGGGACCCTGAGTCCAAAGGACACACTCCACTCTCATCTCTTCTTCTTGGTGGTAGTGAGGTTCCCCCTTTCCACCTCTGGGATGCCTTATTTTAAGTCTAGCAGGATGACAAAACTGACGAATACCCTTGTTAGTGTTCTATACACCCTATTTGCATGGTCCCACCCCCACAAGCATTTCACTATCTTATTTGCATTGGCAGAAAGCTGTCCAATCCCACTGGTGGGCCACAAGCACCTTATTTGCATAGGTCCATTCAATTATTGTGTGGGAGTCAGAAGGGCCATATTAAGTAATTCACAGCACTGCACAGCCACTAAATGGCAGAACCAGGGATCAAACATGGGCTGTTGTCACTCTAAAATCATGTTCTTCCTGAGAAGCTGAGCTAAATGACCTCTCAGGGAGAGGTCTCTAGTATACATTCTAGAAAGTCATTAAGGCTTCTTATGGATTGAATAGTGTCCCCCAAAAAAGTGTGTCAACTTGGCTAGGCCATGATTCCCAGTATTATGTGATTGTCCACCATTTTGTCACCTGATGTGATTTTCCTATGTGTTGTAAATCCTACCTCTGTGATGTTAATGAGGTGGGGTTAAAGGCAGTTATGTTAATGAGGCAGGACTCAATCTACAAGATTAGGTTGTGTCTTCAATCAATCTCTTTTAAGATATAAAAGACAGAAGCCAGCAGAGAGACATGGGGACCTCATACCATCAAGAAAGAAGCACAGGGAGAATAGCGTGTCCTTCGTACCCAGGGTCCCTGCAATGAGAAACTCCTAGACCAGGGGAAGATCGATGACAAGGACCTTCCCCAGAGCTGACAGAGAGAGAAAGCCTTCCCCGGAGCAGCACCCTGAATTCAGATTTCTAGCTTCCTAGACTGTGAGAGAATAAACTTCTGTTTTTTAAAGCCATCCACTTGTGGTATTTCTGTTATAGCAGCACTAGATGACTAAGACAAGGCTGCAGTATAATGATAACAATAACAGTAATAGTAAATACTTACATATGCTTGTGGTTAATGGGGACAAAGGGCAGCAAGACATTTTTGAGCTTAATCTCTTGGGAAAGGCAGCTCTCTGAGTCAGTTACTATGATTAATATCCCTGTTTCATAGGTGAAAATGAGTGCAGTAAACACTATTAATGCTCGCTAATGTCCAGCTTTCCTCTACTTCCTGATCCTGGAAGGATTGCAACTCTCCACTGCCTTGAAGTTAAAAAAGCCAGTTGCCGTGGAGTGGACTCTGACTCACGGAGACCCCATTTGTGTCGGAGTAGAACTGTGCTCCATAGGGTTTTCTTTTTTTTTTTTTTCAGTTTCCAAATGGTTATTTTGTCAGATTGTTTGAACATTGAATTTATCTTTGTTTGCAATCCAAAATAGTTACCTGAAGTTTGCTGTTTTGTGTGTATGTGTGTATGTTTACTTTTAGCTCCACAGGGTTTTCAATAGATTTTTTGGAAGATCGCCAGGCCATTCTTCCAAGGTGCCTCTGGGTGGACTCCTTTGGATTAGCAGCCACGTGCCTTGACCACTTAGGCTGGGCCTTGAGACTGGTTATGACCAATGAAAGAGCAGAAGAGGCTGCGTCACATCCAGGTCAACGTGTTTCCCTGCAGACGTTCAGTTCACCAGCACCCCCCTTCCCTGCTGTGGCAAACTCTGGGGCCTCGAGATGACAGCACTGCCATCCTGGGTCCCTGACTGACGACTTTACAGAGCAGAGCCCCACACAGCCACCTCAGACCTACGTTAGCTTTGTAGCACATGTGAAAAATAAACCTACGTTGTTTTAAACTGGGATTTTGGGGTTATTTATAATATAGTCTAAGGAGTCCTGGTAGCAAACTGATTAAGCTCTCAGCTCCTAATCAAAAGTTGGTGGTTCAAACCCACCCAGCAGTTCCACAGGAGAAAGGCCTGGCCATCTGCTTCTATAAAGATTACAGCTGAGAAAACGCTATGGGATAGCTCTACTCTGTCACGTGTGGTCACCATGAGTTCAAAATTGACTCGACGGCACCTAACAACAACAATAACAATAATATAGTCATTCCTGACTGATACACTGAGCCCCAGGAAGATTAAGTGACTTGCTCAAATCCACACAGCTATTAAGAGGGGGAGCTGGTATTTGAACTTGCAGAGTAAACTGCTTCATTGGTTTCTTGCCTCCAGCAGTATGAATCTGGTAGAGGCGGGGGGTAGAGATGTGGAGGCAAGAAGAAAGAATGCCCAAAGGAGAGGACTGAGTGAGTACACCAAGGATGGGTTTTCTTTGAAATCAGGCTCCAGACCAGCTGGGGACAAAGAGTGTGAGAGTGAGAAATGGGCTGTTGTGGGCTGGGCCAGGAGACAGGCTTGGCTGCAGTGGAAATGCCCTGGCTCTGGCTAGTTCAGTAGGCAAGTGATGCCAACACAGGCTGGCCCAGAACATGAGTCAGGTAACCAGGGATGGGGAGACAATTGTGCTAAGAGTTGACCTTTAGCAATGTGATGCGGGCCTAAATTGCCCGCTACCAATTGCTGAGGCAGGAACACTGACTCCCAGACCCTCCCCTGCCAGGTGGCCCAACACCAAGCCTGGGATGGGCTGTCCTCCCAAGATGGGCACATGTTGCTGCTTCCAAAGATAACTCACAACACAAGGTTTGTGTAGGGCTGGATGGGGACAGGAGACTAAGCAAAAGCTGCCTTTCCCAAGAGATTAAGATCAAAAATACTTGCTACCCTTTGTCCCCATTAACCACACAGTTTCTAGAGGCACTATCTCTTGGCTGGGCTGTTGGGCAGAGGGAGGTAGGGAAGCTTTGGAAGGAGATGAGGAGGAAATGGCAAGGTGAACATCAAGAGAAGCAGAAAAGCTCAACATTGGACCCCTTGTTTAAATATGAAGCCATGTCTGGCATACCCTTGTAATGGGAGAACATGAGTCCTTGACATCATTATTATTTATGAGGTTATCATCACCATCTATTGAATATTGAATATACCATGGACTGCCAAAAGAACGAACCAATCTATCTTGAAAGAAGTACAACCAGAATGCTCCTTAGAAGCACATACTTTGGACATGTTATCAGGAGGGATCTGTCCCTGGAGAAAGACATTGTCTTTGTTATCTAGTGCTGCTATAAAAGAAATACCACAAGTGGATGGCTTTAACAAAGAGAAATTTATTTTTTCACAGTCTAGTAGGCTAGAATTCCAAATTCAGGGCATCAGCTCCAGGGGAAGTCTTTCTCCATCAGCTCTGGAGGAAGGTCCTTTTCATCAATCTTCCCCTGGACTAGGAGCTTCTCCAACCAGGAGCCCCAGGTCCAAAGGATGTGCTCTGTACCCGGTGCTGCTTTCTTGGTGGTATGAAGTCCCCCTGTCTCTCTGTTCACTTCTCTCTTCTATATCTCAAAAGAGATGGGCTCAAGACCCAATCCAATCTTATAGATTGAGTCCTGTTTCATTAACATAACTGCTGCCCATCTCACCTCATTAACGTCATAAAGGCAGGATTTACAACACATAGGAAAATCACATCAGATGACAAAATGGTGGACAATCACACAATACTGGGAATCACGGCCTAGCTAAACTGATACACATATTTTTGGGGGACAGAGTTCAATCCATGATAGACATCATGTGTGGTAAAGTAGAGGGCCATCAAAAAAGAGGAAGACCCTCAGTGAGATGGATTGGCACAGTGGCTGCAACAATGAGCTAAAGCATAATGATTGTACATTCTGTTGTACAAGGGGTCGCTATGAGTCGAAACTGACTCGACAGCACCTAACAACAACATCACCATCCATATCCACAATGTCTTTACCATTTATAAACTGTCTGAAGTCATCTCTTGTTGACCCCTCCCAATAACTCAGTGGCATGAGCAGGCTGGGCAATGGAGTATCCCCACTTTACAGATGAGAAAACAAACTCAAAGAAGTTCAGGGGCACACAGCTAGACAGTAACAAAGCCGCATCCACCACCAGCATCTGGAGTCAAAGCTCTAAGCCCTACACCCCTGCCCCAACCCAGCAGTCACTGTTTTCTGGACCCTCAGAAGCAGCTGGGCAGAAAGGCCATATGAGGACAACATCAAGCTGGATTAGATCAGTAACAACTGCTGCTGGCTTCTCTCATTCCTGTGTCTACTCCTGAGTCAGGCAAGTAGCTTGGCACTCAGAGCCCCACAGTGAGGGAGCCAGGGGACTCCAGGGTCACCCTACAGACAGACTGCCCGTCCTTCCGCACAGAGCCAAGAGCAGCCCCTCAGTCCCCAGCCTCCTCTGTGGTCCTGTTGCCTGAGGCTCCTGCCTCATTGAGTCCACATGATGGGAGAACAGACAGGAAGCTTCCACACACACACCTCCAGCCAGCCGGAGGGCTTCTGTGAACAAAGCCTGAGGCAGAAAATGATCCCATTATGTGATCCTACAAGGGGCAAAATCAAAGCCCTCAGAGAGCCGCAGAAACAGGAACCTGGGGGTGCAGGGGAGTGGTCCTCAATCCCAGCTGTTCCCATCGCCGTCCTCCGTGACACGAGATCCCAAAGCTGAAGGTTTTCAAAAGGCACCTCTGGGACGCTGGAATGAGCAGCTTGCTTGTAAACATCAGCACTCTTAGGTCCAGAGCTAATATCCCAGCATTCAGATAAACTGAGGCAAAGAGTCCTTCTCAGAGCAGGAAATGGTGCTTCTCAAAAGTACCTGCCACCCTCTACTGCCCAGTCCTGCCGCCTCCAAAGAGCCTTCCTGGATTTCCCAGCCAGCAGGGACACCTTCTGCGTTCTCCTTCTGGAAGCGCTTATTTTCTGGCCCACACACTTGGGATGATGGATGCACCTTGCTTCAGGGCTTGGTTTTATGTAATTCTGGAGGGTTCCTTGTTTCACCGGGGGGGTTAGCTCAGGAGCTCGGGGCTGGTAGCAGGCACAAAATAAATGCTGATAAATTGAAATATCACTCCATAAATGACTTGGTTTATTATATACCACGCCAACCTGTTTCCCGGAGCTCCATTCCTAAGTTCTGAGACCCCTAACTCGCGACCACATGTGCCTGGAAAGCAGGGATTCCAGACTCTGATCACTCCATCTGATAGGGACGCCGATGATGCCGCTGCCGGGCTAACGTGCAAACACCAGGCCAGCTCCAGCCTTCACTTCTCTTAGATATATGCCCTCTCTCGGTTCTTGAGAAAACTTGGCCCATCTTGGCCTTTTTATTTATTTATTTTTTTCTGCTTTTGATAGAGACAGAGAAGGCCATCATGCTTGGTAAAGTAGAGGGTCATCGAAAAGGAGGAAGACCCTCAATGAGATGGATTGACACAGTGGCTGCAACCATGGGCGCAAGCATAACAATGATTGTGAGGATGGTGCAGGATCCGGCAGTGTTTAGTTCTGTTGTACGTGGGGTCGCTGTGAGTCAGAACCCACTTAACGGCACCTAACAACAACAGTAGATTCACATACCAGAAATACTCTCGTGTGTTCCCTAATATTTCCAAAACAAGCAAACAAAAGCAGCCCAAGCATAATGACAAATGGCACTTGACACTCAAGTTTCAGTGACCAAGGGCAAAGGGGAATGGTGGGGACTGTGGCAAACTGGTGAGCACATGGCCCTTTAAAAGGGGCAGCCACTCCTTGCCTCTTGGTGCTATCCAGGAATACAGTGACATCCAGCGATATCAGACCTTTCTATTTTTCAGAAGCTACAAATCCATATTTTTATGTGAAATCTCCCTATTTTTAAATATTAGTCAATAATTATGTTATTTTTAAAAAGTGTGTGAGCCAACTGTGTGCATTCAAACAAAACCCATCTGAACACCAGCTCTGTCTCCTCTAAACGCCAATGCACCACTGCAATGAGAAAATAGTGAGTCTCCGTTTCCCACATTAGCCTCTGTGGTGGGGGCTATTTAATACAAGAAATCCTAGCTTGGCCCCTTCAAACTAACTGCAGAATTAACAGGTGAAGGAATGTATCTGACACAGGCTGAGTTTCCAGCGGCAAACACCAACACTTTGTCAAAATCCGTTTGCTGCTTCTCCATCCTTCCATCATTCTCCCTAATGACAAAAATAATTAACACACTCATATAAAAGCACAGGATGAAAGAGCTTTAATGTATTCATTTATTTCAGGGTCATCCCTGTGATCAATATATGACAAGTTAATAGGGCTTAATTAACAATGCAGCAGTCAAGCAATTTCAGAAACTGAGGGATTATTACGAGCGCTGGCTGTGACAGCGTGTTTTGTACACCATGGAAGATAACAGAATTGCTTTCTGTGGTATCACATACCCAACATCCGGAAACTACCTGCTCTTGGGAATAGAGAGATATTGTCTTGTCTTTGCAAAAAGTGCCTGGGTTTGGTAGCTGCTCCCGGGATAAGTAATGCAGTGTGAGAACTAGGCAAGGCTATGAGAAGACAGTATTAGCAGGTCTGACTCCAGGACAAGGGTCATGATCCCAGAACAATTCAGGAGCCAAAGGTCAAGTCACAACTGTACATCACAGTCTTTCTCAACCCATTCCTCTTTGACCATCCCCCAAGGCCGATCAGTTTCTAAGGGTTGTGGATTCTGTTTCAGAACTATTTCTCAAATCTAGGCCCTCTTCACCACTATCGTCCGGCCCCTGTCACCTCTTGCGTGTAGAGGTGCAGAGACCACTTCCTAACTAGGCCCCTGCTCATGGCTTCATCTAGTCCATTTGGATTGTGTCCCTCCTTCCTAAAACACCATTCCATTGCTCCAATCTCTAAAGCAGAAATTAAAAATTGACTGCCTGACAAACATATCTTCTTTGGCCTACTGTTTATCAAAATTTTGAATTCATTTTACGTGAGATTGGCAGGTTTTACATAGAAAAGGGATTGCTTGCGAGACTGGACCCACACTCCCGTGTGGCAACATTGAGATGGAGTTATTCCATTTAGGAGGCATGTGTGGTTCACCAGGGCATTTAAGAATGGTGTGGGGGTGGCATCTGATCTCCTCTAACTTCACAAAGAGGAAGGAGACTCAAGATCAACAGTCCAAGGCTGATTGCTATGAGGCAGAGGTCAGACATGCCCCCTCTCCCCGCCATCTTTACCAATGCTGACACCAACTGTCCCTCCCACGGCACTCTCTACTTCTCTGCTGGGTTTGATAATTCATTGCAATGGCCACACAGAGCTCACATACCATACTCACAGCTATAGGGTTTATTAGGGAAGTAATATTTTACAATTCAGGTTCAGGAATGCTCAGGATACAGTTCTTCTATCAGGACAGCCTCTTCTCAGCTGTGCCCACAGGCACACCTCTCTGGCCTCTCAGCCTCTGCCCTCCTTGGGCAAGTGTTACAAAGCTCTTTTAGCTCTGTCAATAAGTGCCCCGAGGCACCCCACTCACCAGTAAGCCTCTGCCCAAAGGCACTCAGCTCTAGCTCCGTGGGTCAGCAAAACCCAGCTTTACAAATTGCCCAGAGACACCCTACTCTGCCAGCAAGCCTCCTGCCTGAAGGTGCTCAGCTGTCTCGTTCCGTGCTCAGCTTTCTCACTGCGCCATCTCCTGCTGGTCTCTCCTGCCAGTCTCTCTTGCCGGTCTCTCCTGCTGCTGTTTCTCTGCTGCTGCTTCTTGTCGTCTTAAGTGTTACAGCTCTCTCTCTCTCTCTGTCTGTCTCCTGGTTCCAGGAGCTTCTCAGCACAGGCATCCCAGGTCCAAAGGACGTGCTCTGCTCCTGGCTCTTCTTCCTTGGTGATGGTGTGATCTTCTCCTCCCGCCTCTGGGATGGCTCATTTGAAACCTAGCAGGATGGCAAAACTGACCGCTCCCTTCCTTAGGGTTTCATAGACCTTATTTGCATGGTCCCACCCCAAACAGGTGCCATGAGCTTTATTTGCATTATTAGCAAGCTATCCAATCCCCTTGGTGGGCCACGATTACCTTATTTGTATAGTCCCGCCCAATCACTTGGGTGAGAGTTACAAGACCATGGTGAGAAAGGCCATCTAAAAGTGATCCATTGCACCGCAGGGAGCCCAGTCCCCAGAGCTCCCTGTTCCCACCTACAACTACTGTTTGAGTTTCTGTACCTGCCTGGGCCTGTGGGCATGGGGGTTTGCAAGTAGGAGACCTGACGTTGGATGAACGGGTCACCCAGAACACACAAGGGCTCTAATAAAATGTTAGGATGTTTCCTGCTAGGATGAGAATTCATCTGAGAGCATGAGCTGTTCAGATTCTGTAAGTGAGAAGGTCAGTGGTGAATCCAGAGAGGAGAACAAAAGTCACGGGAAAACGACGCAGGCCCACAGACCTTGTGCTCTGCGTTTGTCACGGGATAAGAAACCAATCCTCCCTACAAAAGAAGGAAACACAGCAAGTCCCTCAGAAATAGGGTGTCTTCAAACCTAAGCAGCACTCAGCTTGGGGCAGCCCCTTAGAAAGCCAGATGAGAGGGACAAGGAGGGAGACGACGTCTCTCGCTTTCCCTGCTCTGCTTTTGAGTATTGAAAGGTCTATGCACGAAGCCTTTGAAATGTCTGAATCAGAGAGTGCATTCACAAGCCAAGCGCTGCTTTATTCTTAAATACTTTCAGCCCAACTCTTGCTTTGTGATTCAGGGACACGTGTCACAGAAATTCTGGGCCCAAAAGCCACTTGGTCCCTGGTCAATGGGAGACCTCTGTCAGCTCTCCCAGCCTGACTCTAACTGCCTACAGCTTAGCTGGGCTGCCCTGGGAAGCACATGAACGTGACCCCCCAAACACGAGAATTCCGTTGCTTCCTCCCCTTCTCTGCCTTGCCCAGCCCCAGTTGTCTGCCTAGGGATGTGCCACCCACATGGCCCTCTTTTGAGCTCAGTGTAAAACAGAAGGAGAGTAAAGCTGGGGTCCAGATAAAACCGAACTATACAGGATGGTAGCCAAGACGTGCCTGGGGCTCCTCAAGGTATTTCTCGCCTTCATTTGCCCCTTAGGACTCAGGCATGCCCAGCTCAGAAACCAGAGGCCCGGAGTTATAATTACACGGAGCAGCTTCTGAGTGAGAAAAGCCCTTTACAGGTGACTTCCTGAGGCCAGCCCAGCCTCACATGCCCCCGTCCCTCTCAGAGGCCCTCAGCTCTCTGGCAAAGCTTTAGAGCAAGTAGAAATGGAGATTTGCTCCGAATCAAAAATCATTTTTCACAGCAGCAAGATACATGCTAGGTAAAAATCACAGCTACACAAACTGTGTCCTTTCTCGAGCTATAATCTTGGCACCTCGGCGGCCACAAACATTGTCCGGTGAAACCCAGAGCCTGTTCAATTTGAGGTCAGCCAGTTTCTCTATTCGAAACCTTGGCACTTTTGAAACATGCTCTGCAGAAGTGGTTTCAACCTGTCCTGTCAACAACTACCATCTTGTACACCTGCCTTTCTAGTCACTAATTTGATGGCTTCACTGAAAGAAATGCCAGTCATTTGAAGGTCTCAGAGGAACGTGCCTTGAGCTCCACCAGAGAGTGAGCAAGCAGAGTGGGACCGTGACTCTGCTGAGCTGAGAGGGGGCACTCGTGTGCCGAGGGCCTGGAATCAGTCACTGCCTGCCCAGAGCACAGATATAGCAGGTGTTGCTTATAATTGCTTCCAGACTTCCTGCCACGGTCAGTTGAAAGTCAAACCCGTAAATGCTGCTTGACTACAATAAAACTGGAGTACACAGACATTTTTGCATCATTGCCTGGTGAAAACATACTGACTGAAGTGGGATGAAATGGATGTAAACGTCTAAGGAAGGAACGCTGCAGGAATAGCAACAAATAGTCGGTCTTCACTTCCTTTTCTCAGCTGCCTTTTTTTTTTTTTTTTCCTTTCAGAACCAAAAGAGATGACAGATATGTAAGGCAACAAATTTATTCATTTCCCGAGCAAATTTGTTCTTGGATCCTTCTAAGAGCAAGTCAGTAGGAGCTATTTTTACTTTAACTGGGTCCTCACTAGGGCTATTTCCTGAGCTTCTATGTGGCAGTTCCTTGTTTTAAAGTCCCCTTGGGAATCCAGAATCACACCCATGTTATAGAGTCACCCCACAGTTCCTAAATATGAATCTGAACTCTTTTTGAAAAGGAACTCTTTCTTCCAGGGACCCAGGATGTAGTTCATACTGTTGTTCTTGTTAGCTGCTGTCAAGTTGGCCCCAACTCATGGCTACCTCGTGCACAACAGAGCAAAATGCTGCACAGTCCTGTGCCATCTGTGTGATCAGTTGTGGATTGGACCGTTGTGGTCCATAGGCTGATTTTTGGAGGAGATCACCAGGCCTTTCTTTCTACTCTGACTTAGTCTGGAACTCCACTGCACCATATAGCAACACATAAGCCTCCACTGACAGATGGGTGGTGGCTGCGTATGAGGTGAATTGACTGGGAATTAAACCCGGGTCTCCCACATGAAAGGTGAGAATCCCACCACTGAACCACCACTGCCCCCAGTTCAAACTAGGACAATCATTTCTTGCAGATCCTACCAAAGTCCCAAGAAGGCCACGATACAGAATGGCTGTCAAGTTGCAACCGCAGTCTGCTATCGGTTACAAGAGGGATAACAATATTATAAGAGATAATATTTACTGAGTGCTTATGATACGCCAGGCACTGTTCTAAGCTGTTTGTTTGAATATAGTAATTCATATATTCTCCTTAACAACCTTATGAGGGAGCCCTGGTGGCACAGTAATTAAAGTGCTCAGCTGCTAACCGAAAGGTCAGCAGTTTGAACCCACCAGCCGTTCCACGGGAGAAAGATGTGGCAGCCTGTTTCTGTAAAGATTACAGCCTTGGAAACCCTATGGGACAGTTCTACTCTGTCCTATAGGGTCACTATGAGTTGGAATTGACTTGACGGCAGTGGGTTTCGTTTGGTTTTTTTTTTAACAGCCCTACGAGTGGGCCCTATTCTTAGACTCATTTTACTGATGAGAAATCTATAGCACAGGAAGATAAAGTAATTAGCCTACTGTCACACAGCAAGGAAGTGGAAAGGAGGGATTTGAACACAGGCCATCTGCTTCAGAGCCCATGATTTTGGTCACGTACTACACTGCCTAGAGCCTCCAGGCAGGACACATGAAAAGTGACGCCCGTTAGGTGTAAGACAACAGGGAGCTGTGGGGACTTAAAGGAAGTAACTTCTACTCAGATCCAGAGTAGAATACAAGTCCAGATTTGCCAAAATTCTTTTTGCCAAGAGATGCTGGAAATCTGAATGTTATGTAAAATCCACCAACCTGTAAATGTTGGCAGCTGCTTCCCAATATGGAGCCCTGATGGTGCAGGTGCTCGGCTGCTAACCAAAAGTTAGCTGTTCAAATCCACCCACCACTCCTTGGAAACCCTATGGGGCAGTTTTACTCTGTCCTATAGGGTCACTATGAGTTGGAATCGACTCGACAGCAATGGGTTTTGTTTTTTGGTTTACTTAAAAATATCCCGAACAACATGTGAGCCAAACCAAACTAAGCTCGGGCAGGTTGGCCTGTGAGACCCTAGATCATGACCAGCACTGCTGGTCAAAAGCCTTGCTCCAGGGCATTTCCCAGAAGGGCTTCCTCCAACGTCCCTCCACTCTGGGTAGAGTCATGACCACATTTGCAGCCAAGTCCCAAACACCAATAAGTCCCTAGGGGTGTCCCTCTCACGCAGCTCTACCCACATGTCACCCAGTGCCTGGCACACATAGGTGTTCTGGGGAGTGAAAGAAAAAGAGAAGAATGAGCTTAGCAACCCCGTTTAAGGAAACCTAATGTTAAGAAGGAGCCCTGATAATTCTAACTCACAGAAAAAAAGACCAGATTTACTGGCCTAAAGGAGACTGGAGAAACCCTGAGAGTGTGGCCCCCAGACACCGTTTTAGCTCGGTGGTCAAGTTATCTCCGAGGTTCACCGTTCAGCCTGGGAGTGGACAGCCCCATGAAACCAAATGAGAATAATGAGGTACAGTAGTCCAGTGACAAGGGCCAGAAGGCAGAAGGGGACAAGGAAGCTGGTGATAGGGAACCCAAGGTTGAGTAAGGATATTGTTGATGTGTTGTGAGATTGTTAACCATTGTCATAGGGCAACATGTGCAGTAACTGTTAAATGAGAAACTATTTTGTTCTGTAAGCCTTCGTCTTAAGTGAGAATAACAGCACAGTTGGAAGAGCGTAGTCAATGTCACTGAACTGTGTATGTAGAAATTTTTGAAATGGTGTATCTTTGGCTATGGGTATTTTCACCCAAAAAAAAGGTTGAGAAGTTAGAGGGTTGACATGTTGTGGGGTTGTTAACCAATGTCATAAAAGAATATGTGTACTACTGTTTCATGAGAAACTACTTGTTCTGTAAGCCTTCACCTGAAGTAAAATAAAAAAACAAAAATTTTATTAGTCATAGACCAAACTGGAAATAAAAACTTATATTCACACAAAAAAAAAAAAGAAAAGAAGGAGCCCTGATGGTGCAGTGGTTAAGAACTCGGCTGCTAACCAGAAGGTTGACGGTTCGAATCCACCGCCGCTCCTTGGATACCCCATGGGCAGTTAGTTCTCCTCTGGCCTGTAGGGTCTCTGTGAGTCTTGACAGCAACGTGGGTGTGTCATATGCATGAGAAAGCTGGACAATGAATAAAGAAGACAGAAGAAGAATTGATGCCTTTGGACGATGGTGTTGGCCAAGAATATTGAATAGACTATCGACTGCCAGAAAAACGTGGCACAGTAGTTAAGAGCTCGGCTGCTAACCAAAAGGTCGGCGGTTCGAATCTACCAGCCGCTCCTTGGAAGCCGTATGGGGTAGTCCTACTCTGTCCTATAGGGTCACTAGGAGCCGGAATCGACACGTTGGCAACGGGTTTGGTTTGGTTTTTGGTTTACTGTCAAGAATTTCAGTAAATAAATAAATAGCAACAAGACTGTGGTGGTAACAGCAGTGGTTTGAGAGCTGGGAAGCTAGGTTCTCAATCCCGACACAAATCAGGTGTGACCTTGAGCACAGCCTCAAGGTCATTCCCCACCTATGGAGTTCAGTCTGACGCAAAACAGGGGCTTTGGGGGGTAACTGTCCACATTAAGAAAACATTTTTATCTTTCCAAAAGTCTCACCACAGTTTCCTTTAAATAGCAAGCTTTCCTCCGTTTGTTTACCAGCTTGGCAGAGAGGCGGGGGAAAGGTCACAGGAACTTACACCCCAAGTATCCACAGCCTCTCTCGGCACTAATCATGTTAGCGAGGACAGTGACATCACGCTGGCTCCTCGGGAGGCGCTGCTGCAGAAAGTACCGTGCCTGGGGCAGAGGGCAGGGACGAGGGGCCCGAAATGCTCACAGAGTGGACCCGGAGAGCTCATCCACCACGGCCGCTTCTTTCTGAGAGAGCAGCTATGAGGTTTCATGTCAGGCTGAATGTGTTTTAAGCAAATGCCAAGGACATAACTTTGGAAGAACTAAAATCTGACACACACAAGTTGTTTTCTGCATCAGCAAAGTCCACATGCTCCCAGAAGGCTCCTTGGCTCAGAGGGGAGAAGACCACTGGGTGGTCCCACAGGGCCAAACCCTGCAATCAGATCCTCCAGCATTCTGTCCCGCAGGCCGCCTTCCCTGACCAGCCGAAGCCAGAAAGGCCTTCCCTTCCCTAGACACCCCTGGCACCCAGGAGGGCCCCGCCTGTTTCAGAGCTCCCTTGTCTTCAGGCTGGATCCCGTCTACAGAGACATGTGTAGGCCAGAAGACAGCAGAGAAGTGGCTGCTCTGCTCACTGTCCCCCTCCCGGCCCTGGGGCCTGTCTGAGGCCAGGCTCCCCAAGGAGTGTGTTATGGAGATGCTCCTAGGAGAGGCAGGGATGGTGGGGGGAAGCAGCACAGAGGAGGAGAAGCCAAGTGAGGGTGTGATTTCAGGACAAGTCTCACCCTCAGCCTGAGCCTAGGGGGCAACTGTGGAGTGAGGGTTACAGTTCATCCTGACATGAATTGAAGGGCCTGGGCTTTCACGCTCAATGCAAGCCAGTGCAGGGGACATAAGCTCCCAGCAATGTCACTTCCAGCATGCTGCACCTAGGAGAAAAGCCCAAAGGCAGGTGACCAAAGAGGGATGCAGGGGTGGGCAAGGGAAGCTGAGGGACACACCGATGCTGAGGAACGAATGGTAAAGGGTCCAAAGGGATGTGGGTGGGGCACCTGCCCTCTACACCTCCACCGCTGTTGCTCTCGGGGTGCCACTGAGTCATTTCCAGCAGCCCCGTGTGACAGACGAGGGTTTTCTTGTCTGTAACCTCTACAGACACAGATCACCAGGTCTCCCTCCCGTGGAGACACTGGTAAGTTAGTTAGGACTGCCTTCCTTTCGGTTAGCAGCTGAGTGCTTAACCATTGCACCACTAGAGCACCCGAACACAGGGCTCATTTCCTGCCAACTACACCAGACGCTCAAAGTAGCAAGAAACCAGGTCTCTTATTTTTCTCTGTGACTCCACCAGGTACTAACAGAACCAGGAATAGAGCAGAGAGGCACTTAGTTATGTTTTTTAATTAACATTTATATAGTACTTACCATAATCCAGGAGCCCTGGTGGCGCAGTGGTTAAGAGCTCGGCTGCTAACCAAAAAAGTTGGCAGTTCAAACCCACCAGCTGCTCCTTGGAAACCCTATGGGGCAGTTCTACTCTGTCCTATAGGGTCGCTCTGAGTCGGAATTGATTCGATGGCAACTGTTTTGGGTACTATATTCCAGACATTCTACAAGCATTAACACAATTAACCCCTCACCAAACCAAACCAAAACCATTGCCATCAAGTCAATTCCAACTCATAGCAACCCTATAGGACAAAGTAGAACTGTCCCACAGGGTTTCCAAGGAGCAGCTGGTGGATTCGAACTGCCAGACTTTTGGTTAGCAGCTGAGCTCTTAACCACTGCGCCACCAGGGCTCTTCAATGCCTCAGTAAAATGGAGCTAATAACAGTAGCCGTCTCAGAAGCTGAATAGAAGGCTAAAGAGCCCATCTAAGGTTTCAGAGCTCATCAGCCTGGAGTTGAACCCAGGCAGTGTGGCTTCCGAATCCACACCCTTAACCACACCTCCATTAAAATAAGTGAGGGCTTTTAGGAAGCAGACAGAACCAGGTTCAAATCCCAGATTAAGTCAATTAAACTGCATACCATCTAGGAGCCTTCTTTTGCCTATCTTTAAAGCGGCAGTAAAAATAAAACACTAACACCTACCTCACAGAGTGGCTGTGTAAGAAATGCTCAGCAGGTGCCAAGCACATGGTAAACAAACAAAAACCAGACCAGCTGCCATCGAGTCACTTCTGACTCATGGCAACCCCTCATGTGCAGAGCAGAAGAACTGTGCTCCTTAGGGTTTTCAAGGCTGTGACCTTTCAGAAGCAGATAGATCCCCAGGCCTTTCCTCCAAGGTACCTCTGGGTGCATTCGAACCGCCAACCTTCTGGATAGTTGTTAAGTGCCTAACCATTTGTGCCATCTAGGGACCCTAAGCACAGGACTTCAGTAGGTACTTGAGAACCCCAGCTGTCACTGTAATGCTCAGCAACGCCTCCTTGACTGCCGGGTAGTCTTCGGTACGATCACTTGTCTGTTCCCATCAACTCCTGGTGCAGACATGTGAAGTATAGAGAAAAATAAAGGTCCTGATCATCTAGTGCACTATTACGGCATTCTCCAGCCCAGTGGTTTGCTCCGCAGAGGACACTCAGAGCAGTGGTTAAGAGCTACGGCTGCTAACTCAGGTTGGCTGTTCGAATCCACCGGTGGCTCCTTGGAAACCCTATGGGGCAGTTCTACTCTGCCCTATAGAGTTGCTATGAGTCGGAATTGACTCAACAGCAATGGGTAACAGGGAGACATTTTTGTTTGTCACTACTGGGGGATGGGGTGCTACTCGCATCTACTGGGCTGAGGCCTGGGATGCAGCTAAATATTGCACAATGCACCCAACAGCCCCCACCCCCAACAAAAATATCGCCAAAAACATCAGCAGTGCTGTGGCTGAGAAACTATTATCTAGCCCACTCCCTGACCTTTACAGATGCAGAAAGCAAAGCACAGAGCAGCCAAGCGTCCTGCTGTGGGTCACACAGTCTGATCCCAACACCGAACTCTCTTGACTTCTACAAAACTGGGGAGCAATACCTGCTCAGAGCCCTCACAGTTTGTGTGAGAATCAAGGAAGACATTAAATGTAAAAGCCCTTTGACAAATGTGGCACGCTACACAAATCTTTTAATATATGTAAATAGATCTTGTATTAGGTCAGTTAATTTTTCAACAACTATATCTGAAGCTTCAGACGGCAGCACCTATGTACAACCCGGTAAAGTTCTCCTACGCCAGCTGAGCAGCATTGGAAAATGCCATGCCTGGCTTGGCCCACCCTTCAGCTAGTCCCCAGGTGATTAATAAGCTGCCTGACTGTGTTTTGCCTCCCAGCTGACAGATGCTAGGCTATAAATTCATCCACATCACCTCATTTATGCCTGTGGGGTAATAGAGTCTAATGCATAAGAAAAGCCACGTGTGTCTGACTCCCAGCTCCGTACGGCCATCGAGACTCCCCAATCCGATTTCCACCCCTTCCTGCCATTCCAAGGGCACCAGAGGTCACACTTGACTTTGCTTCAAGCCTCTGCAAATTGCATTCCAGCATTGCAATACAGTGTGAGGTTGTGGATCTGAACAGACACCCCCTGTATGGCCACGCGGGTCCAGGCAGGGCTCCCCACCGCGAGACAATCAGCACACACCTCTCCAGTGCGTCCAAGAGAGGAAAGGCCTCCTCACACCCCCTCCCACCCCCACCTGAAAGCACTGGAAACGAGAGCTTTCAGGAGCTTTTTGTTAAGTGTGCATCTGGCTTGTCTGGCTCCCCAGAGTGACAAGGCAGTTGTGACTGAGGAGGAAGGAGCACGCCCTTGCTCCAGATCCCCACGCCCTCTGGGAAAGCAGGGCTGTCTGGCACTTGGCCAGAGGCCTTTCCTCTTGTTCTAATTACTGACAGGTCTGCTAGTCACCACCCACCCCCGTCACCTCATCTAAATAGGGGAGATGACTGTGTCTAACTTGCTGCTCCTACCCCCACTTCAGCCCAGGAGCTACCTGAACAGATCGTCAATCACTGCCCGTTACACCTGCAGCAGCCTTCAGACGCTGCCAAGGGAAGACAGGCACCATCACTGCCACTGCCAGGTGCTTGCACACACACACACACACATACACACACAAATGCACATGCACATGCACACACACATGCACACACACGCATATGTACACACACATGCACACACACGCACATGTACGCACACACGCACATGCACACATACATGCACGCACGTGCACATGTACATGCGCACATGCACACATACATGTACACACGTGCACATGCACACACGCACATGCACGCACACATGCACATGTGCATACACACGCACATGCACACATACATGCACACACACGTAAACACGCACATGCACACACAGATGCACACATACATGCACAAGCACACACACATGCACACGCACAAGCACACACACATGTACACATGCACATGCACACACACATGTGCACACACGCACATGCACACATGCACACACACAGGACATGCGCACACATGCACACATATGCACATGCACAAATGCACACATACACACACACACACATATGGACATGCACACACACGCACATGCACACACACACATGCACACATGCACACGCATGCACATGCGCACACGTACACACATACCCACATGCACGCATACACACATGCACACACACATGCACAGGCATGCACACATGCGCAGATGTGCACACGCACACATACACACACATGCACGCATGCACATGCACACACACACATGCATGCACATGCACACTCGCACACACATGTACTTTGTTCAGGGGTTTTCCGCACGTTTTTTGCCTTCAATTTTGCAATTAGAGTGTGAAAGAATAATGAAAGATGAATGTGGGTGAGGGTCCTTTTATTTCCTTATTTTTCCCATAAGTCATTCAATAGTGTTTTTTTCTTTCCAAAACACCACCACCAGCAGCAACCACAGCAGTAATAACGAGAGCAGCTATCATGTATTAAATAGTTCCAGACGCAAGACAAAGTTCTCAGTATGTTATACAGCTGGTCCCTCAACGACAGCTCTCTGAGGGAGGCTGCCTTGTCAGCCCCCTTTTACAGTTAGGTAGTGAAGGCTCCAAGCAGTTCAGTAACGTGGCCAAGATCATACAGTGGATGAGGGAGACAATATTTGCACCCAGGCGAGTCGGCCTCAGGGTCATACTCTTCACCGTGAAACTTTGTGTGCTGAATTTTTATCAGTTTGGCCACTAATAGCAGGGCAGAGAAATGAAAAAGCGTGTAACCTGTATTTCTACCTGATTTACTCCCAAAAGGAATGGTTTGCTTCTAGAAAGCTCTCTACCTGTATAAAGCATATTAAATATGAGCTACGCCTAGAGTGAGATTTAAAAGTAACTTATTATGTCTAAAACTTTCATTTTTCTTGTAGTTACGAATGGCTAAAGTCTGACCCCTTTAGAATACTCTTCATTGTGATGGGACTTGGAGCAAACCCAATGTAACCCAAAGGAAGGCAGATGTATTATCTCGTGTTTCCCGGAGGTCAAGTCCACCATCTTCTCTGTTCCTCACTGGGGAGGGTGCTAAACAAAATTGTCTGGACATGGAAAAAAAATCTATTATTGGAAAGGTTCTGGTGGAAGGGGTCTTTGGTTGCAGCATTGCACACCCAACCTCTCCACCTTGGCAGGTCACCCCAGTATCTCAGGGCCCTATCATGGTTTTTCTACCTCTGAAACTGTGATAGCCTTGGGGGCTGTGGCATGGGGTGGGCAATGGCCAAGAAGCCAGGTCCTCTTGCTACAAATACACTCATGTCCCATAAGAGTGATCTTCTGTGCCAAAGGCAAGCCCCATTGAGTGGCTGCAGAGTGCCCCTCAGCGAAGTGAATAAGCTACCTTATTCAAGGCAGATGGGAACAGGATGATCTGCCATTAACAGAAGCACATGGTGGGCTGGTTATTGATTTAGCCATTTGGCTGTCCTGAGGAATCTTTTGTGGATACTTTGCCTGATTGTGCAGGCTCAGTCATCATTCGATTCAGGAAAATTCCCTCTTTACAGCAGAAAACTACAAAGTACTGTACCAAGAGGACTGTAGGCTCCATCAGCTCCTCACAGCAACCCTAGGATGAGATTATTAGTCAGCATAGCCTAGGCTATTCTGCAATAACAAGTTAGCCCTGAAACCTCAGTGGCTGAAAATCTACAAGTTTATTTCTTGCTCAAGCAAATTCTGATGCTGGCCAGGCAATTCTGCAGAGTAGCTGTCTTCCATGCAGTGCTTCGGTGATTCAGGTTTGTCATGGATTGAATTGTGTCCCCCAAAAATATCTGTCAACTTGACTAGGTCATGATTCCCAATACTGTATATGATTGTGTAATCTGATGTGATTTCCTTACGTGTTGTAAACTCTATCACTATGATGAGGTTATACTGATGAGTCTGCAAGATTAGATAGTGTCTTAATCCAATCTCTTTTGAGATATAAAAGAGAGAAGCAAGCAGAGACACATGGGAAACTCACACCACCAAGAAAGCGGTGCCGGGAGCAGAGTGCGTCCTTTGGACCTGAGGTTCCTGCGCTGAGAAGCTCCCAGACCAAGGAAAGGCTGATACATCACAAGGACCTTCCTCCAGAGCCAACAGAGAGAGAAAGCCTTCTCCTGGAGCTGATGCCCTCAATGTGGACTTGTAGCCTACTGACTGTGAAAGAATAAATTTCTCCTTGTTAAAACCATCCTCTTGTGTTATTTCTGTTCGAGAGCTCTAGATGACTAAGACAAGGCTGTTTCACACTCGTGGTGCCACCACATCAAAAGGTGGATTCCAGGTCACCACAGCAGGGGAGGAGAGAACTGGCACTTGTGGATCAGATCTTAAATGCTTTGGCATTTCTGCTTATAACATATAGGTCTCTGGGTGACGCAGACAGTTTGCACTCAGCTACTCACTTAAAGGTTGCCAGTTCTAACCTGCCAGGTGGTGTCACAAATGAAAGGCCTGGAGATCTGCTTCCATAAAGATTACAGCTAAGAAAACTCCATGGAGCAGTTCTACTCTGTCACACATGGGGTCGCCATGAGTTGGAACTGACTCCATGGCAACAGGTCTGTGTTTTGTTTTTCCTGCTTCTAGCCCACTGGTCAGAAGCTCGTCACCTAGCTTCGAGGGGGCTGGGACATGTTGGGGAGCACACTGAATTCAGTGAGGAATCATCTCTGCCATGCTTGGCCTGCTCAAACACATGCTTTCCCATTACCCCAAAACTTCAATCCAGAAACTAGTGCTGATTTTTAGAGAATATTTTTATATGATACTTAATTTGGTAGGCTATAATTTAATAAAACTGTACTTCTCCCAATCACATTATGTCATTTTCTATAATCTTGTTACTCTAATATCAAATTTAAGATAAGGAATATATTTAAGCTCCATAACCATAAGCAATATGATCATTAAATCTCTTTGGGCACTATTACTTAAAAGAAAAAAAAAAATCTCTGTCCAATTATTTTCAGCAGAGAAATTTGCCAGAGCTTACAGCCAAGCATTTAATTGCTTTTTCTCTTCTTTTTTTTATTGGTGAATCATTTTGAGCTTATGATAATTTCAAAATAAATATTTTTCAAAACCTTGGGGCACTCATTGTATAATGATTATTTGAAAGATTTCTTGGTTATGGAGCTCTCAAAAGAATAAAAAGCTTGTCCACAGCACCAGTGGTTTCTATATTAAAAAGATGAAATTTCTCATCAAATGTTACAAGTCAATTTCTTTCATCAGCCTAACTGCCCGTTTTAGCAAAGATTCAGTCTCTGAATTCAGCAAACGGTATACATTTTAAAGTCAATTGCTATACTCTCCTTCCTTTAACACGAACGTCTTAGATGTCTCCAAAAGCTGTCAGCCTCTTTACTGTGCCTTTTCCTGCGGAAGCTAAGGACAGTGTTTTGCTATTGCTGTTGTCGTTTATTTTATTTTTTGGCTTTTTTTAAGGCAATATGTGTGGGTTTTAGCTGACGTTCTGTTGGTTGTGACATGCACATTCAAAAGAGTCGGATATTTTCTTTTTTAAAGAGTGTCTTGAAAAGTATGGCCAGACGGAGTGGTTCATTCAGAGATAAAAAATCAAGTGTTGGTTTTTCTGTTTGTTTGTAATTTCCCTAAGAAGACTGTTTCTTTCTGTAATAAAACCAAAAACCCAACGTAAGAAGTAATTCCGGCCTCTGGAGCTTTGTGGCTAATCTGCGTATGGACAAGCTCGGAGGCTTTGTTCCCCCTTCCCACCAAAGCCTTGGAGGCTGGAGGCTGGAAGGAAAGGGTCTGGTTGGTGGGGGTGGGGGGCGTGGAGGTGTAGCAGAGGTGACCTTGTGGATCGTTTCAAATTCTATAATGAATGCAAAAAGTAATCTGAAAGAGATAGCTGGAGATTCAGTTCTTCAGAGAGAGATTCAAATTCATTTGTCCCTTATAAGGGCCAAAGAAAAAAAGTCATTATTAATTTAGGCAATTAGAGAACTTTGAAAGCAATATCCAGTACATTAAAAGAAAAAAAAAGCCTGTCCCAAGAGTGCAGCCCACAGCCTATGAAAATTTAATTTTTATAGCATTTAGAATAAAGAAAGGTCATTTCTTAGATGTGCTCAACAGAAGATTGTAATTTTAAACTGGCAATTTCAATGAGAAGTGGGGTTTTCATAAAAAGGAGTGAATGCTTGAGTGGGCTTGAAATGAAATTAGAGGTGTGTGTTCTGCCCACCGCAGCATTTCCCGATGAATCCGTGTTCCCATCACTGTTTCCTGCTCTGTCACACTCCCTTCAGAAACTTCCAAAGCCTCAGTGCCTGCAACTGCCTGATTCTCCTACTTTCTCGCAGACATTAAGAAACACGCTGCCCCTTTCTCCTACGTGAAAGGCCTCAGCTGCCTGAGAGATCTGGTCCATGGCTGTTTCTCTTCTGTGGCGGATTCACAGACAGCACTGCCTGGACCCTCCCCAGACTGAGGACAGAGACAGGGTGGGCGAGTTAAGGAGTGGGCCTCAAGGAGCCACCCCCAATGTGGAGCTGTGGGTGACTTTTGATGACCCTTGTCCCTCCTGCACCCACATTTTTTGGCAGACCCAAGGGCTCACTTGAGGCGCTTCCAGGGTTAGAACCACAAGTACCGCAATGTCCAGATGGTTAACAGCCTCACCTCTCCTTGGAATCACCCGACAGCTTTCAAAACGATGTCTTGGTCCCATCCCCGTAGAGTCTGATTTCAGAACCACCATATTAAGGCCCCTGTTGGAAGCCTGGTGAGTGGGAGGTGAAGCAGAAGGTGTGAAGCTGGAGGGTGGGCAGAGAGAGGTCATACAGGGCCTGTTGGCTGTGCCAGAACAAACACCAACCCCTTGAGAGGGAAGAGAAGGCAGTGAAGGGTGTACGCAACTGAAGCCGGAACGCAAACAGAGACCTGTACACCAATGTTCATTGCAGCGCTATTCACAATGGCCGAACAGTGCAAACAGCCTAAATGCCCATCAACAGATGAATGGATAAGCAAAACGTGGTACAGACATGCAATGGAATACTACTCAGCCATAAAGAGAAATGACATCTTCACACATGCTGCCACATGGATGAACCTTGTAAATATTATACTGAGTGAAATAAGGCAGTCTCGAAAGGACAATTGTTGCATAATCCCACTTGCAGGAAATCTCTAGAATAAGCAAGGGTATAGAGACCAAAGCTTATTAGTTGTTACCACGGTGGGAGGGAGGGGGAAAGGAGGACTCAGTGCTTAGGGGACACCGAGGTTCTGTTAAGGGGGAGGGTATAATTTGGGAACCGGTAAGGGTGGTGGTTGAACAACGTGATGAACGTAATTGTCACTAAACAGTAGATATGAAGATCATTGAAATGTCCAATGTTTTGATATATATATATTTACCACAATTTTTTTTTTAAACAGGGTGTAAGCGGAAGGGCGATATGGCCACGTTTTGGTTGCCATCTTGCTGGTGCTAAAATAAAAGCATATTGAACATATGCATTCAGGTGGGAACATCAAAGGCTCAGGAAGAAAGTTAATGCACCTGTGAACAAAGCCTCGTCTGACCAAACGCACTGAGTCTCCCCCTCAGGTAGCTGAGGGGTCAGACAGCACTCATCTCTGCTGGGGAAGCAACAATCTGCTTTAATTCACAGACCACTGTGACAACCGTGCCCTTTCCCCTCACTGTCCTCCTTCCCTGCCACAGTAAGTCATTCCAGAGTGCCATGCTTCACTTAAAATTAAGCAAACACCTTCTGTCTCCATCCCAGCCCGGTTTCAGCTTATTTAGCATTGTAACATAACGTCGTCTGTTCCCTAAACAATCCAACATGGGCATGGCACAATGGGACAGGTAATTGAGGCAAATGAGAAACAGCCTGCCAGCAGCACACACATGACATTTGATTTGCTGTCAGTAGATACCACTGTGTGTTCCTCCTCTTTCTCTTTCTTGGAAAATAAACACAGAAAAAATAAAATAAAAGGCTACAAGATGTCCAGCCCTGGTCCTTTTAGAAAGAAAAATGGTTTCAACCTGCGTGCCTTTAAACACTCTATTCATTTGACAAACAAGGAATGAATACCAACAAGGCCCTTGGGTGTAGTGGGGAACGCAGCAATGGCCCCTGCCAGCAAGGGGCTTCCAGCTTCACGGGAGAGAGCAGACCAGGGAATAGCTCATAAAAAAAGCAAAAAGAAACCTCACAAGGGAGGGTGTGCCCCATCACCACTTCATCCACCCGTAGACTCATGAAGGAAAAGCTTCCCCAAGAGGGCGTGACTGGAAGAAGTTACTCCTGCGCCTGATTTCTGTTTCACCCACATAGACTTTTTCACAGAGATCTAAGTCCTTGGGTGCCTCGTTCCGGTAGTAACATTCTCTTGGGTGCCTCTGCAACCTCATGTACAACTCGTTGACCAGGAACTCCATCCTGTTCGTTCTGAGAGCAGCCAGCTAAAGCACAGAGCTCAGCCTTTCAGGGCTACACACAACAAAGCATGACCACTGTGTGGACAAAAACACTCCCGCTCCCATCGCAACCCGGAACTTGCAGACCTGTTTCCTTCCACTCACTCACTTGTTCATTGGGTCAACCCCTCAGCAAGTACTTACACAGCCATTGGTGCTCACCAGGCTCAGAATCAAGCCAGCACGTAAGACCAGAGTCTGGACCTTACAGAACTGTCAATCTAATGGTGGAGGTTTGTACAAGGGATGTGGGAGCGCAGAGGTATTGCTAGAGGGCTTGGGGATGTGCCACAGGGATGAGAGAGGAAGCTTTAGGGCTGGACACACCTTTAGCTTTTCTAGAGAGTCCCTGAGTTCCCCTGGTCCCTGAGGTGAGTTTACATCTGCAGACCTTCCCGGGAGTAAGCAAGTAAAACTGCTCCTGCCTTAGGATCCATGCCTGATCTGGCCCTGCCATGAGGGGCTCCAGGCTTTGTCCCAACCCCAGGCTTTGTCCCAGTCACCAGGGGAAGAGTAAAGGGGGGTTGCTGTTATTGTTTTGTGCTGTCCAGTCGATTCTGACCCACAGCGAACGTAGAGGACAGAGTAGAAATGCCCCACAGGGTTTCCAAGGAGGGGCCGGTGGATTCGAACTGCCACTGGTTAGCAGCCTGAGCTCTTAGCCACTTTGCCACCACAGAGGTAGCAGGGAATAATTGCTACCTTGGAGACAGCAGGGCACTCAGCCTGAGTGTCCAGCCTAATGCCTCTTCCCTGTTCCAGGCCCATTCCTTCACCCATTCCCACAAAAACTATTCACTACATGGTTCTGCTAGGTTCCCATTCCTTTCTAGGCCTGAAGCCCCTGCTACAATGAACAGTTAATGATTTTTTTCCCCACTCTCTCAGGAAAAAAGATGGGCGTACAGATTGTCACTGTTAACTATTGTTCTCAAATAAGTACCACATTTCTCAGAAAGAGAGATTTCACATTCTGGCAACAAATGAAACATGCAATGCTTGCAAAGTTGCAATGAGAAGTCTCTCACCTAAGATGGTGCCGGCTTTCTGCTGGGTGTTCCACTGAAGAATGGAGAGCCAGCTGGAAAATAGGCTGGGCACAGACCCAGGCAAATCCCAACAGCCCAGGCTATCTGAGGGCAGAGGGGGGCTGGAAAAAAAGGGCTCTCTGCTCCCCAAATTTCTCGCCCCTTTCCCATTATTTAGTCTCCTTAAGTCAAAGTAAGAGTCCCAGATGGATGATACTAGGAATGAGTGTAAACATCAAGGAGACAGACTAGCCCAAAATCTTTGTAACAGAGCTTCCCAGGCTTAGAAAGAAACGGTATAAAAGGTAGTGATCTCCTTGTCCCTGGAGACAAGTAAGCAGCTAATAGACAATAAATGGATGCTAAAACTATAAAAGGAATTTAACGGAGAGAAGAAAAACAACATTGCCTCGGTAACAATTACGTGCCAGGCACTCTGCTTGGACGTTATGTATGTTACTTGGTTTAATATCCACAGCAGTGCTGAGGGAGATATTACCGTCTGCACTGTGCCTTCGAAGCAGCTATAGCTCCGAGAGGTTAGATAACATATTACAAAGTAATAAACTGGTGAGTGGGCCTGACTCCAAAGCCCATTCTCTATCTATTGTAACACGCTGCCTCTTTAGAGGGGTGTCAGGAACAGTGTTCACATATTGGAGAATGTGGGGGGGCATCCACCTACTGTCCTGTTGCTGAGGACACTGGTAGTTACCTGGGACGCCGGCACGCTGGAAGGCAGCTCAGCAGGTGGATGAGGGCTGCACAGGAGGACATTCCTCTTCCTCCTTCAGCTCCTGCCCCTTTGGCCCAGCCTGCTGCCTCACTGAGTCACCTCCATCAGCACAGGGTCACCCACAAGTCAAGGTCCCATTGTCCTCGCTGATTCACTCACCCAGAAGCCGTATTTTCCAAAGTCAGCCCTCGAACACAGGGCCGTGGCACGCTCCTTAGACGAAGATGGTTCGCTGGGCCCTGCAGGACACACTTGCCGCTAGACAGTCACAGCGAATGCTGGAGTGCAGTAGGCCCGCTCCTGCTAAGGCTCAAGCTACGTCTCTGACTGGGGACCTGGGAGGGGTTCACCGCTCTCTTAGAACGACAGCTTTCAAACTCTTTTGAGTGTGGCCCACAGCAAGAAACACATTTTACACTGTAGCCCTCTGCAGCGGGTGATGGAACAATGCTTGCCTTTAGGATGTGGGGGGCCCTCGGACAGTTGCTAGTCTGTTTTCTTTTAATTCTGGGTCATGACCTTCTAAGTCAATTTCATAACTCTGCAATTTGAAAAACACAGATCTAGAATACAAGAAGACACTCAAACTAATTGCTAGGTGGGCCAGCCTTTCTCTGAGCCTGAGGGTCAAGGAAAAGGTCAGGAGGCTAGGAACCAGGAGACTGGGGCAGCGTGACCTTGGTCAAGGAGCTTCTCCTCGCTGAGTGGACGCAATAAGCTAATTCCATCAGTGCACACTGATACAACTGGAAACATACGGGACACAGACGGAGTTCTCAAGGAGAATTTAACAGAGGGGCTGTTTACAGGAATGTGTGCTGTTGTTGTTAGATGCCATCAAGTCGATTCCGACTCATCATGTCCCTATAGGACAGAGTAAAAATGCCCCGTAAAGTTTCCAAGGCTGTAATCTTTACAGAAGCAGCTATTGGAACTGAACCGCTGACCTTTCGGTTAGCAGCCAAGCACTTAGCCACTGTGCAACCAGGGCTCCTGGGATGTATGCAGGGTTAAGGTAATACACAAGGACAGGCAGCATGTACTGGAAGCTGGAGAGAGAGCTGAAGGAGGGGCCACCGACAGGGCACAGCCACTGCCAGCCACAGCCAGGCAGGGAGGAAGCCATGGTAATTAATACCCCAAGTCCCTCCTGTTCCTCCCTTCAATCTCCTGCCAATGCTCCCCATGACCCAAAATGGACCAGAAGCCAAAGGGCAGGAGAACCCACTGGCATAATCCTTACTGGCAGTGTCTTAGTTATCTAGTGCTACTATAACAGAAATACCACAAGTGGATGGCTTCAACAAACTGAAGTTTATTCTCTCACAGTCTAGGAGGCTAGAAGTCCAAATTTAGGGTGCCAGCTCCAGGGGAAGGCTTTCACTCTCTGTCGGCTCTGGAGGAAGGTCCTGGTCATCAATCTTTCCCTGGTCTAGGAGCTTCTCAGCGTAGGGACCCCAGGTCCAAAAGATGTGCTCTGCTCCTGGCACTACCTTCTTGGTGGTATGAGGTCCCATGTCTCTCTGCTCGATCTTCTCTTTTATATCTCAAAAGAGATTGACTCAAGATACAACCTAATCTTGTAGAGTGAGTCCTGCTTCATTAACATAACTGTCTCTAATCCTGCCTCATTAACATTAAACAGGTAGGATGCACAACACATAGGAAAATCACATCGGCTGACAAAATGGTGGACAATCACACAATACCAGGAATCATGGCCTAGCCAAGTTGACACACATTTTGGGGGACACAATTCAATCCATGACAGTCAGCTTCCTGGGGCCTCAGCAGAGTGAAGAACAGAGACTGGATCAGGAGGGGCAAATGCAGAATACCCAACAGCCACATTCATGTCAAGATGGTGAGGAGCAATAATGGCTGATTGTGCCAATCCTCCTGATGCCGTATCAATTCAGGGGAGGGGTGAGGCTCTCACTCCTACAGCCCTTCAAGCTTTGGAAAGTGTTTCCCATCCACTTTCTGATCTGATGCTCAGCTGAGTCTGCTTTTACAGGAAGAGCCTTCCTGGAGTAGACATGGGTCAGGTCGACCCCAGCCTCAGTGAGCTCAGAGAATCAAGTGAAGAAAAAAAGCTATGGTATAAAGGACTGCTACATAAAACATAAAATTGTTGTTGTTTTGTTGTTAGGTGTCATCGAGCTGGTTCTGACTTATAGCAACCCTGTGTACAGCAGAACGAAACACTGTCCTGTCCTGCGCCATCCTCACAAGTGTTGCTATGTTTCAGCCCTTTGTTGCAGCCACTGAGTCAATTCATCTCATTGAGAGCCATCCTCTTTTTCCCTGACCCTGTACTTTACCAAACATGTCGTCCTTCTCCAGGGACTGGTCCCTCCTGATAACATGTACAAAGTATGTGAGACAAAGTCTTGCCATCCTCACTTCTAAGGAGCACTCTAGCTGTACTTCTTCCAAGACAGATTTGTTTCTACTTCTGGCAGTCTCTGGTATATTCAATATTCTTTGCAAACACCGTAATTCAAAGGCATCAACTCTTCTTCCTTCTTTCTTATTCATTGTCCAGCTTTCACATGCATATGAGGTGATTGAAAATACCATGGCTTGGGTGAGGGGCACCTTAGTCCTTAAAGTGACATCTTTGCTTTTTAACACTGAAAAAAGGTCTTTTGAAATAGATTTGCCCAACACAATGCATCATTTGATTTCCTGACTGCTGCTTCCATGGGCGTTGATTGTATATCCAAGTAAATCAAAATCTTTGACAAACTTCAATGCTGACAGTTGAGAGGCTGACACAGGATGGGCAGCATTTCATCCTGTTTACATAAGGTCACCATGAGCTGGAGTCGACTTGATGGCAGCTAACAACATGGTCAACTACGGTTGTGTTTCTGGTGGTCTTTGGCTGGAAGACACTGATACAAAGACGGACAAATGGATTCCATCGCGCGGCTCCAGGGTGGGTCCAGGGACTGACCCTCCAGGGCTGGACAGAGGCACTGGCCTTCCACTTCTGGCAATGGGGTATCAGAGCAAAGCCATTGAGGTTGAAGGTGCTGGGTCTGTTTCTATAGCAGGAAGCAGTGGGATTGGCCAAAGCAAATAAAGAAGATGAGAGGCTTGAGAGCTCAGACTTTACTCTTGGAAGGGTTTTATTTTAAGCAGAGAAAGTGACACAGCAAAAGCTGTGCTTTAAAAAAAAATCCATCTGGCAGCTCTATGTAGGATGGATTGAAAGAGATTTCGGAGTCAGGAAGCCCAGTTAGGAGGCTGTGCCCAAGCCTGTTGCTGTAGCGTCAATTCCGACTCATAGCTACCCTGTAGGACAGGGTAGAACTGATCCATAGGGCTTCCAAAGAGCAGCTGGTGAATGAGAACTGCTGACCTTTTGGTTAGCAGCCATAGCTCTTAACCACTGTGCCCACCAGGGTTCCAGGAGGCTGTGAGAAGGGAGTAAATTGGAGTGCCAGCACACTCTGGTCTCCTGCGAGGGTGAGGGGGTAGGTGCTGGAGTGTTCCTCTCCTTCATTCTCTGCAAACTCAACGTGTTCCCTTGCGGCCAGTGTGGAGGAACCTAAGCATCTGCACTTCACAGACCTGTTTGCGGGCCCCACATGGGAGCTGCAATCCCCCGTCCTTGGCCAGAAGCACTTAAAGGAAAGCATTTGAGAGCAGATGAGATAGCTGTTTTAAAATCATCACACACAGATGTCTGAAGAGGAAATTAATCCAGAGTTTGTGGATTAAATTCCCCATCAGTCATAGAAGATGTATTTTTAATTAAAGGAAAAGACTTTGGTAGAATGCATTTGGTTTCACTAGGGGAAAATATTTGGGCTGGGGGATTTGTGCAAAATGTGAGCTTTTTCTTCGTCCAAAGGACCTTGAGTAACAAGAGAAGCTAAAAGAAAGCTAAGTGTGAGTGATAGACGATTTCCAGTCTGTGATGGTTTATTTAACAATATTTAGTTTATTTGCCATTTGGGCAAAAAACTTTTAATTCCAACAGGTACCTAATCAGCCCTCAGCAGACACTCTGAATACCTTAATAAGCACCTATGAAAAGTGGCTCAAACTTGAACTACAAAAAGCTAAATAATAATTCGGGAGTTTACCGTGCTGCAAAGTAAAGCCCTTCCCTGTCCCAGATTGGCAAGGATGTCTGCTGGGTTTCATGAATGTTGCATGCCATGTGTAATTATGTTCGATAATCACAGCTCACCCAAACCCCAGGCCCAATGATGAAACGCCTGTGGCAGGCTTTATTTCAGATCTTCATGTGGAATTATTCAGCAACTAGACTTTATTCCACTTCTGTTTGAGCCCATAAATATACATATTTATCAAAACCCTTTGCAATTCTGACAGCGTATACTTTAAAACACTGTCCTATTTGTGGGTAATCAGTACTTCATGAATATTAGGTTTCTGCCTTAATTTCACTGGCATGGCTTTTTCTTGGCAGGGAAAGGTCAGGACTCCAGCATGTACACCCAGCTAGAAAGCAGTAGGACGAACTCCTGTCCTGGGCAGGAAGACGTTATTACAGAAGAGGCAGATGGGACCTTCCATCTGCTTCTCTCTTCTGGCTCTCTCCTGGGTTCTTCGCAAACCCCACCTCCACCCTGCCTCCCTATGTCATTGCCCAAGGCCAAAACACTGTCTAGTCAACCTCAACTCGTGGCAACTCCATGTGTGTCCAAGTAACACTGTGCTCCAGAGGGTTTTCAAGGGCTGATTTTTTTGGAAGTAGAATGCCAGGCCTGTCTCCCAAGGAGCCTCTGGGTGGACTCCAACCTCCAACCTTTCAGTTAACAGCCGAGGGCAAACCATTTGCACCACCCACACACCATTAAATGATTCACTTACTGAACAGAAGCAAAGAAATGTCAACAGCACAATTACTGGAGAATCAAAAGAACTCAGAAATGAACTATGAAGAAGATATCAGAAGAGGGCTGTGTCCTGCACTGAGAGCCCCAGAGTACAGAAAGTTCCTGTGGTCTCCATCTTTAGCTCAGAAGACTCAGCCTCACATCAGAGCCCAGCCCCAGTGCCTCAAGACACCAAACCCACAGTAACAATGGCATAGGGGTGGCATCTGACCTCCTCTAACTTTACAAGGGGAAAGGAGAATCAAGATCAACATCCCAAGGCTGATTTCTA